>JANZLQ010000086.1:18904799-18939767 GCA_026212715.1 Elanus axillaris | reverse complement strand
TCCAGCGAAGAGGGGGGGGGAGTGATAGAACGGCTTTGGTGGGCACCTGGCGTCCAGCCATGGTCAACCCACCACAATAAGTCAGGGTTTGACTTTCCCACTCTCTGCTATAAACTACACCTGTGTCTCCAGCACCGTGCTAATGCCTGAGGTTTAGTGAGAAAAAGAAGGAATTTGAGCTCGCCTTTTTATCTGGAAGGCTGTACGTTTTCCAGTACTCAAGCTCCACACCAAGACATCTTTCTCTCTTCTTCAGCACCTTTACAGACAGAAAAGCAGCCTGAAACAAATTAATTTCCCACCTTTTGGAATCTATGTTTCACTCTACCTTCTTAATTTTTTAAAGTTATGTTTTAATTAGCATTTAAAGGTAAAGTGAGGAAGGGTTGAAAAATTCCTCATATAAGAAACATACCAGTAGAAGCAAGTAAGACTCACTGCACTCAGGGAGATTATTAATATGAGGCAAGTTTACTCAAGAAATTCTAGGATCAGGCCCATGATACTGAATTTGATTTAATTCACTCATACATAATGATTACCCACAGCTCTGAGCAGATGTAGTAATGACTACAATTACTTGCAGATCATTTTTTATTATGATTAAATCTGTACATGATATTATTCTTGAGGCAGCAGTTTTTAATATTCAGCTTGCTCCCCTCCCTCATCAGCATTGACTGTGTACAAGTTTAGAGGCAAATCCCCAGTTGAGCAACGAATAGCTTTTTGCCACGAGCAAATGTTGGTTTTGGTTGGGGTCCATTGGCGTATGCACTTAATGTTCGAAGTTCATCTTTGGAGCATCAAAATTGCATGTGTGTATGTTTTCAAGTGTATTTCAATTGTGAAGCCCCCACCAGCTTCACAAGAACACTTTCAGAATAATGTTGAATATGCAAATTAAACTGTCACCTCTAATGTGTCTCAGTGACCATGGACTAAAACAGTGGAGTGGCTGGCAACCTGACCTAGAAGTTTGATCATCCCTTAGGAGCTTTCACCTGACTCAGGTTGGTTTTGATGGAGCCAGCAGATTTCTGCATTCTACTCCTGGTTCTGCCCGAGTCTCTTTGCGTAAGCCTGGAGAAGTCTACAGACTGCCTTTTAATTTATTTTTTGTGAGGTGAGGGTAGGAGTTAATTTGGGAGCAGAAAGACTTGCTGTTTGGCTTGAATTAAGTTGTGTTAGGGAATGCTGAGGATATGCAAAGAGTCTTGTGCTTGTGGGCATATGAGAGAACAGGATTATTTGAACAGGGCATTTGCCATATGTTTGTAATTCATGTATGATGTTTGTCTCATCTTTTAGATTCAGCACAGCAAATATTGCAATAGCCCCAATGGAGATAAATATAACTGAACATTAAAAAGTCATTTTATAAGCTTGATTGTTCTATATTTTTTATAAAAATTCTTATTAATAGTTAGAGGCCAGGGAAGTTAGAGGAAAATCAGGATATCATTGTCTGTGGACTAGCTGAAGATTTTCTAAATAAGAGAACAAGTTTTGTCAGCTGCCTCCTCCCTCAATATTCCCATTTCAACAAAATGAGATTTGACAAAAAATACTCACCACTTTTGACTGTGGTTCTTTATCTGCATAGGGAGGATCATTACATCAAACAAAGGCATCTAACAGTCCTTGTCAACTGTGTTTGTTTCTGGATTTGTTTTTCTGATGAAAGCCATGACAAAATCTCTGGTCATGATGGGGCAATTTTTAAAAGCAATGAATTGTCGTCAGGAGGTGAAAAGTTGTTTGCCTGTGGAATTTCTACTTGGCTGGGTGACCAGGAAAGAACCTGTTAAGGAACATTTTGCTTCACATTGCTTCATGGCTCATAGTCTTGATTTCTAGTTTACAGTAATTTTAGGCATGCTCTTGATTGAAGGAGGTGACTTAAAATAAATTCTGGAAAATAGCTACCCACAAACACTTACTGTTGCTAAAAGCATAATTTTAAACCACTGCATTGTACCTAGGGCAATGTGATAAAGGAGCAGAAAGAGGAAAAAAAGACTGATTCACAGCAAAATGCCAAATTGTAGGTATAGAAATTAATTTTTTGCATGAAGTGGGTGAAACGAGTGTCAGTGCTCTTAAAAGTTAAATTTGTCTTAATGGTTAGCTGCAGTAACATTCAGGAGCAGTTCAGGGCTCTGCATTGATCACAAGAAAATGATGCATGTTGCTCAATGCGGATGAATGATGTTGCAGAGTGACAAGTTGATGTCTTTAGATTGAACGAAGTACCCTGTGTTTTATAACTTGGCATATGGTCAGAAAGGGTTACTGTGATCTGCAGTGTCTAATGCTGTGCTAATAGCAAGGTGGGTAAGAGCTTGACATGATACTCAAGGTATGGTTTTATAAAAAGTCATTGACCACTTTAAGGGACACTCTCATAGCACTATGCATAGCAAGCTAGGTATAACTGCAAACCAGGAGGCCATTTGTCATAAAGATTATTACTAGGTGGTTAAGCACTTGAAAGGCTACCACTTGATGCAAGACCTTCCCTATAAAAGCTTGGCTATAGGTCGGTAATTTGCCAATATTCCTGGGTCAGGAGAAAGCAGCTTAAGATCAGAAATAATAATAGAACGTTTTAGAGCTGACGGTACGATGCCAGAAGCCGGGGAAGTATTAATAATTTTCATGATAAAAAGACCCTATCAGGTTTAGGGGAGGAAAGAAGTCACAAAGGAATCTAGTTGACAATTTAAAGAGATACTTCAAAGGACTTCATTAATACAAAAGGAAAGATTAGTCCAAGAACAAAAGAATAGGAGAGGAGTTGGCAAGTAAAAAGCCAGTAGAAGAATTATCATAATGTCATACATGGGATATTTGAGTGAAGACCTAAAGAGAAATTAACACAAAGCTATCTTTAAACTTTTCAGACCGCTAAGGTCATTAAGGATATTGTCCAAAAGCTGGGATGAGGGGTTTTACAGGCTGTGGCTGTAAAACTTAATTTTCACTTTTGAACACAAATGCAGTGCTGGCATGAGGAGTGATAAGAAAAGCAGCAGAGGACATAGCAAGAGGTCGTGCAGGGAGTTTACAGCCATTTTCATACACAATTTAGGGCTGAGTTCTTTGGGAATTTCACTGTTTTTGTGAGACAACAGCAATTGTAATTCTTTCTTCTAGGGCTTAGAGTGTAGTCCAAGAGCTTAATAAAACAACGTGAAGGAAAGCTCATTTGCTTGACTTTATATGCAAGTTCACATTTGAAACCGAAGAGCAAACAGTGCCATGAGATACCCATTGTGGCTTATGAATGGAAAATGAATTATGTTGTTCCAGTATCGTGTTCACTTGCATATTTCCACGTTGCAAAACAATGGCTTACAAAATACTGCACGCAGCATGCCTATAATTTTGGTTTGCAGTTGAAGGGCAATTTAGTAATATTGTGTGCCCAAAGGCTCCAAGCAGCACTGACATAGTTTTGGCCCCTTACGATGATCCCTTTTTGAAGACACAATAATGACCTGGTTTATGTCCCAGGGAGCTTACGATCTAATTGAAGAAAAGATCCAAGAATGCTGATGATAAACAGGAAGGGAAAGAATGGATGAAGGGAAAACGAGAATATTCATTTACCTACTGGTTGTAGCAATACCTGCCCTCTTTACTGCTGTGCTTATGTTCAAGCACTGTACATCACTGGTGAGTTGATACCTGCGACATCCATGCTACAGCAACAAGGTGTATTAATTTGGAGGTTCTGCAGCTTGTGTTCACTGAGCTCTTCAATTAGTCTAGACAGCTGTAATCTCTTTAGGATGGAGGGAAGAGTGTGTATCTAGTTTTCTGCTGCTCTTCATGACTGCAACTTACTTTTTAGATGTGATATTCAGTATCATAGGACTAGAGCATAGGTAAGCTGTAGCCCAACATATTGAGGGTCTGCTGCTACGAGACACTGTGCCAGTGCCAGTGTGGCTGGTAGGAAGGAGCAGGTGGAACTGGTTGAGATGATGCCTGCACTTGGATGAAGGGGTAGGTTCCTTCTTCCCAAGCTGCTGGTCTAATGCAAAAGCTGGTTCATTTCTCTCAGGAGAAGGCAAAGGCAATATTTAGATTAATAAAATATCCCTCTGGAGTAAATAAGCGAGGCAGCAGTTCTGTTGAGTTGACCCTGTTAATTGACTTCTTTTCCCCACATTTTTGGGAGAGACACTTTTATACCCATATGCATCTCATTGACATTGATTGTTTTGATTATTTTAGTCCACTGTTCATTGTTTGCAGAGGTACTGTATACACACTATTTTTAATTGACTATCCAAAATGAATTACTGTTGCTGATTTGGTTACATTAAATCATGTTCTGTTATCAAACAAATTTTCTGTCAAATGAAAGATCAATGTTATTGTACTATGTCCTACTTCATGGATTAAAAAGAGTATTTATTCTAATTAAACTATCAAGAAAAGTGCACAGAATGCTCTAAGAATGGGCAGTACTTATAGTCACAGCTGTTAACAAACATGGTACTTTGATTTGAGATTAGAGGTACAAAGGAAGAACAATTGGAATTCAATGAATTAAACAGGATCTGAGGACCAAGGTTACATAAAAAGACAGTAGTTTTAAACATGCCTATAAGAGAAGGTAATTTACTATGTATGACTTAAAAGCATAAAATCTTTCAGTGATGCAGTTCTGAATCAACCACATAAAATGATGATTGCCATTATAAATGATTCTGCAGATGGACATGTCTTATGTACTTTTTTGCTCTTGTGAGTAAATGCATATGTAAGATTTCTTCCAAAATTAGAATGCATGGCTATCAATCATTTATACTAAGCACAGATAGTCCTGCTCACCTGTCATGGCATAAAGTGCATCTATTCCTTTCTGAGCAAGCTGCAATAAGATGCTTTCTTTTGTTGTGGAATGTAGGCTTACTGTGTTATTACTGAACGTTTTTTTTTTCTTCTGACTTGTAAGGAAACAGAAAATATTTAGTTGGTTTATCTCAGTCTCATAGTACACCGCAGATAGCTGTACATTATCTTTAGGCTTTCTTAGCTTTACATACAGTTGGATAAGTTTTGGCTCCTTCTGTCTAATGCTGTTTCCTCTAATGGTTGAAGAAATGGAACGTTATACTATGTAACGTGTGGGGGTCACATTAATCACAGAAAATTCTTTTAATGTCTCAGAAGTAACTGTCAAACTGGACATACTGAATCTATTTAAACTAAAGCATGCCATTTTTTATCTACAGTGATCTTTAATTCACATAAAAGGGTCAAGAAAATGTGATTAAGTGACAGTTTTAAAATGTACTATAATATTAAATAGCTTGATTAAGTGACAACTATAAAATGTAATACAATATTAAGTATCTGGCTATGTCCCAAAAGAACTTTAAAGTATTTTGAATGGTTTGGGAATTCTCTAGCCCATCATGAGTTACAAAAGAGCATTTTTATTAAATATAAACAGGTGAACTCAGGAAAAAAAACCAGATAATATCTTGTCATGATACAAATAATGTTAATTCTAGCTTCAAATTAAAATGACTGCCTTTCCAAACAAGATTGGAAAGAAACAAATAGGATTCCTTCTAATGGTGCTGCCCCCTGAGACCACAGAAACAAAGAGGCCTCTGACTGAGGATGTGCACAGAATAGTACAGTGGGTCAAGTAAAGATTTTTACATTGTGTGGCTAAATAAGTAAGTTCATGTGTTGCTTTCCTAGCTTTTCAAGTGTAAAGCATGTGTACAGCGATGTATTTGACACTCTGGTGAGTAAAACCCTCAGAGATCTCCAGCGAACTGCTGTTTGTCTGGTATACCTTGTACTTCATTAGGAGCCTTTGTGTGCCGTTAAGCTTGAAAGGAAAAATTGGTTTGAGGAAAGTGCTCTAAGGTGTGCAGCTTGATCAGAATATGACTGTAAAAAGCATAGACTTTGCAAAGAAAAGAAAGGTGATCAATGGGGAGAATGTGATTTTTCCAGTATGTTTATGGAGAACTGAATTAATGGTTACCTTGTTGGAGAAAGCAAGACAAGACACGATGCTTAGCAGCTCACTTTCCAAAGTGCAGAGTACTGAAAGCTACACGTAGCGTGCAAAGCACTGGAGAGATTTGGGACTGGCCTTTGTGAGGAAAAGTGGCCACTAATGCACGTGCCTGCAAGAACATGAACGGGTTTGCATGAACTGGGGAATGCCATCATCTCACTCACCTCTTTGTACCAGATTTAGCTTTTTGTTACCTCTTTTCAACCAGAAACTGAATGTTTCACACATGTTCCCTTGTGGTTTGAGCACTGTTTAGTATTTTAAATTCCCTCAGAATTTTAGTTTCCCAGCTTTTCCCTAGGTAAAAGTAGCAAATTTGCTGAATTTGGGGGTGGGCATTTTGAAATGCTACTCTGTAACACATTTAGTGGCTCAATTTCATGTACTCTTGGTATTTCCTGGGTTTCCCTGAAAGCATCCAAATAGATCTGAAGCTCAGCAGTTCTCATGCTAGGATATTTGAAGTAGAGTTTGGAATGGATTGATAGGAAATGTCCACAAAACAGGGTCATGTAGTTTGCTTATTAAATGTCATCTGATTCTGGGTTAATAGGAACTCTAGCCCACCTAGTGAACTTCTTTGCATGTGTCTGATGTGGTTCAGGATGTACAACCAATGTCTGTTCTATATGGATTCATTTACAGAACAAATATGAAAGAGGAGAAAACTCCCATACTATGCTGGTTCTGACCACAGAAATCTGGATTTTTCAAGTCAGATGCTAAACAAATTTTAACATATATTTTCCAATTTCTTCAGCAGTGCTTGCCTTTTGCATTTTCTCAGGGCCTGTGTGTGGAGAATGGGTACGGTTTTCCTTTAAATATTGTGAGCCACTCTGGAGTTGCAGCAGTATCTGTCACAGATGAAAATACTATAACTATGTTTCTTTGTAATCCATTCATTGGTTTATGGACCCCAAATCCTCAGGAGAGGGTAACAAATCCACATAATGTTCTTACATGCTGGCTTTTGCATTTGGGTCTCTGATGTAGCTGACAGATGTGCAAAATCCCATCTAGCCAGATATCTCCCTCCTGACTACACAATCCAAGGAGATCGAGAACACACGTTATTCCAGCTAAAGTCTGCGTTGAATCTAGGCTAATAACTTGCACTCCTGATATGCTTGTTTCAGATGCCATCCTATGAATTAGTATTTTTTAAGCAATATTCTTATTATGTTCTAGATAACATATAAACATTTGCCTTCTCAGAAATGCAGTAACTAAATTACTTGTTATCAAGGTAAGTAACAGCACAAATGAAACTCAATATGCTAGCCACTTTGCTGCAAAATTTTAAATACAAACTTTTATGTTACAGATGTGAAAAACAAAGGAATTGTCACAGTGGATGAGCTGTGAGATCCACCAAGACTTGCATGGCCTGTTTAGAAATGTCCAAGAGCGGAGGTTCCAGAAAAAGATCTAGGAAGCTAGAATTTTGGTCTCTGCCAGTCAGTGCTGGGTTTCAATACTAAAATGTAACTGTCCTTCTAAGAGGAGACTCCAGGCTTTGTGCTGCAGTCCAAGACACCAGCAGAGACCCTCCAGTCTGTTGATTCTACGGTAGGCACAGTTATCTCTGGTGGCTGGGCTCCTGGATAGAATAACTCCTTCAATGTTTGCAGTTAAACATGCCACCACTTGTCTTTTGGGGACTTAAGGTTGTTGGCTTGTGTGGGTAGAAGTCGCCCTGAACATCCGCCCACCTGCACTGTAATGTTAGCAAGGATGAGTTTTGGAGTGGAATTGTTTGTGGCCTTAAAATATCAATTTCCACAAGGGACAAACACCCAAGTATTCATGTAGATATTTCAGCAACTGCACAGCTCCTAAGGAAAAAAAGAAAACCAAATTGTCTCCATCTGTCCTTAAAACAAGAATCCATACGTTGGTTGAAATGGCCAAAGACAGATTATAAATGCTTGAACCAGATATGCTAATAGGAAATATGTTTTAATATTGTAGGTAATATGCATAGCTATTATAAAATCCTGAAGTCATATTGGTGGTGGTCTGTGGGATCTTTTTCATCATCAGCTGATTTTCTCCGAGGTGCTTTACCCATATAGGGAGAAATGGGATTTCTGACATGCTGGTTCGTTTTCACACAACTCCCTCCATCTCCATTGTCACTTGTGGCGATAAAGGTAGTCCTGCAGAGGAATGTGCATGCTCCAGGATCCGGATCTGCTGGAGTTAATAGTATTTCAATAGGCAAAAGATTCACTTAGGTGGCTTGTTCTGGAGAGGACAACTAACTGGATTTTAAGGCTGGCTAAGCAATAGCAGTTTGTGAAGAAACAGCATCAAGGTGAAGAGAGAAGCTAGTGGAACGCAGCTCCATCCAGGACGGGGTTGCCTGAGGAGTGCAAGGGGGTGTGAGAACAGGATCCATGTGACAGGACTGTCTCCTATTAGGTTGGGTCCTGCTATGAATTAACCAAGCTGCTCTGCTTGTGGAGCATCATGCATGGAAAGGCAACCCAGCCTGCTTCATTTGCAGCTGATTATGCATTTGTTGGTAGTGTATGCATAGCGTGGATGTTTGCTTTCATGATGAATCCAGGCAATGAGTAAAGATAAATACCTACCAAGTAATAGTCACCCCCACCTTCTTCCAATCAAACAGCTGTCAGTTGGGTCTTGCATTTTTCCTAGGCTAACTAGGGTGATGTTGAAAAATATGAGTTCCTATCCTTGAGTAATTTTGAAGCAAATTGAAATCCATGCTGGGAACCTGATGTGCTTGCTTTAGCTGACTTGCTAGCAGCATGTAAATTATTTTAATTACAACTTGTATTTGATGCTCTACAAGACTTGATCCTGCAATGCTATAACACTCCAAGTGCCTGAGATTTGCTTGCAGGATGAGGTCCCCAAATTTGTGTGAGCCTTTAAACTGGACTGAGCTGGAGGGGCCTGATCCAAAATCCTTTGAACTGAAGGGAAAAAGCCTTCTGTTGGCTTGGGTTCAGAGTGATGTATTTGTTTTGACTAACTCCATCTTTTCTTCTCCTTCAGTACTTTTATGATTTCTATTTCATGTATTCTGAGTTCAAATGGATCTGATAAAATTTCCCCCAAATGTTCTTCCTTTGTGAATTGACTGTTTTAAATCTGAGTGGTATTACTTCTGACTGGCCGCGTAAGTCACCTGCTGGTGTTTCTGTTCTGTGATTGGATGTATAGAAGTATTCTTCCAAAGTAAATAACGGCATTTGCTTTGACATTTGTTTTCTGCAAAGGTTTGTGCCAGGAAACCAGATTGCATGGCTGAAGCAAATGGATATTTTTATCTGTATTAGTCACCTAAATCTAATTTTAAATCTCTGAGGAAGAGAGAGGTGGGAGTTTGCCTGATTTGTGCTCATCTTAGTTGAAGATGTATGTTAGGGCTCCAAAGTCAGATCCTTTTAGTACCCTTTGTAATAATGAAGAAATAAGCTAAAACATAACTTAAAAATATTTTTACATTGGCAGTAACGAATGATTCTTTTTTTTTTTTTACTATATTTTCTTTCTTTTGGCTTCTTCTGGATGCTGTTGGCCAAGATTGCTGAAATGACAGTGGTGGCTCTATTAAAATAATAGAGACCGCAGTTTTCTAACAGACCCAGGAAAGGAGAGCCTCCCATTGAAATTCTATGGAGTAACTGTATTGTCAGAATCTTGCATTATAGTCTGTTTTGTGAATGCATTTTTGAGGCCGTGTTGTACTGCAGACATAAATATTTATAGCTGGGGCTCTGATCCTGCCTTTGCTTATGCATGTACCTAACTTAAACACATGTGAGTATTCCCCTTGGCTCCAATAGGGCTATTTGCATTCATAAATCGGAGGACACATTTGGTATTTTTTCATGGAATTGTTAATAATTCTACTGTGTTAAACAGCAGGTGCAGTTTTGTGGGTAAAAAGCTGCACCTCTACCTGGGAAGATTAGCTTCTGTATCAATTGATGCTTCTGTGACCTTCATTTTTATACATAGCACATACTCCCAGGATAGCAAACCTGAGCTGCCGCACCACCTTGGACACACTGACCATCAATTCATTCATTCCCTATGAATTTTTTATAACCACTGTCTTTGTAAGATACAAAGCAGAGACAGATGCAAAGTTGGCCATCAGTTTTCTAATGGAGCGAGAGCATAATTAATCAGAAATAACACCTAAGAATAACTGGTGCAGAAGGGTATTTCCCAGGAAGGTAACATACCTTCCTTAAGATGTAAGTCAACTTGTATTAATCACATGATAAAATTAGTGACACTTTGTCTTTGCAGCCTTTTAGATTTGTTAGCCAGCAACTTTCTAGCTTATTATTCAGATTTGTGGGGGTTTTTTATAAGGACGAATGGAATATTAGGCCAGAGATCAAAAGTCACTGAGTCAAACAGAAATGCCAGAAAACAATTCTGCTGGTGATGAAAGACAAATTATTTGCATGGAGACAGGGATGGAGCATCATCAGAACAGCAAGTGTGCGTCCCCTTGACAGCTATGACAGGATTATTAATGTACTGCAAGCAGGCATCAGGGCTGAGCTGTGATGTGAACACTGTGTCATGTTTACTGCCATTAGCGAACAGCACTAAACGGGGTCATAACTTTCACTTCAGACTCTTGTAAAAGATCCCTTTTGAAAGTTGTATGGCTGAGAATGGGCTCAAACCTGGAACTGCTCTAATTAGTTTTTTTACTGGGTCTGTGGCAATACCATAAATAAACCCAAGAACTGGCTGGTGTGCTGATTATATATTTTTGGCAACTAGGATATTGTGTCTAATGTCTGTGGCCATCTTACTCTGGGAGCAGCCTTGTATTATCCTTTGTTTCTCCCACAGTATTCCTAGCAGAGAGATAAGGCAATGCAGTAGACAGTTACATCTTACCACATTTTGCTTCTTTTTTTTTTAACACCCTTTCTCGGAAGATTTTAGTTATGGTTTTCACTGTTGTTCACAGCTGTTAGCAAGTGCTTACAGGTAAATATGTGTTTTGAGCAATTTTCTGAATAAAGAGAGCCTTAAGCACATGCTTGAATGCTTTTCTGAACCCGGGCCTAAGACAGGTTTGATTAGAAAAAGATGATACTTTGCCCACATATATAGTAGTCCTTTTGTTTCCTCCTGAACAGTAAGCTGGACATTTGGACTTGGTTCACTTGGCACTAAATGATACATGACCCTGCAGGCTGTGGTCTCAGCTGGCTTCCATTTGGGGTTTGCAATTTCCTCAGCAAATTTTATAATGGCTTTTTGAGTTGGTGATGAAATCTTATTTCTCTATCTGTACCTGTATGAATGTGAGTGCTGGCCATTGAGAGATGAGCACAACAGAAGAGATTGTGCCTTTTTCTGCAGGATGCTGGCGTAAAAAGGACAACTTAGGCATAGCTATGTTTTTGACTCTTCTGGTCTACTCCTCCTTACGAGAACCCCCTCTTTTCCACTTTACTTTCTTGAAAAATCTCATGCAGAGATCTCTTTTGCTGCCTGCTCTTGGTTGTCCTGGAGTCATCTCCCTCTGGTTCCTTATCACCTGTCAGAGTATTCAATTTCCTTTACTGTAGTGTTTGCACTGCCTATCTCCTATTACCTTTCTCCTTTTACAATAGTTCTGCCAGTGACTTTCACAGCTGCTCTGGGGCTCTGGCGTGGTGCAGTTAACGCTGTCATTTGCTTCTGCTCATACACAACTGGATATGTTCCAGTCTTTTCTGAAGAGTTTTTCTCCTACCACACACAGCATGCTGAGGAGTGTAGTAGAAATGCTTATGTATTTGGACTGACTTTGATGGCACAATGTGTAGGACATAGGGTGAAAGTAAATCTCTTGTGATCTCAGTTACAGAAAAAAGTTGGCACTGGCCACAACATAAACTTGTATGTATGTAAACTTTTATGATGCGCTCTCATGCCCCCAGTTTGAGGGCTACTAAATGTTGTTCTGTTTTCTCTCTGGTGTTTTCATCTGAACTACTTCCTCTTGCGTTCACTTGCTTCCTGTGTTCTGTCTTAATTCCTCTTATGTATCAATAGGTTTTTATGTGGTGCAGCTCTTTCTCCAACCATGTATTTACAGTGGGGGAGACTCCACTGTTCAAAGGTCTGTGATGCTCAGAGTTACAGCAAGGGAAGATTTTGGACTGACAGACCGTCTAATGTAGGTACAGTCTTACAGGCAAAACTGGACTTCTACTGGTACCTCTTGTTTTGATAGGATAGTGTTCCTACAAGCCGTGCCTTTGGCAATACAGGTAGAAACATTTTTGTGAGTGCTAGAGAATGCTAAATTCTCAGCTTAGAAAAGTCTCTCCCCAGTATTGAGTTGGTTTTGCAGAAAAGAAGCTATTTAACTGAAGTGTATTTTTCTTACCTGGTTAATGTGATGCAGTTTAGACCAGAACTAACAAGAGCTGTGAGCCTTGTTGGGACCACACTGATTTACTCCACTTGGAAACCAGACAGACCTTCTGTCTCATTTTGAGAATCTCTTTGATTTTCTTGTTTAGCTTGGACCATGGATCTGCCATCTGATTCTTTATATCTGAGCAAATTCTGGTTTGCGTTCACACTCTTCCCATTTCTGCTTTGCGTATGGTACTTGCTTAAATAAACAGTTGATGAACTGTGGTACAATAAGTGTACAGATGTTCTCTCAGCATGCCAGCTGCATATATGATTCTCTCCTCCATAACTGTATATCTTGTACCTTTACTATACTTGAAGTTACTTGTAGCTGTCGAGTCTGATTTTATGTGGGAGAGCTCTTGTTGCATAGCAGAAGCTCGTATCAGCTCCCTGCGTTTTTTGTGAATAGCAATGCTTCACAGATTTCTCTCTAAACATAAAATTGTGCAATAGCATGAAATGTTTTGCAGTACAGTGGACATTAGGAAAATGAAAGAGATGAGGCTTTTATTTATAATTCTTTATTTTCCCTCCACTTTCTTGTGTATGAAGGCAGGTTATTTCTTGATGCTAGGTCTTTTTGAACTGTCCTGAAAGACAAAGGAAAAAAAGTCTCCTGGGTCACTTTAGCTTTGTATCTTTTGTTTCCCTCTGTTGTCTTTTAAAAATGGAAGGAGCACTTTTATATAATTCATGTAAAGTTTTTCTTCAATCACATTAGCAAGATTTTCACTTTGGGTCAAGACAAAATTGGTAAAAGTCTAGGGGATGTAACTGTGTTGTTTTATTTCAGAAGAGTCTACAGATACAAGAGATTACTGGCATTAAAAAAACACTACTTCTTTGCACTCCTTTTGAACTATTCTTGAGAACAGATGCCATCCATAGCACATACTTATAGAAATATTCACCCTGCTTATACCCTAACATGCAATTTCACAGCAAGGTCTTCTAGGCTTCTTATATACAAAAAACTAAGAACTGGTTTTCTCCTTAGAAGTATTTGGCAATCCCATCAGTTGGGCAATGATTTTCTTTTATATTTTTTAAAAAGTATTTCTTCTCTTTGAATTTTATACCACAAGAGGTAGCCAAAGATCAGGTATTAATTTCCACCCAAGATGTTTGTTTATATCTTCCAGATAAATTAAAATATGATTCAGTGCATCATTAGGCTGTAAATTACAATACTAGGGGAATGCTAATGGTTTTATAGGAGCCAGGACCAAAATTTATATGAAGACGGTTGATCTGTTTGGGAATGTTATGTTAGGTTCATCAGTTTTTCTTGGGCTGACCTAATAATTACCTTCATCAGGGCAAGGCTTGTGCCCCTTAAATTCCTACTTGCTTTGTTGGATTATACCATAACCTGCTTTTGCCAGCACTTCAAAGACAGCTGTGTTTGGGGGGGCAGGGGGCGGGGCATGGAGGAAAGTGAAAACAGGACAGCTTTGCTTCTTAGAGGCTTTTTTAGGTTCAGTTTGGGGGGGATGGAGGAAACCCTAAAAAAAAAACCCTCACAGAAGGCATTTCATCTTAAGATGTTCCCACACTATGACAATATGATAGACTGGTTTTCTTGAGCTGTGTTTAAATTCAGCTGGTGGGGTGTTAAAGCATTGGAGATGTGGGTAGTCCAGACTTCAGGATGGGCTAGATGGGTTTCAGAGCACAGGGTACCACTGAATTTCAGGCCACTGTGTCCTAGCCTTCCTGTTACCCTAAGTTATGGCTTTCCTGTGGAAGTAGACAGCTTGCTTTGGTCCTAGGCAAGACGTACAGGGCAGGAGAGGCTAAGGTAAGTCTCCATCCCTAGTTGCTGATGAGGGGCAGATCTTCATAGGTCAGCTGAGGAGTTTTATCCAGGTGGCTGGAAGGAGTTTCTCGATCTAAATAAACCAACATTTGTACTTTGTTTGTGTTAACAGTCAGGATTGCTAATAATGAAGTATGTATTACAATTTTTAAAGGTTAAAAAGTCAGAGTTGCAGAATGGTTGAGGTGGGAAGGAATCTCTGCAGATTGGCTAGTCCAACCAACCCTACTCAAAGCAAGGTTGGCTAGAGCAGGTTGCTCAGGACTATTTACAGCGGGGTTTTTTCATATCTCCAAGGATGGGGGATGGCACAAATTTCTGAGCAACCTGTTTCATTGCTTAAGCACTATCACAGTAATAATGTTTTTCTTATGTTTAAATGGAGTTTTCTGTGTTTCAAATTGTGCCCGTTGCCTCTTGTCCTGTCATTGGGCACTTCTGAGAAAAGCCTAGCTCCATCTTCTTTACTCCCCCATACAATCCCCATCAGATGTTTATACCCATGGATGAGATCCCCCTGAGCCTTCTCCAGGCTGAGCAACCTGAGCTGTCTCAGCCTTTTCCCATATGACAAATGCTCCAGTCCCTTAATCATTTTAGTGGCTCTTCACTGGACTCCCTCCAGTATGTCCATGTCTTTCTTGTACTGGGGAACCAAAACTGATTTCCTGAAATGTCTAGGTCAGTGTATATAAATTACAATACACATCTGGATGCGAGCCACCAGTCCCCTCCTTTCCAAGTAAGGTGCCATGTGTTTTCCTGAGGGCATTCCCAGTGAAGAGATCATGAACATTGCCTTCACTTGGGTCCTGGCTGCAGTGGAGCGTGGGAGTGCCCCTTCCTCTGCAATGTTGGTTGCAGATTGAATGACCTTTTTGGGTGTAACCTGAGTATGTTAGATATAAAAACCCTAGGCAAAGTGCAATGAAAGTTGAAGAAGCTTGCAGACATAAAACCTGCTATATTGAAGCATGGATAGAGATTAATGCAAGAAGCACTGACCTGTTTTATATAGAGAATAAGCCTAGAAAATTTTGGGGTCATCCACTTGAGTTAAAAGGCATGAAATCTTAGAGTAATTTTACACTCTGAGCATCCCTATATCCTGCTGAAGGCAAGAGGTTTTTTGCCTAGAAAAAGCTGTAAAAGTTTTGCCAAATTTGGTCAGTCGCATCTTTGTGAAATTCACTGATCTGAGTTTTCAGCATTCTGTTCTGGAATGTCTTAAGTGTGTAACGTTTTTGTGACAGTAAGGCCACCAGCAGTGGTGTTCTGTAAATGCTAAGCTGACTCTTGCTAGCTGTGGTTTTTATTTTTTTATTCTGATGAGAGGTCAACACCTGATGGCACGTAAAACTGTACTTGCAAAGATGCTGCACGAGACCTAGCTGGCAGGTTGAAATGTTTGATGTTAGGGGAATAGCAGACTTTTTGCTGGGAATCACTTGTCTTTAAGAGCCAGCTGAACCTGTTTGAATTCCATCGATTGCTTTTCGTGGAGGGGTTGATATGCTGGGTAGAGACATAAGCCAGCGTGGCCTCCTCATGCTAGTGAGCTCTGCTGTGTAAATACTGTGAGTTTCTCCAAATGCTGTTAGAAAGGGTGGGGGAACATTCTGGTTCAAAAGGCTATAGAGAGAAGAGCAAAAGGCTAATTTCTTTGAAGAACAAAGGATACTGACTGGCACGGAAGCTCAAACTTTTGTGAGAACACTATTCACATGGGGGCTGGTAGCATCATTTGCAGCAGCAAACTTATTACCTCTCACTCCTGTCTTTCATTGTTTGAGCTGGAAAGCTGATGAGAGTGGAAGACAAAGAGTCTGCACAGTGGATGCAGTGTCAAATCTCCATGAACTTAATGTTTCCTGTTATGTTAATCCTGAAGGTAAATGGGCACATTGTGGCGGGAGAATCCCCTGGGTGCGAGATCCCTTTTAATTCTGGCCAAGGTAGGGAGCAGAGCATTCTCTCTCAGTTTTTTTGCAGCCCTGCTAAAATATAGGGCTCAGCAAAGATGTCCAGGGGCTGCCTCCTGGATCTTTATGGGTTGACACATGCCCGACCACATCAAGAAAAAAAAAAAATAAAAATCAAGTAAAGCCTCAGGACCCATACTTCCAGAAGGAAAGTGTGTTTGTAGTGGTTTCTTTCACTCATTTACTGATATGAGATCCTGCTAGCTAATTCAATTTAGATATCTCTCCCCTTTCTCAGATGTTTCAGAGCACATAAATGGTGGTCTCTGGGTCAGGTATTAAGGACAGAACTTAAAAGGAAAAATAGCATTTTTCATTTGGAAATTTTCTTTAATTCCTGTTCCCGTAAAGTGTGGTGGAGGGGAGAGAGAGCCTTGAGCCTGCACTGTTGACTGGTTAGTGACCTTCAGCAATTTACATAAGCTATTTCCTCACCTATGGAATGAGGATAATGATACTTTTAAGCCTACTTAAAAAAATTACATCAGGGCTAGGTAATGTTGAACTACTACTTTAGCACAAAGAACAACTCTGTAGTATGGCAGAAAACTTTCTGGAGACTTAGAAAAGCAAAGAAAAGCAAATCTTTAAAAATGTGTTATTTATAAAAATCTTTAAATTGAGACAACAGGGAAAAATTAGAATGCTGTTAACTTTTTCTTTTGCTCTTTTCTTCCCTCGCCACCCCCTGGTGTTTACTTTTCAACATGGTGTTGAAGTGGGTTTTGCTTTTGTCTATAATCAGTTCAACCTCCAAGTTCTCCAGTGCTTCAGCTGAAACCACTGCAGAGGTCTCTGTTTGTTCCAAAACAACTGCTTCCTCTGGAATTTTTGCTTTAAAGTAAGAGGAATGTGTTGGCTCTTCTAACATGCTGGGAAGGCTTATTTGAGAAAAATCTGTAATTTCAGCCAAATTTGAAATGACAGTGCCGGCAGTAAAGTTGCTACAAAAAAATGACAGAAACCAGACGATTATAAGTTGAAGTTGATGGTCTTTTCTTATTCAAAGTGGCATTGAAGAGACTTCATAGCAAAGGAATGCTGCCCAAATTCATGTCTGACGCATCTGCTAATCACTCAACAGGTGGTGTTTGTCCCAAATTTGAGAAGGGCCAACTATTACAATCCTATTGTTAGCCTTGCAATAGTTGTGTTTTGTTAAAACTCAGGCTTCTGAAGCCAAGATGTTATGTGACAAACTTATCTTTCATTAAAACATGAGGTCCCAAGGCTTTGGAAAGAACTGGGAAGTATGAACCCCAAAGACTCAAAAAAACCACAAGAAAGTAGGAAAAAAACATTGCTTTGGTTCCTCATTTAAATGACGTGTTTAGTAAGGTACTCTTTGAACTTTTAAGGAATCCAAAGTATTATTTTTAACACTCAGGGCAGTCTGTTTGGGAGTCTGTGTGCATGTATGTGTCATCTTACTGAAAAGCAGTTATTTTACTCTCTTTCTTCTTTTGTCCATGTTTGAGATAAAGCCATCCTACCCTGCTAAGGATGGTGGGTATGTATTTTCTCACTGAGATGTATGTCTCTACATGTCAATAGCAGGACTTGTCATTCCCAGTGTAGCAAACTCTGTCTTCCAATTTCATTCCAGTTAGGTCTCGTGGAGCATCTGTTTCTTCTGGGCAAATTGTAACTCATTCATATGAGCGCTGACTAGCAACTGGCTCTAGTGAGAGCTACTCTTGTGCTCCTTTTCCACTTTAAAGTAGCCCTTGAGGTGGCTTAGTCTGTTCCTGGAAGATCACTCCAGTGTGACAATACCAGGTGCTGGGGGAAACCACAGAAAACCTGCTGAAATTTTCCTCCAGATACTTAGACTTCTTTAAGCATGTTTTGGCTAGCCAGCAGTAGATAGTCAGCTTCACTGAAGACAGTACTGTCAAGCTTATTCTCTCAGACAATACTCATAAAAGCTCAAGAAACAGTGTAGTTCCCTATCCAGGGGGTTTTTATTGTCTTATCTTTGTGAGATGATATGAGGTGTCCTGCCTGAGGATGTCAGGATAAAATCCTACATACTGTCAGAATGGCTTTGGGGCCAGTCCCCCTTCAGCTCTATTCCTTTTTCCTGTTGGTTGTAGCATCCCCTTCTGCCAAACTGCTGTGTCCAGTAGGTGCAGTTAAATGAGATGTCCTCACAGCAGCTTTGGCAGGACCAAAGTATGTCCAAGATTATCCCTATAGCTGGTGATGCTTCATTATCTGCGTGGGAGGAATTGGAGACACTTCTTCAGTGTCTGAGGAAATGAAAATGTGCATACCTAAGAAATACAGTTGGAGACCACATCCTGAAATCACTAAGACCATTTGGCAAGCAATACTGTAGTGAGAATTGATCTGTAGGATGGTCACCAGGTTTGTTGAGTTGCATTTCTTAAGCTGCATCTGTATAGCCTCCATTATTCAACAAGTAGCTTGTGATCACATGGCCATTTTTGGTAGGGCTTGGGCAGCCCTTCCAGCAGCAGCTGTCTCCATCCCCTTCCTAACTTAATGGTGCTGTTAAGACCAAGCACCTAAGTGCCAATTCTGTTTTGCCTACATCCTTGAAACGCCTCTAGCTGTTCCACAGTCTGAAATTGGCCTAGTGTTTTGGTTAAGCAGGAAGTAATATGCCTAATTAGCTATTCCTGGTGGACACTGTATTTATAAAGCTAATCTCATTTCCTTCCACACCTTGTCTGGATCATAAGATCTCCTTGTGATTTTGATTGTGCAGAAGAATAGAAAAAACATTAAGGTGTTTACCTTGCTGTTTCCTTTCTTCAGGCAGCGATGCTGGTTACATGTCATGGACTAGCTCAAAGATAAGCTCTTGCTATTTAGTAACTGACTGAATGGCAGGGTTCTCATGTTCTCCAGGAACTATATGCACAGTATTCAGTGTTTGACCGAAATACCGATGTTCATGGTCAGAAGGACACATTTTCAATCATGAGCTTTGAGTTGTCTCAGCTAACGGGCTTTTTCAGCTGAAGCATTGTGCTTGTGGCAGGATTGACAAGCCAGGATTGTGTCCTCAGGCTTCCAGAAAGCCATGAAGTGCCAGGTAAGACTGATGGATGCTGTCCCTGAAGAAAGGAAAATTTGGGGGTAAACATCTTTATGTATTGCTATCAAATTTTGGCCAGTGGGGTAGGGTTTGGTTTGGTTTTGGGGTTTTTTTGTTTGCTTGTTTAGTCAATTTTTTAGAATTAAGCATCTAATTTCATTGTCTGAGGTCCTCAAGTGATATTTATCTTGTGTTCAAATCTGGAGAAGCTGTCCCTTTAAAGCTCAGTTTCAGAGTTAGGTTTTCAATAGGGTTCACAAGAGCAAGATTTTCAAAATGCTCCACAGCAGCACTCCTGGCTGGGTTTTCAACAGGTCTCAGCCAGCCAGAATACTTAGCTTGGTGCCTATCTGGGTGCTGAGCTGTTTTTTAAAAGTGTATCCTGAGTGTCAGTAATACCCTCAGAAAAGTTTGGGAGTAGAGTTGATGGATTCACTTCTGTTCCCTGTGTTGACTACAGCTGCAGGTTATGAAGCGCTGAGTGGAGCATCTTCTATAGAGGCAGGCTATACAGCAAAGGGGAGGGTTTATGGAGCATACAGGTAGAGCTCTTCACCCTTAATGGTTTTGAGTGAGGTCATGTTTGACATGCTGGAAAAAAAATCCTTTTTGGCATTGCCAGTTTTCCACTATACATGATGTTACTTCTTTTGCATGTTTTGCTTATGAGTGTCAAGCAGTGATGTGTCATTCCTTTATAAATGTATACATATTATGTCTTGCTGATCATGGGCAAGTGCCAGAAAAATGTATCATTGGGCAAAAAGAGAAGAGACGATCTTTTAATGTGCCACGATTCCTACTTTGTGGGATTTGTTGGGGAGTTTGCTGTGTTCAGCAAAGACCAGGCTTTCTCCAGAAAAGTGAAATTCCTGCAACCACCTCTGTCAGCATATGGCTGATGTATTGAGGCAGATTCCCTCTGACCTCTCTGTAGGCAGCCAAACAGAAAGTTTTACAGGAGCACAGAAGTGAACATCCTTTCACACAGAAATACTGCATGCACACCACACGTGAACACAGGCACATATTGTCCTTTTTCATCACTTTTTGGGGGGTGTGCATTAAATTTTCATATTGCATTTTGGATGTGTTGACTGGGTGAGTTGCTGGAGAAAAGATGAATCATTAGGAGTGGTTGCAGCAATTCAGCATTACACCCCCTCCTACTGTGTTTTTATTTGACTAGCTTGCTGATCACAAGGCACCGCCTTTTGGCTCTCCAAGAAAGCTGTGCAATACTATCTCATTTTATCTTGTGTTAAATGTACAGATTGTTTTATGAATTGCTACCCACTTCTCATTCATTTTCTCAACAAAGTATAAGCTACAATACAACCTGTGAAATACTTTGCTCTTAGCAAAATATACCTTATTTGTGAACATGGTCTGGACTTCTTTTATAACATACTGAGTCTTAAACTAATTTCCTTTGAAGTCCCTGGATTTTTATAGCCCATAAGAATTAAAATAAATTAAAACCCCATCATGATGTAAGGACATAAATTGTGGTTTCTTTGCAAATTAATAAGCTCTAAATAACATGGAATATTTCTTTATAAAATTGTGTAATAAAAAACAGAGGAATATACTGCTGCACTGATGACCATGGCGGAAGAAAGACTCTTTTTCTCTGTTTTGGTGTTCTAAAACTCTGGGGGCTGGTGCGTTCTTAGGCTGATACAGTAGCATTGTTTTGGGTTCCCACTCACTGCCTAGAGCAGTCCCACATGGCTGGGTGCAGAGTAAGTACTGCCTGTGGAGTTGGAACATGAATATGAAGCATGCTAAAGCTAGTATCAATTAGACAGTGACCCAGAAATTCTTGGAAGAATGATTTTTCAGCTGTATCCTGTCTCCAGGGCTTATAACCCTAACGGTAGCTCCTTGCAGACTCCTATGTTGAAAGCTGGAACAACTGGGGAGTGAGCCAGAGGAAGATGAGGGGGGCAGAACTGAAATGCTGTTCCTGAGAGAAACAAATCATTCAGGCAAAGGAATAATCAAAGCACTTGGATGAATAACGGAACAACCATTTCAATTATAAGGGTGCCTAGGTTTATATTGGGCTAAGGTGTCATCTAGACAGACGTACTGGGAGTTTGCTTTCCATAATAAGTGTTGGATTTTTGAAAATATTTTAATGACATCTGGGCATTTTACTAGGCCTCAAATTCTTGATGACTTTCCAGGTCGTGCAGCCACCGTTTGCATCATCTGACCCCCCAACCTCTTCTATTCTTTTGAAGTCTTATGAAGAACATTAAACTTGCAGATGCAATTATTGTATAATAAAGTATTGATTTCCTAAGGAACCCTCTAACATCTTCCTTCATAATTATCATTTACAAGGCATCGGGAATTAACCACATACAGCCTTACAAATAAATTACAAGGCCTTTTTATTTCTGAAATAAGTATCAGTGCCCGATTGCTGAAAACAGCTGAGCATGTTGTCTAACTTCATTGAATGCCAACATATGAAGTGTCTAGATAAGACTAGTGTGAAAGCAAGTTATAAAAGAAAGCTTTTGTCTTTTCATACTGCATTTAATAATTGACTTTATTTACCCATTTCAGCTACTTGGCATTGTCTTCCCATGTGTGTCATAATTTTTTCCCCGGTAATTTCTATTTTCTGCAGCAGTGGCTCTTCATGAGAGTAGCTCTGGTCAGCTTCAGGCATGAGAGCAAATAAGGCTTTTGTTGCTCAATTAGATGGTTTTTATTTTTGTAGTATAAATCTCAGAGGGATGCTATAGCTTAGTTTTAGTCTCTCACAGGAGTAAACTACCTGGCAGATACTGTCTAATTGTAAGCCTTCCCCGTCTGAGTCTGTTGTACAGGTAAACTCTCTGCAAAAAAGAATTTGGTGCCCCACTTTGGTGCTGGACTACCTAGGCCCCTGAAAGCAGAAGACATGTGGAGGGGCTTTTCTTTTCCAAGCAGAATGGTGGCTCCTAAGTCCCTGCTCAGCTGGACTCCAGTGACCTAGAGACTTGTTTCTTTCTATGCCTATAACTGCCCCACTCTAACCAGCTTGTTCCCTGCTTCCCCTGTAAGTGTCAGTGAGACACAGAAAAGACATGCTTATGCTTTGTATAGGGTCCTTCTCCAGGCAGTGTTCACATACTGTATTTGGACCCCACACAAAACTTGGTTGTGGACTTTTTGGTCTAAAACAGAGCCAGAGACAGGCAGTAATGCCCCCTTCTTGCATGATAGATTTGAAATCCTCCCTTAGGAAGGGAGAAGCCCTGTTTCAGAGTCCTGCTCAGGAGACTTCACTTGTGTTAAACAGGATTGAGCTCCCTGCCCCAGAGTAACATGAGTAGAGACCACATAGAAGGAGGTAAGAGTGGTGAGGAGGGTAACAAAGTCTGAAGAAGCCTTGTGTGCGCTTCTTGGGCTAATACTATCATGAGAGTGGGGAAAGAGAACTTGGTATTTTTCATTTACTAGTAATGGGTTGAGTTTGACTTGTAGCAAGGGGAGGATGGTGATGAATGTCAAGAGAGAGAAATCAAGGGGATTAAATGAATTAACTGCCCAAATCTCACTGTGGGAACAGGAAATATTATTATTGTCATTTGGCAGATGGGAAATATGTCCACCCTGCAGCACAGTAACTTCCCCAAGGAAGTCCAGGAAGGGCTGGGAATAGATACTCTGCTTTGGTGTCTTGTTTTTTAATTGCTGTCCCACACACATGGATATGTTTATTTTCTTATGGGTCCTGAATAGGATTTGGTCTCCTGAAACCCAGAAAGGAAAATCTGACACATGCTGTGGGGCTGCATTGGTGTAATAAAAGGAAATACCAGTTTATTGCTGTCTTGGATGTGGACAACGTGGTCTCCTGAATCTGCTCCGTTCCACTGGCTCACCTGCAAGCAGGTGTTGACATCATGTATAATCACTGTGCTGACTGGGGGGGGGGGGAATACCCCTGAAAAACAGTACAAGAAAGAGAAACAGACATTAAACTTCAGCTGATAGCCCACAAAATACAAAATTTAAATTGCAAATAGAGATTTCCAGGGAGCATCAGGCTGACAGCTGCCATAAAACTGAAGCCCTGTTGACATTTTAGTCAACAACAAGCTTGTATCATCATCCCAGGATCTCCAGATCTGGACTATGCTCAGATACTTTTTAGCACAGCCTTATTCAAATTTTTGTCTTCCAGAATAAGTTTTCCCAAAAAGATTTTAGCAGAGCCTCTTCAGGGAAAGTTGGGGAATATTCTTCGTTTGGAGGAGATTTTTTGATTTTTAGGAACATGATTGTGGGATCATTTCAGTTGAAGAAAAACTTTGTATCACCCTTCATACAAATGCCACTGCCTTTTACATTGATTTTAAAACTTCATGTTTAGCTGCAGTTGTTGTGGAAAGGGAAGCATAAAAGTTTGATGCCCCACTTGGCTAGTCAGAAGTTTGTTTTCAGGACTGGACTGGACTGTGCAATTCAACCCATGGGTCAGCTCGGGTTTCATAAAGGCATGTTTCCTGTCGCAGGCGGGTGTTATCTGCTGGTAGTCCAAAAAGGGGAAGATGCTCCAGCAAAGCCTCCACTTTCTTCTCTTGGTTTGGCTTCTGAATGTTGCACAGCCTGTGCATCAGGTTTTACTAAGTATCTGTGGCAGAAAATATGCAGGAGTGGCATACCAACACTTTCATGTAGAGCCTGTTTTTCCTCAGAATTTTCCCAACAAGATTTGGGTCTCTATTGGGTTCATAACCCGTTTGGATCCTCAGAGCAGGTATGCTCCTTCTAGTTGTACAGCTGTGTACAGCTGTAGTCTTCCTAGCTGTGGTCAGCTCAAGAAGTGCATCTATGAAGGTATCAGTTTGCTGAGACCAGACATAGCTGTGAGTGCACTTGGCACGCCAAGTATTCCCAAACTGAGATGTGTAGCTGAGACTGCTGCATTGCATTACCTGCACTTCTGTTGGTTCAGGGACCTCTGCTTGGAAATGCTCAGTTTCTGGACTGGTTCCCATTTTAGCTAAGTGTTGAAACTGGAATGTCCCAGGTGATGTCTTCTGACCCTAATGTAAGGGCTGATCACACAGATGTGCAAGTGAGCTAGTTACTGATCTATCCCGCATTATTGCTCCCTCTCGGAGATGCAATATCAGACTGCATGCACAAGCTTCTGTATCTAGTTTAAGTGTCATCCACTTTGCTGTGCTTTGCTTGTGACGGGGCAGGCGTTTAACTCAGGTGAGAGCTGGCAATTTCTGGGTGAAAGGCGGTAACTCTGACTCGTGTGCAGTGAGTGAGAACACCCTTATTTGTGCTGCTGCTTCAAGTCGTTAGCAGGTATCGCTGTTAGGATTAACCTCGCATTCCTGCAAATTCCTTTTAATAAATCACTTAAAAGGTAACTGGGCAGGCCACTCCTCCCTCTGGGTACAGGTAAATCTCTCAGGGTGGTGCATTCAAGTTACTGCATTAAGAGCTGACACTAGGATGGACACATACACACACATATATTTGTCTTATCTGGGGCGTGGAAAGAGAGATTACTTAGATTTTCTGTTCAGGATCTTTTTTCTTTTGAAAGGCCCTTTGTCTGGAAGTCCCAGGAAGGATGAGACAAACTGGTTGCCTTCACGGCCCAATGAGCAAAAAGAAAGCAGTACTCCTGTTACCTGGAGACATTCAAGAAGGCAAGTGCAATTAGTCAGTAGATAATTAAGCTGTACATAATTAGAGTACTAGAGGCAAATTACCTTAGTCCACAGATGCAGCAAAGCAGGGTAAGTGCTTTGTCAGAAACTGTATGACAGGGAAGGGAGAGAAGGGAGAAACTGCTTGATCAACATTATAGGTACCACATCCTCAGCAAACAGAAGCTACACTGGGGCATTTCCTTGCAGCCTTCCCCCTGGGAATGGTGCCACGGGAGGCAATGTTTTAAAGTTTGATCTCACCGCTCTGGTCTTGCTAAGATAAAAGTTTTGCTGATGGGAGAAACTTGGAGGGGCTTGCTTATTTAGTCTAGTAAGACTAGGAGTATGGCTATTTAGGACTCAAGCAATGCCCAGGAGGACTGTTGATTGCTCTTGGTTTCCCCACTGTTCAGGGCTGCCCCAGTGGTGCTTGGCGCAGGTCCCAGACACCTGTTCCTCAAGATCCTCTCTCTGCTGCACATGGTACACCCCTGCCATGCCTATGGGTTGGGGTGCCCAGCTGCAGAGAGGCAGTGGAGCTCAGCATTTCCAACTGCCCAAGGAACCCATAGCTGTTTGCATCAGGAAGCCCTACGGGTTCGTCAGTCTGCTGGCTCTATAGCAAGGCACACTTCACTTAACCTTCAGGAACATTTATAATTAATGCTTAATTGACTTCCATAATGCAAGATCAACACACTGGCCTGGGCCTCTTCCTGTACATCTTTGCTCACATGAACATTCCTTAGTCACCTTATTTTGTCTTTTCTGTGAGGTTTAACCTCTAAGCAAGATTGCTGATGAACTTGCTGTTCATAAAAATATCCAACTGTTTCTTAGCACAGATCAAATGCTGGCCTCAGGCCCCTTAATGTTTCTTTTCCAGGAAGGGTGGCTTCTATTTATCATAATGTTAGGAGTCTGTGTCTTTTCCAAGACTCAATTTTCTTGCTTGTCTCTGCCTCTCTGGGGAAGGGCCATATTCACTTCACTCTAGTTGCCGAATTTTGAAAACTTGTGCCAGGTAGTAGAAAAGTGATCCTGTATAGGATCACCTCTGACATTCTGTTCATGTCAATGTTGGATTTTTCTTCTTTTCTGTACAGCTACAGCAGATTTACCCATTCTGTAACTGAGATCGGAATATTGTCCCATTAAGCATAACCTGTGCTAGATTATCTTCAGCAAAAATATCCTACATCAAGCTCCCCAAACCTCATGTGAGATGTTATTGTTGAACCCAACTATAGTTTCCTCAAAACGTGTGATTAAAGGACTCTGGTGGATGAAGTGTCAGCCATGCTCCTTGAGCCTCAGTCTGGGGGAGAGCGGGGGGACTCCCCATCTGAAATGATACTGGTGCTCTGCTTCATATCTGTGAGAGCAAGGACAAATACAGGAGGTGAAGGAATATGTGGAGAAAGACATTGATAAAGGCAAGAGGAAGCAAACAGTCTCACAGGAAACAAAACATGGCTCTTGCATAGGGTCAGGGGTGTGGCCAGTATAGTGTGCCTTTGCTATTTGGCACTTTGGAGGTGTCTTTATTCAGGACAGATTTTAAAATGTGTGTCTTCACAGACTAGAGGAAAGATTATGTCATAAATACAGAAACAAAGTGTTATGTTTTAAAAGGATAGGGATAACAATGAGTTCAGAGGTCAAAAAGCAAAATCAGCAATGAACTGCAATGCTTCTTCATGGCCTCTTGGTCCAACCATTTATTTTATTTCAGCAAAAATCTGGTGGTTGTTAGGATTTCTGTTGTTGTGCCTATGCAACATTTCTTTCTACACACCTCTAACCGTTCAGCACTGTAGTTGTGTGGTACCTCTGTGCCTGATTTCTTTTACTTCTGAGGTGAAGGAATTGATAAAAGGGTCTGTAACAGCTTAAGTTGACCGTATGTCTTATATTTCATGAGTTGCACTTTTATTTTCTCTTCTCTTTCTCTTTTTATAAGCTACATTCAGATGATATCCTTGACCTGCTACCTAACACCTTTGCAGACAGGACAGATTTTCATTGTCTGAGGAGGGAGCTGGTCTTCTAGAAATCACGGCCAGAAGAGGAATCTGTCATACTAAAAAAACACTGCTTCCTAGAGCAGGTCAAAGGGAGAGAACTTTCAAATGTATGTATGCTGGAGAGAGAAGAAACCAACCTCCTGTGGAGCTCAGCAGGGACTTTGCTCTCAGGAGAAGAGGCAGCAGGAACAGGAAAATGGAGCTTGCAGTTTTTAACAGCTACTTTGGGTTGCAGCTATGATTTTCATACCAATTTAGTCAAACCAGACCACAACAGTTGCCTTTATCTCATAGTGCTTTGGGTCCTTTAGAGTCGGTGTGTCTTCCCCACTCCCAGAGCATATCTACAAGGGACTCCTGCCAGATTGTGAGTGTAGATTGTTTGACCAGGTTGATCAGTATGTCTTACAGAATAATGAAATATTCCCCCAGATTCCCATAAATAACAGTGGGGATGGTTGAACACTGGAACAGGTTGCCCAGAGAGGTTGTGAAGACTCTGTCCTCAATTCAAAATGCAACTGGACACAGTCCTGGGCAACCTACTGTAGTTGGCCTTTCTTTGAGCAAGGACGTTGGCCTAGGTGATCTCCAAAGATGCTTTTCAACCTCGGTCATTTTGTGATTCTGTGGCATTTTCCAAGTCATAGTTACAGTTCTTGTGTACTATCTGCTGCTGTCAAATACTTGGACACTAGTGGCAAATAATCATGGATGCTGCTTCCTTGAGTTGGTAGAACAGAAGCATCACTGAGGGAAAAGGTTGTGTTGTTTTGCTATTTTCAAACATCAATTAAATGTTAGTTTCAGTACAAGAGCATAATTCACTCGAGTCACAAACAGTTTTGTGTATATCAAGTATCGCTTGATAACCAAAAAGGCCAATTTTCTTATTGGTCCTTAAAGACAACAATAAATTTTTCATTAAAAGCTCTTTTATTCTATTTGTGTGAGCCTGCAGGAACACATGGGAGCCTTGAGTAAGTACCAGGAACACATACTGTGAGGTGCTGAGCATATACAAAGTGAAAATAAAAGCCTTCCCAAAAGTAACCTCTGGTCCAAATATATCAGTCTTGAAAACTGGCACATCTATAAAGAAATTCCAAATAAATCTACACAGTAAAGGAAAAAAAAAAAAAAAGGCTGCTGGAGCCAATTAACTACAGGATCTACATGATAAATCTTTTATCTCAAATTAGCAATGTGTGTATTGAGTGGATCAAGATAAGCATGCTACTCTTACAGAAAACTTGTACATGTGAAACCTGTCATCTCATATTAGAAGACAAATGACATTTTGAGGCATTACATAAATAATGGAATCACATGGCCACTTGATCTTGGTTATTTCTTAGTGAAGAGTAAGACATTTTGAACATCCTTTTATTCTGAATTGTAGAGCTATAATTCTCCTGAACTGGCAGCACAAGTTGTGAGGAAACATTCAGCTGAAGCTGAATAGCTCTAAAGGTTTGGAGTGAATTCCTAGTCCATTTGAAATCAATGGGAGCGATGTCACTGGCTTAATTAAATGAAGCAAAGATTTTCAACTTCGGTGCCTGGAAATTGGTGCCTCTGGCTCATGTTTGCTAAAGGAGATGTCCAGTCACTATCTGGAGAAGAGAATTTGTATTTCTGTTCTCATCTATTAATTAGTGAGTTCTGCTAAAGCAAACACAAAATTTGGTCTGATGTTCTTAGTTTGGTTTACCTGCCCGACTTGTGCTTGGCCTTCAAGAGGATGCTTTGTGCCATGAGTGGCAGAACTAATGAAACTGGATTTTCTGGTTGTCCACATCTCCCACACCATTACACTGCAATGACACCATCCTATGCAGTTTCACCTCTGGTTGCTGTTGGGTGTGTGGTCTGTCTGGAGCTCTGTGCATGCAAACTAGCAAGGAAGCATGATTTTGCTGGTTGGATGACTGATTGCTGGCTCCCAAGCAGCATTTGTAACAGCTGAGCCTGCTTTTCTGTCAAGAGGCAGGTGCTAGTTCAGACCTTTCTCATCAGTCCAACTGATTTTCATGAAATCTATGGGAACTTCCTAATCCTTGAAGTTTGTAGGCCTCTAGCAAATCTGGTTGAAGCTGCACAACCAATTTAGAAGATATTTGCAGGGTCAGGTAGATGGCAGGAAGGCATCAGCTCTATTTTGAAATGGAGTGTGGAGATGACAAACTAGAAGTGTCAATAAATATATAATATATATAATAAATTGGTTTCTGTCCTGAAACTGAAAAGACCAGTGAATTTAATAGAGATCAATCTGTTTCATATAGATGTGGATTCAAAGCTTTGACAAAATGAGGTAGCCATTCTAAGCAAGTTATTTAATGAGAAGGAATAATTTTTCATAGAAACCTAGGAGGGGTATTGTTTAAGGTATAAAAAACAGTTAGGTTCCTGTGCTCTGGAATGGGCAGCAAACACACACTTGATTGAATTCTATAGTACCTATTTTGAATTCAGGTAGAATACAGACCGTTTGGTCAGAATTGACCAAAGCTGATAGCTGAAGTCACTTGATTTGTACATGGTGAGACCACACATGGTTGTCGTCCTCCATCTTTTTGGAATAAGGTGAAGCAGTGGTTAGGGTCTGGACTTTGGAAGAGATCCAGGAATTCATAGGACATACCAAACATGTCTGCAGCTAATCAGCATGTCCTCCTGCCAGAGATGGATGGATCTGTGTCTCCATTTCTCATCTATCCCTCTTTGTGTGAAGGCATAGGTGAAGGTGTTTCATCCCAAAGCTGAGAGAGGTTGTTTGGGGGATTATTTGCATTAAAATGTCAGTCAACCTAAATTGAATTTTAATGTGAGGAAAAACCTGTGAGATCTAGGGCTGGAATTGAAATAGGATTTGTAACGAATACAGAGATTGGGTATGATCAAAACAAATGGAACAGTATGCATATTAAGTTTAATACTCAAGAAAGTTTAAAATAGGCAGATTCAGTCTGATTATACAGCAGTAGCAAAGATTTCTATTTTGGGACAACAGATTTCTCCCCCGTCCTTCTTCAGCTCTTGGCTTGTCAGACATTTCAAGCTAGTTGGGGACACACCTTCACTTTGTGTGTGTGTGTCCTCCTCTCCCTTGGTCTTTTCCTGTGAGTCCTTTCTAGCCTAGGAACATGTTTTATAGCAAAGGTGTAACTTTTCATTTTTGTACATGTCACAACTGTCAAGGTTAGTGTGTCAGCAGTGTAATATTTGCCCATGTGTACCAGTGACAGTCTGAGGAGGGTGGGAAAGAGGACGGGAGAGGGAGTGCGAGCATCTGAGTTCCATACAGAGCTATCTTTCTCTATGTCAGCTAGCATCCCTCTGGCTAGGGCTATAGGTAATTCCTAATTTCCTTGCTCAAAACTGGGTGTTTCAAGTAATCCTTTTTATTACCTGCATGTTAGGCAGCCTATAAGGACCAAGGTGTTTGGATCTTAGTTTTCCTGCCACTTGCCTCTGATGCAATATGATAGAAAAAAACAAGAGGAGTTTTGTTACAAAGAGACAGGATTTACACTGATGGGATTTTTGTCTCTGTGCAGTTCTCATTTTCAGTATTTCTTCTGTGTATCAGATGCAAATTCCAGAGAGCATAATTTATTTGTCCTATTTGGCTACATATTTGGCTACTTATATGGGGATTCGAATATTTTCTTTTTGATTATGACACCAAGTTCTAAACAGCAATGTCCTTTTGTGGCTGAAAATTTTCTGTATGGAAAAATTTGCTTGCAATCTTAAACATACTGGGCTATGTTCTGATCTTAGCTGTATAGACTTAAATTTGGTGTAAGACTGATTAATTTACTGCAGATTTACATCCAAGCAACAGAGATAAGCTTCTTCCTTATTTCCAGTATTGGCCTTAACTCTGTCTACTCACACCAATTGCTATCTTGACACACAAGCCTTTTCCTCCATTATTCCTGCCATGTGAAACAGTTTTCACTTATTTCTCTGTGTCCTTCACTCCTTTTCCCAATAGAAATCTAATTTGAAATCATATATTTTCTTCTTTCCCCATGGCTCTTAATGTTATCCTGCTGCTCTCATCTATTATTTAGTTTTAGCTGTAGTAGTTCGTGTAGAATTACAAAAATAACATACAGGATATGCTAAAATGGACCCAAACCCATTTTCCAAATCAAAATGCTCTCTGATCCTGAGAGCACTGGTACCCAGCTTTGCAGAACAAGAGAAATTCAGGGAGGTAAGGATGATGAGGAACTCTGATGGACAAATCTAAGGAAGGAAAGATGCAATACTCATTTTGGAGAATGGTAGTAGGTCACTATTAACTTTTCCCTGTAACAAGGGCTTAGTGAGGATCTGGATAAAGATATTAGGAGTCTAGAACACCATGGAAACTTTCAACAACAGCACAGTAGAGGGGGAAGTTTGGGAGCAAAAAGAAAGAAATGGTGTGAAATATCTTGGTTTTGAGCAATAAAATAACTGTCAGAGAGGAGTTAAAACTAATAGCATTACTGCTGCACTTCAGTCCTTTGCAATGCTTTCTCTAGCTGATAGGTATTCCAAATGAATTTGTTGTATTCCCAAACTTACAGGATTCTGCAATTATGGTTCCTGTGTACCACATGCCAAAGGCACATCAATCCTCATGTTGTTCTGTATTAACTACACTATATTGAAAATATATAGGCATGTCAGGTAGATTTTTTCCAAACGTTTTCTTTAGAATAATGAGATTCTTTTGTGTATGCGTAATGGTATGTCTCTGTTTACATACGGTTTCTGAATGTAATACTATAAACTTTTTTTTTTTTCTCACAAGTCAATACTATTGATGCTTTCTCGTTTCATTGGTTTTTCCTCCTATTTTAGAGAGGTGTCAGCTGGCAAGAAAAAGACCTTGTGCATTGCAACACGTTTCTCTCTCCATATCTTGGTATGTTTGTCATTATTCCACAGCAAACTATTTATACTTAGTGGCTTCATGTATATATATATATATATATATATATGTATATATGTAATTTCTATAGGCTAATTAATTCCATGTTTAAAAAACAATGTTTAGTGCTGATAGGTAAATCATTAGAGAAGGTATTTATATTTTTTATTAAGTTCTTGAAGAGGATTTTCTCTGTTAGAAAAAGAAATTAATTTCTTTTTGCATCCATACTGGTTTTCAGAATTTCCAGAATTATTTATTAAGAGGAACTTGTGGAGCGTCAACAGGGAAGAAGTTGAGACCCTATCTCTGAACCAAGCTGTTTGCAGTTCCTCTGTCATTGGATAGTTTGTTTATTTTTTGCTCTGTTAGGGCTGATTTCCAACATTTTATCCCTAATTTAGCACCAAAAGTGCACAGTGGGGCTGGATTACCCCAGGCTTTTGTGTGTGTTTTTGCAATGTTGGCATTGGTTTCCTCCGTTGTCTGATAGAGCACTCAAGATACAAATGCAGCTTGTCCAAAATACATGCATGATAACTACCCTGAACATACACATTTTGCTATTATTCCCACATATGTTTTGGCAGGCTAGAGAGCTCATTTGGCCTCCTATATATTTGGGCAAGGAGGGGAACTCTGTCATTTCTCCCTTCTATTCTATGTTTTTATTTATTCATCACATTGTTCTTTCAACCCACATAAAGAAACCCTAAGTATTATCGCAAATGGTGAAGATTATAATCAGTGACTAATATCCTTGCTACAATAAACTTTTCCAACCCCTAGATGAGACATAAATAATAAAAAAGGCCCTCTCATATTTTGAGGAACTGATATGAATATTAGAATAATTGTTCCACCGTTAATGGTACAAAAACTCAGTAACACTTAAGGACCTCCATACTGGATTTGATTCAAAGCCAGCTGGAGCCTTTCCATTGAATCAATGTGGTTTAGATTATGCCCCCAAGTAGGTAGGTAAAATTTTCATATTCAGTTTGGACTTACTCTCCCTTTTGAACTCATTCTTAGCAGCTGAGCGAGAAACACTTGACAGGGTAAATAACCACTTGAGTGGTTATGAGATGACATGGTTGCATTAACTCTGTGTTTAGAAAATCTGTGTGCAGGTCTGCGTCTGTGCCTAGACCCCTGGGCACGATGCTCTGTTCTTACTGGGGAGAACAAGCCAGCCTCTCACGATCAGCCAAATAATCTAGTAATTGTGGCTCTCTGAACACTGAAGCAGATTCAAAGGCTCAAATTAACCAAAAGGAGGTGCTAGGGGGACAGGTGAAAATATGCCTTTAATTTTTCTCACGACTGCAATTAGTTGAAAGGACATTTTCTGCTCCTAAGTGGAGTGTGTGAGTGGATGATATGAAGCAACTGATTAAACCTTGGCCTTTGGATCTAAGCACTCTTTTCAGATTGGATTGTGATCCAATACAAAATCTGATTTAGGCAATGGAAGTTAATGAAGTTCATAGAATCTGGGCAGGTGAGTTTAGCTGCTTATTTTGTTTATTTGTTTTTTTATACCAAGTTTTATCTACAACAGTAAAATGCAGAAAAATGGTTCAAACTCAGAAGTGTCACAGCAGTGAGGTTTGTTGACTGCCTCCACCAGGTGTGAGGTTGGGTGCATGTTGCTGTTGGTGTTCAATTCAGCAGTGAATACAAATAAAGGACGAGTTTCCTTAAAGACTTTTATTAGCTGTAGAGCTAATAGTTACACTTGAATAAAAATTAAGACTTGAGCTGGCACAATTTGTAGCTGACGCCAGCAATATTTAACAAATGGCCATGTTCCCAGGCTGCTCAGGGCATTATGTCTAGTGGCATATGTAGATGAAGGACTGGAAACATTAAAATAGCTGATCAAAACCCATTGGGCAGTGAGAAAATGGTGCGTGATCCTTATACACTAGAGGGACTGCAGGTTCGCTGTCCCCTTTAAAAAGCTGGAGATGTGCTATCTCAAGGACAAGAGTTTAACTTCAGATGAGTCTTCTTAAGGTTGTGGGTTTTTTCTTTCTTGTTCTAACAGTAAAACTCATAATCTTGGTTCAGACAAGGGTACCTTTTAACCTTGTAACTTAAAGGAAGATCTTGTCCAACACAAAGCTGAAAGGGTTATGTACACAGTCAAGATTGTATATAATTTGTATATATTATAAGTACAGAAATTCAGTTAGCTTTGCATTAATTTAACTAATTCCATTTTCTGCTCCTGATGTAAAAATTAGAGAGGAGATTCTAACCAATTTCTTTGTTTGTGTGAAGTCTGGAAAAGAGTTGCAGTTGTTAAAATGTTGCCCCTATTAAGTTAGGTGTAAAACTCACTGACTTCAGGGAGTTGAGATTTTATCTTGAGAAGCAATGTTTTGGTTTAAAAAAGATAATTAAAATAACTTTTGAAGCTTCATCTGTGAAAAATGGGACAGGCAGGAGGCTAGAAATGTGTCACACCAGGAGGTGACCTTTCTTTATTTATCCAGATAAAATAATCGGAAATATGATGAACCGTTCATCTTCTGAAATTAGGCACAGCATCCTGTGAGATTTTTAGTGTTACAAAGGGAGGCAGAGCGCCCATAAAGATAGCAAGTGTGAAGTATATTAGTGCACTTTCCTCTTCAAGTTACACACACGAAATCTTCGTACAACTTAAGAAAGCATTAACTTGTTGTTTGCTTTAAACTTTATTTTGGTTGGTTTATAACTGCAAGGATCTCCTTAAACCTCTGAAGGGTTCCTTAGCTGTCTCTTGCTTCAGAGGAAAATATTTCCTTGGGAAAGAATTTTTAGACTGAGAATGTTTTTTACACAAAAAAAGGAGTCTTCAGCAAAGTTCCAGAAATTAGCTTATTTATATAGTTTATAGGATGCGGTGGGTTGACCATGGCTGAACGCCAGGTGCCCACCAAAGCCGTTCTATCACTCCCCCCTCCTTCGCTGGACAGGGG
>JANZLQ010000086.1:18881028-18904699 GCA_026212715.1 Elanus axillaris | reverse complement strand
GACCTCCATGGACTGCAGGGGGACAACCTGCCTCACCATGGTCTTCACCACAGGCTGCAGGGGAATCTCTGCTCCGGTGCCTCGAGCATCTCCTCCCCCTCCTTCTTCACTGACCTTGGTGTCTACAGAGTTGTTTCTCCTACATGTTCTCACTCCCCGGCTGCCATTTCTCCCCTGTTCCTCAACTTTTTTCCCTTCTTAAAATGTTATCACAGAGGCGTTACCACTATCACTGAATGGCTCAGCCTTGGCTGGCAGCAGGTCCATCTTAGAGCCGGCTGGCATTGGCTCTGTCAGACACAGGGGAAGTTTCCAGCAGCTTCTCACAGAAGCCGCCCCTGTAGCCCCCCCTGCTACCAAAACCTTGCCACAGAAACCCAATACATAGGTAAAAGGCTAACAATTCCAAACAGCCATGACTTTTAAGTCAGGCCCTAGAAATCATACTATAAGTTCTTGTTTCTGTGTGTTACCTTTAGATCCTATTTTTCTTCATAACCACAAGCAAAAACTGGCTTATAGTTTTAAATAATAACTGCAGTTAGTCTCATAATCTGTACAAATCCAGGATCTTGTGCTTTAAGAAAGATAGCAGTTCTCTGGAGACCTGAAACAAACAAAAATCCTTTGAAAATCATCCTGCAGAATTGCTTATTAAAGTAATACTCACTTTGAAGTTCATCACACATGTAGCCTGAGTGAGAATAAGGCCTAAGCAGGGATTTTATCATTCAGTCACAAATTGCTATCTGAGAAAAGAGTCACTTGACAAAACTATTTCATATTAATCATTAGGAATTAAATTCCCTGAACAAAGCATGTTTGTTTCATGGTGTAATAAATAGCTAGCACAGAATACGGGGATTTAACTTAATAGGAACTGCACAGTTACCTTCAAGGAAAGTCCTGCACATGGACATACATTCAGGATCTTCGAGGACTCTTTTCCTCCCTTTGACTTGACCTGTTACAGACTGATATGGGATAGTTTGTCACCAATTTTCCCCCCGTTATAAAATTTATCTGCTCGTATATAAAACAAACATGACTTGAAAGTGAGATTTTTCTTATTCTGCCCAGCTGAGCACTCAGGGAGCTTGAATGGTAGTGAGAACACTTCTCATGGATATATTAAGTGCTGCCATCTGTTTGGATTGTTTTGAAATGCATTTTTGGGCCAAAGCCTGCCCTTATGAGGATCCAGTTTAACACGAAAGTCTCAGCAGTTCCCTGAATGTCAATAAGGCAGCAAAACTCACTCCTTTCCTGCCTCCCAATCATGCCCTTTAGTTTAGCTACAATAACTTTAACTGAATTGGAACAGCAGCTCCAAAAATTGAGCCCTTGATTATCTAGATGCCTACCTTACTCCACACAAGCAAGTGCACTGATTTCAATGACTTTTCTCTCCACTGAGGCTGATATTGCATCAGGCAACAGAAATGGGTCAAAGTGGGGCAACAGTGAAATTTATTTTGGTTTCTTCTTTTTTTAACTTTGTAGTATTGTTTTTCTCCTGAGGCCTGAAATGAAAAAAAAAAAAAAAAGGAAATTTGGAAAAAGATGGAAGAGAAACTTGTGCATAAATGGGTTTTGTTCTCTAGGAACAGCAAAATAACTTTAGAATACTATATAAGGTGATATTATTACTGCCACACTTCAGACTTTCGCCTGCACTAACTAATACAATTCTAATGAAGTTACTTTGCCAAAATTTATGGTATTTGGCAATTACAATTCCTATCTGTTATAAGCCAAACTTTATTTTTAGTCCTTAATACTGTGTTAATGACATTATAATTAGCATATACACAGGAATAGTAAGTTAGTTTATTTCACGCTTTTTCTCCTGAAACACTGCTTTCTTTTGTATCTGAAATAGAGACTATTTTTTCATATCCTAAATTCTATACTGTAGCTTTAATTTTGGTTTACATGTCAAAACCGATGATGGTTTTTCAGTATTGTCTTTTTTTTCTCCTCTCTTATTTTGATACATACCAGGGGGAAGAAAACCCAAACCAACCCTAAAAGTTAATGTGTGGCACATCTTTGTCACTATTTCCAGATACTGTTATTCAGAGGTGAAGAATGTACTCTAATCGCTTTCCTGTACACACCAAGTATTACTTTCTTTGTGTTAAGTAATTGCACTCCATAGGAACCTCATCCTTAAAGATGTGAGTAGCACTGATTTTTTGTAATCCTTAACTACTCTACATTTGTTTTCCCCTATCTTTCTGGATTTGTTTGACTTAAAAAAAAAAAAAAAAGGAGGAAAAGGAGACCAAAGAGAGGCAAGGAAACTGCACATTTTTAGCATTCCTAGAAGTGCTATTCATCACTTGCAGGGATGGTGCAGTTGAAGCCACATTAACGGTGTGGTATGCATGCTGCACGCAAGTCCGCTTTCTTTTCCAGCAGTGCATCCAGCGCAGGCCAGCTGCTGCCACCTCGGCTCATATGGCTTTCATTTATTTGTCTTTAAATACTTTACTTAGAATGCCCAAGGTCTGCAAATTTGAGTGACCTGCAGACTGGCACTCTTGCTCTTCAAGCCTTGTCCGACACAATTCCTGGTTCAGCTGCTCAGTTTGTGGGTGGTGGTAGGGATGAGATGTGGTAGGGTAACATTTCCAAAAGCCTCCGGCTAACTTGGGAGCCTACATTTCCATTTTGGAGATGACAGGCACTTAGGAGTCAAAGTCCATGATGAAGTCAGTGTGCCTAGATGCACAGTTCCTTTGATAAGGGACCTGTCATATCTTAACTTGCACTAATTGTTCATTCCCTCCTTGCCTTATTTCCATGGCAATGCAACTGAGGAGCCCAAGCTCCATCACCTGCATGTTACTTGACAACTCTGCCAGGTTGCCTGCAGCAGACCTTGGTAGTGAAGCCTCCTCTTTCACCAGTGTTCGGAGTAAAATAACATTTCATTGCAGTTGTGTATGCATGTGAATGAGCTTGGCTAAGTTTTTCAGATGCTGTAACAGAACTGTGTGTCTGAGCCCTTGCCATCTACCTGCTTTGCCCCCTTTCTGAAGTGGATTAAACCATTTCAGTGTTTTTCTCCATGCTCATTACTGAGGGTCTAGTTTAACATATCCAAATATGATAGAGATTAACCAACAGCAATTGCTATGGTGCTTAAAGGAAGGAAGGAATGGCCTGGAGAGGGAAGTATGTTTGTGGCCTTGAATCCATTCTTTAGCATTCAACCCATCTTGGATATTTTTTGTGAAAAGTAGAAATATATATCTGCATCATTGTTTACACTAGAAATACTGTATCCTGACTTGCCACTTTGGCAGCCTGGGGACCTTTTGGAATCTGAAATCATGGAAGGTTCATCACCAAAGTTTGAAACCTAAGAAGCAGCAGACTGAACTGGCTAGGCTGAGAGGTGATATAAAAACCAGGGTAAGTTACATAGCAGCAAGGCAGTATAACTTCTATACTGAGAGGGTGGGAGGGCAGAGCCAGAGGAGCAAAGTCAACCTAGAGGCAGCTGGAGTGGAAGAGCAAGTTCAAGGAGCTCTCCAGCTTTACGCTGTAATGCTACCCAGAGACTTCTTCTGTGTAGTGAGATGGAAGTGTTGTTGCATCCATGACAAAATAATGTAGGTAGTGTCTTTATCAGCTTCTCATCTTTCAGGTGTACAGATTTATCTCTAGACCACCACCACACAGAGGTGTTTTCTGTAACCTGCAGAAGGGTTTGTGTACTGGATAGTTTTTTGGTTTTCCAAGTGCACTTGTTGGTCTATTAAAACATATTGGTTTTGTCTCAGAAGTTTGTGTTTGCAACTCACTCTTCTCTGTGTGTCATAACTGTATCAGACAGCACAATGCTGGCCATCTCTGCACGTGGCTCAGTATTCCCTGACATGGACTGAGGATGCAGGCAGGCATTTTGGGTTGCCTGGGGAAAGCCCACCTCAGGAGGTCTGTGCAGACTGTAGCACTGAGGTTGTGGCTGTCAGGTGTAGCGTTTCCTTCACTGTACATGCTTCATTGGGTCATAGATATTGTTCTCTAGCAAAAAGGGGCAAGAACAGACTGGGATCACCTAGCAGAGCTCTGGGATAGCTGAGGCTTTTGCCCAGGCAAGCCTGAGCAACCTCCTTTATGGGCATCAGACAAACTCCTGGCACCTTGTCCCTGCAGTTTCAGGTGAGAGCTTGTGGTGTGAATGTCATCACCTGAGCCAGAGGCAGAGAATAGGAAGGCATTTTTTTGTTTGCTTGTTTGTGGTCAACTTTCTTTGACCAAGCAATATAAATATACACACACTTGGTCTTTGCAAAAATAAACACAGGGCTATGTCTTACAATCCACTTGGGAACTGGATCTGGTCCAGGATGTGGCAGCTTGCTTGTTATTAGACATGGTCTCTCCCTTGAGTGCTCGCAGCCAAAGCTCCTGTGCTGGCTGATCTCTGGCTTCAGGGCAGAATTTATTTTATTCTTTTATTTTCCTCTCCCAGACATAATCTTAGCCATAAATGGAATGGGACTTGTGTCTTGCTTTGAAGGATGCTGCCTCATTTGTCCTTTGGGGCTTTCCAAGCAAGAGTCACAGCTCCAGCATTCGCTTACTCCCTGGTCCTGAAATAGTTTGTGGCTCTAAGCCATCTTTTTTTAAGGTGATGATAGGGATGGGAGCTAGGGGAGAGAAACTTGCATATGGTGGGGATGGGAATTTGAGCCTGGGATGTCTGTTTTAGTTGGCAGTGTTGTTTTGGACCTGCCTGCTTCTCTGCTTGAGCCAAATTCGTTGCTGTCCAAACTACATTGCGAGATGTGCACATCTTGACCAGCAAGAGTGCTGAGCTCCCCAGCTTCTGCACGCGTCCACAGAGTGCAGGAAGGATTCCTCACAAAGAGGCACTCAGCATGACTCAAACTGGGCCCTTGGTGGCCACAATGCTCAACTGCTCTCAAATGACCATGTTTTTTAATAAACGTGAAATCCTGCCTGTGTAAAAAATATAGCATATAAGAAAGCCTTTACTATGAAAACTATTCTTAGAGAAAACATTACTTATTCTTAAATCTTAACCCCATTATGTAGCATTTTGGATTTTCAGTAAAAATAATTTTCTGGTGTTCCTCATTAGGGGGCAATGACTGCTGTCAACTACACTGGCATAAATCTAGCTTTCTTCAGAAGAGATATTCTGGATTCAGAAGGAGAACTGAATTTTTCTCTTAGTGCTTTTGTCCCTCTACTGTTTAAACTAAAAAACAGGAGGAATTTGGGGAACTCCAGGGTTTGGGGTTTTTGTACGAAGCAGAGGAATTCTTTAATATAACCTGTGATGATTAAATATTTGTTTGTACTGTGTTTAGTTTTTGAATTGTCACATACTTTTCTGAGGCTCAAGTCATCTGAACATAATTTAAAAAACAAAGCAAACCTTTGATTTCGTTTTAGCAGCACTTGGGAGTATGGATATTTAAGCAACTTAGGAATGCAGAATTTTATATTCTTAACTCTGTGGGTACTTCATTAGAAAAACTGGCTTTTGTTAATTACTGGTTGCAGGTCACAATCAGATTTACTGCTAGGGTTAAACCCTGTTATAAAGCCTGACCTCATTACATAAATTACTAATTCACATCAAACACCAGTTTGTTGTGAATGTTTGCTATTTGCTCGGTGGAAGCAGTTTGCTGAAAGCCCTCTTCAGTTCATTTTGGTGAGTGTGTGGAGCAATACTTGACACCTTGGCCTGGTTTGGAGACCAGACGCAATGAATCCCTGGTCAGTGCATGCCACCAACAGGAGCTGCATCTGCTTGGACTTGCTGCCGAGTCTAGTTCCCACTCGGCTACCAGGGGTCACCATGGAGACATTTTGTACTAGAACAGCTCATTTTAAATATTAGATTTCAGCCTTTGAGCATATATTGGGAGTTTACAGTTGCTGTTGCTTCAGAACATCTGCTTTTTCACAGGAGGGAAAAAACGCTTTAGGAAAGTTACAAAAGCCTAAATGATAGATTTGGCATTGCATGTTTGTTACAGTAGTAACCAGTTACGTAGCATAGAAGGGTCCATCTATAAATACTTTAATATTATTTAATAAATTATGGTGGATTTTATAGCATACCTAATAATAACATTAAATATTTCTGCATTTAACAGGCACACACATTGTTTTAACAATATCTCCATGTTACATGCTTTGCAACAGCTTGTTATGGCTTCATCTGTTAGGCATTTACAATACGTTCACTTTATTTATTTCTTCAGGAAAAAAGGAATGCTTTCTAACAAGATGCAAAGGAATGTAGCTGCATCTAATGACCAGTTAACAAATACGATCAAGCATTTACAAAAGAAGTCAAAATTTAAAGCTGTATTTACATACAGGCATAACTCACCAGGAGCAGGGCTTGTCTTTTATCATCTGCCTCAAAGCCATCTTTAAAAAATGACCCTCAGTAAGATGGCTATACTCCTTCAGTTGTCATTGCCTATGGTGTGAGTGCGAGTGCAGTACCGTCTGGTGTGCTGGGCTGGGTTGCTGCTGTCACTGGGGTGATAGGATGGCTTTAGTGAAGAAATAGTCTTGGCCATTGGTACCAGGAGTGGTTGGGACTGCCAAGTAATGCATTATGATGAAGATATTTTGTGTCAGGACACAGACTATTTTGGTAAGTAGTAGCTTTTCCAAATCTTGTGTAACAAAGTAGACTCCTACCTTCCTCACCTCCCATGTTCACTTTGCTTACCAGGCTGAGTTTAGTTGCTCTTTGAGAAGCAGCATCTGCTGGAAGAATTGCAGTGAAGTGTTCTCTGATAGGCTCCACCTCATGAGTGTCAGGTTGTTCATGGTATAGCACTGTCTGTCTTCAGCATCCATTTATTTCAAAGGAATTTGAGGGCAGAGTTCTGTCTTCTGTTGCCAAAAGGTAAGATGGCTTTATTGAATAGCACTTTAGAAATAAATAAAACAGAGATAAATAAATCTGATACTATTGAAAAGTTCTGTGCACGTAGTATTAGAGAAAGCTCTGCCTGGGAGCTTTGTTTCTTGTTTTTTCTCCCAAGGCAGAGGTTCACAGTTGACATCCATTGTTAAATCCAGGCAAAATCACTAATGCTGTGGGAAAAGAAAAAAAAATATTTCTCAATATTTTGGACAAGAGTATAATTGCAGGTTATTTTGGGTGAAGTGTTTCTTTTGCAAATCTGGAACTACAAGACATTTCATTCTGATAATTAAATAGGAGAGACCAGCCAGTGGTTCCCAACTCATGGTGGATAGCAATTTCTCCTGCTTGTAATTCCACTGTGATGTAATCCCACAGTGTGAGACACTTCTCCACCTGAGTGGAGCTATCACTACCTGAGCCTGTTACAACACCTGGAACATCTGAATCCTCCTCCAGCCATCACTGGCTACACCATGAAGGTGGATATGTGTTAGAGGACTCTTAACCCGCATACGTTCTGCACACTGCCACGTTTCTGCCCCACCAGAGATGCTAAATAGGGAACTGGCTGTTTCCATGGTCAAGTGTTAAGTGGGGAGGAAGCCTCTGGCGAGTAGGAAGAAGACATAGGAAGGATCATTGGTTTTTGTCCAACTTTTTCCACCCCAAATATTTCCACAGGTTGAACACTATTAACTAGAGTTTGGTGACTTGGAGACACCAAGACACCAAACAGTTAAGGGAGAGATTTTTTGAAGCATGGGTAACCAATACTGGCCTTGCAAGGCTTCTGGGTACAAGGCTCTGTGTTTAAGTGCCTGAATATGGACGTTGGTGCCTTGCTTCAGATGGTCAGGTCCGCAAATACTGGTGGTCGGGTATTTGCCAGGAATAGAATTTGGATCTCTTGACTTTGTGGTTTAACTCCTAGGCAGCATTTCTTCTTCCCAGTACACAGTATACTGTGCTTATTCATATGGAGAGCAAACATGATGCTTCCAGAGGGAAAATTATTTTTAGTGATGAATCAGAATATGTGGAATTTGGGGTTCTTACTTTGGGGGTTCTTTGATTGCTGTTGGAGAAGGGGTGTCTTGTTTTCTCAGTTCATCCATTTCTTGCTTAATGCCCTTTGGAAGAGAGCTCCCTGGCATGGCTTCTTATGCTGAGTTTATGGACAACCTTCAGGTTTCTGAACCAGAGAGTATAACTGCCCAGCCTGGATTAGGGCCTCCTTATGCAGAAGAGCAGAGCAGTTTCTGCTCTCCATGGAAATAGGTTAGCATCTTGCAACCCCCAAACAAAGCACGCATGTCAGCAGGCATACTCTGCCTCTGAAGTGGCAAGGAAAAGAGAGGAAGACCTATGTGGAAAGAAAGGGAAGGACTCCTCATGTCTTTGCCTCCCTTATGACCTCCTAGGTTTTAGCACAGTTTGGGGAGCTGAAGAAAGCAAATAAATTGGACTTCTGGAAAATGACTGCTGTGCCTGGGGTAGGCAGGTTCCCAGCAAGGATGGTCCTGGAAAGTTCTTCTCTGCTTGCAAGAGCTGTGTGAGTCTGAAGCATTTTCAGAGCAGACTTATCTTGAGAGAACTTAGCTCTAGTAAGTGCCCAGTGAACGTGCCTGAGGTAAGAGTCCTCTGCAGGGTTAGAAATTGGCCAAAAGCAGAAATTTGCCAAATGGATATGTGGGGGGCAAGCAACAGGCTTCATATGGGCAATCCTCTCCCAATCCTTTAAGTTTCTGCTCCAGAGCATGTGGTTGTGAGAACTTCTCCATTGAATGGTTATTACTTTTTTTTTTTTTTTGGTTACAAATTGTTTTTCCCCCCTCACTTCATTCTGGGAAACAGCCGAACTGTTTTAACTGAAACTTTCCCAAATAATTCAGCCCAAGTCAGACAGACATTGGCTAGGAAAATATAAAACCAAGCACAGAGAGTTTGGCAATGTCTTTAGTAAATGAAAGCTGAGTTTCTTAATGGAAAGTGTCAGGCACCCTCAACCATAAGTAGTGTTAAAGAACAGCCTATAATTATGCAAATGAAGAGAGGGTGTCTTTGCCAACTGGATCTGTTTCCCAAACATTGCGTTCACTTTTAAGAATCTGGAGTAGTTGAATGAGATTTAACAAGGTGGTTACAAAATCAGGGTTTGAGTGCAACTGAGCTGCCACTTGCAACTGTGAACAGCTGAAGTCTCTGTTGAGAAGTGGTAGGTCAAATTCAGCCCCAGTAAGTCCTGAGGAACTGGGACTGTGAGGGGCTTTAGATGGTTTGGCAAGGATTTTTTTTCTTCTGGTAGTGGAAACCAGTTATCTCCTGACTGTCATATAGTCTTTTTGTAAACAAGGTAGGATTTAAAACTGACAGGTTGTGAAAGGCAATTTTGATGAATGAGGATTAAAAGGAGTAATCACTGCTGCTGGGATTGGGATTTTGCACTGTCAGAAATGAAGTGACCAGGAAATACTTTCTGTTGTCTCTCCTACAAATATAATCTGACTCTTGGGGGGTTTCTCCTCCTCTAAAGGAGCAGAAATTCGCCAAAGGTGGAAATGAGTAGTTGTAATGCACGTGCTGAGCCGAGAATGGCAGTTGATATGTCTTATTTATGAGCTCAAGATTAAGGTGTTAAGAAAAGTGGCAACCGTGTTTTTACATTCTCTGTACCCTCTTGTGTCATGGAGTGGGGACTGTCAAGGTCCATCTAGACATTTTCCCGTAACTGGGTATTGGTGATTCCCTTGTTCTCTTCAGCCCTCTTCCTTTGGCACACTTGGATGCATTAGATGTGGAAAAACTAATGCTATTTGCTTTGTTCTGTGCTCTTGGGATCGTCTTGCTTAGGGTTTACAAAAGAGCTCAGAATAGATGCTCTGTAAACCCTCTGGGCCGTGTGTCACATGGCAGTCTTCCATACACCATGACACAGATGGTTTCTGCCAGTCGTCTTTCTACAGAAGAAAGATGCTAGCGTTAACTAATCCATAAAGCTCCCTTACACCGGGCACCCACCCAGTTATAGTGGTTTAAACCTCCATGGTGTCTTAAATGCTGTTGAAGTTGTTGCCTTGGTGCTCCATTTCCTCCCTGTGCTAAATCCAAGCTTTTATTGGAGTGTGGGTAGACAGTATAGCACCAGGTGATCAGCATAGCAGAAGCAGAGATCGCAGTGGCATTTTTACATTTGAAATACAGTTTCTGCTGTGGAAAACATCCCACTGAGGTGGAAAGGCTTCTGTTATATCTGCTCCTCTGGCTATTTTTCTAGGATGTAATGCTTGCTAGAGAAACGGAGAATATCATTGATGTTTTCAGCCTGGGATTTGGTGGTCCAGCCTATGCAGTGGTTTTTGAGTGTGAGACTAGGATATGAGTTAATGGCTTTTATCTGGAAGAAAAGCCAGCCAAAATCCTTTGGGAATAAGTGTCTTGTGGGTGAGTATCCCTGATCAGGAGGCATTAATACTCAGAGCTTGCTGCGGGTGGGAAACAGCCGGAGCAGTAAGCAAGTCAATCACTTGGATTTCTAGAGGGGCAAGATAGAAATTACTGAGCAATTGTAAGAGATAGCAGATGACAAATAGAAAAGCCTTTCTCTTAATTTTTCAGCAGATGATCTCATTTTACACCAGATCCTCAGCTGCTGTAGATCAGACTGCTCCCTTGAAGCCTGTGCTGATTTGCACCTGCTACAGAACTGGCAGTGGCATGCTTGATTTTAAAAAGAAAATAATTGTGGTTGTAGTGTAAAATCAGCTTAGTTTTGGATTAGAGAAGCTTTCAGCATTTCAGTCACCCTGGAGGTTGTATGCACCACATGTTTGTAAAGTTGCAGGCTGGCACACACAAACTTCTTTCCTGTCTTTCAGGTGAATTTGTATGATCATCTGCTTCAGTGGCTGTTTTGGAATATTCTCAGACTTCTCCCTGAGTGTTTTTCTGCATTATTTATTTTGAAAGCAGTGGTTTTAAAAAGAATTCTTACCAGCCCCATTTGGCTCCATACCCTATCCTTGAGTTTAACTCATTCAGTCCCATCCTGCCATATCAGGCAGGAATACGAATACTGTGAGACCTTGGATACTGTTGTTGAATTAAGCTGCAGTTTAAATTCTGCCAAAAGAGAACACTTCTTCCCCAGATCAGCCCCCCAAAACTCAGTTTATTAGCTGGTGCTGGGAATGCAATGTGGGCCCCTGTATTCTGTGGTCTCAAGGAAATGTTTTGCCTTCTCTCTCCTCCCCCTTTGCCTCTCACCCCCCACCACAATTTTTTTTTTCCTACATGCAGCTGAAGAGTCAGAGATGCTGCTATTAACACCACATCATGTGTTCCCAGGGTGCAGGCATATTCATAGACAGTATATAGCAAGTGCATCATGCTGAGGGTTACTTACAACATCCCTGTAATGCAGCTGATTTACACTGGCCCAGGGGAAGGGGTGAACTGGAATCATGAGGAGGCTCTTAAACTTAACTGCATCTCCTTCAAGGCAGAGCAAAATATCCATACCATCTGATAGGAGAGAGAGGGTTCAACTCCCCCTCCTTTTTTTAAGAAGGCAAACCCAATACACTGCATATTTACATAGAATCCCCTTAAGGACATCTGTCATGATGGAGATTAAACTGAATGTCTCTCCCCAGTTTAATGTTATGCCTTCAGGCAGTCTAAGCCCAATAGATTTAGTTACTCTGCTCCAGATCCTAGATTACTAACACAGGCAGTTTTTATTCTTGCTCTTATTTTCCAGAAGCATAGAACCTTTGCTTGTAAATTACTGTCTTTGTGTGGGTTTTCTAGGCCACTTCCACTTAGGTTTTGGAGCCTGGCCCTACACTGGATTTGTGGTTAGTGTTTTTTACATTAACTTCTAGCAGCCATACTGTCCTCGCTTCTACCTCCATATGGTGCATTAGGCAAGTTATTCAACTAATTTCCTTCCTTTCATTGTGAGACACATCAGAGAAGCTACATTTCCATCCATCACCTTTTATCCAGAAGAAGTTTACATTGCCTTTAGGACTCAAATACCAACTGCCACTAAAAAGACTGGCCAAAGAGCAGAGAGGGAAACAATTATTTGAGTGTTATTATGTTGACTTCTAAAAATAAGTTTACTTTCCTTACTCAGGGACTTACTCACTTTTGCTGTCCTGCTACGACTGAGTCTAGATGTGTGCTGTCTGCAGCAGGGAATCATATTGTTCTGCCTGCTTGCTTGCTTGTTTACTCACTCTGTGTGGCCTGAATCATAGCTTGGGAAGCTTAGCCGCAGCAGCGTTTGAAAACACATATTAATTTGTGGAATATTCATTTGAAGGAGGAAGCTGTAGTGGTTTCCCAGCAGAGGCACCACTTGGCCAGTTGACTTTACAGCCAAAGACATTTCTCTGTTAACGTAATCGAAGGAAAACAAACAACAGACATTTTGGACACCTTCTGCAGGATGACATTTCTGATTCTGTTTTCACCAGTTGGTTACACACAAGCTAGAATTGGAACCGTAACTCTGTCACCAATGTCAAAATTCCCTCTGGCTTGAACAGCAGCGGGTTTTTATCAGGAGCCTGTTGGCAGGTGATTCGCAAAGGGAGCAAAGGATTAACTCCTTTAAGTGACTGTTTATCAAGCCAGCTTTACTCATGAAATGTGAAGTTCAGTATTCTGCCAGCAACTTTCGTATTTGTGAGCTGAATGTCCCATCTTGTGGCAACTCCTGCATTCTACAGTGTTCACTTTGCCCATATATCCTTAAGGCAATACCAATAAATGAAGCAAGCGTGAAACCCCCTTTCTCTCACTTTTATCCTTGATGGTTTTAAGATACTGTTTAGTTCCAAATCCGATGTATTGATGATTGCCGTTTTCATGCACGTTGCCAAGTCCACAGGTCTTAGATCAGGCTCACCCTGGTAATCCTTTGACTTCAGTCATTAATAACGACAGATGAACATGCCTCATAACGTATCTTCCAAGATGTTTCCAAATGAGCAGCCCTTGGTCAATGTTACGGCTCTGCCACATATACTGTCATTCTTTCCCCTTGCTGTCTGGTTAAACTATGAAACTCGAACCTCATCAGGCAAGTGTAGAATTTGCTAGGGGACTTAAAACACCTCATTAGCTATATAAGGGCTTTCAAGGCTCTTAACAGATTTCTCCATTAAACTCATAAATTTCTCCATAAATTCCATTTTATATTTGAATCCTAGTCAGTACCACCAACTGTGGCATCATCAAGGAATAAATTAAGACTGTTAGGAGGCTCTTCTTGCCAGTCCTTCCTATTAAAGCTCAGTTGAACTGGCTTACAGTAGGGTAGGTGCCTGTATGCACGTCTCCATGCAGCACCTCCAGAGCCCCTCTCTTGCATTCTGGCCACATTTCAAGGAGGGCTGTTGCACTCTGTCTCTCCAGCTTTCCCTGTGCATCCAAAGGGCCCTCTCCTCCCATTGCTTTCCTATGCAGTGCTGCTATGTGGCTGATTATACTTCTATCCAAAGCATATATACATTAGCCTCAAAATCATTAAACTGCACTGGATTTGCATTAAAAGAAAAAAGCAGCAGCAAAGCTATGCATGGTGACTCTTAGTGGGTGAGCAACGATCTGGCACTCAGTAGCCACTCAAAACTAGAACATAAGAGTGGCCATACTCAGTGGGAGTCTGTCCAGTTCAGAGACCAGGGCAAAGGCTGCAGCCATGAAAATGCTTTCCACATGGTTTGTGCCAGAGTTATCTGGGCTATTGTCTCAGTGAAGGTTGTAATCCTGCATAAAGGATGAACAGAGCAGAATCCCCTCTGTGCCTGTTTACTTGGATGTTGGGTCCTTCTCTGTATGAGATGTGCACTGGATAGAAGGGCAAACAGACAAAGCTACCTTTCAACCTTCAACTGCTCCTAAATTGCACTGGAAGGAAGTTTAGTATTTGAAGGAAGAAGGAAGCAGAAATACAGGAGTAAGGAAGGTGGTGTCCCCCTCACAGGTATCAGGGAAGAATGGCATATCTTTTAAGCCATATATCAAAACAGCTGTACTCAGCCCCTGCATCCTTTCCAGCCTGGTTTTTGGGTCCACACAAACATTTTAAGATTCAAATTAACCTGTGGCAAGGAGTTCCACAGTTCAGCTAAGCCCCAGCACAGCACAGCATCTCTCAGATGCACCTGCCAGCTCTGAAGGATCTCTAGGCTTTTTGTGGCTGTGACTCCATGGTACCCACACTACACAGGTGTGACCAAGGAACATAGTCCAACTCAAAAACTTTGAGAAAGTAGTTAAGCTCTTTAATTTGTAACTGGAAATGCTAAAGACATTCAGCTAAGATTTTCAAAACTACAAAGCTGTAACAGGAAGTCTTGATAGCTAAAGAGGGATAATTCAGGGGTCCTGAGTTAAGACTAATGCAAACCTGGTGCTACATCAGAACTGAGCTGTGTAAATACCTTGTGAAGGTGGGGGTGACCCTCACTAAACCTGCTTCTATAAACTGTAGAATTTATTCTGTGTGACATGAAAAGACACATGCAGTATTTCAAGAAGGGAAAGAAAAAACCTTCAAGGATTAGCTCCTGCATCTAAACTCAGCCTGCAGGAACAGTTTACATAACCAAAGCTTTGACTGTGCCATTAAGGTGGCCCTTCGTTAGTTAATCCAGTTCAAATTATAAAGCTGTATTTTTTGCTCTGTGGAAATATCATGTAGAGAATGTGAACACAAGAGCAGTCCTAGAGGTTGCAAGCTTCACAGTTAGGTATTTCCTTGCTCTGGAGTTCTTGAGAGAATTAGTCAAATAAACAGAAAAAACCTGTCTCTGAATTAAGCTCTGTAGGTCTTGAAGTCTCTACTGTGCTTTCATTGCTCTCTTCCTCTTCAATTACTTTAAGGCTTTTTTTCTTTGAGAGAAATTTAAATATACCAAAGAAGCGCCATTTTCAAATTTCAGTAGATGCTTTTAAAATCTCATTAACAATGGCAAAGGTGTGGCAAGCACATGCTTAATGTGAGGGATCCAGATCACCATTCAGTGCAAATCTGAAGAACTCCCGTGAGTTTGGGAACACTGCAGATTTGCACCAGCTGGGATTGCAGACTTGCCTTTCCACCAGAACATATGCTAACCCTGGCAAAGAATTTAAGCCCAGATTGTGAACTGCTTACTCACAAGGATGAACAGCTACTCATAAGCAGTTAAATTCACTTCACTGGGCCTCTTAAGTGAAGAACTCCTTACTGGTGAGAGTACAGGGTTCACAATGCAGCCCTTAATTTTTATCCTGTAAATAGCTGCTGGTGGGTTTGCTCAGTGCTGTGAATGATCATCATTTCACAATGGATGACCAGAGTGGATGATGAGATCTGAGACTGAAGGGATCGATACTTGCTAACACAAAAAAGAGAAGGAAAAATTCCTTTTACCTCAATTGCATTACCTCCCTCTAAAGAGATGTTCCTTCAACTACAAAGCAGCAGAAGCAGATATGTAGTTCTGTTTCACCAAGCCATCAAACACTATGAAAGTCAGTTATATAAACATTTGAATCTGGTGACATTTGATTCCAGTGCTGTGTGGGCAGTGTGGTTTACATCAGAGATTTCTAAACAGGCAATCCAGTTTTCCAGGTAATTAAAAATGTTTGCACAGGCTAGTAGATTTATCTTTTGAAACCATTTTAGCACTAGTGCTCTCCAGAGTGGTATCAGTTGACACAGTGCATAATCTAGAAGAGACTAATTGCTGCATGATTTCTAATTTTTCTGCGGTCATGTAAATGAGCTGAAGTCTGCACAGGTGGAGCCTATTAGAGTGAATGATTTTGCTCTCATGTTGTTATCTTCATTTGCTGTTGTCTTATCAACTCAAAGTAGGAAATCTGCTGTCATGAAAAGCAGGCAAGGGAACAATGTCTGACTGAAAAGTCTTGTTTCATTATTTTTTAATTCATACAGTACTACCTGCCTAATGCAGTTTTCTGATTACCATGTGAGGCAGCCAGTAATGCAGTTTTATTCAAATAAGGGAAGCAGTGCTTTAATTTAAGCTAAGAAATCATCCACATTTCTTACCAGGCAACAAGGATTGTGATTCAATAATACATGAATTTAATAATGCATAATGGTAGACTTTGCAGGTACTAAATAGCAATATCAGAATGAATTAGTATGCTATGTTATTCTATGGGAGTCCATCTCCTTTGCGCATGTGCTCTTTCTCTGTCTGCTTTGTTTTCCTTGAGCTATTTCACTCTCTAAGAGGTGGGATAAACAAATTAAGTTTTAGTTTCAGAAAAACACCATTACACATCTCCTAAATCCCTTTTTGGCTGCACAGGAAGGCCTTATAATGGACTGTGTGCACCTGTCTGCTGGTTTGTAGAAACCAAGGTCTGCAGCAAGAGAGACAAGTAATGCTGTTTCCCATCAAGGAAGTTCTCAGGAGCACCAGCATTAAAGCACTGCCGTGGCTTCTCTTAAGAGGATTATCCTAAGATATAGCTTCTTGACTGCTCTGCTGGTTTCAAGTTTGGTGCTTGTTCCAAGCCTAAGTAAAATCAAAGCTTTGTACCATTGTTATCCATTAACATGAGAAGGTATTCTCTTTCCCTAGTCTTTTACCCCACCACGTTTCAGACAGCAATCACACTTTTATTGTGCAATGCTATTCTGTAGCTGTACTCAAGCTAACTTAAATTGATCTGCCTTGGGTATTCATAATACTACATGCAGGTTGCAAGAGCCCTTTTAAGTCTCTAGATAATGGAGAGATGCACGAAGAGACGAGAATCTGTACATCATCTACTAATGTGGCTGAGTTAGGAGACTAATCCCTCAGAGCTTCCCCCTCCATTCTTTAGCAGCTGAAGCTGGCAGGGCTTTCTTCTTCTCATGGTTAGTATGGGCTGCTGAGGAAAAGTGTGAGTCCTTGGCTTTCACCTCCATTCATCAGGTATGATCTCCAACATGTTGGCCATTCAAATAGTCCTTCTGAGTATCTGCTCTTTTCTGGTCCTTGAAAAAGGAAGCACAAGATCCTGGTCAAAATACAAAATGAGGGTATAGCTTCTCACTCTGGTTCTCCTACTTCATGATTCTTGACTTCACGTGCCTTCCTCAGGTGACATTGGCCCCAGTCCCTCACAACTCAGAATGCCTCTGTCTAACCCTGGTCACCTCTTTTGAGAGGTTTGGGATTGCGTTATTTTGCATTTCTTTGGCATTCTTCAGTTCAGTGACTCCTGCATTCCAGCAAGTTTGCCGGCTTCATTGGTAGCTGTGTTTGTTTTAGTTGAAAGAGATGTTGTCACCAGAGTCAGACATGAGCACCCAGATGTAAATCTAGACAGGCTGCTGCTTGAGAAAAGAGAGTTTTCTATAATAGCATATAAGCAACTACAGAGCAAGGAGGAAAACAAAAAGAAAACTATGGGCCTGATTCTGCTGTCACCGAAAAGGTATGTAGATCTCAGTTAGTTTCCATTCTGCAGCCCTCAAAAATGCTCTCTTAGTGCAATCCCACTGATTTAAATAGAATTATTCCTGATTCTCACTGTCCTCATATGTTTATAATAAAAATTCTTACCAGTGCCATTAATACCCTGCAGATTATTCAAACTAAAAGAATTTTTCAGAACAAATTCAACTTTCATCATTTATGCTCTTTGTACACTCCTTGCATTTCACTCATCACAAGCAATAAAAACTTACTGATCGGTTTCACTTTTATTTACAATCCAATTAATTCCCTGGCACAATGACATCCTCTTTAGGTTCATGACATTGGAGTGAATTGGTCTGAATTTTTTTTTTTTAAGAAACCTATTTCCATTGCATTTTTTTTTTAAATTGATCGTGTCCTTTTATTGGCAGTTTAGGAAATACAACATTTGTATTCCTTAATAGTATTCCTCCTAATTCTAAAATGCCCCTGGGAAAGCTCTGATTAACTGTACTACATTCAAATGTAGAATGATCTAATTACTGTTTCAGTACCAAGAACTTCCAGAAGACAGGATTATGTTGTTTTTAGCTCCTTTGTGTTTGGAGAGTGCTTATACGTAATATTTGTGTGTACATGCTACATATATATGTATGTAGGGATGAGTGCACACATACAACAAATAAGAGGTTTTTTTTAAGAACTAGAAAAGATGAAATTTTGTTCCTTTTATATTTAGGCTGGTGTGCTTATATTAGTTTTCAGCAACAAATTATGCTCATCATCTGTGGACAGAAGCTTGCTTAAAGTTGTAAAATAGATTTCCTCTCACATTGTCCTGTTCAATAAACCTCTTGTTCCATTGTGGAATCTGTGGGAGCCTTCTCTGGGGGCAAAACCAGAATGTGGAATTCATTACGTATCGCCCAGTGCCCCATGTGGAGCGCTCATCTGGATTCCTTTGACACAAAAACGTGCTTTATGCCATTGCAGGGGCTTTTGAGAATTTTGAAGTAAATCCAGCTCAGAGCTGGTATATCAATGGCATATCCTCTTAGCTCTGGTTACAGGAGATCAGGATGTTATTTCAGCATTCATATTTGGGAGCTGTTCCATTAACACCTACAACAGTAGATGCGGATATATTTGGCTGCTGTTTAGGAGGATCTGTTTGATGACTTATCCTGAAGATAGGGATTCACATTCTGTTCTTACTTGTACCTATGTATCTCCATGGAGTTTACTAGTTTAATATTTCTAGCATACCATCATCTCCTTGCCAAGGTAGGGACATTTAGCTCAAAGGAGACACTTACTGTCTTAAATCGTCAATGTTGCATCCTGTTAATACCCTCCTATCCCTGATATGTTCTTATTCAGAGGTGCAGTCTTTCGATATGGATTTATTGCAGGAACTAGTCCTGCTCATTAGCAACAGCCCATGTGGTGCGATGTGGCCCTTTTCCTTCCCCATGTAGCTCACGACTTGTACCCTGTCCTTTAGCTAGTGGCTTGCTTATGGAAGAAGGTATAGGGTCAGGCCAAGAAGTCCTTTTTCTAGGACACCACTCACAGGGAAAGATGTGAGGAGGGTTTCAAAGCCACCATTCCTTCTTGTAGGAAGAAATAATGTTTTGTGTACAGTGTTTGTAGGGTGTCTTGTAAGCAAAGAGGTGGTCACATGCTATTGGATTTGGAGAAGTGGGTAGTGTAGGGGGTAACGTGCTTGGAAACCACTAAGAAACTGAATGGTACAAATTACTTAAACAGAGACACAGCTCAGCTGGACATAGGTGTGCTGAGTAGCAAATAGAGAACAAAGGGACACAGAGAGATGATTTTCTCTGGCAAGCCTTGTTTAGAGGGTTGTCAAAGCTGGATTATGACAGTGCTGAAAATAGCATTTCATATTTTCTCTTGGTGTTTTGAATGTGGGACAACTTTCCAGAGGTTATAATTGTAACTCAGGAATGAGCTCAGCATTGAATTTAACACATTAGTGCTTATCAACTTTTAATTCTTTCCCATTGGCCAAGCATCCTGCGTCATCACATCTAAAAACCTTGAAGGACATGACTGATGAACACAAAGCTGGCTCACTGGTGGGGTGCAAGTTCTGTTAGCCCATTGCTTGCTTTGGGTTTGCACTGAGTTTTTAAAAGGTCCACATTCTAGATGATTTCAGAGATGAGAGGTACTTCGGTGAGTCTGAGCCTCTTGTGGTGTGCAGTGAAGGAAAGGGTTTTTGCCAGGGTGATACTTTACCTGAGTAGTAACAATATTAGTCATAGAGCAGAAGTGGTGGTAGGGAATTAATGCTGCTTGTGTGTATGAGGAGACCTGTATTATTAACCATTAATGTACTTTAAGCACTTCTTAAATAAGGGTATCTCTTTTTAAACACCAAACATATGTAATTTAATTTAAGCTGTTATTTTCCTGGCGTTCTTGAGAAAAACTTCCTGTGTTTTATATCAGAAGTTCTCTAATGAGCTGACCTTCTGTCCTCATTGTCAGCTCATCCTTCTTTTTTAACCATGAATCTTCTGATACCTGATGTTTTGCATTTGCTTTTGTATTTCTCGTGATCTCTCGATTCCTGGAGTCATGTGTTCAAAGAAAATCCTCCGTTCCCCCTTAAAGAGCTAGTCCTCGTGGCTGTGGAAAAGACCATGAAAATGTGGCCATTAGAGAGTGTCACATCCATGAAGGCATATAAAAGGGTTTTTAAGTAGATTATTTTTAGTATATCATTCTTTCTTATCTTATCTCATGATTTCTGGATGACTGTACTATGATTCTGAGATGTGAGAGTCTGTCAGCTTTAGTTTCTTGTGTGTGTGCGCGTTGGGGGATGTGTTCTTTCTGCAACTTGGGTATTTTTCATCTTTCAATTTAGATGTGGTACTTTCTTTTGGACTCAGTCAGCACACTATTCTTTTTCCTGAAGTTTAACCTCAATTTGTTTCATTTACTTGACAGTTCAGAGCACTTTGTAGGGTTTGGCTCACAGTACTCTCTTTCATCACGGGAAAGACAACCCACTCTGAGAGCCTGCGTACTTAATTTCATGAACAGAGCCTGGAGGTTTTAATTTCATTGCCTGGACATAAGGGTAAAATCCGACCTCTACAGCTTACCACTCTGTTTATGGCTATTACTGGAGACAGAAGCAGTGATGTGGTCCAGAATTACCATTCCTGCAACCCAATTTGATTGCCATTGGGGAGTGTTAAGCCCTCAGTATAAACTGAGAGGAACTGTTTGGACTGGATGATTTCTCATGTTCCTCCCCTGTTCATGCTGGCTCAAATAATGAGTTTAAAGGAGGGCAGGGCCTGTGCCAGGTATTTGATCCTGAGGGTATGCATTAAATGACAGGAGACATGGTTGTTTCCACTGGTGAGGATGCAACTCCCATGGGAAGGTGTGTGCTGTATCTGCAGCCACAGGGTGTGAGTGAGTGCCTTGAGGAGCAATGCTAATGGTATGGGAGACTCCCAGCCACCTCCTAATAAGTCATCCTCTACTTCGCTTGCCACCAGCTGTCTGTGGAGGCCAGGGCAAAGCCCTTTCCTTGGGCAAAGCCCTTCATTAAAATTTTGGTGAGGGCAGCCCTTGAGTGTCTACAGAGTACATGGCAGGACCTTTTGTTAATAATACTTCCTTGCAGTCCAGCAAAGGACAGTGAAGCTTAATGCACTGATTGTTTTGGGTGGGGTATGAGCACAAAATGGTTTGACGTTTTCTGGTTTTGTGTTCTAAAGGCGCTTAATCAGTGTCATTAAAATGCAGAAGGTTATTTCATTGAGCTTTGGAAGTGGGAGTTGTCATGAATTGTGTTTATTACTGTTGGGCATTTGAGATCAACATGAACGTCCATCACTACATGAACATGGACCTGTAAGTGGCTCTTAGAGAGCTTCCAGTGGAAACAGAAAAGGGAGCACAGTCAGGGTGGGTAGAATATGCTCTCATGAAACAGTGTGAGGCTCTCTTAATTCCCCACTGTGGGGGAACAAGCTAGATTTTGTGAAAAGGAGCTCAGTTCATCTTCAAGGGGAAAGGGAATAGAGGAGAGGGCAGAAGAAGGGAAGGCATAAAGTGGAGATGAAGAGAGGTTGCAATCAAGCAGCTTTGGGGAGGGGAAGGCTAGTCATAGTTGGAGGATGTTTCCATGTGTCCAGAAGCCTCTGTCTTGGCAGTGTCTACAGCTGCTCTGCAAGTTTTCTTCTCTGGATTTAGCCTTCTGCAGTGGGGTGCCCCATCTGGAGCTTGTTGGGTTTGGAGGGCAGCAGCTGTCTGTGGCACTTTTCCAAATCCATGGGGAAGAGTAGGCCAACAGCTTGTCTGGGTCTTGGTATTTCCTTTCCTCTCAATGTACTCATTTCCTTATCGTATCTTGTGCCTCTCCTGGTAATTCTCTCACTTGCTTCTGTTAGCATCTTGGCAACGTATGATGGAGCTGAAGTGACATGATCAGGAGCTACTGCTGTCTTGGTTGTACCACGGGCACACCAGGAGTGTTCTGGAACAAGTTTAATTAAGGATAAAGCACTCCAGAAGAAAGATGAAACAGAGCATTACAAAATCAATGTTAGCAATCTTTTTAAAGGAGGAAGTTGTACAAGGTTTGAGTGACAAGATTCCTTCTTACTGCACAAGTCTCCATTTTATAATTTGATCTCCAGATGGCTGTGATTATTCTCAATCTGGAAAAAGTATATTAATGAAGAATTTTTTTTAAATTGCATGCAATATGAATTCCCTTCGTAATTGAAGCTATCAATTTTTCTTCATTTTTTTCAAAGATAAATTCACTAGAGAATTGTAGACCCTTCCTACCAGACAAGACTGATGTCATCTTCTCAACTTGTCAGCTGCATCATTTTAAAATGCAGAGTAACTTTTTTCTTTAAATAACCAGGTAGATAAGAAAAAGACTTGCTGAAGTTGGTTAGAGCATAAACTCTATACTGGGAGAATTATACAGCCCATGAGAAAAGGACTCTTGTACTGTATAGCACTGGTTGCAGCAAAGGGAAAACCATGAATACTGGTGCATTGGGGCATAAGGTGGATGAGCAGGGACTCTCCTCTAACCTGATATCAAGGGAGAGGAAGCTATGGGAAGGAGGCTGGCTTGTTTCAGTAGAAGGGGAGGAAAAAAGAACAAGAGTAATTATTCTAAATCTAGAATTTATTTTCTTTGTGAATAAAGTCGCCCATCTCTTTTTCTTCTTTTTTTTTTCTTCTGGCTGGGACTTGCTTGATTTTGGTGCCTTCTGGCTCTGTCCTCTTCTTGGAAGGCAAGGAGATGAGAGAATAAGTAAAGAGTGTTTCCTCATTCTTGCACAGCTCTCAATGTCTCTCCTATCAGTATCTGCTCTAACAAGCCATGCAGGGGATCCTTCTTTTCTAGCTGGCAGGTCACAAAGCTTCTTTAAGGCAAGGCAGGCCCAGTGCCCGGTTCTCGCTGCTGCAACTCTTTAATTTCTGTCAAATTTATCGTGGCTTGCATGTACCACATTCTTCAGCCAGCACCCTCAATGCAGGAAGCTGGCCCAAATAAAACCCTTCTTAGTGAGAAAAGCCTGTATCACAACAGATCACCGTTGTACCTAGGAGAAATGAAGGTAGACTTGGTTTTTGCTATGTTTTGTCATTTCAGGTGGAAGGAAAGAGAAAATGATGTTGATCACACGTTCTTTCCATAAGTGATAATGATGGAGCATTTAAACATCCCATTTAAAAACTTCTCCTTGGTTATGGTTTTCTCTTGAGACAACTACTTTCTGATCAGACTGAATGCCAAAGTACCCTATTTACTGTTTGTTAGGGCAGCACCACCCCCAGGACAGCTTCAGGAGCAGTGGTTACAGAGATAAGAAAGGAGTTTCTGTTTGGTTGTTTTTTATCATGTCAGAGCTCTTTTGCAAAAACGGAATCCCTCTGAATCTAGAGGGCTGCATTTCTGGCTCTGGCCATGCTATTCAGCCTAAACTTTAATTTGAGCAGAGCCTCTGAAGAACAATGCAGTCATTGCAAATCTGTGCTTGGGTGAGGAAAAGCTGCAAGCTATAAACTGGCTGGACTCTTGTGGACTTGCTTTGTGCTGGTAAGGGTGGAAAAGCATGCATAAAAATTTGAACTTCACTCAATACCTGTTTATTTGACCTGCTCCTGGAATTAGCACTTGAAATAATAAGATTTAACTTCTGTGAGCGGCTTTCAGGTAGCATTTGTTGCTACAGTGCCTAAGTGACTCGGGGTGGGG
>JANZLQ010000086.1:18837916-18880928 GCA_026212715.1 Elanus axillaris | reverse complement strand
GGTGGGGTGGGGGGGAAGGTCGTTTCTGGGTTTTGTGGGAAGGAATCTAGACTGTCCTGTAGATCAGCGAGTCATCAGGAGCAGTATCACTGTGCTGGTCCAGGAGCTTAAAAATTTAGTTCTGCAACACGGAAACACATGGCTGCTCTTGCAGTGGCAATGAATTGCCCAGAAATGTAACAACTCATAAGACATGTAACCGAAATTGTATTGTTTAAGAGTGGAACAAATTAATTAGACTAAATGGAGTCTTTGGCTGTCATGACTGCAGTGAGAAAATTCACAGGAGACAGGCTGCCTTTTTCTAACAGCTTTCTTCCTCCTGCCCACATGGATTGAGGCTTTTCATGCCTTTTTTGCTCTCTCCCTCTTCATTCGAGTCTCTGTCCCCAGCCCCAAGAACTAAGGGACTCTTGCTCCTTCCCTGAATAAAGGACTAACACCCAGCAGTGAGGAGGAGCCAAAGAGGAGGAGATGCCTCTGCAACCTCAGTGACTACTCATAGAATCACAGTCTCTCCTCCCCATTGAACTTAATCCCTCTTTTGAACTCTTTTCAATCTGTTCTTGCTGTGCTGCTCTACCCAGCTACCTGTCAGCCTTTCCTCTCTGTGAGTGCTTCCCCTCCTGATACAGGGCACTGGGGGCCACAAGGAAGACTTAAATCTCCTCCTCACTCCTTGGGCACATGAAGTGCATCCTGCTGGATATAGAGTCACTCTGCTTCATCACATCACTGCAATGAGATGGATGCCATGAACAACCTGCAAATGCTATGTTCGTGGGAGTCGGGGGAGAGATCCTCTTAGCTGCTTTCAGGAGCAGAGCTGTATTTCACTGCTTTGCTGACTGGTTCTGATGAGTTCCTCATGTTAAATTGCCAGGTTGTTGGAGAGGTTTTGGTTGTGCTGATTTTTAAAATTTTTTTAAAATTATTTTTAAGTTTCTGACTCTTTTGAGAGCAGGAATGCATCAAGGGAAGATGAAGGATATGAGGAGATAGTGCCACTGAGATTAAAGGGACGAAATTTTACTAGCAATCACAGCAAATATCTGACTTGCTTAAGTGAAGCCAATTACTGTATTATTGCCTCCTTTTGCACTATGCACAGTAGGGATGTCACTGGATAATGGTTTGCATGTAGAGTTAATCACTTTGATGCATTTCTGACTGATCCCAGCAAATTATGTTTTGGTTCCACTATATTAAACACAAGAGCAGGGGATTATCATTAATAAATCTAAGGCACAGCATGCATAAATCTTGAATAAATCAAATATCAATTACATAGGCAGTATCTGCTGACATCTGCTTTCATCAAATAATATATTTGAAATAGATTTTATTCCACTTTGTCAGAGTCAAAGGAATGTTAGACTGGTGTGCAAAGACCCTTACTCCAAAGAATTGGGTTATGTAGGCATGCTATTGCTTGCTGAGCAACATAAAACAGCTTCTTTTTTTATTGCCTTTCATTTTTATACATAAATAGCACATTGGTTTCATAGAGTAGTTCACATGGTAAAAAGAGGACTTGTATCTTTTGGGAGAAGCTCTTCTGTGTATGCGTTGCTAAATTCCATTTTCAAGTCTTTTATAAAGGTTGCTTCTGATGAGTCTGCCGTACACTCACAACCTTTTCATGCGAGGGCTGGCTGGGTGGGGTGAATTCAGCCTGGGATTTCTCAGGGGTTGTGACAGGTGGAAAGAAAGTTAGTTAATGCCTGATTTCAAGGGAATTACAGAAAGGGAGGATTAAGTGTGGGCAGAGCTGAGGAGCCTGTGGGTGTTTGAAAGCCTGTGGGCAGGGTGAGTATTTATCTCCGAACACATCATCTCCCTGCCAGGGACAGGTGGGGTGTTTCTCTGGCTTGTGGGAACATGCAAAGAGGGAGTTTAATGTGATGTTGAGTCCTCTTCCTACCGAGGCGAAGGCCTCGCATGGCTGCAGAAGCGACTTTCTCTATTGTGTGCTTTCCCCTGGGTTTGAACACGAGGGGACCACATCTGCACTGGTTCCTGTTCATGCACTGCCCCAAGGCAAGGGAGGACTCCTCCCTGCTCCCTGCAAGGGCTGAGCCAGCCACCTGTCCAACAAGGCAAGTGATAGAAGTAAGGAATATGCTGTTGGCATATCGGTGGAGTGTCTTCAAATACAGTGGCTTCTCCTTTACTCTCTTTTTCTTGTTTATCAGCTCTCTCTTCACCTCATTTCCAGATTAATGGAGACTGTGGTGACTCTGAGCACCCCACAAAATGAGAGAAGACTCTCCTGTTGAAGGAAAAATAAGATAAAACTTTAAAGGTGTGCTCTGAGCACTTCCATTTCCAGCTCTGCTCAGCCTGCTGGAGTCCCATGTCTGCCTTAGCTTCACAGAGGCACTTCAGAGGTAGGAAATGCTGCTTAGCGAGGCCTGTGGATCTGCAAGTTTCATTTCATGGGCTCTCTGGATAGCAAACAATGCATTTGAAGACCTTGGGGACATACCAGACGACTTCTCCAGGGTTTTGTGTAACACAGTTAAACTTATATGCAGATGTTTTCAAATATGTGCATACACCATAATAAGTTTGAGTACATGTAGGTGGATTAGTTTTCTAATGTTGGTGCACCATTTGTAAAGTGTGCTTATTTGCGAACAAAATTATTTCTTTTCAGTCTGAGCATCTATTGAGTGTGTTAATTCTGAGGAAATGTGCAGATACCAAATTATATTATGTGAACACAGAGCCAAAAGGAAAGTAATAGTTTTTCTTGTTGTTCTCGGAAAGATCTGTCAGCCTCTAAATTCGTAATTTCAACTATAAAAGTCCTTTAACTTATGCATTCACAGAAATGGAAGAATTGTTATCCTATCGATTCATGTATTTAAATACAGCTTACTTTCTCTTGTGCATAGCCCTGAAAGGCACTGGGAGCCACTGGTCCAATTGGCAGCAAGTGCACTTGTGTGCAAATCTTTATACCAATTCCTGCAATAACACTAGTGGGTCTGTGGACAGCACAGCACTTGGCATATGGAAAGTGAAGTAGTGTATGTGTGAAGAATTTATAGGAGTACTGTCCCTTGGGAAATGTTTTGAAAATATCTGACACTTGATATAATCTACTGCATTCCAAATGAAAAAAAAAAAAAAAAAAAGCTCTTCAGAAGTGTTTTTCTGAGCCCCAGGGATGTCCTCTGGCAGAGATAGTCCAGCTGTATTGAGAGAGGGAGGGACTCCACTGCAACTAGGAAAAATAAAAAAAATAAAATAAAATAAAACTTACACAAGTGCTGCTTTTGTTCTGGTGGTAGGAATATTTAAGGTGTTCAGCAAGCACATCTCAGGCTCATATTCAAGTCTGATTCCTTTCTTAAAAGAGAATAAATTAAAATATAAAGCTTTAAATTCTCTTCTCAGCTGCCTAGTACAATTCCCATTGCCTTCTGTTGGTATTATACCTGTGCAATTGGAAGCAGGTTCTTGTTCCCCCTTGCAACTTTACAAGTCCTATTACTGCTGTCAGATGTCACGATATGAATCTGGGGGTGACAGTATGGATTTGTAGTGGTGTAACCATGTATAATACTTACCCTGTTGCAGGAGGAGCTGTAGTTCACTTGAAAGTAGGTACATGTTCAGCTTTTGCCCATCACTTTTTTATATGTTTGGGGGTTTTTTTACAGCTTTAAAGAGAATTCACAGTAGGAACTGGTTTGCAAGGCAGAGATCTGTCTGAAGAAGGGATCCAGACTGTTGAAACAAACACTGCACTGAATCTAAGGCTGTTCTGTAGGAAAACCGGACCTGACCTGTATCGGTCCACAAGAGAATCTGGAGAGGCTATCAGAAGAGGTAGAGTTCTTTGCTTTTGCTCTCAGAGGTTAAAATCTTGTGGCGTTGACATGGGTGTTGGTGTGTCTGGCAGCTTGTGTCTGCTGTGTGTACATGTGTGTACATATGCCAGCGGAAGGGAAAAGCTGAGACCAGGGAGGGATTTCACAGCCAACATTTGCAACCAATCACATTTCACATACACAAAGTACAAGAACAGCATTTTTACAGAGGGTTTTTCCTTTTTTTTTTTCTTTTCCTAAGGCAGGCATGTGAAGCATGAATTTTATCTCACTATACCACAACCACCTTACCCACAAGTCAGCAAGGTGGCCTTTCATTTACATTTCATACATTTTCCTTCTTTATTTTGCTGAAGTTTTTTTATCATGGTGGAGTCTCATTGCCTCAGTCCGCTGCCACAAGCTACTATTCTGGAATGGATCTGAATCTCGAGCTCAGTCATAATGTTAGAAGATACAAAAGAGCAGGAGGTGAAGGGAAAGGTGGGGGCAAGTACAAAAGGCTGTTGTCAACTCCATCTAGCTGCTCAGGTCATCCATGAGATGGATGGGAGCAGCCAAAACTGCTGGCAAGGAGAGCATTGCCCACTGCTGCTGGGCTTCATGTCTCTGGGACAGCCCTTAACTCTGTCAAAGTGTAGGGACACTGATAACTAGATAATAACATGAGGAGATACTGAACATGGTGTTTCATACACTCTGCCCTTCAGGCTGATCCCAGCCTCCCTGTCTCCATGTCAGCCCACACAACTCAGGATCTTTGGGCAGGGCTTGACCTCTCCTTTGCCACAACCTCTGGCCCTACTGCCACAGTTTTCAACGATGTGACAAAAGTAGCCCCTAGCTTGTCATGTGAGGTAGCTCAGTTTAAGGAAAAACCATTCTCCAAGTGAGCTAGTCCATAAGATTGTGTGGGATTTGGGTTGAAAGGAAAAGAAAACAATATACATAGGGTTTGTGTAAGATGGTGGGAGATTGAAAATGCTGCCATTTACCTGACCTTGTTTCTTTTTCTGCTAGTTTAATTGGTATCTAGCAATTACTTAAAGTGGCTAGCAACAATAATGCAAGTATTTACAGTCATTAGCAGCTCCTCATGTTGGAAAATAAGCCTATTGAATATTAAATAAAGTCAGACTGCTTAATTAATACCATCTCAGGACTGTCCTAAAAAAATTTCCCTACTCTGCAGGTCTACATGGATGGCAGAGTACACACTCATAAGCTAAATTGCAGGCTTTGAACCAAGCTGGCATGACACGTTACTGAAAGCAGTAAGATTTGTGTAGTGCAAACAGTTTGCAAGACCTTACTTCTGCAAGAATGAATGCGGCAGACTTCCCAGATCTTTTATATTTTTTTATTTATATGTACAGACACATATATAACCTGCCTTTTAGTTAATTAGCTAATGTTTGTAAAGTGCTTTGAGGATTAAGTGCTATATAAGTGCTAATTATTATTATTATTATTAGCTCTCAGTATGCCTTAGTAGACAAGGTCAACCAAGACAATACTGAAGAATGTATATGCTAATGAAGGCTGAGTAGACTGTTTGCTCTTCTTTCCCCTGACCCCCGAGAAAAAAAGATGGTATTAGGCAGTAGGAAGGACTTCCTTAATGATACAAGTTGGTGAAACTGTAGACCAGATTGCCTGGGAAGCCCAGTAAGTGTCTGTCCGTGGCCATCCTTCAGTGTGTGTCACTGGACCTAAGTGTAGCTAGTCCTGCCTTAAAGGACCAGGATGTGCAGTGTGGTTTCTGAAAGTCCCGCCCAGGCACAGGATATGGTGGCTGTCTTCAACAGTCTGTCAGTTTGTTGCTTTCTTGGGTCCACACAAGTCAAATGCCTATAAGCCAAATATGCAAGGCAGGACTGTACAAAATGTGCAGATGTTTCTGGCCCAGCTGGAAAACTCTCCACAGAGGTGTTGAAGTTTTTCTTGCAATCCTTTTAAAAAACCATCTGACAAGGTTGTACTGCTCTGTTGCCCAGCACACCTTCTGCCAGGTGTTATCACTCCCATAGCCAAGTGGGCAGCATTTCTGCTCATGGACCACCTGATCTTGCAGCTTCATGTGGGAGCACAAGTTGACTTTGCGTTAATAGTTGAGCTATGAGCTGGGTTGCTGTGCTTATCACTGCTTTGCTTCACTTGCCCGGGTCCAAATGCAAGCTGTGAGCAAGCAAGGGGCCAGGTGCTGGCAAAGAGGTCCTTAGCTGCTTTGCCCAGATTATACCTTGATTTTTTTTCCCATTTTTGCATCTCCCTTCCTTGATACCATGCATGTGGCTGTTAGGTACAATAAGAGTGATACCATGCATATACAGAGTGCCTTTCAGTCTACTTCATGTTTTGCAGACATTAATTAGCCCTCATAAAATCCTTTCAGGGTAAATGGATGTTTGTATTTAATACACACACACACACACATAAATATATTTAGAGAGGTCCATGTGCACGTATCTGTCCCGGAGAAAGAAGGAGCAAACCAAGGCAATGAAAGATTAAAGAGAAACCCAGAAGCTTGGCACCAGGCTCCATAACTTTTGGTCAGATGCTGTCCGTGAGAACAACAAAGCAAATCACATTTCATTATTTCTAGGCATCTGACTAAGATTTAATTGCTCTTAAATGTTTATTTCCACACTTGCATGTAGGTACATCCATGGTAACATGGGTGTATGGTGTTGTCATTTGATGTGGTATTTGGTTAAGTATATCTTATTATCTTCAAACTTTTTAATTGCTGGCAGGTAGCAACTGGTTCTCAAAACTTCTGTTGGCCAATATTGAACTATTACTCCTTGTCATCTTTACCAAATGAAGAGGCATATGATTTTGGCTTCATGGCATCCTTTTGTTTATCTCCGTTTGTAAAAGCTGGGTCCAGAGCACTGCACGTTTTTACATTTGACATCAACTCTTTCCTCCAGCAGACCCCGCAGCACTGCCAGGAGCATGCAGGAGAACAGGGTCCAGCACACACAACTTGCCAGCAGCCTCTGCCAGAAGCCCCCATGCTTGTCTTTTGTTGTCATTCTGATAGAAAACATGGACCCTGAATCAAAGGTGTTAACTTGGCCCTGTCAGAATATTTGTAATGAACAGTTAAAATGTTTCAGGGGGCTAAATGCAGGGTTCAGCCTGGCTTTTCCCACAGTAGCAGCCATTGCTACAACCTGTTTTTGTTAAACTTCTGTTAAAAATATGGTTAGGGGAAAGAAGGAAAATTAGTTAAAGCACTAGATGTGGTAAATATAAAGTACTGCTTTCACTTTAATATGATTTTCTTTCTCTTTCACTGCAAGGAATTTTTATAAACTCCCTTTTAGCCTGAAAGTCTTTTAAAATTACTTTAAATAAATAGGATGGATGTTCTTTGGGGGAGAAAAGAAACACAGTTAGTTGAGATAGGCTGGAGTTGTTATTTCTGTTCTTGCAGCTAAAGTTCAAGCCTTTTTCTTTGATGACAAAGCAAATGCACAGGGAAGGGGAAAGAAAAGACCAGGGTATAGTCAGCACCAGAGACAGAAGCTATTTTCTTTTGCTTGCTGTCTGCTACAGTCCTGCCAGTAGCCCTGAGACCCAACAAACTCAGCTCTGCTGGTTAGTTTAAGATGTTTCTTATTCTGTGTTTTGTTTGTCGTCACAGCAGCCTTAGAAAAGATGGAGTCCTGCCAGGTGTCGTGAAATCTTTCTTTATCAAGACAGCACAAGTTGGGTTGAAGAAGAGCAGAAATAGGGTGAGGAGGGAAGAGGCAAGAGGGAATGACATGAGAAGCAGCAATGCAAAGCCAGTGTTGCTAGTGTTGCAGGATTTCAGTAAAGCTGGTGAAGAAGGGACTATTGCCAGGGTCCTGCTGACTTGTTCGCTTGGGTCAGCATCCAAATGATCACTGTCAGGCCAGTGAAGCTGGTGGTGCTGGGCAAGAGGAGGTAGTGACTGTGGTAAACAAGAAGGCAGCATGTCAACTCACTCTTTTATTAAACCCTTACTCCTAATTTCTGGTCATCCTTTCTTCTTCCAATGGATTGCCCCCTTTGCCCTCTAACCTGCATACTGTCCCTGGAAAGGACATATATCAGTAAACCTCATCTAACTGGGACATATTCCCATAAAACTTTTTCTGGGTGTTATGACTAAAATGAGATGTAACTGGCAGAGTTAGGCTTTGGTTCCCTCAGAGCATCTGGACCTCTGCCTGGTGACATCCTGCACAGGAACAGGCATTGTGGAATTGCAGGGGGCTCACATCAGCTGGCATTGAACAAGACCACTCTCACTGCCACTGCATCCTATGGGAAACGAGGGCTTGGACCCTTCTAAACTGACTGTGGAGGAGATGGGATGAAGAACAAAACTCTGACTGATGAGCTCAGGGGAATGCTTAATAATACTTTTGCAGATCTTAAAAATATGCATGCACTAAGAGCTTCATCATCCCAGTATACTTATTCCTGCATGCTTTGCTGTGCCTGAATTTGACCGAATTTATGTTTGACACATCTTCCGCACTCTGCTAAGTCGTTCTGGGCTTGTTCTCTGCACCCGTGCTGATCTGCAACTACAGGTCTTTTATTTGCTGTCTCCAAAAAACAGTATCCCAAATTCACCTTACTGTGCAATGTGCTGTCTGCCCTCAATTTTTCTAGTGAGCGAGTTTTGGGTGAAATGGGATAATTAGTCAAAGTAAGTTATGTATAGTTATAACTTGTGTTGTTTATGTGTTATGTATAATATGCATGTATGTATATGTATAACAATGTTATATGTATATATATGTGTGTGTTATGCTTATATTATTGCTGTATTTTAGTATATAATTATAAATTATTGCATAACTCAATTACAGTAATTATTGAAAAATAATAATATAACATTATACTATAATATCATTGTATTATATACATGTGTATGTAGGAGCTCAGGAGATAGCTTGGATGGCTGAGTGAAGATCAGATATAAATCTAATTAAAGCTCAGTTGCTCAGTTGAAGTCAATGAAGCCATCAAAATACAAAATGAACTTTCTTTTTTCTCTAACATTGTCTGAATTCTCAGGGTAAATAATTTGGTTTCAAAATTTTTCCAGTAAATATATTCTGGGTATTTATCAGAACCATCCATTGCCTAAGAAAAATTGCCTATATTGGAAGGGTTACAGTGAAAACAGAAAAGCATAGGGAAAGGTAGCGAATATATGGAATGACTTCATTTTGAGAGATAGTAAACAGACTGTGTGAGATACTGATTAGCCTGTAAAAGTGAAGTTTGGATGAATGTGATAATGGTCTGAACGGTGGGGAGCAAGTTCCCAAGGAATGACTTTTTACTGCTGTTCTTCATATCACTAGAACTGGAGGGCGCTCCCTGAAATAATTAGGCAGCAAGTTTAAATCAGCAAAAAGGAAGTTTTCCTCCCCCCCGCTTCCCCGGCACCCACAGTGAATGATTGTAGTGTGAAACTCCTTGTCACAGGATGTTGTAGAAGCCAACAGTATAAATAGGTTCAAGAAAGGATTAGACAAATTCATGGAGGAGAAGTCTACTGGGAGCTATTAAACATGATGGTCCAGATGCAACCTCTGGCTCAGGAAGTCCCAAAACCGCCGATTGCTGGAATCTGAGAGGTTATATCAGAGGAGGGGTCACTGTAATTGCCATGCTGCTTATATTTGCTTCTGAAGCACCCACTGCTGACCACTGGGGGAGAAGAGATACTGGGTTGGATGGGTGGGCCATCGGTGACTCAGAATGGCTCATCTGTTTTAATGTTCTTAATTTTTGTACAATAAATCGTGAAGTTACGTTGCTTTTTTCCCCTCTGCAAGCTGAAATTCACTAGTGCCAAGAAATTCAGATTTCTGACTGCTCAGGCCGCTCAGGACGGGCTGCTTAGAGCCGGCACAGATGCAGTGCAGCACATTAAGTATAACAAATTCCATACTGGCCTCTGTGACTGCCCAGGGCCAAGTGAACATGCAGCCAAGATCAATGGCTGGATCCAGTGCTTCCCTCCAGGTATAAATGCCTATTTGCTTGTATGAATAAAGACACTCAAGCAAAGTTGACTCCAACCTCATGGCTGGAAATTCAGGAATAAAGAAGCTTATTGCTTGGTGTACCTCCTTCCCTGGAGCAGGTAGGAAGGGATTAAGCAGCAAGGTTGGTGAATGAAGGAAGGTGTAGCTGCCTGCATATACAGCACCACCAGTTACTGCTCTAAGAGCTGACTAGAGAAACTTAGAGTTGGTGACTTTCTGCAGTATTGGCATTGTTTCATTTCTAATGGTGGAGGGGTGAAGGTAACCTACTGTAGATCCAGATGCATGACTTATGTCCTCACTCCAGATTGGTACAAAGGCTGACCTCACTCAGCCTGGCCTGTAAAGAGTAATGGTTTCTTCATGCTAAGGGGTGAATTAAACAGGCTGCAAACCACGGCCCAAGTAAACTTGGGTAGACCTTTGGCAAAATTCAAATCCATGCTGAAGGAGCAAGGAAGGAGCTGAGACTTGGTGGGTTGTCCCTTGGGCCATACCCTCCAGGATTAGGTTTTGGGAGAGTCTCTCTGGGGCTAGGTGTTGTGTGGTCAGGCTAAGCTATGATGCAGACTTCAGTGTTTTCCCCAGGGAAGCACTTGGACCTTGGGGCCTGGACACAAAACAGCTGAAGGTGGAAGCAATTTGGAGTCTAAGCTCTGCTTTTGAACCATCTCCAATATGTGTGTGTGAAGCTGTCCTCCTCTCTCCCTTCCCCTGGCATCCCCTCCCCTAATTTTTCATAAATATTGCCATGGGGGGTTCATATATGAGAAAAAAATGAGGCCAAAAAAAATAAGGGAGGAGAGCTGTACCTCTTCTGCAAATGCAATAATTCAGATGGGGGAATGCGCTGTTAAAGTTTCTGCCTTGACGTGTGTATGTGAAACGTGGCCAAGTTATGGTTTCTGTGGGAATTGTACGTTTGAATTTTCTGCCTTTTGTGTGGTTAAATTCTCAACCACAACATTGCATTAAATAGTCAAGCTTTTTTTATATTAGTTGTTGTACCCATAAAGCTTAATGTTTTGCTTCTTTATGAAGGTGGGAGGGTATTTGTGTGTTTTTGTGCTAGGGTGATGACATGGCGGTTTACTTTAAATCAGAGTGCAGAGGATATGCTCGGATTTCTGCCAGAGTGAAAGGAGGCGCGGGGGCTGTTAGGAGCTCTTTTGAGCGAGAAGGGATGGCTTAGCGACAGGGGTGTACTGCCAGACCAACAGCAATTAGTCTAGGGGACAGGGCCGAGCCTTGGGATTTCCTGTTGTGATACTGAATTTTATCTCAAAGTAAGCAATTCCAAACTTGCTCCGACTGGTAGAGCCCACTAGTTTTGTCTGCTCTTCCCCCACCTTCCTGCCTCCAAATATTTGTTCTACAGCCTCTGGAAAGTGATGAGAGTGACCTTTGTAGAAGTGATGAGAGTGACCTTTGCAGAAAAACTGCACCAGCTGTCCAGCCATTAAAAACCAGCATCACAAGCAGCATTAATTGCTGCCCTGGTTGAGACTCTCCATGCAAGACAAGCATCGATATGATGTGAAGGTCTGGTTTCCCGTCAGCCCCTATAGGAGCCTATAGAAGGTCAAAAACGAAGCCTGGGAGGCAGCATGGGGAAGACAGCACCACATCCATTTGCTCTGTACTTCTGAGGCAGCTAGTGCTGGAAGTTTTAATGTCAGTATAGATGAGGGTTGTGGTCCATTGAAATGTAAATTGGAAGGGTTTCACAAGAAGTATTTATGTTCTACGTCAGCAGTAGGCTGAAAGGTGAAGCCTTAAACTTGACAAATATATTTTCTTTTAATCAGTGACCAGCAAAAGAAAATGGATTTTTACAGGTCCTGTGAAACTCATTCGTTTGTGTTGGGTTCATTATTGCAGCCCTGAAGCAGTCTTAGGACATCATGGGCAGCAGAAATTATCTCCCATAGCACTGAGGAATGTCAGATAGGCTTGGGAAGGAAGGTGCTTCTTTTACTTCTTTTTATTTATGCTTCTTTTTGGATACTGTTCCCAAATTTGTTCTTTGAAAACACAGGTTCCAACTTCCTGTAGCCAACAAAAGCAGTTAAACCTTTCAGACCAGGGGTCTGGTCCTGATGGCAGTCAGGCACAGCTTGGAGCCTTGCTGGGCCTGTTGGGGATGGAGATCTGGGGATGAAGGAGAAACCAAATCACCAAGGTTTGCTCTCGTAGGAGCTTCAACCTCCCTTTTCTTCTTCCAGTCTGCTGGCTGAAAGGTGTTATCTTACTTTTTGTTCTTGCTTCATGCTTAGTGAGTCCTTCCCTGCATTAGTGTCCCTGATATTTTTTGCCTCAGTGTTCCTGTATGCTCCTTTCCAGCTAAGAAGCAGTGGTCCTGCCTGTATCCATGCACCTATTTAAAAGCCAAGGTTGTACTTCTGACCTTCCCACTTGCCCATGAACTCACTAACTGTGTCTTCTTGCTGTATTTTGAATTTCCATATTTCCTATGAGCAGAACCTTCCAAACTAGGTGGAGGGGAATTCATTTGCTCTTCCTTTTCCTCCTCCAAAGAGCATTCACTTCCTTTTGACACCCTGAGACTGAACTGAGGCAGGCAAGTGTGATCCTGCATGTGTAAATCAGTGTTTATCCCCGCTGAATGAGCTCAGGGCTCTGTACTCAGACCTAATGGGTAGGTAAAAGGCAACAAGTAGTTTTAAAACTACTTTAAAAGAATGTAAATATATTTCCTGGTTTTACCCACCAGGTCCTTGAACAGCTTGTGATGTTTTTAAAAGGCAAATGTCCAATTTCCTCCACTATCCCTGAAATAAAATCCTGTCCCCTGGAGTGGGTGGGAGGTTTGCCTTGCACTTCAGGAGAGAGGGACTTCAACCTGCATGTGTTCTGGCAGAGAAACCTTGGTACCTCTGTGGGTTTTTCCTCCTTACCAGGATTTTCTGGGCTGTTTGAGAAATTTTTCTTCTCACTCGCTTCTGACAGCTGTAAGGGCACAGGCAAGGACGCTGTCAGCAGGGAAGCTGGGTTTATTGGCTGTGGATCCTGTGATTTGGATACTTTCTGCCCTTTTTTGAAACATTTCTTTGGTTTTGAAAGCAAATGGTGGCTATAATATAGCAAATTGGACACTAAATTTCTATTAATTCATAAAAACTAAAATAGAATCCATTAGGAGTAGTTTGGTATTGGTGTGAAAGGAGATGTAAATTACCTACTATCATGCTTGAAATGTGAAAGCTAATCATGTTTGGCACCAGGCCAGCTACCATTAAAGTAATTATTTTTAATCATCAGCACTTGGTGACATGAATACTCATATTTGTTGATTTAGTGTGGAAAGCACTTTATATTGTAAATAAAAAACTGAGAAAATATACATTTTGTTTTAACAATAATAATTATTCAGATAAAAAGACATTCGCTTTTATGAAGCCAAAATAGTTGAGTTTTGTCCCCCCCACCAGATCAATATAATCAGCCTGTCATATTAAATGGGAAGGCCACCAGCTGTGGAGGGGTTTGGATCGTATTCCTGTGTGAATCCTACATTTCTTATTCTTTCAAAATACTAATAGTGGATTCTCCTGAACTTCTGCTGTTGAACAACTCCTTTTTTTCAGAGGGGGTTAAGTTGATGTAAATTTAGCCTGAGGTGTCCTATATGCAACCTTTATTTGAAGATAAAGACCATAAAATTTTGTAAATGGTCTATGTGCTTAGGTTAAAAATCCCAATTCTAGCTTACTTTCATTAGGTTTTCAATGTAGTTGAGACTTCTAATTGCCTAAGTGAGTTCTGTAAGTGGAGAAACAAGTACCTTGCTTACTTGGGACCACTGGAAATCACCTGTCTTCTACAGGAATAAAACTGCATATGCTGGCATTGTATGTCAAAATGTTACTCTGAAATTTGGAAGTATTTAACAAGAGGATCATACATTCAGTAAACATCTTGTGAATATGACTGAAGGTCTGTATTTACCCCAGTGGTCCATCTCCCCAAAATATGTGTCTGGTTTGAAGAAAGTATGCCTTGATTTCATGGGCATAGACTCTTTCGGTATGAAATATACAGTATTTAGGTAAAAATGACTTAATTCAGGAAGTCCAAATTCAGCAGGTAGTGGCTGGAAAGACAGCAAGTGTATGAAAGCAATTCAGGGAGGGGAAAGGGTTATTAGCGGGTAAAGCAAAAGCAGCAGCAAAATACTAAGTGTATGGCTGTTTGTGATTTTAAGGAAACAGGGACTGATTCCTGAGTGTTAATTATAGTAGAATAAAAAGCTTATTACAGGGTGTGAGAGGGTGTGGGAATAGTGTATGCTCAGAGTCTCAGGGGCAATTCCATTGCGTGCATTTTGACAGAGTGTTTTGTACAAGTCGAATTACAAAAGAACGAAGTACCCCAAACAGGCAAGTAAAAAAGGAAAGCAAACAAAGAATCATCCCTTAATTCTCTCCTTAAGTAAACAAATCTGGCCAAAAATATGCCATTTCCAAAGCTGTGAGAGCATTGCCATACTACCTGGAGGGCAGTGTGGCGGGTGGTGGCCATGTGCTGGGTAGCAAGGAGGTCCAACAGGAGTGTTGTCTCCCATTTCTTTGGCACTGCACAGCTTAGCATCTCCACCACAGTGCTCTGTAGGTATAGATTTTGTCAGATTCAGTGCAATTTCCTTCTTCTAGCTTTTCATTGTGTTACATGGTGTGACGCTGAGCATAACCTGGCCTGGCAGACGTTTGCTGTATTGCTGTGGAAGGGGTTGTGCTCCCATGCAGCCTTCTCCTCTTCCTGTCCCCACCCAAGACCCATCCTCAAAAGTGGACCTTTTTGAGCCTCCTTTCTGCAGAGTATGGTCTGTATACCCAGCCTTTATAGTATGTTCTCTATTTTAGCTAGACCAAGGAGCCACTATCAGCCTGCTCTCGTTGGGGGATGCGCAGCTTTCAGATGGCCACCAAGCGCAGACATATCGTTGCCTCTTTCTATCTCCTAGTTTGGAGCACAGGCACATGCGGAAGGCTATACACACAATCTGCTTTTAATATTGGCCCACAGTTAGCCTAGGGGCTTGAAATGTGGTCTTTCTAGTCTAAAAATCAGGGTACAAGTGCTTCAATAAAAATACATCAATTTGCCCACGGTCCTTACTTGTGGAAACATTGTATGTGATTGTTTTGGGTCATTTCTTAAAGAATCAAACAAAAAAGACAAACATACTGTGAGGGGAGGCTTAAGAATGCCTAGTACGTGTTTTTAAATAACCTAAGTCAAAAGATGGAGATCAAAATACAATCTTGTTTTAGTTGGTTGTGAAAATAAAACTCAGTTGAATTTTTCTGAAAGCCAAGATGTAAACAGATAATTGGGCCAGTGCTAAAACAAAATTCCTGTTCTTGTATATTTTAATTCTTTTTCCTTGACAAAGCCATGAAAGATGAAGACATACTCTTTGTTGACAATAATACAGTCTTACATGATAGTTTAGGTAAATTCATACTTTTACTAGTAATTCTTTAGAAAAGGGAGGTTTGCATGTCAAATAGTTCTTTAGAGGATTGTGCCTTATCCTGCAGGCAGTTCCAATATCAGCTTAAGTGATTTCTTATCAGAACTTTAAGGAAAAAAAAGAAGTTCTGAAAATTTTTCATGAAGCTTTTAGTGGGCAAAAGTCCTTTTCTTGAGTTTTTAGTATTTGGCTTCATTCTGAAATGCATTATCCATCAGTCTCAAATTTTTCCAACAAATGGGTTTATAAAGGGGACTCTGCAACGTTCCTTTTAGGAAAATTTCAATGTAGATTGCTAACTCAGTTTTCTGGGGTTTGTTTTTACATTTTATATAATAATACAACATTATAAAATCTTAATAAATAAATTGATTTCAAAAAGGAAAAATCCGGCTTTTTCATTCCAAAATACTGGACTGTTTTGAACTGTTCACCCTATTGTATTTTTTTTTCTACAGGAACGTTTCAGCAGATAGTTCATGAACTTGTGAAGGATTCTGAGTGACTGCCTCTGACTATTCTAAATTTTTCTAGGTGCCTCCCATTAATTTTATAGCCCTTTATTCAGCTTTACCAAATCTTCCTGCATTAAGTTTTGCTTCCACAGCATTTTTCTCATCCATCTTCTCTCTGACATTTCAGCAAAAGAGGTATTCTTGTCCCTTCCTATGTCCTGCTGTTGTGTTTTCTCAGGTTGTTGAACAAGGTATTGTGTAAATTGTTTTATGAAATTTGCACTTGTACTTCCCACGGCCAGTAATTGGTGCTCCATCTGGTTCTATGTGAAATGCACACTCCTCTCCTGGGTGCTTTGCTAAACCCATCCTTTCCATCTCCTCATCAGCATACAGTCTCTATCTCTTCAGCTTTTGAAGTCTGAGTGCTCAAGCCAGGGAGTGTCGGTGGCAGAGCAGATTTGTAGGAAGTGTCAGTGTGGGTTACCTTCGATGTTAGCTAGATGGTGCTAAAGAATTTTTGCTTGTCATCGCTAAGGAGAGCATTTGGAGTGCAGTCCTTTCGGTTCCTGGGCTTGGAATTAAAAAGTGAGGCTTTTGCTTTGTCCTAAATGCAATATAAGCTGCAGCCAGTGCATACTAGGAGTTAAAAACAGCGAAAGACCTGCTCCTGAGCACTTTATGACTTAGGCCTATTGGTTTCAATGACTTCAGTACACTGTGGATCAGCCCCAGGAGCCTTATGCATACTTTGACATAAAAGAGGTTTTGCCAGTGGAGGACTCCTGTTTCCTATCTGCTGGAGCAGTGATGGGCTTCCAGCAACCAGCAGGAGCTTTGTGTTTCACTCTCGCAGTGCCTGTCTTGTGAGACTGAAAATTTCCTCTTGCCTTTCAGAGCTGTATACTACAGCAATTTTGAAATTTTTAGAAGTAAATACTTTAGAAAACAAACAACACCCCTCCAACTTGCAGTCAGTGCTCTTGGAGCCCAGATTTCCTTGCTTTTTGAGTGCTGCTGTTTCAGATTAACAGAGTCCTGGCTCTGATAAATAGTAACAAAGTGTAACGAATGATCAAAGCTGCATTTACAACCCAATGAGCTTGAAATGATTGATCTGGATGACATAATAATGATAACAAGTTAGTCAAGGCATGCAGGACACTACCCCTCCAGGTACTGGGAGAAAGGAGCAGGTATTAAAAATGACTCTGCTTCTTAGGTCATCAGGTTATTCCCATTTTGATATAAGTGGAGGACAAATGCAAGACCCTCGCTTTCCTCCAGAAGAGCCCTGCAGCTGCTTTGGACTGTTCATATCCCTTTGATAGTAGTTCATTGTTTCGTACAGATTACAAAGTTTGGCTGATGACCCAGGAAGTAAGACCGAGTCATTTATGAACGTTCCCTGTGCTGCTGGGGATTTAAGCCTCTTGCCTGTAGTTCAAAGCATGATGGAAACTCAAATGTTGTTCTTTGCAAAGCCTGTGCAAGGCCATAGTCACAGATGTGAAGTGATATGAATGTGTCTAGGACATGGACTTTGCCATCTGGAGGTTTCCTGTCATATCCCAGAAGACTAGCTAGATGATTAACAACAAGACAGCTTGGACATACCACAACTGCAGTCTTCTTTAGAGCTTGGCTGCCTCTGGTCCCATGATAATCTCTCCAACAGCAGCGTGTCCTTGTAACCTTGCAGAATCACACTTCCAGCAGACTTATTTTCCCTACAAAACAGAAGTGCCTATCTACTGGCCTTAGACCTGGCTGATGAGAAAGAATGAGACTTCCTTGCTGTGATCTCTTTCCTCTTTTTCTTCTTTCAAGTCTTTGACTGCAAAGAGTGTCTGGATGTGTGGGATGCTCACATTCCTCAGCACACATTAAAGACAACTCACCCTTCTATAAAATCAAGAGCACCTGCCATTTATTTCTAACAGGTTGCTTTTTCCAGGTAGCAACAAAAGACCATGTACCCCCTAAATCAGCAGTTCGGTGCTACGGAAGATATTATGTTTGTGCATGGAGGAGATGCATCACAGCATTGTGAACATCTTTGCTCTACAGGTCTGGTCCTGATGTGGGGTCACGTGCTCTGGATTTACAGCAGCCAAGGATCACTTTAGGGACAAGTCCTCTGCTGCTGCTGCACCATTAACAGCCACCAACTACTTCTTTTTCTTTTTTCTCCCAGAGAAAAAGTATGGCAATCAAAATGAATTTGTTCACCTGCAGGCCAAGGAGCATTAACATTTTAAAAATACTGGGCTTGTATCCTCAGCAGGATGTAAGTAAATAATAACACCTTTGAGGTCAAAAGAGCTTTTCTCATTTACCATCTGAGACTCTTGCTCAGTGTGACACTGAGAGCATATTTGCAATGTCTACATTTAGAGGATAATTTCTCTAGGTTTCCCATAAAGTTGACAAGGAGACAGTCAGTCCCTCTGGAAGGCAATTACAGCATTTAAATATGAATCTGAATTGGTCTAGGAAGAGGCTATCTTTTTTTGCTCTCCTCCTCCACCTCCATCTCTTTTCCCCCTTACCCCTCCCTGGATCATAAAGACTGCCCCAGATTAAGGACCTGAAGCAAGGTGCTTAAAATTCGGCCAGCTGAGTAGTGTCTCATGTCACCATGTTCAGCACTAACTCCAGACTTAGTTCAGCCAGCCATTCCTTGAGGAGTTCCTCAAAGCAGCTCCATCTGTTTGTCCAACCTAAAAAAAAACATTAGTAATGACAAGTAGGACTGACAAGTATGTGGACAGGCATGAGCGCTTTTCTAAAGATTTCTAAACTACCCCAAAGTCCTTTTACCCAAACAGTGTTAGCGTATACGACAGCTGACCTCAGACTTCATTCTGTGAGCAGTGAGTTCAATTAGCTTTAATACTTTCAACATTTAAATAGTTAACAGTAAGCAAAGTTTTTTAGAAGAAGAGGGGGAAGACTACATGTGCGTCTGCTGAAGTTGTCAGGCAACGATGGAAAAAAAAAAATCTCTAATTGCTTCCAGACAATGCCTTTTGGACAGGGCTGTGTGAGAGCAAGGGGAGCTCACGCTCTGACAGAGGGACTGCTCCAAGGCAGAGAGAAGGCTGCTGCAGTCCTGCCATCTCTGCGGTCCTGCCTGGCAACCTTCTCACTGCCAGTGGAAAAAGGGCTACATTCCCCAAAACAGCCTGGTTCTCCAGCTCTCTGCAATACTCCTTGCTAACAGGAAGCTTGTGGAAAGCTAAACACCCAGGGCACCAAGCCAGCAGATCTAGGTCTACTGCTGACTTTCTTCATGATTATGGGCTCATCCTGTGGCTGCTCTGACTCTGCGTTCTTCCCACCAGTAAAATCTGAGATAAATCTGAGCTGTTGAGGACCATAGTTTGTTAGCTAATTTGTCCAGATTGTACAGTAGCAAGTGGTGTTGTCTCATGGATATACAGATAAATTTCTGAAACTTTCGATGTATCCTTAGCTAGAAGTATAACCCTGACACAAATAGTCCGGCTTTGCTATCTTTCACACTGTTTTCTGGAGTTTTTTCATCTCAGTGTTGGCGGAAAATGGGGTTCACATATTTTTTGCTGCAATTGGAAAACAAAAGCAGAAGGAGCTGGGAGAGACGGCAGCAGAGAGCACTGAGGAAACTTCACTGGCTGCAGACAGCGTTAACAATCAGTGCCAGAACCAAGGGAGGAGTAATAAGGTCATATATTCTGTGATGACAAGTGGGAGAGCTTCTACTTGAACTACCAGGACTCAGCTCAAGCAAGTCCTGCCACCAGTCCTGCCCCAGCTGTGAGAGACCAGCCTCAAAGGTGACTTTTCAGGAAAGCCTAATTTCTGAAGAAGCATAAAAAAATTGAGGTGGAAAGACAGTCAGAGTATTTTGCTCTTATTGGATTACACAGAACTAATGAACTGCTTTCCGAAGCCTCCACCAGCTTCAGCCGTGTTACAGGGGCAGACAACAGCCCTGCATTTTACTCTGCTTTGGCTCAGCCTCAGGCAATTCTTTATCAGACTTTTCTGATATTTAAGTGCTAGGCATTAGAAATGCAGCTTAAAATGAAAGCTTGGTCTTAGTTTACGGTTGCATGAGGTGGTATTACTGAGGTTATTTCTCTCTGGGAAAGTCTTTGGCCCTTGCCAGTCCACAATGAAGACACTTATCTTAGTACTCGTCCGGGTGATTGATTGTGTCCAGTCGATACTGTCCTGTGCTGATGTCTTTTTCTATGTTAGATTTTTTTTTAAATCTCACTGTGGAGTTGAAACCACTTAAATATTTTATTACAGAAAATGTAGGCTCAGCATGTAAATTTAGCAGTTGAACTATATTTATATCCGTGCACATACACATACTTCTACAGACCCGGGGTTTTTATTTTATCTAAACTAATTTAATACTAAATGGTTGGATTGTAGTGGAATTGTTAACGGTGTATATGAGCATGATTTTATATCAGTACTTAAACAAGTCTCCAGTAAAGCAGTATTGTGGTTTCTTGCAGTTGGAAAGATCAGAGACTGTAATAAAAGGAGCCCAGAGAAATGGATGACCCTAACAGGAAAGAGATCCACAGGAACATCTTGAGTGAATTCATTGCTACATGTTGACATCCAGTGGAGAAATGGTCTCAGAAAGCCTCCTTTCATCATCTATACAGCAATCTTAGGCAAAGGCCCCTGAAAGTGATGTTGCTTAGGTTAACCAGAAGCTTTGTCTTTCAGACGGATTTAAGAATTTAGGTCACTGTCAACAGTCACTGCAGGGAAGACAGTGGAGGTTCAAGGTATTTGTAAAGCACCACACTTCATCTAAAGCCTTCACTGCTCATGGCTGAACTAGTGTAATTGAGTTTATGAGGACCCATCATCTGTTTCAGTCTAAAGTCAGCTGGGTTAATTTAAGGCAGGGCTGACTAGCTGGCAGGGGAGAGCACTTTAAACCTACCCCAGCCATTACTGCTGTAGTCTGGCCTACTGCCAGCACAGAGTCTACAAGGAGTTGGAGTATATTTAGCTTCAGCTTATTCTCTGCCCCCTCAACTTACATGCTGACCCATGCCAGCTGTGACTCAAGTCTTCCTGGCCCCTTTTTTTGACATCCTCCAACCTGCCTGCTTGTTTAGAATCATGCTGCTTGCTAGTGTGGTACTTGTCTTTGATGGTGAAAATTTGGCTGTGCAGCAGGCTTGCTTGGAGACCTCGGGCAAGTCATATAATTCCTCATACTTAGTTTGCAGATCTGCAAAATAAAGGATAACTCCAAGAGTCCGCCTAGGATGCTGCAAGGAATGATGCTGGAGTGTGTGCACCACCCTGGTTTCTCTGTAGAAAATGGCAGTGTTACAATTAAGCATAGTCCTACTTTGACATCTTTACACAGGGTGTTAAAGTGCCTATATTTGGAAGTTTTACTTGTTTTGAAGGGTGGTGAGGGGTATTTTCCATGCACTTGTATGATAATGTCACTTTACCTGTATTTTAAAATACCTTTTTTTTTAACAGTTTAACAGCAGTAGTTTTAAAATGACTTCACCTAGGGCACAGCTGGGAAAAACTGAACATATTTAATATAGCATATAACATATATTTGTAACATCAGTGAAGCAAGTCAGTCAGGGACCATGTGTTTATCACTCCAAGAAGGGATACAGCCCTGCTGTTATTAACAAAAAAAAATTTAGCCCTTACTGTATTTAGGGAAAAGTGCTCCAGATTATAGTTTCCTCCACCAAACTCACACTTTTTTAATCTTGGAGGTTTCTTTCTCATCCATTCCAGCTTTGACTCCAATTTTTTGTGGACAAAAAATGTCAGGCAGCTTTATAGGATTTCCAGTTATAAATGATACAAGTTTTAGCATATCTCCTAGGCAAGGGAATACGATGTACTTTATGATCCAATAAAAGTAAACCTGAGGGAGCTATTCCTAAAAGTGCCACTCTGGGTCAAGGATGAGATCACATCTGAGAAGGCAGCAATGGTATCGAATACCTTTTGTAAAACAATGACATAAAGGGCTTTAGAAAGCTGGCCTGAATTCAGGGGTCCTGACTGGCTCCTAGTGATGTCAACCATGTGCCTATAATGCCCAGTAAATATCTCGTTCTTCCTTTTTAGGAATAATTGCCCTTAATAACAGCAACAAGTGAATTTAGGTCACTTGGTGTGCACTGTGGGCTGCCCATAATGTGCTTCAAATAGTTGCATTCAATGGGACTGAGGAGCAAGGACTGGGAGTTTTTGTCTGGCAGATTTTGCATGTTGGACCCCTTTCTCACCCCATGACAGCAGCACACATGCACCTTTTGGGTTGGAGTTCTCTACCTGCCTTTCCTGGGGCTACCAGAAGGTTCATTTTCCAGTGCAGTCTCTGGACTAGAACTGCTGGTTAATGAGGAAATAGTATCTCAGCAGTGGAGAAAGTCACTCCCTTGTTCTTACATCATAACTAATTCTTTCTGGGTAACTCCAGTTGCCATACACAGCAGCCTGTTGTCTAGACTCTGCCAGCCAGTTCTGTGTCTCCTCTTAAACATGAGTCCATGGGAAATGGCTGTGGTTCACCATGATGACAGCCAGTACAACCAGTTGAGAGACTAGATTTTGTTTGTGAAGCTCACTCTCACTATTGTAGTCCAGTCTGGAGATGGAGAGGAGAGCTCACGCCGGGTTTCCTTCCAGCTGAGAAGTAGAAGTAGAGTTTGGAGAATCTTGACTTCTGCCTAAGCTTGCTACTGATGTTTTGTGCAACTTTAGGACAGGTATATTCTCTTTGTGCCTCAGTACATGATATCCTTGATGTAAATATAACCTGAAATGCTTTATATGTTAGATCAGGGAAAGCATCGTGCTAAGATGACTGTGCTTTTTCAGTTACCAAATGTCCCTACAGAGCATTATATCATGCCACTGTGCCATGAACGTATCTTCAGGTCCCTGTCTGTAAAGGGAAGAGGAACCTAGTTCCTTCCTTTACATGAACCTTCTCAGAAGCCCACTAAAGGCAGTGGAAAATTGTGCTAATAGCAGGCGGGAAACCTATTTCATTCCTGGGCGCAGGAGTTAATTAGGTATTACAGTGATGGTGAATACCAAACAAGCTTAATATGAAGAGGTCCACCAAGGGTATTGTTAGACAAGTGTAACTGCAGTATTGCGTGATCAGGAATATGGAGGGCTGAGCTTTTCATAGATGCTTCCTGAACATTCCTAAATAACATAAGCAAACTCCCTGTTGCCTTGTGTAGTGATGTAGGTTTTACAGCTTGCATTTGTAGTAAAAGTCCATCCTTTTAATAAAAAGTCTTTGTGAAATAGAAGATTTCAGCTGTTTGGGATTTGGTTCACTGTCTGAGAAAAGATTGAAATTACTGAGACAAATTCAGAATGAGATTAAAAGGTTTGTAGAAAAACTAAGGGGTGTTCAACAGTGTATGCAGAGACCAGGAGCTGTGTATTTTCACTGTGTAATCTGCATGTAACATAATCTGACCCTTTTGCAGGTACAAGTATATTAAATAAATACTCATATAACCTGTACACTGACAGAGGAAGAGGAAGAGCACCTCTTATAGCAGAGAGAGAAGGATATCAATATTTAAGGAAAATGGGGGAGGGGGTGGGCAAGCAGCAGGGACACAGACACCAACAGGTCAATTATAAACTTTTAAACTTTTATCTTACTTTAAAATTTATTACTAATACATGCCTATGGTCCTCCTCCTGCTCCACAGTTGGTATTTTTGCAGGTAATGCTTGTGTTCTGCATATGAAATTATACTAATTTACACCATCTTGAACCCTAATCTAGCAATGTTGATTTATCAAGGCTGGGGGGGCTGGCAGTTGCTGTAGGCAGACCCAATAAGAGCTCTGCCCACCTGAAGCTTGTTGCAGGTCAAGAACCTTTAACTTGTACCCAGGTGTCCATACCACCTGGCAGATATCACAAATCAGAACTGAAATACCCCACCCACTGCTGCCCCACCAATCTGAGCAGCCTCTGAGTTAATGATGTTCACCTGGTAGGGTCAGGAAAGGGATCCTAACCTAACAAAGACCCATTCAAGAGGGTTTGTTGAGAGTTGTGCTGTTCCTGATAGTCCTATCCTTTTTCTTCTGCTTAGGTGTATTGGGTTTCTGTGGCAAGGTTTTGGTAGCAGGGGGGGGTTACAGGGGTGGCTTCTGTGAGAAGCTGCTGGAAGCTTCCCCGTGTCCGACAGAGCCAATGCCAGCTGGCTCTAAGATGGACCCACTACCAGCCAAGGCTGAGCCCATCAGTGATAGTGGTAACACCTCTGTGATAACATTTTTAAGAAGGGAAAAAAGGTTGGGGGACAGGGAGAAATGGCAGCTGGGGAGTGAGAACATATAAGAGAAACAACTCCGCAGACACCAAGGTCAGTGAAGAAGGAGGGGGAGGAGATGCTCGAGGCACTGGAGCAGAGATTCCCCTGCAGCCTGTGGTGAAGACTATGGTGAGGCAGGTTGTCCCCCTGCAGTCCATGGAGGTCCACGGTAGAGCAGATACCCACCTGCAGCCGAGGGAGGATCCCACGCTGGAGCAGGGGAAGAGTGTGATGAGTCCTGCCCCTGAGGAGGATGAAGCAGCAGAGACAACCTGTTATGAGCTGACCTCAACCTCCATTCCCTGTCCCCCTGTGCTGCTGGGAGGGTAGGTAGAGAAGCTGGGGGTGAAGTTGTGCCCGGGAAGAAGGGAGGGGTGGAGGGAAGGTGTTGTGAGATCTGGTTTTATTTCTCATTACCCTATTCCATTTTGATTTGTAATAAATTGAGTTAATTTTCCCCAAGTGGAGTCTGTTTTGCCTGTGACAGTGATTAGTGAATGTTCTCTCCTGTCCTTATCTTGACCCACAAAGCCCTTTGTTATATTTTTTCTCTCCCCTGTCCAGTGAAGGAGGGAGGAGTGATAGAACGGCTTTGGCGGGCACCTGGCATTCAGCCATGGTCAACCCACCACCATATTAGGCTGTAAGTTGTGCCTGAACAGTTGCTGTCTCCCAATGCTGGTAATGCCTCTCGCTGATCCTCGGTTTCGATTTGTTTGCTAAGCTGGGATCTGTAAAACTGCAGTCTAACAGTTCTACCACTTGTTCTAATTTAGTGAGGGGTGAGAATTAACAGATGGTGTCATTATCAAAAGCTGTTCAAGTGTTGAAACAACATAAATCCCACAAATACAGAAAAACAAATACATACTGCAGTAATTTTTCCAATATCTGTTGAATAATAATCATGCTTTGCATTTATACAGTGCTTTCTAATCCACAGCTTTTGAAGTGCTTCCAGATTATAACTAAAGTTCAGCCCAGATCTGCGAGAGAGGCAAGTATAATATTACTTGCTCTACTGAAGTTCAAGGTGTAGCACAGGGTGTTAAAGGCTTATATTGGAGAACTGCAGGGGGACTCTGGCTTCTTTTCCTGGCTCTGCTATTGCTTCAGCTGAATGGTCCCGGGTAAGTGATATCATTTCTCCATACTTAAATATCTTGGTTTCTAAACAAGGAATGATAATATTTTGCCTCATTTGTGAAGTGCTTTAGTTTCAACAGATGGAAAGTGCTATGTAAGATACGGGTGGTGTTGTGCTAAATATGAAATTACCTGGTCTAGGTTTTCAGAGAGGCTGAGAGTATCAGGGTTCTGACTGAAGTCCTTCTAAAAGCTTGATGCTTAAGTGTCCTAGGGTGAACACTGTGAAACAAAGGTAATTTTTTGGTTGTTTTTTTTTTCCCTTTCTCCTTATTGGTATCCTTGCTAATCATTAAAAGGTCTCAAGACCTCTGCATTCTAGCTTTCTGCATATTACATCTTCATAGTATACCAGCGTGTTTCCTTTGTCTTGCCTGTGTTCCTGCAGGTGTAAATGAGTGGTCCTGCAGCTAAATTCAGCAAGTAATTGTAGTGAGGACATGAAATGAGAAAAAGATTTGAGCTTGCTTTCATGCACACTCTATTTTAGCACTTTCTGATGAGGCCTGTTTCAGAATTAGAAGAAACAGATATAGTCAAAATCACCTTTGTTGGTAAAGTTGGTTGTTAAGACTCTGCGTAACAATAGTAATGGATCTTATAAAAAAGATGAGTCTATGATTACTGGATTTCAGAGTTGCATGTTTTGCAAGAAATATTTATGTTGTTGATAATATTTATGTTTTGGTTGGCCCAAAGGATCCAGTGGTCCTTTGTGATAAATGTTTTGAAGATCTGCATTTTCATAATAAATGTAAGTGGGGAGGGAGGAGAGAAAAAAGGAAAAAAACAAAGGGGAAAAAGACCAAACCTCACCATGTTTCAGGGGTGGAAGCTCTCAGATTAAACATGGCCTGTTCTATTCTAAAAAACAAAGTTCATGTACTTAACATTTCCTTACTTAAAAACTGCATTCATATGAGTATAGTACTGGAGGGGACCCTTTGTGTCATTTGCTAGATTTGTGTTAGTGAAGTGGTTAGGGTTTTGTTCCCTGTTCCTTTGGGCAAGTATCATGGTACGGCTTATATTTACATGGTTTAAAATCTTTCATTCCTAAAAGAAGTCAGCAATGCTTGAACAGCTTCTTAGGAGCAATCCCTGGCCTGTGGCAACCCCTGAACCTTGCTTGGCCACTGGTAAGGAGGGAGCTAATGCACCCAGGCCAGAACTGTGCCAGAAAGTGCCACTGTAACAACAAAAAGAGGACAGTGCTGGAGCCTATGCTGAGCCTAATCACTGGCTTCACTCCCTGGCTATAGCAGGTGGTCATGTCCTATAACCCATTTGAAATCACTCTGAAAGGGTGGAGTGTGTCTTACATCCATCCTGGACACCACTGGAAGCTATTATGAGCATACATTCTTTTTAAAGAAACATGATGTCACACAGATGTCCTATAAACTGTTGCATGCAAGTTGCATTGCATGCTGAATGATGACTTCTTCTGCCAGAAAGTCCCGATAGTGGCCTGATGATGAGGAGTGGCAAGGAGATGGCATGAGCCAGGGGTGTTGCATTGCCCTGTCGGGCACTACATGGGCATAGTTTGGCCTTCATCCTCTCAAACCTGTTAGGGACTTAGTCTTGAGACTCAAAATTTTGTTGTCTGCCTTTATACACCAGAACATTATGAATGATGCTTACTTATTTATTCCTTTGGTCTTGGTCAGATGAAAAGAAGAAAGAAAAGACTCCTTGAGACTTTTGTAGCTTTGACAGCATTTGAGGCTTTATAAATGTGGGTTTCAGCTGCGCTTGATGCAAGTTACTGCAAACTGGCAAACCAGCCTGTAAGCCAGCACAACACAACCGCAAGTTTGGCAACAAATTACCGCTGCCAGATGCCTTTGCTGTTCCTTTAGCTTTCTATGGATTCGAGGCACTTCACTCTTTTTTTTGTTATTGGAAATACTTTCAAAGTAGAACACAGTGTTTTGGGTTGTCTAGCCAAAATTTAGCTGTCCTTTTGCATCTCTGCCAAACTTCCTGTTTTCAGCAAAAACAATTTATTATCTTGCTGGTTCTTTAGACCTGAAAGGATTTGCAAGCACAAATAAACTTCTGGGTTTATTTTCACGGCCTTTCAAAGAATAAACTCGCTTCCTCTCAATTATGTGGTCTATACTAGCAAATAAAAGTATTTAACCTTTGGGCATCTAGCAAGACTCAGAAAATGTTTTAATTGTGCAAAACTACTGCACTCTGAACTTTTAAAGGACAGATAATTATTTTTTCGTAGGCTAGAAGTCTTTGTTTTCAGGTGGTTGGGCAATAGCATCACTCTGCCACATGCACGTGAAGGGAGTTTGGAGTTAAAATTTGAAATCTTATAAGAGATGTTTTTAAAGATTTTTAGTAATTAACTAAAAGGGAGTGATATACTCTGCTCAGGAATGCTTTGTTCCTAAAGGCTTATTATTGACAATATATGGCCACGTTGTCACAAAATGGAAAAATCTGTGACAGGTACGTAGAAGCATTCCTATTCAACAGCTCCACCAAATCAGAAGAATAATAAGAAATTAGGCCGTGAAGACATCTGTTGTCTTCGTGGAGGGAAAGCAAGATGCTGCAAACCAAAAGTGTGCTGCAAAGGAATTGTAGAATAATCTCCTCTATAAAAATGAAACATATGTAAGTTATCCAAAAAACAGAAAAACAGCAACAAAAAATCCTTGTCATTCGTACCTAATGCCACTGTAGCATAAGGAAGCTTAATAAAAGCATGTTTATAAAATTGACTTCAGCAAGGGTACATTTTCAGGGTAGGAGGTGGTAACTTGGTGTTAGCTTTTTCTCTGTGTGCTTTCAAAAATTATTACGCATTACCTGCAACTGTTGGGAAGATGTTGAAGTCTATTTTTTGCACTGTACTTCAAAGGATTTGCAAATTCTTTGAAGGTGACTTAACAGCTATTAAATGATTCTGAAGGGGGTAAAAAAATCAAAAACTTTAAAAAAAATTTAAAGGATATGTTTAATATTAGTGTTGGAAATGTGTTATAAATCCCCAAAGTTCATGTGCATCATCATCTCTGAGATGGCATTTATCATAGCAGAGGGAGAAGGAACAATTTATGGAGGGAAGGATCTTTTTAGGAGTTTAATGTTCCTCGCAGTGTCATAGAAAAAATAATATTTGAGCAGAAGCTTGCAGCTACACAGAAATCCTTTAACAGTTGTAATATCCAGGCTGCATGTTGGCAGGACGCTGCTGCTGTTTTCCTAAGGAAAACTGTAATTTTTAGCCATTTTTCAGCAGTTTGTTGTCTTTTGTAAGGTAATTATAAAATAACAAGAGCCTCACAGTGCCAAGTAATAGGGAGATGTGAAAAATGTCATTTAATATGTGGGGGAAAAAAAACAAAGTCTGAATAATGAAAGTAAAAATGCTGCTGCTTTGAATGGGATACTGCTATTGATATTGTTTCTGTTATAGTCCTATCAATTAACTGTAAGAAATTCTAAAAAGTGCCAGGAAGAGAAAGGCGCGTGTGATTTTCCAGTTGGAAAGATGTTTCTGTATAGTCAATTTTAGATTCTTGTTCCTTTCGAAACCCAAGCCAGGAGTTTTGTCAAGGACTCTGTGTTCATCCTTTCAAAGTGGAAGTGTTTAAAGGAATATTGGAAATAATTTTTGATACCACTAACTTCAAAGAAGTTAACTGCATTTAGTAGCCTTGGCTCTCAGCTTAATTTGTTAAATCATGCTGCTTCTGAAATTTATTGCAAAATTATTGTTCTCTGGGGAAATAATTACCAGTACTAGTAAGGGGGAGAGGGGGGGTTGTGCATATGTTTGTCAGCAGAGGAATTCAAGCCGACAAATTTAAAGGAAGCCTTTTGTTCCTTAACACTGAGTCAGTATCCTAAAAAGAAAGGGGTGCTGATCTATTGATTCTTAAATAACAGGGTTGTGCCCTATTGATGGGAAATACTGCTTTGATACAGTTTTCCTGCAAGTGAAACTAGACTGACCTGTAAGGGTTTCTAAATGAAATAGGGATGGTGAATCTGGGCTTTGTGTTGATTTTCATCTTGCTGCAAGGGATTTTGGCTTTCGGGGCTATCGGTTGGCAGTCATCAAGCAAGGAGAAGGTGTTTAGCATCTGGCAGGGCTGAGCTTGTAGTAAAAGCCTTGATTTTAGGTGTCCTAACCTAAACCATTTCGTAAGAGAAGGAATGTAATTAATGCGTATACCCTGCAAGGACTTTGACAGAGGGAAATAAGTGGCAGGGAAGTTCTGGCCTGAGACTTCAACTCTCCAGGAAGGATTTTGGTGGGATGCTGGAACAAACATGTATCCCAGTGCCCTCTGAGTCTCATCTAAACCAGCCCCTGTCTTGGTACAGAGGATGTGGACCAGAGTATTCCTCTGGCTTTTTAGGAACATGAGTGTTTTGTTTCAGACCAGTGGGGTTAGGCACTTACTAGGGAACTTGGCGTAGAGCCCAGAACCTCCAAAACTGGAGCCATGTGTTTTGGTGAACTCCATGTCTCTTGTGTGTATTGTCCTCCAGTTAGTCATTAATGGCCATAAAGCTTCCAGCCTGGCCATGTACGATATTTGTATGCAGAGCTTTCTGCAATATACCATAAAGGGAACCATTTGCATAGTATTCCATCATCTGAACTGAGTTTCTCTTCCTGAGCTGCATAGCATGTCAAGGCATTGGCTGAGAAGAAGCACTGACCACCTGGAATAGCTTTAAGTCTCAGTTCAGCAGTAGAAAGCCAAACTGGGGGGTTTCTTAGATCTCTGGGTACATTTATCAGTGCAGATGAAAGCCAGTTACATGTTCATGATTGTCTACTGGATACTGTGCCTTGCAATGCATGGAGGAAGAGGAAAGGAAAGGGTGGCTGTGGCTTGTCAGCTCCTGGCTTCCCTGTCAGCTGTAAGAAGTGGAAGAACAAAGTTTTGTCAAATCCACTAGTGGCTACAACTGACAGAAGCTGGAGCTTCCAATGCTCATAATAAATAGATGAGAAGCACAGGCTGTGGTGTGCTGTGCTGCCTTTTGGGATGAAGCACAGCCCTTGGACAGGTGCTGCCTGGCCAGTGTTCCCCTGGAGAAGGTGAGGACCAGGATGATATCTCCAGTAGCTTGGAGGCTGGCTTGGCTCTTGGCTCAGAACAGACATTTTAGACATGCATAAATGGCTGTTTGTGTTTGGCTCTTTCTTTTTTAACACTTAACCAGTGTTTCTAGTGAATCCAAGGAATTGCCTATAAAAGTTTCTACATCTGTTTCCTTCCTTAGGCTCTGTAGGCAGCTTGTCAGTCGTTGCTTATATCCCATTTGGGGCAGGAGAGGAATACTGCATTTATTTATATTTATTCAGTGTGTCTGGAACCTATCCTGGACTTAAAGCACCTCACAAATTTTTAAAGCAAGTCATTAACAAATATTAGATGCACTGATTTCGTATTTCGGTTCATCCCTTTTCCTGGAACTGATTTTTAATTAAAAGTCTCTTTTTCCCACAAAAAAGCCAAGCACCTTGCCGCATCAGTAGAAATCTGCACCTCCCTGAAAGTGCTCAATCCCGAGGCTGCTGGAAGTGACCTTGCAGTGGGGTGTGAGAGTGGGGTGTTTCTCTCTAGCTGTGAGAAAAGATGGAGTACACTGTATGGTCTAAGCTTTAAGAAACTGGGACTGGAACAGCACTGCACAATCAAGGGACCTTTAGGAGATCCTGTTTTCAGGTGCATGTATCTGCGAAGCTTAATCATTTTGGTGATGTGTTTTCCACTCCAGGTACCTACTCTAGACTGCAAAATTTCAGCTGAAGCAATTGCAAAAAATAGGGCTGGAGGAGTGGAGCAGAGCTGGGGGAGACTGAAACAACAGTATTTTGCAATAGTAGAAAAAAATAAAGGCAAAAAAACAATTCTGGTGATCTTTTCTTTAAAACTGCATGGCACACCCATGCTTTGGAGCAGAGGCATGAAAGCTGGCAGTGAACTGGCTTTTGTTTCAAGGATATGCCTTTTGCAGTTTCTGTCAAAATCCACCCAAATTTGGCAAAGCTGTCAGGCTTTTAACAAACTTAGTTCATGTGTATTCAGCAGCAAGGAGCTGGTTTTTAGCAGTGCATAAGACTGTGTCCAAAGACCCACAAAGCTTCTCTGAGTCTGCCTTGGCCCTAGAGCAGGAGTGCTGCAGGGTGGAAGGGGAAGATGTGCTTTCCATGCGCTGCCCATTTCTTCAGAGCTTTTAGAGGTTGGCGAACGCTTGTGCTAGGAAGCCTACATCTCTGTGTTAGGGTTTTTTTTTCCTAACCAGTCTTGAGGGCTATCTGATTTGGATTTGATGAGGAAAAAATGGCAGGGCAGCAACGTGAGACCAGAAGCCTGGGGTTTGGTTGGAAAGGTGAAGGACTGAGAAGGTGGGAGAGAAGGAGCAGAGAAACAATGAGCCCTGGGGATGACATGGCAAGGGGCCAGGGCACTTGCCTCTGGCCAGAAAGATGGGGAGTAAGGGCATGAGGTCAGGAGATGAGACTGGAGCCTGGAGGGGCAGGGTTGTGAATTAAGGGACACTGGTTTGAAGGGGTAAGGGCTAGCTGGGCAGGAGAATAGAGAAAAGCATTGGGTTGAAGTAGGTGAAGCTGGACAGGGTCTACCTTCTGTTATTCTCTCACTATAAACTTTATCTGTGCTAATTCCAATTTAAATGTGTTCAGTTAAACATAAAAATGCCAAGTGCCAGAATGAAGGTTGCCCTAAAAATTCAAACATCACTGCCTTTGATCATGTTCCTCTTCCCGTGTCAGGATGTAATCTACAGGAACCAGGATTTAAGGTATTTGGCCAGGTACTCAGCTGGTGAGAATTAGTATAACTTTATCAATAGCTCTGTACTGATTTATACAGATAGCCTGGTCCTATAAGCATCTTCCCACCTCTGTTATTTCCTAACATGGCTCATGCCTTTAAAGGTAATAAAGATGTGCTCTGGTACTCACAACCTGTCAGGAGGCTGAGGTTACTTACTAGTAGCCAAGAGCAGAATCTTTCTCTTCCTGTGTAAATTATCTTCATTTTACTGTGTTCTAAAATGCGTCACTTGAAAGTCTAAAATATTTGACAGTCTATAAATGTATTCAAACTACTGCAGCATTTAGCAATGGTCAGATATGTAGCTATACATTATATACTGTCACATATATTTAATATATGTGCAAAAATGTCACCAGACAGAATAGTTATGTGGAAAATATTATAATAAAATGTAAAAATTGTCATCATCTGCTGATGAAAATGACCCTAATTTATTAGGACCACTGACATGCCTATATATCTTTGCTCTGACTCTTTATTCTATAATTTTAATAAATAACATAGTTTTACTATTTGTTTCTATCTTGCACAATGCCCTGGGACAAGGTGAAAGTTGAAATGCAGAAGGTATCAAGTGGAAATTAGTAGGTGCCTCTCATGTTCCAAGTATAGTAAAGTTTGAATGAGTTTTAACATACTTGAATATTTAAATGCCATGGGGCACCTTGTATTTAGGCGGGATTTTTTTTATTAGCTGCTTTGTGTATTTTCTGCTTTTTCCCTGTTTTTTTTGTATAAAGTTCAAAGATAATTTTCTGTTTGTGACTGTCTGTGAAATCCTGGAAAATGTTCATAAGGTCAAACTGGTTGTTTTGATGTGGTGCTTGGGTGTTTGTTCTCCACACTGCAATGGAGTTGTTTTTTGAGTCAATAAGGCTAAGTTAACATAAAACCACGTAACAAGTTGGCTGTATTAGCTAGCTGCTATACTGAAAGAAGGGATAGATTGTTTTTTTTTTCGTATTGATTTCTGTAGTCTACATTTGACTCCAGATTGGTGTGATGTTGTCTAGGGACACAATCCAGCAAACATCCAAATATTCTCACAACTGCTGTGGAGCTCGCATGGAAGGTCAGTGGACTGCTCTTCACAGGCACTGGGTATTAAAATATAAGATACCAGTGAATCTTTCTGAACAGGAGTGAGACTCATAGTAGTAAGAATAAAGTAACAGTTTTATTTTCTTCTGTGTTCTGATCATTTCTCAGCCCACCAGATTTAACCATCTTACTAATGCACTCTAAGATATTCTGTACCAAATATTAATATCAGCATTATTACAGTGTCAGCATTTCTCCGGTGTTAGCAGATATATTGTTTTCATTATATAAATCTAGTCCTCATGTTCTCTGCTTTCCAGTTTAATTAATCCACCATCACACCAACATTGCCAAGAAACCTGTAGCTATTTATAGAATGCATTGTATTTTAATACACAAAAGATAAATATGACTTGGAATGTTGCAAACTGTGCTACAAGTGGAATGAAAAAGTAAAAAATTAATTTGACTCAATATTAGAAGCTATAGGCTGCCTTTAATGCTTTTTACCCTGTGAAAAATGTTAACTGTCATTAAGCAGATAGAAGATTAGCTTTAATTTTGAGTTTGTCTTGACCTTCAGTACTCCTAGACTAGTCCTAGTGTGTGTGTAGAGGGGCCACTTTCAAAAAGTCTAGGTCAGTATGAAGGTCGGTCATCACTTTGTGGAGTATGCGGGATGCGCTGGTAGCCATGCTTGAAATAGCACAACAGCCTGTTGCTGTTTACTGCTACTCTTATGCATGCATTTATGAAGTTTAGTGCAGAGTAGAGGGGGATTAAGCTGGGCAAAGATAACTTCAAGTACTCTTCTGTGCAGTAAGAGTGCGAACCATAGGGATCAGGTGCTAAAGCTTCTCCATATAAAAATTTTTAGGGAAGACATTTTGTTTGCCATCCACAAACCTGGATGGGTAAGTCTTAACCCGTAAGCAGCCAGCATTTTCCAAGACCCACCATACAGTAGGAGGAGAAATAATCCCACAGCTCCCTGAAAGCATCCAAAGATTCCTGATTCTGGTTGCCCTGAGCCAGAGCTGTTTGCATCAAACCCCTGCCATATAAATGTCTTTAATACTGAAAGAGTGGCTTCAAAGAAAACTGGGAGATTAACCTCAAAATACTGGGTAGAAACAGCTTACATGTTGTGAGTTTGGAAACTTGTATTCATGCCAGAACAGTAACGTTTTCCAGTGGTGTTGCTTCAGGCCATAAATTTGTAGGCTAAAGGCACCTGGAACTGGCCAGGGCTTGTATCAGAGGTGTCTTTGGTCCTTCTTCGCATCCCCAAATCCCTAGGATATTCTAGGAAAGTATTTTAGTAAATGTATCTTCAAAAGGGGTACTTCCCCAAATACGGTTAGGTATGCTGGCAAGTAAAGGGTGCTGACAGGAGAAATTATGCAGGTGAGGTTACCTGTAAGAAGGCAGGGTTGTATCTGCTCTGGGTAAGAAAGCAAGGCAGGGAGCAAGCAGTGGAAGAAGGAGTGAGGGAGTGGATTAGCCAGATGCCCTTTGGCATTCCTGGGAGGCAGCGGTGAAGTGGGAGCATATCTCTTCTGTCCATAAACTTTCCTTTGTGAACTTCCCAATCTCTTTGAGAAATGATTTGTGCTTTTGGCTCCTGGGGTACTGCACTCTGCTGCTTAATTACAAAGGGTGGCACAGGGGCTTCCTCCTTGTTTTTAATATCCCCTAACTCTTATCAATAAGCAGTGATGAATTATTTTTCTTTACATCCTTTCTCTATGCTGTTTATGGTTTTCCAGGCATCTGCTGATAATGGCCCCTTGATTATCTCTACCCCAAGCTGAAGGATCCTTACCTATATAGGCTCACGTTGAAAGCCATTCCATGTATCCTCCTTAGATGTCTTCATGTTCTTGTATATACTTTTTTGAGATGAGTGAGCAGAACTGTATCTTACTCTAAGCAGAAGGCTGCAGGTTTAGGTAATGATCAGGTTTTCCTTTTGGTCCCCGTTCCTTTCCTAAAAATGCATAATCCTTGTTTTCCCTTTTAATGTCCTCTGAGCTCTTCTTCCCATGGACTGGCTATTTAGCGCCCCAGACCTCTTTCCTGCATAGTTACAGCTAACTTAACTGGAGCCATAAATACACAAGGATAGACTTTATTTTTCCCAAGTGCATTACTTTGTGTTTATTGACACGGAATTTCATTTGTCATTTTACCACCGAGTGCAGAGAGTCCTTTTGCAGCTCTTTGTGCTTACCTTTAGTTTGGCCGCTGATATAAAACTACTGAAGTAGTAAAGCTATGTACCCCCTTTCCCAGGCCATTAATGAATATATTAAACAGGAATAACTACTGGAGATTTCTTCTGAAATGTTCCTTCCACTGTGAGAAATGACCACTTATTACTGTTTTGTATCTACTCTTTTATGCAGTTATTAAAACCTATTGTTGCGTTTCTGTAAAAGGACTTTGAGAGCTTCTAGTAGGTCCAAGTATGCTACATTTCTTGTATCACTTTTAGCCACACTGACTGGCTTCTTTGGAGGGCTCTAACAGAATTGTGAGGCATGACTTTCTTCTATGAAAGTTATGTTGGCTCTTCTCCAGCTTATGTTTAGCCTTATCTTGAATAATTCTATTCTTTGTTATAGTTTCTACAGCTTTAGTCCAAAAATTACTTACTGTCCTGTATTTCCTGCAAACCTTTTTTCTAGGTTTGATGGTATGTTTGCTATTTGCAGTGTCTTTGGCACCAGGTGGATATAAATGGTAGATTTACAGTACCAGTAAGTGGTATTTTCATAGCCTGGTATTTGAGTTCCTTTAGAGTTCTTTGGGGGAGCAGAAGTGAGAACTGATGTGGTTGTTTGGCTATTGTGCCTTTAAAAATCAAGAAATTTGGAGAAAGCTCAGTGGCTTTGTGCAGATGATAACATGTTGGACTTCATTCGTCCTATAGTCTTGCTCTGTAATGGCCAGAGGGGCTTTTAAAACAAGCATAATTTTTCCTAAATATGCTAGTACCTTGCAAAAAACCTTTGCAAACATTGATTTTAAAACAAATGATTGTGTATTTACATACGCAAAATAAAAAAATTAATTGTATTCTTAATAACAAATATATGCTAGTAATCCTGTTGAAGAAAGTGCTTGTGGCACACTCTCCCTTCATTTTTCTGTTTAATACCCCAGCTGTTTTACTATTCCACATTTCTCTTCAAAATACTGAAAGTGGGAAAGCCATGCTTCTATATAAAAGGGGTTGAAAATATTTTGATTTAACTCAAAGGCATTCAGGAGCAAGCAAATGCGGTCAAGTGTCTTCAGCCAGTAGATTTCAATTTGTATTTAATACTTGCATAACTTAAACATTAGCCAGGAGAATTTCTAAGCCTTTTTTTTTCTTTTAATTTGGCTTAAAAAAGTAAAAAAAGACTCCTCCTGGACTGAGATCTTGTATCTCAAGTTTCAGACTGAAGTAAACTTTTACAGCTGAGTTGTAAAATAGCAGTTTATGACACAAACTCTGCCAAAATTTTAACTATAACTGTGCCAATGTGCCATTATAATAATCCAACAATAATCATGGTCCATTATATTAAATCACTCGCACAGACAAAGGCTGCTAACCTTTCCAAGTGGGAAAAAATGTTCCTTTCAAATCGGGGATAAATTCCAACTGAGAAGACCAAATGCTCCAGCCTTTAAGTAGTGAATACATTTACTTCTCCCCAGGGCTCAAATAACCCAACATTTGGTAAATGTTTAACAAGGAGAAGTTCTCCCTCCCATTTGCCCTTTTCTCATATACACTAGATTAACAAATTTAGTTTAACAAGATCATCTGTGTTACCCCCTGGTATCCCTCAATTAGATCCTTCCTTCTGTTATTGACGTATCATCCCAGTCCATTTGTTTGATAAGAGGACACAAGGTAATTAGCTGTGTGGCAGAAACTGTCTTGCACCAGCCCTACCTCTTACACAGCCAAGTCTCCCACACACATGAAAAGATGGGCTTGCTGTTGCTTTTTCCCCTTTGCATGTAATTTTTTTTAAGGGGATCTCCTTTTTGTAGCATTTTACAGAGGAGATTAAGTGAGCATGGCAGGTAACTCTTGACTCTGGTTATGCCTCCCTGCAGCATGTCAGGAACTAAATCAAAGCCTCTGCAGGAATTCACAAATCCAGCTTAGAAATCTCATATTTAGTCCTGGATAAATGAACATCGTTGAGGACAGAATAACCTCAGGCACTCTAGACGCGTTCAGATAGTGGTAGGAGGCTATGCCTGCGTCAGCTCTGTGGAGTCACTGATTCCTCCCTTAGCCTTTTCTGTCTTCAGCTGGGTTTTGCCACATTCAGACACATTGTTATTTCATGTTGTATCTGGTGAGCTGGATGGATGGCAAAACTGTAAGCAGGTTTTGGATTTGGTGATACTTTTCCTGTTGTGGTTTTGTTTTGTGGTTTTTTGTTTTGGTTTTTTTCCCCTTCAGTTTGTGAAATGAGTGGGCTTATGCTGTAAGAGGAATTTGGGGCTCTCCTGTTTTTCCTGGGATTGTGTTAGAAACTTCAGTGCTACCAACTTTGTCCCAAGACATTCACACAGGCTGCTGCCTGCAAGGGCTGGGAGGAGAACAGTTAGGATGAAAGGGAACTGAAGCCCATACTGGTGATCTGAAGTGCACCAAGCAGATGCATTTAATTCCAGAACTAGAGCTTTTACCTATGTTTAACACTCAAAAGGCAGTGGTGACAGCTGGCAAAAGTCTCTAATGCTTTTAATGGCAGTGTCACTGATGAATAAAGTACCTTCCCACGCCTTAATCAGTGGCAGGACCTTGTATCTATTATTGCACCTTGGCTAGAGGTTTCTCCTGCAAGGTTCGGTGCATGTGTGCTTGACTGTGTGTGCAGTTCTTGCCACCACGTTGTTTTGTGCCATATGTAGGATTTCCCTCTGATCAAAAATGTGAGGGCCTGAATGAAAGTCAGGCAGCACCATTGGTGTGCTGGAGGAGAGCTAAGGCAGGAATGGTGCGATGCTGCTCAGTGTGAACTTTGGCACTGCGGCATTCCTCCATGAGCTGCTGAATTTTGTCACTTCACAAGCACCGAGGGCTCCACGCCTGATAGTGCTCAGTGACATAAATATCCACGTCAAAAGAGCTCTTGGATCAGCTCAGGATTGTGGCGATGACAAGGACTGTGGTGGTCTGCTTTACTGTGGGGATGAGCCTGCTGTTTGGGTTGGTGCATCCCCAGCTGAGCACTGAACCATTGTTGTTTCAGGTGGCTTCTCCCCAGTTTCTGACTGGCTGACCTTCTGGAAGTATTTCTTTTGGGACTTGATCTTGTCATTTCTGTCTCTAACACCTCAAATTAGATAATGGCAATGTCAGACTTTAGTCAGACTGGCTATTGAAGCTGATAGTGAACATGATAACTTGTTTCTTGTGTGATACACGTCACCAAGGGCTTGATGCTGAGCCACTCGCTGTAGCAGAGGGGGATTGTGCAGTCACCTCTGTGGGAGAGATCTCGTATCCCAGGAAAGCACAGCCATGTCTTTCCTTCAGCTTCATATATTTACCCTCAAGTAAAGCAAGCACCCCACCTGTGTCTGTGCCTTATCATTTTGGCTGTAATTGCCAAGGTAATGGGTTTGGGGAAACTCCTCAATGGAAAGGGCAGGAATTTGCTCATGAGCTCTGCAAATACATTCACTTCTAAGGAGTTTATGTATGAAAGGGTCTTTCAAATGAAGGCATGTTTTATTTGTAACTAGCTCATTTAATTGTTGGCGAAGGAATAAATTCTCACTAATTTGTATTTTTATGAATCAAGCTAAATGAAATAATACAGCCTAGGTGCAAGAAGGCACCAGAGGACTCATTTAGATAAACAGCACTTTTTGTTCTCAAGTTATTCACACGGTTGTTCTGCTGTACTGAGACATGAGAAAGCAAAACCATTCAAGTGCTTCAGTAACACTAAGAAAACCGATTCAGTGGGAGGACTGTATAATAGAACTGTGTCACAAGATAATCACTCCTCGGTGCTACACAAATGCTACAGCAGAAATGCGTCCTTGTCATAAAGATGCAATTATCAATGTCTCGGTAGTTTGATCAAAAGGTAAATACCTAAATGATGGAGTAAAGAGCCAGTATTTCCATCAGCTCCATAACCATCTCCTTCTATACACATGTACCGCTTCCCGTTTTGCCCTACTGTCTTCCCAAGAAGAGAAAAACTATTTCTAAATGCCTGGGAAAAATAACTCTTAAAAAAGACATGTGCATTCATTTAAGGAATTGCAGAAATAGGAAATGATATTTTGTGTACTTGGCAGATCATTTTCACTTTTGGGGCTAATACAGAAAAATGAAGTCAGGATCCCCAAATTGCCTATTCTAAAGGTTCAGGCATTTCAAGACACTGAAGAGGCTTTTCAAAATCTGCTTTGCCTAGCCTGTCCACTCAGCAGCTTTCTGATCCAGTATTTGCTTGGGATGCTCTTTTAATTTAGGTTCAAGCAGTACTTAATTCTGCAAAATTCCAGAAATTGTCTGCACATCCTCAAACTCTAATAAGGTTTGTGAGCAACAGAGGTACTTGGGACCTTGCAAAATGTTTTTCATTTGACTGGTAATATTGTTTGATGGACTTCAATCTTTGCAAGGTCAGGAGGTGACTTCTGGGTCTATTTGTCAAGCAGGAACACAACAAGGCTGAAGTTGCTTTGTGACAGCCCCTCTTTATGCGCTTACCGTATACTGATATCTACGTTGAATGGGCTGGATGGGCACAGTGGAGAGCAAAGCTGTCTGCTTTCCTTCCTGGGACAGGTGGAACAGTTTGGCTGGAGAGGAATATTGATTGTTCCCAGGGAGCACTGAATGTGTTTCTTTGAGGGGACTTCCCAGAGCAATTCTCACTGTGGGTGGAGGAAAGGATGTGAGGTTCAGAGAGCAGGAATTCAGTAGCGTGAGTGCAGGCTGGCCTTGGAGCTTGCAGAAAAGGAGATTCCTCGTGATGTCCCACAGCTTGCTGCAGCTCAGGAACCTAATGAAGGATGGCTGAGAGCAGCCTTGCAGGAAAGGACCTGTTCTGTTAGGATGGGATGATTAGCTTACAAAGCCCTTCTTTATTCTCTGCTTGTCTCAGTGACTTTTAGCTATTTTTAAAAGTCAGTTACTCCAGTTTCTATTTTGATAGCATCTAGTGACAGAGCTAATGAGTGCCTTTGGAGTTGCCAATGTCTTAGTGGCTGTTTAAGGAGCAGGCTCACTTCTGGCTGACTTGGGGCTCCTTCAAATGTGCTTGAAGTCACTGTGTTAAAACAAGGAAGGTATTAAATCTTTCCAGTGCTGTCCGCTCCTCTTGAAATTCACTGAGTAGAGACCTAGTCAGATCAAGTGTTGATCTGGTTCAGCAGTGTAAGATTGAGGATGTGCTGAAGGAGTCTGTCAATGAGCCTTGGACCATCCTGCATCAAGGCTAAAGTCCTTGTGGAGGTGGAGAAGAGTCAAAGGGACATGAAGCCCTTACAGTTTCTCCAGAGCACAGCATTTCATTGCCTCCTCTAAGAGTGAGCCATGCTGTGGCAATGCAGGCTAATTCTAGGAACAACTGTGTATTTTGTGCTGTGAAGCCAGGCCACACTACCAGGCTAATAGGAAAACTTCTGCCATGAGATTGGTCGTATTCTGCCCATGGAAGGTGCTAGGATCTGTGGTCATCCAGAAAGATTGACAGAAAGTCTTCTGGTTCTGCTCAGAGGTTGCCTAAGTCGTCTCCTATAAAACTGGGTTTTGTTTGAGAAAATGGTGTGCAAGATTGTATAGGGAAATGCAGACTTTCCACTTTCTATTGTGTCCTATATGAAATGGCAGTTTTCCAGTGTCACTTGTAAATGATCCTTTCCTTGACATGCAGCTAGGTGCCAGAGAATTTGGTACAAGCTTTTGCATTGCACTGAAGGCCATAAAACCATCAAAAAATTCCTTTTTTGGTTGCAAGAGAGCTAGCTGTCTAGCTTGGTGGGTAAGGCTGTCCCGTCTTTGCCTGTTCTTATTGAATCTGTTTTTAGGTATAAGTTCAAAAATATCTTCCTCTTAACTACTTCCAAAAGGTCAGCAGAAAGCACTGCCTTATCATTTACACAAAATACTTCAGAGGGTGGAGGAGAATCAGAAATTAATTGTCCTTTGCATTTCTTACAGCAAACATATTCAAAGCCAACCACTCTCCTTCTGCTCTGCTGTGAAAATGCCATGGAACTAGTTTGTTTTCTTTCTTTCTCTCATTTTTGAAACCTGATTTCAATACAAAACCATATTTCAGGCAGGGTTTGCTACTAGCACTGTACTGCCCTGAAACCTTGTAGACCTCATCAGCTACTCCCCAGCCATCCTAACCAGTGAGATGCCCGGACAGCCTGGGAACAGGGGATGGAGCTCCATTCTGTGTGCTGGTCAGAACACTTTTATGCAGCTCTATTTTTGGCTCCTCGCTTGCTCACATGAAACTAAGTAACACATAGGAAATAGATTTTGGTCCAAGTCTGAATCATCGAGCTATTCATTTATAAAAAGTGGTGTTTTGTTGGTTTTTTTTTAAAAAAAAGAAGTAACATGATGCTCGCTCCTTTCTGTGTTAGTTTCCCCCAAAGGGACACTCAGGAAGTTCATTTGAATTCACAGTGTATGAGCTTTGTAGACAACCTCGCACAGAATGAAAGCTGCCTGAAGTTGGCTTGGCTTTGAAAATGGATTTAGTCCACCCTAGGTCTCAGTAAGTGTTTTCTTGCTGAGATGTAATTAGCTAATTAGCTGATTTAACTAATCCTGCTTTAAAATTAATTTGGATTACTTTCCTTGGCTGTCCCCAGAGAGACAGAAGTGCTTAGCTCTTGTGGTAACTAATGCTGTTGAATTCTGGTAGGACATTACGTGTGGAACAGTACTTGTGTAGCATCCCATCATTTGAACCTAGGTATCAGGATGGGGAACAAAAAACTTGTGAGTATTATCTAATCTAGACTTGCCACCCATTCAGTCTGTGCAGTTAACTTCCAAAGCCATTACCAGAGCCAGGACTTGTATTTCAGGTACATCTGACCTTTTACTTGAGCAATTGGGGCTCTAATTTCAAGTCAAGCCATGAGGTATAGGTAAGGTCTCAAGTTTCTTTTTAAATTGCCAGGCTTAAGTGCTGGATGCACAGCTAAATTCTCTGGCATCTTTGAAAATTCACATGCAAAGTCAAAAGATTTTAATTAATAAATTGGATATAGCATCAGTGAAGATGTTAGAGCTTAGCCTAGAGCAGGAGAGGAAGAAGTACCTTGACAGAATGGATGCTCCCTGCTTGTGTAGGGTCTGATGAACTGTAGCTTTTGAAGCCACTCCTGAACCATTAGCTGCTCTTTTTTTTTTTTTTTTTTTGAGAATGGACTGGGAAAGGGTAGATGGAATGCATATACTTTAATGGAGAAAGGAAAAGAGATTAAACCAGATGAGACTCCTCTGAGTGCAAAACTAGTTGTTTAACTGTATCCAGAGTATCATTATCAGCATTCCCCTATCCAATTGGAAGAATGTGATGTGTAATATTACACAGCTATCTGTCCTGCTTCCAGATCTGTTCAATGTTCTCATTAATGACTTGCACAGTGCAGTAGAGAGTATGCTTATTAAATTTGCAGTTAACATGAAGCTATAAAGGCCTGAGGATTAGGAGGACAGGATTAGGATTTTAGAAAGGCATATACAGATTGAGGAA
>JANZLQ010000086.1:18791010-18828707 GCA_026212715.1 Elanus axillaris | reverse complement strand
GGCTGGGGCTGGGCAAGATCTTGGGAGGGGACATAACCAGAACAGCTGACCTGAACTAACCAAACAGATATTCCATAGCAGGTGATGTCAGCTCAGGTATAAAAGCTAAGAAAAGGGAGACGGAAGGGGGGACATTTTTCCATCTTCCAGAGCAACCACTATGTGTGCTGGAGCCCTGCTTCCTGGGAAGTGGCCAGACATCGCCTGCTGATGGGAAGTAGAGAGTAACATCATTTGTTTTCTCTCTGCTTTTTGTGTGCGGCCTCTGCTTTTACTTATTAAACTGTCCTTATCTTGACCCACGAGCCTGTTATATTTTCTCCCCCCCTGTCGAGCTGAGGAGGGGGAGTGATAGAGCAGCTTTGGTGGGCACCTGGCATCCAGCCAGGGTCAACCCATCACAATACCAAAATGGAACCTTGGGGCTTTAAAAATATAATAAATTCACAGTTCATTTTTAATAAAATTCGATTCCTATGCTTGTACTCAAAGTACTACTTGGAATAACCACTGTTTCCAGGAGGGGTGGGTGTGGGTGGGGGGAATCTACCTTAAGGCTAATTTCAGACTTAGCCCTGACAAACGGTGATCAGTCAATCCTGGCTCATTGTACCACCACAGTCTCAGAGGAGAGAGCGGAGGCAGTAGTCTGCAGTGTTTTGATGTGGCATGTGTCCCCTGCAGTGTCACAGCTGGAATATCAAAGGCTCTGCCCATTCCCCTGCTTGCTCTACCTGGATGAAGGGGTTGAGCACACCACACTTGCAAAATGTGTTTTCTGCAGTGCTGGGCAGAGGTGAGGGCAGAAGAAGCTGCAACACTGCTAGGTGAATGCAGAAATATTTCCACATCTCGGAAGCATCTTCTGACTTTCAATGGCTGATATTTTGAACTACCCAAGTTGATCAACACCTAGTTGTTTGGTTGCTGGAGTGTTGCCTTTAGGTCTAGCAAAGCCCTTGCAACAAGCTGTTGTCTACAGACACCTTGTACTGGGCAGCATGGCTATTGGGTATTTAGTAAATACTTGGTATCCTGAGATGATATTTTTGGGAGACTTTGAAGCCTTCTCGTTAAGGTTATTTTCTTGTCACCATCTTGGATGACAGCAAATGATCATGATGGGTGTGGTTAGGGAATTGAGTCTGATCAGTCACTATATCTTCATGCTTAGGTGGATCTAAAGTGGGATTTCTCCTTGTAGGTCTTTTTGTCTTGCTATGATCTCTTCTGATGTGGCAGGTGGGATTGGGCAGTGAAGACCCTGTGTTACATCCTTTGCTGCTCAGTGGGCAGCAGCGGTGTCACTGCATGACCAGAGATGTAGTTCAGGCATTGTGGCAATCCTGCTGAAGTGTCGATGGAGAGCTTGACCTGAAATCACTTGAGAGAAAGAGGCATATACAGGCAAAAGCAGAGCATCACGTCAGCCCAAAGAGAGAAGCTGTTTCAGCTATAGGCACACAGAAGACTACAGGAGTGGGCCTGAGGCTGTTGAAGCATACTATGATGGTTGCCTTTCACCTCAGCATGTGCTTAACCTGCCCCAGCTAGGATGACCGCCTGTGGCCAAGCACGTCTCCTGCTGCCAGCTGAGATGGTCTGTGGGATTTTCAGTGGTCAATGGTTATGTGGGTGAACAAACCAGCAACTATAAACGTGGCCTTGTGCTCACAAAAAGAAACGCTTCCTTACTCTGCCATTGCCTGGAAAGCTTCAGTGACCGAAATATGTGCAAAGCTCAGAGCTCCCGAGCAGCATTGCTCTGCTGGGATCTCTTGATGATGACGGCATGGCAAAGAGCCAGGAGGAAAACTCTTGGAAGGGAATGTGATGCAAAGATAAAAAGCCATTAGTATGTAGAGTTGATGACTGCGCCTTTGAGGGCAAGCAGAGGGACTTTTTTAACGGTAATGGTGAACCAGTTTGACATGGATTAACTGGACTTTGGGAGGAGAGGGCTGCTATCATTTAAAAGTAAACCAATTTTTTAAACTTCTGAGGGTGTGGTTTGTCTATTGCTTTCTGTAGAGACATCACCTGTTGATTGCCATCTTCTGCTTTTTGAACTATTCTCTCACTTAAGACTGGGAGATTCTAGTTCCATTACTTTTAGTTCTGCAAGGATTCCTGCCAGGGAAACTGCAGAAAAGTGGTGGTGGTGTTTTTAAGATATGATGAAATACAACAAATAGAGGAAATACATATAGCAATAACCATAATGAGGGTTTATTTCTATTTTACCAAAGAAGAAAAAGTATAGCAATAAGATCTTGGTTATAGGGTAGCATTATGGGATTAAGGTTGAAGGAGGGATAACTGATGCTTGTCACAGCTACATGGTGAAGTTGAAGTCAACAACCACCTAATACAGCAGTTCCTGGCAAGGAGAGGGTTGTTAGTATGCTAAATGGTGAGTCTGGAGATCCAGCGCTGACTGTCCTCACGCAGAGGCACTCTCTGCCCAAGTTGCTGGGTGCTTTCAGTGTGCATTATCTGTTTTTGTAGCATGGAGTTAAATGGTTCTTTGGCAGTGTGTCTCTGGAGAGAGCTCTTTGCTGTTGAATGGGCCAGGGGCAGAGCTAACAGGACATACCTCTATGGTAGGTCTAAGGGAAATGGTTGGGACTTGGAAGTTGTCTGTTCTGCTTTTCTTGTTTTGTTTTTCATGAACTCATCTGCTCTCTAGTGTATTCATCTGTAATATCCTCATCCTCTAGAAAGGTAAATAAAGTAAGAGGATTGTTTGGAGCAGTGAAGTTATCTACTTGTTTTGGAGACATCCCAAAGAGCTTAACTCAAATGGGGAACTGCTGGGCACTGCTTTCTATTGCATCTAGCTGTTATTGGGTGCAGGAGAGGTCAGGGTCATATTGGAGCTGGCTACAAAGCCTGGGTTCTTTCGGACACTGTCCCAGATATGTCTGCAAGCACTAGTTCCTGTTTTCCACCCACCCATTAGCCAAATACTTTGATCTTTCCTGAAGCCATCTGTATGTCCTTGTCCTCCAGCCATGCTTCCTATGGTGCGTAAAGCAGAAGGGGAGGGGAAGTGCATTGGTTCTGCCACTTTATTCTTGTAGCCTAGGTGCCCTGGCTTTTCTGTCCTGAACCTGCTGGGAGGAGCTGTCCCAAGAGGACAAAAAGCCCTTCCCTCCCATGTTACTCCAAAGCTTGCTTCTTCTGAGCTGTACCACATGCCATAGAGGAGAGAGGCATGTCGTAGAGGACCTTCCACTCCTTCTGGTCCAGGCCTGCTATCAGTTGGAAGAGGGTTGCTAGAGCACCACAGAAGCCTGGTGACTATTTAGTGGCCCACACTACTGCTGAAATTCAGGAGGCAGCAATTCATCTGCCTCAAAGGGGCTAGGCTTCACCACTCTGCTCTGTTAAGTGTGGGTTTTGGGGAGCATGCATAACCCACAGAGTCTGGGAGACAGCATGGGTCTCCTGCAGGATCCCTTCATGGGCAGTAAAGGGCTGCTTTGATTTCTGCCTGGGGTTGACACAGCACCATTCTGCCCCACTTTGCTCGGGTGCTGTGCTGCAAGTGATTTTGAGAAGAAATAATACGTGTTCTTGCTCCAACATGATATAAAAATGTCTTTATATTAGAAAGTCTATATTTTATTGAGGTTTGCTTCATATTAGTGTCATAGAAGACCTTGATTTCAATATAACAATATGAAAGTGCACGTATAATTTCTCTTCTGATCACATTAATGCTAAACCACCGTACATGGTAGTAATGTTAAACTAATGTGGCAGAATAATACAAGTATAAAGTGATGTAAAACCATTAATATTATAGAAAGATATTCATTTTATGCAAAGGATTCTAAGGAGTAATTTGAATAAAATTCCTTGTCTCTTTCTCTGATCTAGTTGAGCTACTTTGATCAAAAGATGATAAGTCTGATCAACAAACTTAATATTAGCTAATTTCCATACAATGAATTCTTGTTCTTACTCCTTGCTCATGGCATAGCTCAATCCAAGTTTGCTGCTGTCAGGAGCTCTGCTATCTGCCATGTCTGATCTTGAGGTATGGGGAAGAAGAGATGTGAGATCAGAGGTGAAGCAATTTATTGAGTATTGGTAACCTGGTCTATTTTGGCATGCATGTTTTCTCTAGTCAAGTTTAAAGGGCTTGTAAAAGTTTAGCGAATCAGGCCATAAATGTTTAATGGTATGAGTTGCTCCTTAAATAAAGTAACAGAGCAAGTTGCAACTATTAGCAAAAATTACTGTGGGCTGAGTGTAAAAGTAACCTTCTTCCACAGCAGATTTCGGATTCGCTCATAGTGCTGTATAGCTGCAAACTTTAGGTCTCTGATTAAACAAAGTAGGAGCTGCATGGTATCAAGACGTGCATTTCCCCCATTTAATCAGATCACTGAAGACAGCCAACAAGAATATATAGTATGTGAAAAGCCAGATTTCCAGTGAAATGAAATTAAATGAAAAGTTATAAGGCTGTGGTTTTAGGAATGGCCTTTCTTTTGTGGCTTTGGGGTTAGTGTATTATTTGTCAGATTTTTATAAGAACATTATTGCTTTAAGAAAAAAATTTAAACCCTGAGAAATTACTCTCAGTCTAACGAGTTCTTTTCCACTGACTACAGACATCATTAGGGGATGGCTATAGCCTGAGGCTGTGCATGAACTTTTTCTTCTAACTGTACACTTTATGTATAATTTAGCTTTCTTGCCTAAATTATTCAAGCAAATAGTGAGTGAAAATAATGGAGTTCACTGAAACCTTCCACAGTATTAAAATAAAACAGTTTTTTACGTTGATTTGAATTTTTAAGCTTTTTAATCATGGATTTCAAATGGAATACGCATGTCTTCAGCTCTTCTCTGCTTGCCCCCCTGTGCCTTTTTTTCAGTAAAAGAAAAGAAGAAAGGAAACGAACTCCAGCAAATATCCCATTAATTAATAAATATTACTTATGACTACTTGAGGTAGAAGTAATGGTAGTTAAGCAAAACCTATAGACATAGAAAATACATTCAGCAAGTATTGGACTACAGGCTGTATTATCTTTCACCCCAAATAAGGCCAGTGGCATAGCATGTTTAAATACTGTTGAGTTGCTTTAAGCTCAGAAATACTGGTAGGGAACTCTATGTAATAAAGGTAAACTCTAAAAACTAACATAAAGGCTATGATTTTTTTCAGGTAATATTTTTCTAGTTTAATAATAGTCTTCAAAAAATTCTTGCTCTGAAACCTAGGGGCCTGATACCATGCTAGGAAATTGCTACAGCTTCAGGAAACCCTGCAGATTTCTTCCCGGTGAAGAATCAGTACTTAAATGTTTACTTTTGTTGTCAGTCCTTTGCAATCATGTGCTGCAAATTCACTTTATAGGTTATTGCTGACACTATTACTGATATGGTAAGTACTATATCTAATTCCGGATAGATTAATGAAGTGTATGCTGCCATGAAAAAATATCCCGTGGAAATTAGGGAATCTTAGTAATATCTGCAAGCAGACCTCTACAGTTCCCTAGCTCTGGTATGTTGTGCTTTCACTGAATGTCTGTTAGCAGTAACATAATGATGATTTTCTATATATGATGAGAAAGGAGCCATGTCTAGGCATCTGCTCTGGTTCAAGGTGGCATTCAAATCTGCAATCCATTGCAGACCAGCCAGTAGTGAGGAATCTCTCTGTGGGATTCAGACCAGGTTATCTTTCTGAGAAGCATGACATGAGGCAGAGATAAGCATAGCTTTACCTCATTTCACCCCCACTTATACACTAACTAATGTCTGTAGTTTGCGAGTGGACTTTGGATTAATCCAAAGAAGTCAAATATGTCTGACATCTCTCAGTGCCTGGTGTAGCTACTGTCACCCAGCTCTATTCTTATGCAGTGTGACACCTCCTGTATCCACAGTTCTTATTTATTTAGACTGCAGAAATAGTGGTGTGGTCTTCTTCAGGAACTTTCCCTCAGTCTGAGTTTGTACCCAGGGTGTCTTCCCAGACCTGGAAAATAGGTTGGATTTTAAAAAAAAAAAATGCATTTGGTGACATTTTATTATTTATGAGCTTGACAAAGAAATACCACAGAAGCAGCCACCTTCCATGCTTATTCAAAGCCTTTCACAAAAATCACAAAGCAAACCGACAGGCAAGAATAAAGAAGAGTTTGATGAACTTTTTTCTGAATTATTAAAATGGCATTGTGTGACATGGCTTAAAAAAAAAATTGTTCTTTGATTTCATCAGTTCTGATACGCTGCCTCCTGCTCTTTGAGTTTTCAGACTCAAGAAATAAGATACGTGCAAATTAGTTACCTTTTAATTTGAACGCCCAGTGGATGTGGATCATTACAGGCCATCACACTAGATTATTGTTACACCTGAGCTGTGCGTGTATGATGATAGGCTGCCTGCCTCAATACAGCGGTAGTCCTCTGAACCAAGCCAAGGTGGTCCTCAGGTCTAAATGTTGTAACTCTTCTGCATTTTTATTGCAAGTTGCTGGCACAGCACAGATAGCAGCAGGCAAAGATATCAGAAACCAATAATAATGGGATTTGTTGTTTGGAAACAACTTCAAAAAGATGTTCACTCTAGATTCTTTATTGCTACATTTTTTTTCTTTCATGACTGTTTCTTTAAAGGAGGCAATTGTTTTCTGATAAGGAAAGACTTTTTTTAATGTTTTGGGTTTATTTAAAAGCTTCTGTCCTGATTGTAAGGATATTTTGTGTCACTCTTAGGCTCATTGTATGTCTCAACTGCTTGCAGTCACTTCTGCATGTATATGCATCGGGGGCAGTTGCATAAATTAATTAAGCCAAATACTTAAAATTTAATTCTATACAATTCATAGTATGTACAATCTGTGGTTTTGCTGAAGAACTTTATGAAATAAAGCATGGTGATTTTTGCAATGATGGCTATTGACTGTAAACTTAGAAAAGGACCAATAGAGCTATACAACCTGGAGCATCCTCTCTTGTTTGCATTTTGGTCTTATAACTGTGCGGTGTTTGGTGTTGCACAAGAAACTATATTCACTTATTATCATGCACAATCTTTCCCCCTCTAGTTAACACAAGAGATTATATGCAATCTTGATGTAGCAATCCAGTGGAAGGTATCTTTTTACTCGTCTACATTTATTTGGTTGCTCTTGAGTCTTCAGTACTGAGGGGGAAAAAATTCAGCTAAAGCAAGGAAGAATTACAGAATTGAGAAGGATAATATTCAAGTGAAAGCATACGAAACTAAGCTGCTTGGTTAATTACCCAGTAAGGTCTAGACTGTGAAATCCTTTGACAGTACGACATCCTTTTCCCACTAAATTCATGTTCGCCAAAGCCCAGCTCAACATCACACGAGAAAATTCTCCTTCCAGGGATGTTGGACATATTGTACATCTGCAAGATCAGCACAGAACTACTCAATTCCCTTTTTGTGTCAGTAGATTAAAACACTTGGTGAAGCCAAAATGATTTCTCGTTACATCTTGCGTAATAGCTGTTTCCTTTCCTTTTTCTTTGTATGCACTACAATTTTCCTTTCTTTTTTTAAATTTGTTTGACTAGCAATAGGTTTCAGATTGCGTTGGTGTGTTGTGGTAATCTATCATTTGACTGCCTTTATGAGGTTGTCTGTCAGCTAAAAATCCAAGTGCCTTGAACATTCCTGACTCATGCTTGCTGTCACAAGGCAGAATAATCTGTGTCTTTCTTATTTATATTTTTTGAAACACAATTTCAATCTTTTTTAGTTGGCTTGTAGGGTTTCTGAAGTTTGTGCCCACAGAAAAGTCCTCTGGCCCTTTATAGGCTGAGGTATTGCTCTGTACTTGCTGTTTCATCAGTCAGCTTGCCTAAACCTGAGTCTGCTACCTGTCGCAGCCTTCCCATGGATATTTTGTCTGTGTGTTCTTAAAGGAATTTCCAGACTTTAGGCAGAACCTTTCATGAGGAGAGGAAAAAGCAGTTCTGCCTAAGCGTCCCATGGACACAATGAAGTACACTTACCGGTACATCCAGCAAATGGAATTTTTATGTCCCACTCAGACCCTGTCACTTCTGCCAAGGGATGGATTAATGGCAGAGCTGATGGGGCCATGGCCCAAGCGCTATGGGTCCCTGGCTTCTCCTGTCATCACAGAAACTTCCATCATGGCTTGTAGCCAAAGGGCATCATGAAGCTGCATTACGTGGGGAGAGCTCAAGGAGTTCTGTGTGGGTCATGGAGGGGGCTCGTTAAGCATACCATCTTCAGAGATGGTGCAACTGCTCCCATGGCTGGCCCCAGTCACATCTCCTAGCTTGTGTCTTCGGGAAGTCTTGCCCCTTCCCGTAACCACTTGGAAGCTTTTGCCACTTTATGGAGCAAGGTACCTAACAGGAGAAAAATTTCTAGTTTGCTCCTGCTTTTCTGCATTATACTGGGGCAGCCCATTTGGAAACACTAATGGGTCCATCAGGTACTTTCGTGTTCAGAGTTTGGTTTTGCTGCCAGTTCCCTGGCCTTGCAATGGCCCCATGCAGCTTCTTGCCCTGCTCTCCCTGGCTTCTGCATCCAGTTCAAGCCAGCTTGCTGCAGAGCTCTCTGCTTCATCTTCTTGCCTCTCTAACTCATATTCACCCAAAACTTACCTCTTTCACTATCTTTTTTTGGTTGGGTTTTTTTTTTTTCCTCATTAGAACTCTGTCAGTTTGGCCTGGGCCAGTAAGGATGTCTTGAGTTGCTTGCTTGTCCTGATGGTCCAGTGGAATTTCTCTGTATGACCAGAATTAACTGAATTGCTTTTTAACATTGAAGGCTAATTAGTGACATTTCTGTTGCTCTGAAAATAATTACGAATTTCATTCCAAATTGGCTGAGAAAGAAGCAAAAATGGGGCTACATATTTTTCATAAAATTGCCAGAAAATGAAGGGTTGGCTGCTGCTTACAGCACTTGCCTCAGACTTGTTGAAGGGAACTGAATATACATGAATGACCTCACCCGTAAACATGTCTCTTCCTTTCTTCATGAATGCTTAATTATAGGTGACAAAGGGACAGCCCCAGCAAAAGAAATTTATGGCAACCCTGCCTAAAGCTTGGTGGGTTAAGATATTTTTGCAAGGATGTGGGAAACACTGGGATCAAAATCCTACTCTAGCAGAGTTATAGCATGGTTTGAATGTGTGGTTTGGTCCTCGGTGAGTGGCTTAAATCCCCAGGCTGTTTCATTTTGAGAGAGAAGCCAACATTGATCCCTTCTGTTGAGATGTCCCTCTTTAAAAAAAAAAAAACAACACAAAAAACAGACAAAACCCCCAGCTGTATGTGAATGCTCTGTGCTGCTCTTTAAAGGTGTCTTGCAGGAAGTAGGCAAGGAAGGTCTCTGAGATTTCAGTGAGCTCTTCAAACCAGTGCTCTTTAATTGTGGGTTTGGAGACCATAGGAAACCTGCTATTCTTCATGAAACTGTTGTAAATGTATTTTTAAAAACCATGCATGTGCATTTGTGCATATCCAATTGTGCAAAGAAATAGCAAATGGAAAAAAAAATGAGGGCAAGGAAATTTGTCTCTACTTTTACTTGGGTTTATATGAAAGGTTATTTGGACCTTGGATCACAGAAAGTTTAAGCATCGTCAATCTACTCATTGAACTACAGAATAAAAGAGCAGTAGTGGTGTGAAAAATCCAACCCTGTAGGTCATTTGCTTTTTCTTATAAGTGTCTCTAACAAAATGTTTTGTTTCAGGCTAATGGAACATTTAATTTTCAAGCTAAATAAATTTGTGTGTGTTTTGTTTGGTTTTGCAAGAAATAAACACTTAAATCTAGGTCAGGTTGATAGAGAAATTTTTCCCTTCCTTCCCCGCCACCCCTTAATTTTCATTTTTCAAGAGTATACTGTTGAGCCTCTCATTTGCTTAAAACTTTGCCTTCAAACCTTCTTTGCCCTTAAACTTCTACTTACTTCTCCTTGTAAAGCACTTTGTGATATTGCTTTTGAAAGCTGCAATATGAAAATATGTTTTATTGTGATGTATTTACTTCAGGATAGAGTGTTCCATGTTCTGCCCGTCCTTATGCTCCTCTGCAGGTGCTTGTAAGTACTCAGGAAATGTAAAAACTCAAACCAGTCTGTTCAATTTAGCATTGTAAAAGGAAGTTTTAGCTTTGTTGCATTTCAGTTATATAATTTATTTTATTGTGCAGAATTCTGAGAGGGATAAAATGATGAGTGGATAGAGACATGAAAAAGAGAGGGAGGGTGGCCTTGTTTGGACCTGCTGCTCCAAGATGAATACAGAAATGAAGGTTTATTGCCCAAAATATTTTCAGGTGCTTTTAAAAAGGTTATCCTCTCTTTCACTTTTTAAAATACAAGCTTTGTTTAACAGGTGCCGTGGCCCTGAGGGAGTTGGAAGCTATGCCTTCTCACACAGACCCTGCAGTGTCAGTAGGCACTACATGAATGTTGAAAACCTGCTTTCTTTCTAAGTTTAGTCAGCCTAAATTAGAGGGGTGGTTTTAGGACAGTGAAAGCAGCTCCTTTGGGAAGTCCACACAGTCATTGCCCCATTGGTATGACTGCCCAGGGCTACTGATTAGCATCAGCCATAAGAGCACTACAAATGTCTGGGGCATGTCTCCGACTTTGTCCAAACAGGTCAACATGTAGCCAACAAGCAGTATCAATACCTGCCTGATCAATGAGAAGAGAGCTGGGGGGGAAAACAAACCCCAAACCAAACAACACTCTAAGCCACCCTAGCAGGGCACAGTGCATGCCTTCATGTCTTGAAACCTGTTTAGAGGCTGATAATACTTACAGTCAGCTGGTGGCAATGCTGTTCGAGGTCTGACCTCTCAGAATAGTGTCTTGGGACAGGACAGTGGGACAGGTAGAGAGACCCTACAGGCACCTCTGCCACACTGGTGGTACCCTCTTGTCTTGAGCCTTTGAGACCATTTTTCCCCCTTTAAGTGTTATTTCAGAGTAGAGACATTCCTCAGTAGCCATCATTTTTTTCCAAGTGAGATACACAACAGATGGTTACGCTGATAAGATATGTGTGTTTTTCTCACAAGAAAAAAAAACCTGGCCAACCTTGCAACTCTGTTTTGCATTAACCACAGAGGTGTAAAATGCTGCCAAATTTGAGAGTGCTTTTATTTATCTCTGACTTGGCTTTGTATGATTGCATAGGTGCAGAGAGTGAAAAGTCAGGCCCAGATTCACCAGGGAAAGGGGAACTGGCCGAAATGTCACTTGGATTGAAATTGTTTCCGGAGGGGAAAAATGGTCCTCCTCTTATTCTTGCTGCCCTCTTTTTCCTTCTGTGCTTTTCTTTCTGTTAGAGAGCTCTTTACAGGTACTTTTACAATCTGACTTCTAACCACTGCTTTATCCAGCCATTATTTCTCCATCCCATCCAGGGAACTACCTACCTGCTTCTTTTTAACCTGATACAGATTATTTGGCAGGGATACTGCTAGCCCCTTCCTTCTTCCTCTGTCAGAAATCTTGTGTTTTGTGCTCCTTGCTATGTTCGTGACTCCTGTTTATGAAACAACAACAAAAGATGATTCCTGCCCCGAATATCTTCCATTCAGCCAGCCCATTTCCCAACCTGTGTTAGCAGAGGCGGGAGGGGGGAATCAGAAAACAGGACAAAAGAAAACTCCACTGCAGGGGCATTGAGTTTTTCACATGTTGACGTTTTTTGGGCTGGCAGCCTGCCCTGCTTCACCATGCAGCTCTTCAAGAGGTGGCATTTCAATACCATGCATCCCAGAAGGACAGGGAAGGCGGGCAGCAGAGCTGATGGCCCACCCTGGGCTGAGTCTTCAGCCAGGAGAACCTCTGGAGACACAGGCACAGCTATTGCCGATTATTTCTTTTATGCTTTTTCTCCTGCTTTGTCATTATGCTTCAGCTTTGAAACTGAGCTTTGTTTCAGCCTGGTAGCCTGTGGCAGTGGACTGGAGAGAGGAGACTTTTACTGAGCTACCAAAGGCATTGTGTGTACGGGAAGAAAATGTGTGAAGAATTGAAATTATATGGTTGTACTGGGAGTTTGTTGTGGTGGTAACACTGGCTCCCATCTTCTGGTAGCTAGTGGAGCATGGTGGGATGATCTGAAGATGAAATGAGTCTGATATGCTGGGACATGACATTTAGAAAGAATAGTGAAATTATATTTCTTATTTTCCTTTGTGCAGAGAGAATGCATCTTGGCTCTCAGTACAAAGTGTGTGATTGTAGGGTACTTCCAGTCTGGGTCGTGCCTTCAAAATAGAAGCCACGCTGTCCGCTCCGCCCTCTTTCCCTTTTGTTTTATAACTGTAGACTGTGCACAAAACACATGGTAGAGTCCAAGGGCTGAATCCTGAGGTCCCCCAGGCCAGTGCTCACGGGCAGCACTACCAGGTGCCTCCCTGTTTGCAAGCCACTGTAGGCCTGCTGCCTTTGACTTTCACAGAGACGAATGGCAGCAGGGTATCGAAAGACAGACAAGGGATATTTCAAAGGTGCTACTTCCAGCAAGAGGAAAAATTGGTTAAACTACTGGTGGTACTGGCACTCAAGAGAAATTGTTTTGATGGGAAAGTGGTACAGGACAGGTGAAAGTTGAAGTCTGTATGAGTGCAGAAATACCTGTTTTCAGGATATCTGTAATCCTAGCAAGGGCAAAGGGGATCGTTTATCCCACTGAAGCGATTGCAAGCAGGCTGGTATGTGGGTTTTTCCTGGCCAAGCTAGTTGGCTGAAGTTGTTTAAATGTCATCAGACAAATAAGCCACACAATATAATTTTTTTTTCTGATCCCTAATTGGCTGTCAGGTAAGTGCTTCTAATGTGAACACGTGCGAGCTGAAATGACGCATAAATAATATCACAGGTGACACCTTAGAACTCTCTTTTCATGAAGATGCATGTCAGTGAAACCACATCGCAGGTAGCACTGGTAAGAAGCACAAAAGGAGTGTTACAGTGTTGCTGGGACAAAGTGATAGACAAAAAAAAAAATAACATGAGCGTGAATATTCCTAGAAATATCTTTTTCAGTAGTCATCCATTCCTAATAATCACTGTGATTTTTATGAGAGTCATTCTGAGCTCTAACTCCTTCAGTTGAACATGGAAGTAATTATGTGTGCAGATATCCGTAATTTGCCTTCGTGTAAATTAAAGCTGGATGCCAGCTTAACTTATGCACTTTCCCTAAATGCTTTTATAGATTTTTTTTTTTTTTGGAAGAGTAGAAATGAGAGCATCCACCAAATACGCTAAGAAAGAGAATGTCACTGGTTTTGCCTGATTGCACTTTTTTGTGTGTAATGAAGAGCTTGCTACTTGTGAGCAGGGAGACGATTTAATGAATCACAAAAGTACATAATTTATTGTAGAATGTATTCCACGCATATTTCAGAGCAAATTCCATGGAAAATGTATGTGAGTAGTATTTCTATGAATTTGACTCTTAGAATATTTCCTTACAAAGAGCTTGTCCTACATTTTTATAAAGGAGCTGCAGTATTTATAGTACACCATTGAATTAACATTTTGTGGTTAAAAATGCAGCCCAAGAAATTAAAATTATATTTGAAACTTAAATCCTGCATGCTAACAATTATCATTATAAAAGCCAGCTAGAATCAACAGACATAGCTTGTTTTCTGTAAGGCTCTTTCTGGAGACCAGTTCTCAAAAAACATGTGTGCAAATGCAGGGGGGAAGCCCCAACAGGAATAGAAGCCATCAGTGGGTAGGTGTGTTATAAATACATTATTATTTCATTGTAATTGGCATACAGGCTTTGGCAAGACTGGCGGTGACCTCACTGGCTGTCAGACCTTTCGTTACTCCCAGGGAAGGAGCGCACGGGATGGGATGCCCATCCAGCACCCCTTCAGTAGACTGTGAGCAAACCCAAATAACATAGAGGGACTCCGTAATGTCTGTACAAGTAGGAGCTGTTGGTTTGGATCCATATCAGACCTGGCAACAAGGGTTTCTGAGGAATTTTGTTATCCTGATTCCAAACTGAATGTGCAGAAATCTTTCAATTCCTTACTGAGAGGTTCTCACCAATGTTTCTTCCACCTCAGTCTCAATGTGACTAAGTGCTTTTACGAGTCTGTCTTTGCAAAACAAAATCCTGTCCTCACTGCTGAATGTTGGCTAATGATTTTAGGTACTCAGCTTCAGATGAAATTTCTCCTAAAATGTGAGGGCATCAGTCCTCTTTAAAATCAACACATACATAGTCTTTGACACCCTAAATCATTAGCTGCTGCAGAAAATGCTGGCCAATTTTTTTTTAGTCTTATTAAAACACATTTTTGAGTTACAAGAAAAAGCTCAGCCTCCTCCTAGAAGAATTCTGAGCAGAAGAGGGAATATTTTGCAACTAAGGAAAACAGAACAAACTGCAACAAGACATAGCTTTATAGGGATATAGACTAGATTTATCTTTTATTACTGCTTAGCAGACAACTGTAGACAAATTTGTCTGATCTGAAGCTCTATGCAAGTCTAGACTTGTAGACCATCCCTAGTTTTCAGTCAAAACTGGCAAGACTAACAGGAGAAAGAGTACAATATATCTAGACTGTGGCTGCAAGCATGAAGTTAATTGTACTAATTGAGGATTTTATTTCTGCATTTTGGTGATGCTCTTTAGACTCTTCCTCTGGGTTTATAGGAGCTAGACAGATGATGTTGCAAGAAGGGTGGGGCATTTGAGTCAGTAAGGCACAAGTTAGCTGGAGCTATCAAGCTGCGTGGTAGGGGAGCACCTACAGTGAGGGAACTGCTGAAGTTCCTGTCCTTCTCCATCACTCCTGCAGCTATTCCTGATGGCTGCAGCCCCAGAATGGCTTCTTCAAAGCCAGGCAAGTAATCTGAAGCGTGAATACCCCCAGACTAAAGGAAATAAATGACCAAATGTAGCTAGTAGGTACTTTGATTGTCTTGCCTTCTTTTGTGGTCACCACAGCTGGGTCCCTGCACCTGCCACATCTTCTGTGTTGCTCAGAAATGCTCCATGCTGGCTGCACACCATTTCCACTGAAACCAATCCAAAAAACCCAAGATGTTTCAAAAGCCTCTAGAATATTATGCAATTAAAACCAAATTACTTCCTTAAGGCCTTCCTAGCTTAGCCCCCAAATATGTAGGGCTACAGGGTCTAAATCCAAACTGCATACAGCATCTTTTGGGACATGAGGTCAGCCAAATTCAAGCACTGTGTATCTCTGCAGCTGCTTGAGGCCAACAAAATGCACCTCCCTTGGCTTCCTGCTTTGCCTTACCTGTGTAACTCAGACCTTTGATGGTGAGCCTGTTTTATCCAGGGGTGTTTTAAGAACAGACTATTATTAATACAATCAGAATATAAGCAGCCAGAAATAATCAGAAAACCTCAGAAGTTTTGTATTTAATAAGAAATAAAATACCTTCTCTTCTTAGAGGAGGCACAAAGCTGATGTCATGACTGGCGCTGATCTGAGTTTAATTCTACATTCTCCCAGAAGAGACTGGGAACCTCCACTCAAGTTGCCGTCTTGTTCACATATGCAGTGTTGCAGGGGAAATGTCCCTGGTATGCCTTTCTTGTTTAACAGTGGAGGGAAGGAATCAAAGCTTCTTCTACTCTTATCTCTCCTTTCCCGGTGTTACATGCACCCTGTGATGAGATATATCCACAGAGGGTTTTGGTGACTGTGGCAGGACAGTAAGCCAGTGCTTGGTGCAGCCTAGTCCATAGGCTGTGATGCTGAGCAAGCCTTGTAACAGCATGGATCCATCTCAGAACTGTGGCTCCAGCCCTGCCAACACTTTACATCGCGTTAAGCACACTGTATAAGCATTTGTTTGCCAGTTCAGACACTGTAACGATATGTCTTTATTCCAGAGATGTTTTTTTCACAGCTCAGTAAAGCTATTACAGTTGAATATGGAGAAAAAAGGAATTGCAAGGCATTTTCCAGATTTTATTGCCTTTTTTTTATGTGTCCAGTTCCCCCCCACCCCTCACCATTAAGTAGATATTGCTATCAGTGCAGTCAATCTAATTTTGCTATTGGATAACCACATCATGGCCAAATAAAAAAATAGCATTTTATATTAGCCATTTTTGGAGAGGATTATGCTGTCATAAACAGGCTCAGCAGGAGTTTCAGCCAGGGCTCGATGTGCAGTAATATACTTGAAATGTCTACTTCTAGTTCCCTTACATGGGACGATGGTCCCAGCTTTTGTGGCTCTGACAGATCAGCTGATAGCAACTACATGTTCCCTGCTTTGTATTCTGCTCTTTAATTTGCTCATCACTAGCTTTACGTACAGAACAGCAAATCCAACAAAATCACTCAGATATGGCAGGTAACATCTGTGAGCAATTGTATGTGGACTGAAAAAAAAACAACCCAAACCCTTGTTGCTAAAACATCTGTTGGTTTACATGGAACTCAATTAATTTTTATTATTGAATGTAATGCAAATGTAAGAGATGTTATGCAAAAAAATTGTATTTAAAGAAAACAACAGATGAATACCCCTCCTTGTTTTATTAATATCAAAAGTCATTACCATTAGAAAAGGGAGGATTGTTTTGTTTTTACATTGACCACCTTTCCTTGCTGGTACTATGTCCTTTCTTTCCTCCCGCAAAAAAGAGAACTGGTCATCTAGCTTTGCCTGCGCAACCGTACGGACTTGTGCTGCTCACCTCTAAAGGCTTCAGGACCATCTGCAGACATCTGGTAGATGTACCCAGTCTGTCTGTCTGGTCTAATCTTTCACTAGACATTTCAAATCCATTTTTCAAAGCACTCTGTAAAAATTTGCATACTCAAAAGGGGAATAGAGTTTCCAAAGGGGTGGATGCTTACCTCTCTTGCCTCCTGCTGAAGTCAATGATAATAAAGCTGGCAGCAGTATTGGCTGGAAAAGGGTTAAACTAAGTCCCAGAGTCCTTTTAAAACCTCCCACTTCAGTTCACCCTGTTGCTGTTACAGTTTGGGGTGGAATAGTCCTCTGGATGTCTGCAGGAGCTTTGCTTTTAATGTCAGTTAAAGCCTAAGAGCTGGGATTTTTTCCAAGGTGTATCACACTTTCTTTTGAGGTTGGGGCCAAAGTTTAGATGTTTCAATACCCGTCGTACAGGCCCCCAAACTCTTCCATGGAGCTGGCCTGCAGACCACTAATTCAATAGGAGACATGGCCTAAGTAATCCATGCTAATGATGTGCCTATTTAAACCATGTTGCCTGATAGGAGATGTCTGGTATCTATTAACCCATATACCAATTACAGTCTGAAGATGGGAAAAAGGCTACTTTTCAAGAACACAGGCTATAAAAGATGCACAGAAAAACATGCATTAGTGTAGTTTCAGTCATCTCTGTTTCCAAAGGGGAAAAACTGGAATGCTACTTGGCAAATCTTAGGCACCAGACGTTAAAGAGCGGCTACTGTAAACAAGGTAATAGAAGCTATGTCATCCCTCCCCATTGCCTCCGTATGCAGCCCTTTATTTATGTTTCCTAAGGAAAAGAGGTGTCTCGCTCTTGGCATGGATAAAAGCCTGGTTTTGAAAAAGCCAAGGGGCCAGATTCTTGGGAAGGTGGAGAGTGGAGTAGTCCTGTAGACCTCCCTGGATCGAGGTCAACTGAGCCCAACAGAAGCTGTGCCTGATTATCTATGACAAGGAGCTAAAGGGTGGAGAAGACGAAAAAAGGGGCTGTTACTGCTGAGCCTTTTACATCTGTTTTGTTTACTGAGAAAGCTCATTATTCCTTTTCTAGCTAAACTAATCAGACTTGGAGACATGGCCTTGAGCACACACACAAAGCTCCTGCAGCCAGCAGTAAGCTGTAATCAGCAGAAGACTGTGTAACATTGTGGTCAGGGATCCGAATATTCCCTTTCCTTGGAATGCAGCTTCCCTGGCTTCCTCCAAGGGAAATGCTTGCTCCTGGCCCCCATCCGCTCTCTTCTGGCACTCCTGAGATGAAGCACTTGATGACTCTCCTAGAAGAAACTGAGGGGCCTGCCCTGCAGGAGAATGTGGGGTTAGGGTCTTTTTTTTTCCTTAAAGGAGGGGAAATTTGGAAGGGACACAATATTATTTTAAGTTTGACTATATTTAAACTCACAGATTCTTACCAGATTGTTATGTGGTGCATGTTAGCAGGTTGCCAGGGACTTCAAGAATGGCGATGTTGACATACACCTTCTGAGGAGCTGGGCTTTATATTATTAAAAATTCCCACTTTTGCGTGACTTCAGCCACAACCTTTTGTGGTCAGCATTCATTCACTTGGTATGATGAAACTTCAGATATGCTAAAGTAAGGCTGGATCCTGCAGTAATGAAATACTGATTTGGATTGCTGGGAAGGAGAAAGAGACTGGTAGCTAGGGGAGGCAGGGGAGATTTTTCCAGTAAGAGTTGTCTCAATAGCAATGAAAAGAGCTGAATTGAACTCCCCCTTCCTTTTTTTTTTTTTTTTTTCTTCTCCATCAGTAGGGGCATATTTCATGAAGTCCCCATTGAGGTTAGATACGCTGAGCCTATTTGCATACTTGGAAGACGTCCCCTTATAGAGGAGTACAGTGAATACCTCTGGCATTTCATATTTAAGTTCTAAATATAAATGCAGTCTAGAAGGAGTTTGTCTGCGAAACTATCCTAACTGCTTGCTTTTTCACTAACTAGACTTCTTAATGACGTGATTTTCTATGCTAGGGAAGTTCTGATTATAATATAGGCGTAAATGTGCATGTTGTGCACCCTTGTTAATTGAAAGACTGAATATTTAATGCGCTAAGGGTGCGCATCTATTTACTGAGTGCACAAGGAATAGTGCGAAACCCGAGCACAAATAGCCCATAGATATGCAGGCCAAGACCTGCATTTACACTGCTTTGGGTAAAGACAAGAACTTCTGGACAACTAGAACAATTTGGCATATCGGCCTGGCGCACAGTGATGTGTGATTAAAAAACAATTCCACAGTGTGGATCCATTTGAATACCAAGTTATTTTATAAAGCCTGCACTGTGTGTTTTGAATGCACATTTGCTGTTATGAATAACAGGAATTGTTTGGCTTGGCCTGCCTTTGTGCCGATGCCAGCTGGCATGGAGCGAAGCTGTGACACATGACACTACAGCTGTGTCCACATGTTTCTGCCTTGCAGTATCCACTTATATAATTTACTTTTTTGATCCGCAGTTGAACTATTCAAGTGAGTATAATTTGCTTTTTTGATCCAGAGTCGAACTATTTAAGTGAACTCATCAAATTACACATGCCAGCCACTTCTATGAGAATACTTATTTTGCCATTGTAAAAAAAAAAAAAAAGACTATATTCAATATTAGTCACTTGTGGCAATGCAGCAACTTTATTTAAACCCATTGCAGTACAAGATACATCCCCAATTGAACTTGAGTATTTATTCCACTTGATACATATAATTGCAAGACAATAGCTCAGCGTTTAATCCAATGAGCCATTAAAAGAGTAACTAATGATGACCTTACTGTAACTGATAGATCAGACCATGATGCTGCTTATGTTTTTCTGTATGTCGCTGAGATGTTCATATTTGACATCATGTTTGGGTTTGCGATTGGCCAACAGTAGCCCACTAACTCCAAATCAGTAAGATTTTTTCAGCCTGTTACAGGAACTCTTCTTATGCAATATTGTATTTAAGGTTGGTAAACTTGGAAAAATATAGCTGAAATTGAACTTAACCTATACTGAACGTAGTACTCTGAAACTCTTGTTAAAGAAAACACACTAGCTCAATTCCAGATATCTAAGACCAAGGCAGGAAATACAAAGAAAATATGCAACAACTTTTTTCAGCTTGCTGGTAAAGCAGAAATAACATGGCACTAATACAGACAATGTTTTCATGTAAGCCTATTTTATTTTATTTACCTCTTCAATCAGAATGAAATAGGAGAGGGCAGGGATTTAGCTTTTTCCTCAAAATCTAGGAAATACTACCCAAGCGTTTTATTCCCAGTGCGCATTGAACTCCACTGCGATATGCACTGTCGTGCGTTAATTCAGTGCAGCTTTTCGAATGTCAGGTCTCGTACAGACCAAAGTAGCTGCACATTATCTGCCGTATGGTCCTGGTAGAGCAACGCGCCGCGTTACAGAGCCAGGGTCACAAGTTCATGGCAGAAATGATTCATGTAGCCTGAAGGAGGGAGCCTAAATTCAATACGTGAGATCCGAGAGGAGAGCGGGGGGCTGATGCTGATGGGTGCCCCTGTCCTAGGCTCTCCCCCTGCCGGCTCTTGCAGAAGAAGCAGAGAAGGTACGGAGAGCGCTGCCTCTGATGTCCTGCATGCACGTCATGACCTGAGCCATGAGATAGAGATTTATATACACGCACACACACACACATATATATGCCAGGGAAAAGTTGACCTGAGTTTGAACACAGTTCACAGAGCGCTGTGGTGAGAGCCGAGACGTGCGTGACAACCGAATATTAAATTCTGTTAGCACTTGGAGTTATTGGGCAGCAAAGAGCTTTAAAGAAACCAAAGCAATTGAGGTTTAACAAAAAAAAAAAAAAAAAAAAAAGAAAAAGAGAAAGTAGAACTTTAAAAATCCAAGTGTTTTCTCAAGGCACTCAGTAAGTATTATGTTCTTGGTCAATAACATTGCCTTTATGATCATATTGACAATGTGTACAGAAATGTATGTGGCATGGCAAATTACAATTTAATGTCAAATGACAATAAAACAGTCGGAGATTATTCAACTGAAACAAAACATGACTTTAATTAAGCATTCCACAGGATAGCTGTAACAAATACATTAACACATAAAGTACTGTGTTTCAGGTAAGGCTTGTGTGAATTCAGACCTGGGTCCGACGGTCTGTGTTTCCCTCATCCCATTGTGTTGGGTACGGCAGCATGTATAATCAGATCCAGTTGCCCTTGAAGCCAAAAGGGAGCACTTTCCATTTTAATAACCCACGAGTTATTGCACCTATTGAATTTGAGGCAAGACTTGCAAGAATGTACTCTTAGGCTAAATGACAAAGTTGCATGTTGGGTTTGGTCTTTTTTTTTTTTTTTTTTTTACAGAGAGGTGAATCTCAAAACATTTGGTTGTTTAATTTCTGGGGCTTCTCCCAACTCTCTGAATTTCTAGTGCCTGCAGTATGAGCCTGGAAATATCAGGGACAGGCTTTCCCATTCGGGTTTTTAGTGCTTCCTGCACCCAGTCAGTCTGAGGAGCAGAACACAAAATCTCACTTGCTTGTGAAGTAGACACCATTGCTGTACATGCTGTATGGGTGCCCAAGTGAGAGAAAAGATAGTGAAAGCCAGGAAGTGTGGATCTGCGTAAATACAGGCATTAACTGAAGATTTTCCAAGCCACTAAAGGGTTTTTCTGAGCTTTAAGATGGCTCTTGCTTAATTTTCTTGTTTTCGTCTTGTTTTCCTAAAAAGGTCAGTACGATCAAGCTGAAATACAGTAAAAGAAATACTAGCTATTGTTAATGTTATTGAGACTTTTGATAGCCAGTTTCATCAGACAAACTTCAATCAGTGTTCGGTTTCTTCTACGATGCGTATTTCTATGAAACTTTGTATCTAAAAAAACATGTTTTACTGGGGTGTGGGAAAAGTGGCTTGTATCAAGGCTCAGTAAGAGCCTCAGGAATAATCCACACTCTGTATCTTGTTCTGCAAGTTTTAAGTCAGGGAGGAACAAATAGGCTGTGTGTATAGGCTGTGAGAAACAACCCCAAAGTAATTAAGTTTGCATTTTTAGGTATTGGACAACTCCCTTATATTCATTTATATGCAAAGAAAAATTGCAGGGTGGCTTGATATCTCCATGAAAACCATGAAACTTCTTAAGTGTCCATCTCAACAGGATGTCTTTCCCGACTTTGGGTTTAGCATTTGGAAAAATCAACATGAGAGTTACATTGCATGAAATATATACAAATACACATACACGTGTGCCATTTTCAAATGGCTTGATCTCAACGCAGTTAAATAAATGCAACTGCTTGTGTTTTGACTCAAGCCCTGAATATGTTAGGTCATTCCTGCCTCAAGCTGTGCTGTTTATACCTGAAAGCTGTCTCTCTAAGTAGCTGTGAGTGTCAGATTTGCCAATGGAAACAGAGTTGATGCATCTAATAAATAATGGTGTGCCACATGGAACTGTTGCATCTTCTCTGAAGAAGTGCATCAAATAAAGTGAGATTATTGTTTTCAATATCCATTGCTTGACCATACGGAAATTTTCAAGTGACAAAAGCACTGAATGGTTTTTGCTGCAGCACTTTTAGTTTCAGAAGAAAAAACGTCATTTCTCTGAATGTGTATGGAATATTGATGAAAGGTTTTGTAATCTCTTGTCAATTTAGGAAGCCTTCATGAAGTGTAAGAATTCTTCATCACTCTGTCTCTCTGGGTCTTGGTCCCTGCAGACCATGGAAAGTCTGTGGTGAGAAAAGCAGGGACGAACTGTGGGAGAGGAATAGTTGAGCAGGGGGATATTGCCTGTTCTGTGTCAGGGGAATAGAATATTCCATTAGTTTAATGTAAGGGGGTTTTCCCTAGTTTTTCTTCTTATACTGAAGCTTGGTAGAAAAAAGTCTTGGGCATTTCTACATCTTGTGAAACCAGTTTTTTTTCAGTTGTTTCTTAATTTACTAATTGTCTTCACTCTTGGTGGAAACATCTCCTTTATCAATTGACAACATCTGATGGGGGGGTTGGTTTTTTTTCCAGTAAGAAATGGTGGATGCTGTTTTCTTTTATTGTTTCTTCCTCCCCTCGGCCCTAACAGGAATTTAAATCTACAGTTTCATCATCCCTAGCTAATTGCCACTGAAAATTTTAACTTTTCCCTTTTTAATCAGTCATCTTGTACTGCCGATTTAAACTCTTCTTTCACTGTGCTTGCTATAAGTCACAGGCAAATGAGTTAGAGGGATTTGGTGAATATTTGCAATATTTAGGGAACCATAACTTGTAAATGTTTGACTTCATATATGCCAGATACGACTTGTTAATTTGGAAAGTGATTTTTCTTGTTGACAGAGTTCAAATTTTGAATCAAAATATGGCTTGGAAGGAGAAAAAGATCGAGAGTGTGTTGGTCGTCCAATAACTATTAGTGTTTCTGTGACACTTGGATATTTTGTCTTTCTCCTGCCCAAGCGTTGTGTAAAGAGATTATATAGGTATGGGTATGTAAGCTTGAGTTTCTGGTGTGGTGGCAGTAAGATCCATAGTGATGGACTTAGTCATACAATTTTGCCAGGAGTGACCAGAATCTATGTCAAATACAAGTTACCTTCAATATAGTTGGAGTCTGGAAGATGTTCCACTTCAGGAGAGACAAAGTGGTCTTACCATAACAACTGGTGGAAATGCTTCTTTATAAATCTAGACATAGGGGTGAAAAGAGAAGAATTAGTCACTGATGTTTGGTGTCCCCTCCTTGTGACCAAGGTGCTAGACTTGAATTTAAAGCAGCCTTGTGGGACAGTGCCTTGATCTCTCACACAAGATAAGCAAGCTTAGTCAAATAACTGGACAGTGAAGAAATGGAATGTTTTACCTTTGCTATCTGAGAGTAATAGTAATAAAATAGCAGCCTAAATGCTTTGGGACAATACATGACAGCTATTTGCAAAACGACTAATCTTCAGAAAATTAACGTAAAGAAAAACAGGCCTTCTTCCTGGCTTTTTTTTTTTTATAGTTCTCCCTTTGAAACTCAAAGTATTTAATAAAAAGTCTACCCCTACCCCCCCAAAAGTTGATCTCTTCCCTCCCCCAAAGCCATTTACCATCTAAACAGAAGTTTTTGACAGAAGCATTTCAATCAGCTCTACAGAAAGTTTTCAGAAATATTTGGTCGCATTTTGAGCAGTCTCTCTGGACAGATTTGTTTGAAGACATTGCGGTTGATAGTTTAGGTGAGTGCTAAATAATTGTGGCTTTCCATTTTTCTAAACAAACATGATACAATGCATTTTCCAATTAAATTTCTAGTTGCAGTGGTTACCATTTTGGAAGCAACATCTGCCAACTGTTACCATACTGTGGTATCTGACGTACCATGCTTATTTCCTTTCTGAGGGCAGAGCAGACTACGCTATCTCCTACAGAACTTTGAGGCAAATGTTGATTAATGTTGACTTTTTAATGGTAACCACTGTGATTTTTTTCCCCCTATAATTCATGGTATTATACATAATAATAATAATATGAATATCACTGAATTATTTATACCCTTATGTTGGTAAATAATTATGAGTTAATAACAATGAATTATTTCTATATTTACACCAGTAAATAATGACAAGGAAGAGAAATCATTTAGAGTAGGCTCAGTCTCTTGCTAGCCTACACCAATTAAAAGATGTTTGCAAATTTATTTTCATGCCAAAAGAATGGAGCTGCCTTGGGGAGTTTCTAGACTTCAAAAAACATTTAGAGGTTATAACATTCAAGAAAAGCCTCAGCATGATGATGTAGCAGCAGTCACTGTCACCACCCTTGGGTATATAAATGGAAGTGAAAGACAAGAGTTGCATTTACTGATACTTTGCATTGCTGAGACTCATACCAGGACCTGCAGTTTGGGTTTCCACTTTTGAGAAGCATGTCCAGGTGCGAGTCCAGCAAGTAGCTGTAGGAAACCTCTGAAGGTGATAGAGATGAAAAACCTCCTCTGCTTGGCTTTGCAGAAAGGATGATTGAGAGGTGACTTGGTTTGAAGAAGCTCTTAAGGGACTGAAGTACCAAGCAATACAAAATTGTTTAATTTGGTGAATAAATGATGCAAAACAAAGCCAGTATCAGGAAGCTGAAATGAGACATGTAAGTTGGAAATGTAAGCACTCCTGGAATAAATAACTGCTCAAACAAACTCCCAATACCAGAGGTAGTTTTTTGCTTCTTCAAATCAAGACAGAAGGCTGTTTTCTAGAAAATAAGCTTTGAACAGTGGGTAGATAAAACCTGCTCAGAGTTTTCCAAATAAAAAAGGGTCAGCTGCTTAAGCCTAAATTAGCAGTGGGTAAACACTGGTTGTCTGCATTTACCTGTAGCAGTGCACGTGATTTTGGCTGAACACCATTAGCAGAGTTTACTAGAAGGGTAACTTCATCCATGGCATTTCATAGCCTGTGATAAACAATTTGGCCTGGATAAAGTCATGTTTCCTCCAAACTTAAATTACATGGAGCTGTTGCGTGCAAGCAGTGTGTGTTGCGGGATGTGTGGAGCATGAGACGGAGACAAGGAGGGTCTGGGATCCATTTCCAGCCCTGCCACCAACTGGCTGTTTTCAGGCTGTTATTCAGCTGTTGGGTCCCTGCTTTCCCACTTATAAATTGGCATAATGGTATTTACCTCATTTAGGAATCATGTCATGATCTTCAGCTAAAAGTTTCAAGGGCTATTACTGTTTATTGTTGTGTTGTATTTTTGACTGAGTTTGCTCAGAGTTATTTCTTGGCGCTTCTGCAAATGCTTCTGGCTTCTGTTCTGAAGGATTTCACAAGTTTGTGGATAGGAGCTGATTTTCTTATTCTCTAGTTCAAAAGAGAGGAGGGCCCCCTTTTGAATCTGAGAAGGTGAAAAATGCAACTTTTTTAATGGTTAGGTCCTGCTCTGAAACTCTTGAATATGGGAGGACAGTCAACGTTGTGCAACGGGCATCTCCTGGAAAGAAGAAACATTGAGGAATTGCTTCTTTTGCTTTTATAACTCTGTTCTCAGGGAAATTTCCTCCTTTAAAGCTGTTGTGTTACTTAAAATAAGAATGAGATTGCTTCCTGTAACTTTGGGATATGCATTAGATAGGAATGTTCGCCAGGGTAGGACAGGAGTGGGTCAGAAGAAAGCTATGATTGTTTGACTGCCCACCTGATTCAAGGTGCTTAGCTGAAGCATACCTTCCCTCCATGGGTGGCCTTTTTCCAAAGGCATTTAAATAGCTTGGAAGCACAAGCCCTACCAACTTCCAGTCTTGTGCAAAACTGCTGCAGAGCTGGATTTGCATCCTCCTTCTCTGATTACCTAAGGTAGGTTCAGCCAACCAGGACCCAGGAGAAGTAACGGCAGGAGGGACATCTTCTGTGCCACTTGTCCCAGCAAGTCAACTTAAAACACTGCCTGTGTGATGAAGAGCAACGCAAAAACCTGACTAGCCCATGAAAAGCTGTTGTGCCCAAAAAAGCAGATGAAGCTGCCATCTAAACATTGCCGGCTGAGTTTTAAACTCCATTATTGGAGCAAGGCTATTTTTGAAGACAGAAAAACGAAATTAAAAAGCCAAAATATAGTAAGTCTCTTTGGAATAACTCTGGAGAAGCCAAGCTCCAGCTTTGAAATTTTTTCCCCACCATGACTATCATTAGCCAAGTTGTAATCCATGCAAAAATCGGGATGAGTTAAATGGTAGCAGAGCTATCAAGCATGGCTAGAACAAGGTTTTTGGAGAAGTAATAGCAAATCCCCATGGGACTTTGTACCTGCAGAGCTCACAGCCTTTTATCTTTCATTAGCAAATATTGTGCGTTATTGGACAGTGCCTTGTGCAGTTACTTACAGGAACATTTAATCAAATAATCTACTCTTCTCCCAGGCGGCTTAGACCACTGCAGTTTTATAGTTACCTACTTCAGCTGGAACAGTTCCTTTCAGCTGTAAAAGCAAATATGCAACATGGAAAAAAGTCTCTTTTTATCAAAACAGACAGAACTGTTCCAGCTGCTGATATTAAGGTAAAAATAGCAAGGTTAAATGTTAAACAATCTCTGAGTGGACGTTTATAACTACAAAGAAAGCCAGACCAATTGCTCTGAAAGCACATTCTTTTTTTTTCTTTTTTTCTTTTCTTTTTTTTTTTAAAGAAATAATAATAATAATAAAGGTCTTGTTTTACTTCTCAAAAGAAAATTTATTTTCCCCTATTGCTGATGATTAAATACAGTGGAAACTCGTTCCCTTGATAACAAATACATCACTAATGTGTGGTGCTTCCTGCCCCAGCATCTTGTAACTCACAAAAGTTTCCATGGCCAGATTTGAATGCTCAAAGTGCTAATAATGTCTGCTAGTCAGCCTTCCTACTGCTCAGAAAATTTCACTCCTGTGGCTTTTTGGCTTGTTTTGAGAAATCACTGTAGAGGTTAGTGAACTTTTCAATGTGTTGGTATTTAAACTGTGGTCAGACAGTGTTAAAAAAAAAAAAAAAGAAGAAGAAAAAGAAAAAAGTTCATAAAAAGATATTCCCCCTTAATTATTGTTTGTATGATCATTTGCATGGGAACTGAACGGATTGTGAAACCTCCACGTTAAAATGAAATTCCTCTAACTCTTAAAATATCCTGAAAAATATAGTGCATTAAATGAAAAGATGCTTAAAACAATGCTGGGGTTTTGTTCCAGAGAAACATTTGGGCACTTTCACTGGGAAAGGAGGTTAAAAGGTTGTCAATGCTTTCTCCAGGGGCCCTGTCTGACAGTGAACATGTGTTTCCTCCCTTTAATCGGCTCGCCAGTAGCCAGAAAGCTGCTTGTTTTCTGCAGAGGTTGTCAAAAATGATTTCAGTCTGGAGACGATGAATGATAAAAGAGGTTTTCAAACACAGTTTTGCACTGTAGCATTTGCAGTCCCAGAGAGGATGGATTGTATTACAATCTCAGTGCAAAGGGCCATGTTCCTGTAGCAAGAAAACAGTGCCTCACTCAACCTGTTTGATACTCCCACTTACCTTTCAAAGTTGAAAAATAGAAGCTAGACCTCAACTAAAGAAAAAAATGAAAAAGAAAAAAATCATCCCCAGAGTGTGTTCCTTCTTTCTGATAAATTAAGTGGTTTATATATTTAGTAAAATTTCTGTTTTCCTCACGTGGGTCCTGGGAGCTGCATTTCCTTCAGGAGTTTGTGGAGTGCTCATTCTTCTCCTGGATATTTTATACTGGCTGCAGAGCTGTTCCCTCTGAAGTTAGCAATCAAACTTTCTCCATGAAGACTAGGCCTATAGTTAAAAGACCTGACACCGTAAAATACTGACCTACCTTAGCTTCTGCTGAAATCACCCTTTTAGATAGCGCTCAGCATCTTCCTGATGTAAGTACTTGTGTGTATACAGAAACCTAATTCTTTATTTTCAGGCAAGACTTTACAAGTTGGGTAAGTAATGCCAGTGAAACAGTTTTTACCTGCAGAGGTTAATGCCAAGTCTAGAATCCTATAGGGGATTTATGACGCCAGCTAGACCCTGATGCCATTTCCACTGATAGTATTGCTAACTCTACAGGCTCAGAAATTCTATACATGAGATATTTTTAGGAAAACCAAAAGTGTAATAACATCAGCAGTAAGACCTGCCCATGATACATGGTTTTATTCCTGAACGCCTGCAGCCCGTACCCAATGCCTGTGTGATGGTTAGTTGCTTCATCTCCCGTGAACATTGACTAAAGTGATGCTGGATGCCTTGCTGTTGCGTAAGCTGCTTTTTGCCCAGAAATTAATTCTTTCTCCCCAAACTCCAAATCAGCTCAGTATTTAGTCCCACACCACTGCCAGTTTGGTCCCTCCCTGCTTTCCCACTGCCAAGTCCTATCTAATCTCTGTCACCTTTCTCTTCATGTGAATTCTGCCACCAAATCCTGCTTTTGCCCAACCTTTCCCTCGGCTCCATCTATCTCTTGTTTTTATACTCATAATTTTATCTATATTATTCCTTGGCTTCTTTGCTACAGTCAGCCAGGAGAAGGTGCAGAGGGGAGCACCTGCAAGTGCTCTTTATCCTCCAATTCCCCATCCTTGCGTTTTTAGGAGGGAAGGTCTCAGGAGTCATCCTTGCTGACCCATGCCAGCGTCTGCCTGTGAGACTGGCAGGCAGCAGGGGAATGTCCCCTCTCCAGGCTGGTGTTGGCTGATGCTGGATTCATCCATCCCAGCTGGAGCTGCCTCCAGCTTTGCCAAAACTTGGGTGGAAAAAGAGCTGATGGTGCAGCAGGAGCAGGAACCATTTGGAGGATAACTGAGGTCAGCAAATGCCCCAGGTAAGTACTGCTCAATGCAGGTCAGATACATGGAAGGAAAACAAAGTTTAGGCATACTGAATGTATCTGGTTGCTCGATGACACTTTCCATGTTTTTCTATTCTTTCCCTTTTCTTTTGCTTTTTAACTGAAAGAAAAGAGTGTGGCAGAGTTTCTACCACGAGTTTCAGCAGTTCTCCTTTCAGTTACGTTGCACCGCTGCTAACAGGAACTTCCTGTTTAGTTGCTGCATTAAAAGGACATATATAAACAAGAGAGTCCCAGAAATGACTAAACACTAAGCACAGAAGGTTTTTATTATCATCTTTTGACTCTTGTACATGGGGAAGGCTTCATTCCTTCTTTTTTCTTTTCTTTTTTTTTTTTTCCTGGGCACAACTGAATTCCAAAATATTTCTCAAGTGGTAACTTGTATTCCAGTCTTTATTATTTCTGACAATATTTTAAATAGTTGGAGTTGAATTTTCTGCCAAGAAAGGCAGGCTGTCAGGCAGCAACTGTAGAACCAAAAATTGAATATACACTCAAAGCATACTTGGGAAACTTGAACACAGAACTGGACAACATCATTTTTCATCTGAATGTGATTACCATTTAAGTGGCGTAATGTCACTGGGAAGTTTTGCTGCACTTATGGTCAGCTTGGAAGTCTTCTCCATCGATGCCAAAAAAGCATGTAACAGGTGCATGAAGAATTTGCTAATGTGCTTTGAAGAACCTGTGCAAAACAAGAAATAGTGCATACGCCTGGGAAGTCACCATCAGTCCCAACAGCATCTATGTCACATTGCTCTTGACTAATTCTTGGGCAGCACTTTGAATATTTAAAACACCATCTCAGCACAAAGTGTCATCATGACCTTGGCTTTCTCAAAAGTCTCCCTATCCAAACTGAAGCACCGGGGAGAGACAGGGTGAAGGCAGCACATCCCACCAGGAGAAAGCTCAACTCCTCCTCTTCCTCATGCCGAAATATTTGACTAATGTCATAGAGATTTGGCTAAGCGGATTCAATCAACTGTTTTCACTCTATTATAGTTCATAATCCCTATTCAAGATGAAGTGCACTGCAGCCTAATGAATGTGGTAATGGAATCCTTGTGTATGTTTTTCCACAGCGGGGTGCAGATTAGCATAAGTGTCATATTCTGTTGGCATGCCTGCTATTATATCTGAGGCGTTGCACACACTGGGAATTTTTCAACTGGATAATAATAAGATGAATATGGTATGCACATGCACATCGAACACACGGGTTTTAGAAAGTGATCTATAAAAAAATCTCACCTGGAGGGGCATTATGATAGATTAACTTTGCATTTTGGCTTAAAAACGTAATGTTTAAGCCAAGCGTATGGTAACATGAGTACAAAAGAATTAGATGAAATTTCATGCACAGTTTTAAAGAATGTTGTCATTTAGGGCAGTGGACTGCTGAAGGGTATTCTGTAGGTCTTAGAGTTTCATATATTCATGTATTTCATATATTAAAGTTCAAAAACCAGGCTCAGACATCCCCCTTGCTCAGAGCTGATTGTTGCATCTCCGAGAGATGGCACACAGGTAGAGGAAAGCTTCTGGGTTGTAGAAGATCACCGTGTGTACACGCCTCCTCAGGCAGTCACTGTCAGTCTGTGAAAGATGAAGAAAAAAACCCCGATTACCTTTATTTCAACAGCACTTTGGCTTTACCTGCTGAATGTTGGGGTTTTTTCCACAGGCTGATCCAACTGTTTGAGCAGAAGTTCATGCTCAAAAAAAAATCCCTCCCAAAACACAGAGTCAAGTGCTCGCTGTGAATCAGTGAATAGCTTTCGGTCTATGTTTATGTCCTCTGAATTGAATTTTTCTCCGACTTGTAGGGTGCATGTTTAATTGCTTAAGGCATTTTAGTTTTCCTCTGGTTAAAGAAACTCTTGATGAATCTCCTTGCACATCACCTGGGGGAGACAGCACAGCTTATGATTAGTCCCAGAATTTATTACTTGATTATGGAAAGTGCAGGCCTGAGAAATTCATACCACTTAAGCAATGGTTTAGTGTGACTAATCAAAGAAGTTTTCCTGGCACATGGGAGGTATCAATATATATATAGACTAGTGTAGAAAAGCATATCTTTATGCTTTTAAGCATGGTGGCACGGTAACAGCTTAAGCATGTTAATCAGCTCAAGGTAAGTGCTGTTTCTGTATCATATTTTAATCTGACTTTTTCTGCAGTGTTAGAGAAATTATATCTGTAGCTGCAATAATATTTAGAAAATAAATTGTTTGCCAAGTGAACAAGACAAACAAACAAGTCATTCAGACCTGAGAATTAATCATGAATTTCATTTACCTTTATTATCAGTACATTTCTGCACAATCACCACAAGTCAAACTATTTGAACTTTACCAAGAAGTTAGCGAGCCATCAAAGGGTGTTAATGTTTGTTTGGTATTTAGTCTGGAGGAGCTTTGCTTTTAAAAAAGATCTATTATTGTGGGTCAGTAATCTGATATATTTTTCCTGACAACAAAACTTGGACTTCAGAGAACTGGGCTAATATCTGTGATACAATTGAGTTGCAAGTGTTATTCTCTGTTGTTTTCCAAAGCCTGAATGACCTTTTCAAAACTCTAAGAAACCTGTATCTCACACGTTTGTGTATTAGCAAGAATTGGTTTTCTAGCAACCCTACAAAGCTCGTTTAAAAAAAATAAAAATAAAATAAAATAAAAATCCCACTGCTGGTTGAAAGAATGTAAATTGGGGGTTCCAGTGAAGTTCAAGCACCCTTTACAATCACATCACCCCTTTCCTTGAACATGGTATAAAGAGGCTGGGTGGCAAATGTATTTAAGACTCTGAGGAAAAGGGCTGTTAAGTCGACCTTGGTAACTTAACTGAAACAGTATACGTGTAAATCCATCACAAATCCCTGGCCTTTTACAACTCCTGTCCCAATGGAAATCAGATCACAGAACTGTTTACAAGAGACTACGAGTCATTTGGATAAAGAGCCATGACAGCAGGCCCTGTATTATTTGAAATTTTAGTAACCCAAGCCTAAATAAATATTCTATAAGCAAAATAATAAGGATTAAGTAATTATTATGAGGTGATTATACTTATGATATTTTGTATTTAGCAGAGAAGAACAATTTCACTGTAAATGTTGATGCTTTTCCTTTTTGCAATCGGTTGTAATCTTCTGTGTTTAAAGATAACGTTCCCATTTCAAAAAAATACATGCATATATATCTTACCCTGAGCTTTAGATGTCCTGAGTAGTAATCTTTAAAACCACTAGAAGTAGTGCCATAAAAATACTTTACAACATTGTTTAATGTATGAGCTAATCCCCAGCTAATGGTCAATTTTTGCCATTTTTTCTAAGTGGAGAGGAGAGGGGAGGGTGGGGAGCCTGGTCCCATTCAGCCAAATGCCCTGTCAGCGCAGGAACAAAAGGGAATCACTTCAAGTTTTAGTGCTCTGAGTAACCTTCTTGGCATCACAAACAAATACTACATTTTCATCAGCGCTTCAATTAATCTTCCCCAAATAATACTTTATGAGCATATGCTTGGAAATAGTTGTATTAAACTCATGTAAGGTTGGGTGGTGGGTTTTTTCCTTCCTCCCCAAAGTCACTTAGAAATATTTACTGCAAACAGATGTGAGTACACTGTTAACTTGAAGAATTAAAGTTCTTTCTTGGGGAAATCATTATTTTACAATTAATAACTGTAGAAAGGGAGGAGGCCTGCCTGTATGCCTAGTGTTATAGGAAGCCCCTGGATTGCTCTGAGTAAAATTTGCCTTTGATCCTTCTTGTTATAGTTGGGGCTGCCTCATCCTTACCTGGCTAGACAGCCACCCCCACAGTCCCCATCCTACGTGCCACCTACCAGCAGCTCTTTCCCAAGCCCTTCGCATGGGGGGAGCTTTAAGGAAGCAAATAAGTGAAACCCACACCCCTTATTTCTCTTCAAGGTAAAATTATTGCTCAGTGTGATCAGTTATGGAAATGGGCTGCTCACGTGTAATAGTTTTGTGGCTCCGCTGATGATGTGAGCATCCTACAGACAGGTCAGCTGTCTGGTGGCTGGTTGAGCTCATGAGATGAAGTCCTTGTTTTGCACCAGCCTGTGTACAGGGACGATAGCTGTGACCAATTTGGCTGCCTGGAGGTTCAAGTTCTTTTCTCAGCCCTTCTGTAGGTTTCTAGTGTCTGTCCTGGGCACATGAGATTATTGAGATGTTTTGTCCTTGAAAAAGTAGAAATAACACTCTTGCCTGGGGGTGCCCAGAGTCTTAAGTTGTTAATATTGGTAATGTCCTTAGAGATCCTTGCAAGGAGGATGCTGTGTAACTGGGTTTGTGATTCAGGAAAGCGAAAATAAAGGGTACTGATGAGATTGTACCTCTCAGGCAGGAGCGTGGAGATGAAGGGCATTTACTGCAGTCTGTGGTGGTGAAGTGATAGTGTAGACACCTGCACCCCAAACTGATAATTCTGATGTGCACCACAGAGATCACACAGCTGTAATATATTTGTGTGTGTGTGTGTGCATTTGTTTTTTTACGTATTTTCTATGCAGTGAGGAAGCCCAAACCACAACAGACATACAGAGAAATGTTTACTTTCCTTGTTTAGGAAGGGACTAAAGTGCTGTGCTGGGGTTTTTGTAAGTGGCAGTCGTTTAGTGTGTTGCAATTTGAAGGACAGAAGGAAACTGAAGGTGTGGGGAAATCAGTGTCCTCAGGTGCTGCCTCATGAAGCCAATACCCACTGTGATTTTCAGAGGGAGAACAGAGCTCTCTGTCCCACAGCATCTTCATTAGCTGAGCACATGTGCATACATATACCAGGGAAAATATGTCTGTATAAATACATAGCTCTTTAATGGCCAAGTCAGCAGTCATTTGGTGGCTACATCCATCTGCATCTGACATCAGCGATGCAGAGATGTGTAGTGCAGGGGAGAAGCTGTCTGTTTTCTGCGGAAAACTGCTCCAAACATTGTTATCCTCCCACTGTTGCTAGCTTCAGTCTGCAGAACCATGATTTTGATGAAAATTCTCTGAAGCTTATCCCTCTGTGGAGAGTAGATGCTGCTTCTCTCCTTGCCCAGGCCTGGCTCCCACAACTTGATCTGGAGCAAACCCAGCCCACACTTGAAGGCACTTGCTACTTACAGAATGACCAGCTCCTCACAGGTAGGAGCAGGATGAGAACTGTGTTGTGTTATGTATCAACTCCCCTTTTTACAGCCAAGGAAGACAATTTGCAGCCTGCAGCTCTGTGTGGTGAATGAACCTCAGCTATATTGATGGCTAAGGGTAAAAGAGGGTCATAAATGCTACCAAAATCTTGTCAAAGTATTGTGTCGGAGAAATCACCCAGTTGCTGCTCTGTGTGCTCTCCTTCCACTAACCTCCTGGCCTGGACCACTGAAATTATTACAGCTTCAATTATCAGGCAATAGATGACCCCTTGCTGAAAGCAGGGAAGTGGGTGGCAATCCTAATTAGATCCTGATCCTGGAGATGTAATGTTCCTCTGATTTCCAGTCCCTTTACAGTCAAAACTCCCTGAATTAAGTGGAATTCAGTCTGATTTACCTTGTGAGGAGACTTGGGATTGAGTCTGTGGCATCTTTGCAGGAGAAGCATTTGCTTTCCTAGTCGACAGTAGCAAGACCAGCGTACTCACTACCCTGTGGGAGCGAGCTGTAAAATCGCAAATGGATTTTTAACTTCTTGTTTGTTGGACACATCACTGCAGTAAAGCTGCCCTGGGAACAACCTGTACCTGTGTCCTTACCCAGCTTCTTGTCCCCAGCCTAATGGGGGACTAAATGCTGTTCTTTGAGGGGAGCGAAGGAAGGAACTGATGCCTCCAGGTATGAGAGGCTGCACAGAAATAGCCTAAGAAATATATGCAGTCAACTTCCCAAACAGCTAAGCTTTGCTATGATTTACTTTGGCGCACAGGAAAGCAAAGTTTGAGTGGTTGTGTAGAGCAAAATAGTCAATGCTGAGGATCTGCTACCTTCCCTATGCATGCACTGTGGAAGGGTTTCCCCTGGATTAGCTTTCACCTGGTTCCCATGCACTGAGTGCCTGGTATGCATTAATTGTGTATCTTCCAGCTTTCATTTCATCTGAACAGGTCTTCGCTTTGCACATCGCAAAAACAGCTCACAGTTTGAACCAAAGTGCTATAGTTGTGCACATTCCTAATACAAGCTAAAATGGGATAGGTGCACCCTTTGACCCACACAGTCCTGGGTGAATGACATCAGACAAATCCTTATTACCTGCAAGAACCTGCACCTCTCCACCCAGCCCCATCCTCCCTCAGCTCAGGGACACTGTCTGTCCCTGAGCTGCAAAGCCAAAGAGTCCATCATTCCTCTTTTCCCACAATAATTTGCACATAACTAGCTAGCAGTTACAATTTAGCATTTTCTCCTAGCATCAGCTAAATAACAGTGACACTTTCCCTACTGTCATTGGGCTTTGCTAATTTTAGCTCAGCTGTACTTCTTATTTTTTCAGGAGAGCCATAAAACCTTCTTCCAGCTTTGCATTTTATTCCTCTTTGAAGCCAAACAAATTAGCAAAGTTGAGAACTTTATTTTCAGAGTTCATTAAGCCCTTAACAGTAAATCCTTTTCTCACATTCCAGATGTGGTTTTCTTGACCTCAGTTTATATTTCCCTGTGATGTGAACAAGCCGACATCTTATTTAGGCCTTACCAATTTCTTTGGAGAGCCGAGCAAAAGGGGGACACAAGTAGCCTCCTGAAAGGTTTTCAGAGAGAGAGAATGATAAAAATCTTTGTGCTATCACACCAGCCTGATGCTTCGTCTGTAGTCATTAGGCATTGCCTCCACTGCTTAGCACCCTGACCTCTGCAGAGCTATTTTCGCATATCAAATACATTTTTACTGATATATTTTTCATCTCCTTCCTTTTCACTTGGGTACTTTACATTTTGGAGGTAGTACTCACCTGCATTTGGGTTTGTCTAAAGCATGGCCCTTGAATAAATTAAGCGTGTTGTTTTGGCAACCCGTCAAAATCTGCACAAATCCTTCTTTTCCACTTTGATTCTGCAGAGCATTTTGAATATGCTGAAATTTAGCAGTTTGGGCAGTCCCCTGGATTTGAGTGTTGTCAATTATGCATCACATGCATTAATTAAACCCCCGAATGTATCTATTCTCTTCCAGCCACCAGTGAATCATTTTAAATGTAGTTTGTACCTTTTTATCCTCTTCAAATGTTGGATTTTCGAAGACAAGCACCTGCAAGCCTTTTAGGAGGTGTTACTCCTGCTGTTACTGACATTTTAATAAATGCAGAAATAAATGCTCCCCACCAAATTGTCTAATGTCAACACTTACCTCATTGAAAGAAGTGAGTCAGTTTGAACAGAATTTATAACATGTGCCGTACCTATAGCTGCCTAACATGAAGCGCATCCAGTTTTGTATCCATTTTTCCTGTTTTCTTTGAAACCATAGTAACTATCAGGCTGTGTTCATAAATATTACAATGAATATTTGTCTTTGTGCACTTGCACAGGGAAACATATGAAAAATGGATCAAAGACAGCAATTCATAAAGGGGGGAAAAAAAAAACCCATCCCTTCCACATGGTGTATCAGTCTGCTTTCCACACAAGTGTAGGCGCTCATTCTTGCCAGCAAATATATTACAGTGGGGTAAGACAAATACCGTAATAGAGAGTAATGCCCTGAACCAAGAGAGCACCAGTATTTGGTGACTTCTTGCTTAAGAGAGCACCTCAAGGAATCACCAAATGTGACTGGCAAGATGCTGCTTTGCTGTCTGCAAATAAGTGTTTCTGGGAAGAGAGAGGCTTGCACTAGCATTTTGGCTGGCTGCTGGGGTTTTGGGCATCTGTCAGCTGAAGTAACTGGGGGAACTGTGGAGGGAGGGAGGAGAAGATGTTTAAATGCAGCTGAATCCAACCTCTGACATTGCAAAGCTCCCTAGGCGTGCCACAAGGCACAGTCAGTGCTTAACTCTTGTTGGGAGGCTTTGGCATCATCTATTTGGCATTGGGGCTGGCTGGCTGGCTGTCCCAGCAGGCAATATTCCTCCTGTGGGGACTACAGGAAAGCTGGAGGTATTTATGCATCTAAACTGCTGTGTTTGCAGGGATAGCAGGAGAGCTGGTCAACAATATTGTATCATTTCAGCTTTTCTTTTGATAGAATTCTTCTGTATTTTTATCATTCTTATAGACACAACACACACACACCCCCCGAGTTTTTAATGTATCTGTTTATTTTACCAGTCTAATCTGTTGGCTAGCCTGTGTGCTATCCATTTGCTGAAGGCAGTCTCATGTAAAGAAAATATCCGAACAGGATGGTCATGGAGACAGGTTATGAACTGTGTTTCAGTTTGGGGAAATCAGGTAATTCTTTGGCTAGAGAGAAGTGAAGAACAGAAGAAATTGCATTACCTAGTGTGGTGGGTTGACCATGGCTGGATGCCAGGTGCCCACCAAAGCCGTTCTATCACTCCCCTCTCCTTCACTGGACAGGGGAGAGAAAAAATATAACAAAGGG
>JANZLQ010000086.1:18770915-18785160 GCA_026212715.1 Elanus axillaris | reverse complement strand
GACATTAGTGTCCATAGGGTCAGAGACTGGAGTGCTGCTTAGAGCTCAAATATATTAATGTCTCCGTATCATAGTTGAGGGGGATCAGCTTCTTTCCCGGTTGTTGTTTATTATTATTGTTGTTGTTGTTGTTATTTAGTTAATAATTTTTAGCTTCAAGAGGTTTTCTTTTCTAAATAGTTACTGCTTAGTCTTCCTTCTCTCTGTCCCTTATGCTAAGGTGAATCATGAGTTACTCCAAAGGAATTACACCTTCTGTATGCAAAGTCAGGCTCATGGGCTCTACTGATTGTTAATACATGTTCTGCCCTAATCGTGTCACTCTGAGAAAGCCTGTGATTAACTCTATGAGCAAATGAATTATGTGCTCCTCCTGCCTGTTTCACCCTGCTCCATATTATGTAAGAGAAGCTGAAATCAAAGAGGATTTTTCAAGTCTATGCAATTGCAAGCAAATTCCACTCCCTCTTAAGTCATTTTAAAAGTATGTGCTTTATCTGTATAAATAGATATGTAAATATATATACATGTGTGTGTATGTATAAATATATATTTGTATAAAAATATATATATAGAAGGAGAGAGGTCTGTAGCATCAGCAAGTATCACTCATGAATGCATGGCTTGGAATGCAATCATCTGCAGTGTGCTGAAGCACGAGCCCATAGCAACTTTGCTTACTGCATTGATTAAGAAAAATTAAAAGATCTTTTCTTTCTTTAAAAAGAGAAAGAACTGTGATAAGAAAAGGCTAAGGAGGTATTAAAGCCTCGCTAGTCTTTTTTTGTTTTGTTTCCCCCTCTCAAACTTCAGCAGAGCCAGGAAAGAATGCTGGAAGTCATCAGAGGCATGGCTGGGATAGAGAGTGTTAATTCTTCCATATCTAAGCCTCTTTGTTGAAATTCCCTTTGTCTCTTGCCCCAAGTCATTAAACACTAATCCCATCACTCTTCCTAATCCGCTGCAGTAGAGCCAGAGTTCAGTTTCCGAAACTGTCTTTGTTGCTTTCCTAATAGACAGCTCGCTCTGGATTTCAGTTGGTTCGGTCACATTTAGGGCTTTCCAGTGCAGTTCTTTAATGAAGTGCCATTAATGAAACTTTTCCTCCTTCATGCAGTGTGCACGGGCATCAATTGGTTTAGTGTTAAGTAGGGTAAGGTGCCTAGTCATCTTAGCAGCCTTTGCAAAATATGACTGTCAAAGGCAAAACCTAGGAAACAAGACCATTGAAGAGTATAGTCAGTGAAGTACTCGTTTAATTACTAAGGATTTACAAAAGAAAATCTGTTCTTTGTGGCTTACAAAAGACAACAAGCTCAGAAGAGATAGTGAAGGGTTTGGGACCTATTCCTTTTTCTCCCTCCCCCTCTTCCCAACAAATCCTGGAAGAGGAAATGTGGCCGAGCAAAGGCATCAAAGCCCATTGTAAACTCTTTCTAACCTGCTGCAGGAACGCTAACTTTCTAAGTGGGAGGTGTTCCACTTGCTGCTAAAATAAACTTTGAGTCCTCTCCTGAGAAGAGATGTGGCCACGTTATCCAAATCAATTCTTCCACGGCAGAAAGTCGAGCATCAGTCCATTCCTCTGCACTGAAAACAAAAGCTTCTTCTTAACGATAGTGTTTCTGATAATGGAAGGTGGTTTGTAGAGTTGTGTTTGGTTGCATAGGTTTCACCTGGCATAGCGGATGTTTTGAAAAGAGTACTTTCTAGCCAGAGTATAAATGGCAAAACTTTGTATTCTTTCTTATGACAGCGATGCTGAAAACCATCCATATTCAGTTCATTTGCTATATGTGTAAGATGGGAAGCAAAAAGCTCTTTAGGTAGAAACTCCTGAGAAAAGTTGCTTATGTGTGGAGCAGACCTACCTCTAGTTTAAAACCGTTGCCAGAGTGATAGATTCTGTACATAGGTTTAAGTAAAACCATTTCATTTTTTGAAAGCTTTCTTCTGCAGCCAGATACAAGAGTCCCTGAGTTAATTGGAGCCTCTTTCCACGAAGTCTTGAGATTGGGATTGAATCTTCAACTTCCACGTTCTCAGTGGGACACGAAGTTAAAATAAAATAAAGACTGTGAGTGTAGGAAAACTATTGAAGCTGGCAAATCTGCTGGCTGTATATATTATATTTGATAGGTGTTAACATTTTTTCCTGTGATATGAACTATCTAATTACCAGCAAACTTGTGATATGAAATAAACCACATCTTATTGTACAGCACACTTTCCATACGCTCTATTTTACTATGTTCATATGCTGTATAAATGAGATCCAGGTTTGATTATTAAACAATTTAATTGCTCTGGCAAAGTTGATATTATAGTGCCCTGGAACAGAGTGCTCCAAAGGAGGATATTCCTTTAAAGGCTCTTTTAACAACTGGTGGGTCTGTGTTTGGTTTGTCTAGATCATAGGGGGTTTTTTTTCTCTCTCTCCCCTCTCTCTCTTTTCAATAGCAGTTGTTTGGGGGTTGTCTGCTTTTTTGTTTACGTTCTTATATTCTTGGATTTTCTTCTGTTTTGTTGCCAGAATGTTCTGGCAGGTGACACCCTAACTTGATCTTCTTCAAACATTCTGGTGCAATTATGTTGCCTCTCATTGTAAGCCGGCTCGATAACTTGCTTTACTAAAAAAATCTCTAAAATCCCCTGGGAAAATAAATCAGATCCATTTACAAACTGAATAAATCACAACAAAGTGATTCATCTGCAAATGAAACCGCAGCATTCTCTGTAGATAAAGAAAAACAACTGCATTTTGCCACTTCATCAGGGTTTCTTCCCCCCCTCAAATTCCAATGTGCATCTACTGTTGGCAATAAAAGTTATGCTTGCATGTTGTTAAAATTTGTTCATATGCTTCAGCACTTCTACTTTCCATGTAATTGACTTGCCAAGTCTCTTACTTTGGGGAATTGGAACAGCTTTTACATGTGATGAGGAAAAATTTCCTGTACAAGTCACTTTAAAAAAAAAATTTAAAAAATTATCCAGAATGTATCCTGGTGTCATTTATAGGCTATGCTGGAGCAGCACACACCAGCAGCATCACCAGCTGAGTACCAGCTGTCTGCTACACTCCAACCCTTTAAACTCAGTCCTCCCTCAAGTTGATCTGCCCATGGTGAATTAGCTCCCCATGGCTACATCCTGGCAGAGCTTTTCATTTAATCCTTCCCTTCCTTTCCATTTCTCAACTACTGACTTATTTTCCACTCGTCTTCTCTCTCTGCTTTCACCAACTGGAGATCAGATGTAAGAGGAGTGTCGGATGGGTCCACGCGACTTCTGAGGAACGTGTTCTGCAGGGCACAGCCCATCATGATTTGATAATTGTTAAAAAAGCACGTTGGGGACTGACATCAAAACAAGGAGTACTGGATAATGGTGACATAGCTTTCTCTGAACCAGATATGATGCTAAGGGTAATAAACAGGTCTTTAACTGGTTACAGATGTCTAGGTCAAGGCTGGATGCCAGTCCTCAGCATAGGCTGGTAGGGACCATGCTTGGCTTGCGTGGCTGCTGTTTTGGGACAAACTTCCATGCCCGTTTACATGAGTGGCAGAATCCTCTTGGATTTCAGCCCAGCAGAGCCTTGGAAAATGCGGTCAGGCAATCAGCTCTGGGGGGTAATGAACAGATCTCATTATTGATTAATATTGATTTGTTGATACAGCCATTAATGAAACATCTGTTTGTTTCCTTGGCTGGGGTTGATTTTTCCTCCCTGCCATCTATAGGAGCCCATGTGGGGCTCCATGCATGTGGAATTTTCTCATGAAGTCCTTGCTGTAGCTTCAACAAAAGGACACGAAGAATTTCCTTTCCTTTGCTAGCAGTGGCATTCAGACAGAAAGAGAACCCCTGGAAAATGTAAAAGCTTTTGTAAAAACTTAAGAAAAGCATTTAAAGCCTTTTCAAAGAAAGAAAACTTCAATGTAAAGCCTCCCATAGTTGTCTGCCGCTGCAGTCTCTCTTGATTTGAAGAGGTTTTGTTAACCTGGGGGGGCGGAGGGAGGCAGAATTAAGGTTTTTGCTGGGTTTTATTGTTGATTTTATTGTTCTGCTGATTTGTTTTGAGTTCTGTGATATCTTCTTTTTCATCAATACATGCATGAACTGTGATTATACTTGAACATTTATTTATCTCTCCAGAAGCATCACTTTTCAAGCATGAAAATACTTGGGTGTGTTGCTTTGGCCAATAAGTTTCTTTGGTACATGAGGAGAGTTTTCACTTTGATACTAAGTAGCGATCTTCAGTGAAAGATTTCAGTGATAAGTTTGCATGATAATGTCAACTCGTCACAGCAGGAACCTAGCTGGTACCCTCTGGATGGACTGCAAAGCTATGTAGATCAGCTCCTCTTTCCCACTACCCCCCAGCTCCCTTTAGCTTCTGAGGCAGTGCTATCAACGGTCAAAATCAAAGCATCGCATAAAGGAGCCAGAAAACTGATGGCCTCCAAAGAGAGCTTCAGATGAGTGGTAGAGTTGCATGTGGAGAGGGAAAGGGAGATGGGGAAGAGTGGTGAAGGAGGAGGGCTGGGAGAGATGTCTTATGAGAAACAGAGAAATTGTGGAGAGAAGTGGGAAGGTACAAAACCGCATAGGAAGGATGTGCAGCTTTCCACCATTCATGTGCTTATGCTTTGATACCTTGCCTCTCTGATGACACCATCCCCTGCCTCACTCGCACCTCCAATGCCTTGGGAGCCCTGGAAAAGAAATGCCCTCAGAAAAAGGGATTTAATAAAAGAAAACCACCTCTTCAATCCACATCCCCTTCCTAAGCAGCAGCACTAGAGCTGTGGGCATCCCCATGATGCTTGCTTGGGAGGCTGAACAGAAAAGCCATGAGAAAGGTAGTTTTATTGTAAAGAAAAGAGAAAACTATTCAAAGCCAAATATGCTGGAGCACTCAAAATACATTCAGGGTCTCCTCTTTCCTTCTCTCAAACTGTCTTCTCACAGAGTAAACATTTTGATGTGAATTTAATGGGAAACAAAACCAAGCTTTTGTTAGTGCTTGTTCAGGAGGCGGGGGAAGTAGAGATCTTTAATATATTTATCATAGGAATGTGTCAGCTTTTCCACAGCCATCATCCCCCTCCATTCTTGTCAACTTTCCTCTGTGGCAAAATCCTTCCTGCCTCCAACCCAAACCAGAATATATGCTCCAGTGTCTATCCAGCAACACTAGGCACTAGGTCTGAGGAGTTTCTATTGTTGGAAGGTCCCAGAAGGATCTGCCCAGGTCTAGCTTGGAGAAGTGAGGACTAGGTAGCTTTGTCCAGGAGGATGGTACAAGTGAGGTGGGGAGGGAAAAACGCACAGTTTTCTGAGCACCCTTCTGTTGGTTTCAGAGCCCAGCAGTTCAAGGAGTTGGGTTTCCTGGTGGAAATCCTGCCTGTCTTCCCAAGCATATATAGTTTTCCCTATAGAAACTCCCACTTATGAACAAACTTCTCCCTGCAAAAATGTTTATAGAGATATGTAGGTGAAATTCATTGGCCCCTGTTTCAGAAGAAGTCATATTCCATGACCAAATGGCCTTGGATGTCTGTGAATGATTCCAGACTTAAAATTGTCCTTGTGAAAAGAAGTGCCGAAGTCTAAAATTATCCTATGAGAAAGGCTCATACAAAAATTTCTCTTTTAACAGGGTTTACACATCAAGTTTCTCCTGCTCAAAGAACTTGCAATGCAGTATGTCAGCTTTGATGATGGAAATATTACCCTCTTGCCTGGATTTTATTTTATGTTTGTTTTCCCTTCTCCCTCTAGCAGCCTCCAGCACCACTCTTGAAAAATGCTAATTACCCATATATACCCCCACCCCCCGCCATGGAGAAGCAGCAGTGATACCGCAGCTCTGCTGCCAGCAGGGCAGGGGCAAGGGCTGGCTGCACCCACGCGAGTGGGGCTTTCCAAGAGAAACAGTCATATAACACAGCTCTTGAGTGCCTCGGCCATAAATCTTCTTTGGGAGCCTTGCCTGCTTTATGGACTCTGCCATTTTCTCTCAGACAGTTCACAGCCTGCCCTCTTGCTTCTTGCAGAGGCAGAAAGAGCATGGCTTGCTCTGGAGAGAAGAGGATTTAAGTTTTCTATAATACTGCGATGAAATGACCGGAAGAGTTGATAGAATGCGATTCTTTTAAGCTAGTGAGAGAGTGCTGCAAGGTTAGTAGAAAGTAGAGGGCAATGAAATTTTAATCCATGTCTGTTAAAAGAAGCAATAGAAATAATCAGCTTAATATGCAGTAAAGGAGATTTAGATGAGATATTAGAGAACTTCCTTGTATCAAAACCAGTTAAGCAGTGAAGCAGACTATTCAGTAACTATGTGGAATCACCGCTGCAGGAGACACATCTGTAAAGGTTGGGTCTAAGGAAACGTAATCCTGTCTCCAACAGATGGTGTGGATGACTCCTCAGGGACAACACTCATCTCAATTTCATGTGGTTCACTATGGAGAGCTTTCCCACTATAGAGAGGCTGATATCTAGTTCCTAGGGTCAAAAAAGAACCTAAGAAAAGCCATACTGGTTCAAAACTAAAGATCTAACCCAGTGTCTCATCTGCTATGGGGACCCACAGCATCTGGGAGGAGTGTAAGAGCAAGAAGGTCATACAGGAATACTTCTCCCAAATTATCTCCCGCCCTGCAAATTTTGAAATTCAGAGACTTGACATCTCCAGCCAGAGATGTTGTCTTTGTAAGGTCAGTCTAAGCAGCCCACCTGGTTGGCTTGTTCCTGGTAGATTTTCGTGTTAGTTTTTTGACTCAGGAAAAATAAAGTGGTCATGAGAAGGTGGAAGAGGCAAGATGATAGTAGGAGAAAAAAATAGAAATTGGGCTACAGGAGAAAGAGTGGAGCAGAAGGGAAGAGAAAGGAGCAAAGTAGGATGAGAAAGCAAGGAATGAACAGGAAGAGGAAAGGACATGGATGCCTTGCCATGAAGGAAAGCAGGGAAGCAGATGGTAGTGTTGGTTGTGACATCAATGACTAAGTCCAAACCAAGTCCTCTGGTAACTGTGGCTTCCTTAAAAAAAAAAAGGGGGGGGGGGAAATCCCTCTGCATCAGGAGAGGAGGGGGAAGCTAAGAGATTCACACAGTGGTTGTATATAACATCCAGAAATTGCATTAATAGAGTACTTCCACTGTCCCATATTTTTCTGATTTTGTGAATGTCACATGTAGAACAGCATCATGTGGTTACTAATTATGACTACCAAAGTGCAATTTGTAATAAGGCTAGCAGATGTTTGCAGCACTAAATATAAAACAAAAGTCAGATCAAAACCAGCTCTTTTTGCCCAGGATATATCCACTCCAGGTCACGTAGAATGTGGGTTTTGTTTTTAAAACAAGTTATTCTCTATAAATTTTCTCTCTCTCACCTTTTAAGGTCTGTATTTGTGACGTGGTCCGTGAGATCAGGTTGCAGATTATAATATTCCATTTGGTCACACTTGGGTTCTCATTTTGCTTTCAATCAGGCAAAGAGGAGTTTTGCCACTGAGGACAGGATCAGCCCCTCTGTTTTGCTTTCATGAAGATTTTAAAGGCCATGTGAAAATACGAAAAGTTTGTGTTGACCAAAATGCCTGTGATGAACTAAAAGACAGTCATTTGCACTCATGTGAGAAGAGCTCTGTTAAGAGCCATCAATCCCACTTGTGACAGAGTATTGACACTTGCTGGTCTTTAGGATTCGTTTCTTAAAATGCTAATGCAGACAAGTTCCTGTCTGTTGTGGGAAAATATGGTCGAACTTTGTTAGATGAGACACTCGAGTGCAAATAAATGTTTCCTGTAAGAAAGCATTTGGCTCGAATCTTTCCTCTTTTTTTTATCTCCTAAATTGTTTCCCCATGTCCTTAGTGACACCCTTAGAAGAAAAAAAAAATTATCATAAAAAATAAAAGTCAACTGTGCACATGCCAGGGATAATTGGAGATTTATAATACGCCCTATCTAACTTGTGAGCATTGAAATAATATACGTGAGTGATGGGCTGAAACTTCATGGCATGAAGGATGCCTTTCTGGATAATTTACATCTTGGGGGGTAGTATCTTAAAATCAGAGGTCCTGTCTTCACTCTGTGCACATTAAAAACCACATGGTGCTTTTCATAAGAGCCTGGGTCTGCCCCAGCAGTCTCGGCTAAAATTTTTCCCCGCTCTTTAGTCTTGCAGCATGCACTGTGCTCAGACCATCTGGTCACCATTCTGCACCCTGGCCATGGCTGCTTTTAATGGCGAAATGATTTCTGTCTGTATACAGTTGGTAGAGTGTTTTGCATACTGCATATGCTCAAGGTATTACATATGAAAGGCATTATGTAAGATTACAGGCGAAGAAAAATACTTTCTTAAAAATTGTCAGTAATTGCACAGAATGCTCTTGTGACACCATTTGATGATGCAGGATCCTTAACCACTGCTCTGAAATGGTCTAGTTTTTAATTTACATTTTAAATTTTATCCACTGTGAAATACTTTGATTTTTGGTATCCTTATTACTGGCATCTCAGATGGCCCTTCTAGAGGCCAGACCCATGTGTCTGATCATCTAAAGATAGCTCTACATAAACAAAACATATGAAAAAGAGGAGTCTGGGGATCTGTCCAGGCATTCACACCTTGCATGGGCGTTGCTCAGCCCATGCTTCCCCACTCCCTGGCCCATGCCCCTGGCCTGGCACCGGTGACCACAGTTCAAGCACTTACAGGTACAGCAAAGTCAATGTGCCTGACAAACTGGGTTTTAACAAAACAAATTTGCCTCCTGTCCTCTCAGGTTGTAATCAAAGACCTAAAGCTTGGTTTGGCTGCTTAGCATTAAGCAAGGCTGGAGGTGACCCAAATTTTCAGGGACTTCCATACCAACAGTAGCATTAAGCCAGGCTGGAGGTGACTTGAGGTTTCAGGGCAATCCATACCATGCTAGTGGTTATGTGGCACTGGACCCACAGGGACCTGTATCCTGTGAGAGTGGGCACTGGAGGTCCAACCTGGGCATCGTCAATGGCTCAGGCTGGATTTAGAAAACAAGGTGTTTCTGGAACCAGAGCTTCAGTTAGCACTGCAAGACCACCAAGATCATTTCTTAGGACAGATAGACAGCCATGTTCTTGAAGGTGTTTGTTTCTTCATATGGTGTAAACATGCTGTAAGAGCGTTGCACAGTCACCCGTGCATCCACACAACTCCATTCCAAGCACAACTGTAGCAATGCAGCATGAGTCCAGTGCTGGGAAATTCAGCCAAGATGGGGACAAAAAAATCAGCTGTTTTGGTGACAATTCTGCTTGAAAAAGCCAGGCTGCAGGAGTGGGATGCAGAGCTCCGGGATGCCAGGGAGGATTGCTGGGCTCTTTTAGGCTCTGCTCAAGGGAAGCACGTTAGCACATCCCAGAAGGCGAGCATGTGCCCATGTGTTTTGCTGAACTGGGGCCATGTTTAGTTAAGTCCTGATTTAACCTTATTCCCTCACAGGTTTTTGAGGCAAGGTTGTTTTAGCGGGGTCTGCCTCCCCTCGCACACACGCCTTTGGGCTGACACAAGGAATGTTCCACCAGCTTTGCAGGGTTTCAGAGTCACGCATCATTTCAATCTAAAAATAAATCCCAAACGTGGTATTCTATTATTGAAGACAAGTTGAACTGTGCTTTTCACGCAGCGCCTAGAAAAGAAATGATGCTGCATTGTATCTTCAGCTCAGGCACGAAGCCAGGACTAACTGCTCGCTAATATAATTATGACCGAAAATACTGTGGGCTGGTCTGTGGGAGACTCTGCATTCTTTGGTGGAAATGGGCAAGCTCCACCACCCAAAATCTTCTTTCTGTGCACATGAAGACCTTACAGTATATGCACATTTAAGTATGCTTACTCAGAGTAAGGTTTTTAACATAACTACAGTAACTTTTGAATCTTTTTTACTTCTGAAAGGGGAAAAAAGTGCTTTAAAATTAATAAAACCACAAGGTGACTATGGATTGTAAAGGAGGTCTTTTGACAGCTCCTTCTGAAACACAGAGGAGGCCACACTGGACCATGTCTTCTTAAGTCCTTGCAGACATCAGTGAGTAGTCCTGCCTTAAAAAAAAAAAAAAAAAAATCAATGGCACAATTTCACCCTGAATCATTTGCTCTGTTGGTGAAAGTCACAGAGAAAAGTCCTAAAATTATACAATTATAATAATAAATCAATTCAGCATGTCATTTCTGCTTTTCTACATTAATAAATTAACCATGTAACATTGTTCAAAATTATGTCAGTTACGCATATAATAATCTTTTAAATTAATGAAGTGATGAAGCAGTTTGATGACACCCATGATTTACAGGGCTGCTTTTAGCTAATGTTAAAAGCCTTTCATTTAATAAATTGCCCCCTTGAGAAATTACCAAAAATGAATATTTTCTAAGCTAAATGTTCCAAGGTTTACACTTTTTCAATATATTAACAAATGGCAAGGGAGAAGCATTTTTCAAAATATATCTTCTTTTACATATATTTAATTGAAATTAATTAGTATATTACTTTAGAAGGAAATGATCACAGAGAAAGGTGTGGGATCATTTATGAGAGTTTCTTATGGCAATAAAACAGAATTTAAACAATGGAATTAATCATGTCCTTAAAAATTTTTATGATAGATTAGGAATCATTCCAAGCTTTTTGATTAAATAGAAGGACATTCCATACAGACTGGAACAAAAAAAAAAAATCCAGCTATTCCCCTGCAATTAATATTTCTGTGGTTTCATTATGTCAGGATATGTGCATGCTGAATATTTACTGAGCTTAAAGCAGGAGTCCAAGTGAGGTTCACAAGATATATTTTGTTTCGCTCTTCCTTGCGCTCAGCACCCTGATATAATGTATGCATGAGGTTATGAATGCTTAATATTTCCCATTTTATGCATGTCTTATAAGAAGCGAGCTTTAAAGACACTTCCTCATAGGGTTGGTTGGGATTCAAGGAACATAACGTGAAACGGTATAGTATGTCCTATAACAGAGGTTAAAATGGAGGTTATGATTATGAAAGCTCAATAGATTTGAAAGCCAACACAGTGCCCCCTTGCATGTGATACTATCTCTAGAAAGGGAAAGAGATATATAGGTCTATAAAGGGAAGCCTGTAATTGATGCTCTCTGTACTTATTAGGATTTGTTTTAGTAACATCAGGGACTCGTTTTTGTACTACCTCTGAATAAATAATGCGCACAGTAGGTTGGGTCAATTCCCTTTCACTTTGAAATATTTTCAGCGGTTGCACTAAACCCAAGAATAATTCATTGGCTTTTTGTAAGGCAGCTGGATGTATTATGAAAAATAGGTGTGTTAGCTGAATTATTGGGGGGGGGGTGTCTGTAACAGGGGCCACTGTGAAAAAGAAGGGACTCTTTGCCTTTGGGGTGATGGAAGAGCATTTTCCATCTCAATCAGGAGCATTTCTCAAAAAATAAACAGGATCGCAGAAAAAGACTTTGTTCCAGTGTTCATATTTTAACGCTCCATGGGTGAAGTCTGCCACATAGCAGAGACTCCTACGGGAGACCCACATATAATTACCCATGGACAGAGCTTTGCCTCCTGTAAGTAAACCACCATAATGAGCACAGCTCCTCAAATACATATTTATTTTAAAAAATAAGTGAAACAGAACCATCCCAAAAAAGCCTGAAAATTGATTCCAGTGAAGGCTTTGTTTGGCTCCTGCTCCTGGCACTGATTGCAGAGTTTAATATCTCCAGCAAGTTGCTGCCTTATCCCTGGTGCCAAGTTCCAGATCTCTCAAACGGCTCCAGCCCTGCCAGTTACCTACAGTAGGAGAGACGTGGTGAAGTTTTGCTAACATTTGGGAAGTTCTTTGATATATTCTTGGGTGAAAAGGGCCGCAGAAGGACAAATTAATTATTAATAGCAATGATTAATGGCTTAGTTGTGACTTACTCAAAAACATTTTTACGGGTACCCCTTTACAGCAACATCTGAAACTTGTAAGGTTTTTTTTTACTGGGAGGGTTGGTTGGTTTGGGGGTTTTGGGTGAAAATTTTCATTGGGGAGGTTGGGCTTTGGAGAATGCTTCTAGAGCATCTCCTAGTGCTCCCACCCTTGGAAAAAGATCATCAAGGAAATACTGTCTGTCTGTCCGTTGCCTTCCTCCCACACTAGGTGATGAGGCACAGGTTTTTTTGTCAAGTACATTTTCAGTATGGAAGTCCCCTTTGAAATTCAGTCTTCAGAGAAGGGCTAGTTTCATTTGGTTTTAAGAAACAATGTCAATTTTAGCAAAGTGAGGAGAATTTCTGGGGCAGTGGAAAATGGTATTGCACCCACTCCTGGGTGCAAAGTTTGTCCATCCAGAGACGGAGAGCCTGATCCCACACTCTGTAAAAGCAGCAGGAGTTTGTCATGAGATCTGAGGATGCCTAGGACAAATACCACTAGTGTTTTGTACCGAGCAGGGGTCAAGACAGTGTTTTCTGCAAAATGTGAAGTATTTTGAGGATCAGATTATTGCCTTCTACTGTGCAATTAGTTTTGGAGACCATCTTGAAAGTCCTACCAACTTTTGGATGTTTGCAAAAGCACCTGTTTATGTGAAGCATAGCTTCCAAATAATTTAGCAAAGCAGAAATGACTGTGTGTAGAAGTGTTACACCCTGCCCCCAGGCAACCAAGCCATCTGTAAATTCAGTCTATGTACAAAATGCCTGGGTCCAAACTTGTGACTTTGTAGGGAAAGCAGTTGCTCCAAAAGCTGCAGTGACCAACAGTCATAAGGTTCGATGTGAGCTCTCAAGGCATTTGGCAAACTTTTGATTGTAGTGGAAAAATTAATGTGGCTGAGTCTAGCTTTTGCTGTGAAACTTCCAGATGATTCTTGAAATTATTAGTCTGGGGATTTGTTGAAGGAATATCTCACTGTGATTTCTGCAAGAAAGTGGACTTCAGCAGCTTCAAAGCTGTAAAACTAGTTGGACTGATAATAAGAGGGAATTAATGATATTTATTTGTTAACAAGCAGAAATAATGAAATTATTTCTCCTTATTAATAGATTGTTCGGTTTTTTTTCTAAGATAATGTAAGTAGTAATAACAACAAACACGTAGAGTAAGTTGCAGTGTTTGAGAAAAGCATGTCTGACCATCAGAAAAAACAAGGAATATCTTAATACCTGCTTCTGTTGAGATAGACAAGGATTGCATCATCCTGTGTAACAGAATGTATCCAAATGCAGAGATAGGGCCAGTAAGCCCAAACGTTTCTGCCAAGAGAGTTTCTGCTTGAATATCTTTTTGGCAAGGAAGAAATCCATCTCACTCCTCAAGTCCTGGAACAAATTGAGGGGCTGGTCTCTAACAGTAATTTTTCAGATGGGGAAATGACCTCAAACTGCCTCAAGAGACTTGGCAGAGAAGGGTCGAGAGGATGCAGGCTAAAACGAGTCTTTGAGCAGGACCAGGGGCTCCCTCCTCCACTGTTGTTTTGGGATGAAAGCTGTGGGGGTTAAGGGGGCAGTTTCAGCATACAAAACCCAAACAAACAAACAAAAAAAACCCCATAAAACAAACAAACCAAAAAACAAACTAGTGGTTTGCACTTTCAGCCCATGCCCTTGCTGATTTTGTAGCATCTACTGCTGCAGGGCCTGCCATACCTGCCTCTGTGTCCCCACCACACCCCAGCAGAGTCCTGTGTATCTTTGAGCTTTAAGCAGTTTGTGATCTGTGAAGAGCATGATCCAAGCCTTGCTCCAGACAAGTGGCAGCTGTGGGACCATGCTATTGTGTCTCAATGTTGGTAGGACAGAGGCTTCTACACAAAGATAAGTGTTAGATGGGGGCTGATTTCTAGTGCATTAAGCAGCAAATGAGCCTGCAACAGTCCTTACCATATATATCCTTATGGGCCGTAGCAAGGTAGCATTAGGAGGAAGATCTATTTTTATTCTTTCTTAGTTATCTGTAATATCATCTACATGCCTGCATCCTTCCAAAGTTGAAATCACCCTTCATTTTGTGTACTGATGTGATGGGTTGACCCTGGCTGGACGCCAGGTGCCCACCAAAGCTGCTCTATCACTCCCCCTCCTCAGCTCGACAGGGGGGGGGAGAAAATATAACAACAGGCTCGTGGGTCAAGATAAGGACAGTTTAATAAGTAAAAGCAGAGGCCGCACACAAAAAGCAGAGAGAAAACA
>JANZLQ010000086.1:18758602-18770815 GCA_026212715.1 Elanus axillaris | reverse complement strand
AATGTTGGGGACACAGCCTTGATGCTGTGCCAGCACTGCTCAGCAGTAGCCAGAACACTGGTGTGTTATCAACACCTTTCTAGCTACCACTGCACCACTGTGAGGGCTGCTATGGGGAGAATTAATTCCATCTCAGCCAGACCCAATTAAACAGACTACTAATTTTTTTAACAGATTTTTGTGCAAAGATGGCATCTTTCATTTAAAGTTGTCAGACTTGAGGGTTGGGGAGGGTGGTAGGCAAGGCATGGGGTCTTACAGCTCCTTCTTGCAGAGGGGTGAGGTGAGACATGCAAACAGCTGAGGACCAGGTTTTCAGACCTTAGATATGAGATGTAAAGCACAGCTGGGTTAGCAAAGTGTTGCATGCCAAGTCAAGCACCTAAGCTGAAATTTAGGCCAGTGCTGAGAATCTATAGGGTAGTTTTGCTTTAAGTGACCATCACATTTCTACTGCGCATCTGTGAAGGGGCTGGGAAGACAAATCCCTGTCCCCTGCTCAAAGTGCTAAGTATCCCCACCTTCCTGCTCCTCCATCATTTGCCCACTGCATTTTAATTACTTGACAGGGAAGGATGTGTGCATTGGCACGTGCAAGATGTAGCTGGAGCATCACACTGGGCGCAGATTTGCTAGGGGATGCAGAGGCTTTAGGCCTTTCCTAAGCAAACTCAGTCTGTCCATGGGGATGCCTGGGGGGCTGGATTTGTCCCCATACACTGTTGTTGGCAATCCACTGGCCCCATCAGGTCATGGTGCCCCTGTCCTGGGGTTAAGGAGCCTTGTGGAGCATCAGCCCTCTGCACAGGATAGTTTAGCATGCTGAAGAAGTTTTCCTGCCAGTATAATCAACTAAATCCACTAAATTTGTTAAAAGAGCAGCCAGTCTCACTGCTGGTATACCCAGCAAGGCAAATTGAATTAGCTAAGACATTAAGGGAAGAAAAATGAACCCATTTATTAAAGAAGAATGGGCCAGGTAATACTTGAGTGAAAGCACCCCTTTCCACGTGCTGGGAGGAGGTAGAGTTGGTGCACACCACAGCGGTCAGTGGATGAATACAAGTTGGGAGGAAGAAGAGGATGGCACAAAGGCTTTGATGGACACAGTGCTGCCCTTTCTTCCAACTCCTTGATGTGCATCATCTCCAAGTCCTGGATGAGAGAGGGGTCGGCACCGAAGGCCATCTCAAGACCTGCTGGAACATGTATCAGACAACACATGAACATGCAACATGAGGAAGGCACAGAGGTACCAGAGGGAAAAAGGCACCAGCTGCAAAAGTCAATAAAAAAAAAAGTAGAGGAAGACTTGAAACTTGGCAGTTTGTTGGCTAAGTGTTGAGCACAGGGTGATACCAGGCCTGGTTCTTACCTGCCAGTGGGTATAGAGCAAAGGTTGGGGTATGGTCAGGATCAGACTGGGCTCGTATGGAGGAGAGAAATTCACGGAGCCTGACTCACCCCTGGTTCACACGTTGAACAGTCAGTTCAGCCTTTGCAAAGGAGATGCGAGAATTTCTAGTCCTTGCAGTTGTGTAATACACTAGAGGAGTTCATCCCAGCAGCTGTCTGGAGTGGCAGTGAGGATTTGCCTGGTATAAAGGAAGGACAAGACAGAAGAAGTGTCCCCCAGGGGAGGGAAAAAGGTAGAAGTCAAAATGGTAGTGGAGGGGTCACTACCGATGCATTACATGACAACTGCAAGGGTGAGCAGAAGACTGTATTTGGGAGCAGTCATTGTGCCCTGCAGAAGCGTCTCCCACTTTAATTAGAAATGACATTAATTATTACTTGCAGCAGCTTTTTGCCTTGAAAAACATAAAATACTTCGCACTTTCGATGGAAACGCCTCACCAGGAAATCCATATTTTTCATATCCACAGCTAATGCTGCTGATTCGGAAGCTGGTGGAAAAAAAATGTTATTGTTCCTTGTGGATGCTGCTTGAGGGTAGCTGGTCATACATGCAGCTTTAGGCTGCTGCAGAGGGTGAAAAATGTTGCATCTAGACTGCCAGCTCAGGTGCCAAGCTGCTGTCCAATGCAGTGAAAAGTACGAAGATATATCATATCTTCTTCAGCTTTTAATATGTGGAAATGCCAGCAGACCTTGGCAGACCAAGCTGCTATGAAGGGGTCAGTGAGACATAATGAAACATCTGTGAAGGAAGAAGCATCCTAGTGTTATAGACATTTGCGCAGGTTTGCAGGGCAGCCGAGTACTCCATATCTCACGTTATGTTAGTTATTTATAAATTATTCCCTAAGTTTTATCACACACGCATATTCATTTTTAATGCTTAAATACCCATTAAGAATAATTTTCACTAAAGGATGATCCCTAATTCCATCAGGAGCAAAGCTAAGGAAATGATACATGCAAATTTGAGCAGGGATTGGTACCATTAATCCCTGGCTTGTCTTCCTGGAGGGAACTCACCAGCCCCAGGTCTGTTGGAGTTTGCAGCCTGGCTGGGAGCGGAAAGGGCTTGGATGAAACCCTACCTGTGTGCCAAAGGTGCTTAGCTCTCTAAACTTGCTGCTCCCACACCCAAAGGAAAGCACTCGTGCTCTCCTGCTTTCCCACAAAGACTAAATCTTTCAATTGCCTCCCACACAAGCCAAGGGAAAGGATGAGCAAAATGCATTTTAATGAGCATTTGAATAATTATCGGGAAGAGTACTTTTCACTGACATAGCACCTTTTGTTCGAGCGATTTATAAACATCCATTAAGCCTGACAACATCCCTGAAGGGCAATTCTTTTTTTTATTCTTGGGAAGCAGAGAGCTGGGATTTGCTCGAGGATAGGGCAGGAAACTTGTGGCAGGGCTGGAAATGGGAACCCTGCGTGTGGGATTTCCTCTCCCCCCTCCATAGGGTTTCCTCTTGGCTCACTAATCACTAAGCAAGATCTGGATGACCAGATGCTCATAGATAACATAGCTCAAATATTGCTTCCGTTCTGCAAATTGCATGCTGGTTTGGTTCAAAGGCCAAATCCTATTCTGCCATCAGCCGGTGGCAGGGATCCCATCGAACATTGGCAGAAGGGGAGACCGAGCTGCAAGAGTTTGAAAAGCAAAGCTAAATACTGGAAGACTTTTACAGCCGGGCACATTTGCAGAGAGCCGTGTGGTTTAGAGCATTTTCTCTTGCTTAAGAAAACCTGCAAGGCTTTAAATGAAACTGTTTCTAAAGGGCACATCCAGGCTCTTTATCCAAAATGACTGGCAAGGCATTTCCCTACCAGGCAGCATGCACGTTCCAGGGGGTAGTGACAATATTTCTTCTCTGACATCGCCAGTTAAAAGGATTTATTTTCAGTAAAATAGAGTACTTCAGTTGCGTGATGGGCAAAAAAAGGTACTATATAATTAAAAGTGGGATTAGACAGAAAAATGAGATGTTAGGCAGATAATTAGGGAACTATTATAATTAGAATGTGCTTTTAAATCCCCTAGTAGCTTCTATTATGAAAGGGATGTCCTCTGATTAACTAATATTTCCTTTAAGTAGATATTTTTCCTCTTCCTTTTGGACAGGAAAGCTTGAGTTGGATGACTTCACCGTAAAAAATCACAGTTTACTGGGGCCCAAGTTCTCCTCACAGCAAGCCAGTTTTGCTCAGGAAAAAAGACCTATATTTGGGGTTGAAAGTGGCAGGGAAGATTTTACCAGTAAGCTTATTAAATCACTTCTCTATTAAATACCATCTTATTTATAGACAGTATTTAGTATTCTTTGTATTCAGCCTTTAAGAGAAATTATTGCTGTTAGAGCAGTGCTAGACTTAGATTAAATTTTTATTCATGCAGGTTTTATACAAACGAAACTGCTGCATATTTCTGTGTGAAGTAGAAAGCCGTGATGGTTTTGAAAGGATGTGGAGCTTCGGCAAGAGCTGCCTGACAGCTGCTGTTAATGAACACAAACCAACAAACCTCTCGGAAGCTGCTTGTCTGTCCCCAGCTCTCCGGCAGGGAGTAGGAAAGGACAGACAGCGGTCCCACTGCTTACAGCACCATAAATCGGAGTAGCTCTGCTGAAGTCGGTACAATTATAAGTGAGTTAAAACTGGGGGAAGCAAGAGAATAAGCCATCCTGTTCCCCTCACCTGAGCCTCTGAAGGTGCTGGTTTGCAGGAAGCCACTGCAAGAAAGTGGCTCGGGCAGGTAGGGAAAAGTGGAAAAGGGAAATAACTTGCTAAAAAATGCAGGCTTCCTCCCCTATTTTTTTTTATTATTATTAAGACTAAACTTTTAGGAACTGAGAGAGAAGTGAGTGCAAAAGTAAGTTCAATTTGAATGCAAAGGCCAAATGTTGCCTCTTATTTGTAGAAGTAGGAGGGGAGGGCAGCAGAGGAGACAGCCAAATGTCCAGGCCACTAAAAGCACTGAGGCATGCTTGTGTACTACTGTATTTGGACAAACAAGACTCCTGTTCTTTCACCTAAAAAACAAAAAGCAGATGGATAATTGCTTTATGCAGAGTTGAGAACCTTGGCATCCATCTGCAGATATAAAAGATGACTTACTTAAAAAACCATTTGTGGTACATCTGATTCCAGCTTACTGGACATATTGTTGAGAGAAACACTGAGAAAAATGCTTCCAAAGAGCCGAATAGTCAGGGAAAGGATGAAAACAAGCTCAAATATAGTACACAAGCCCCAGAGAAAGGAGCCCAGGGAAGAAGGCAGCCTGCTTGAGGTTGGAGACCCCCGAGCCTGACATGGGCATTGCTGCAAGAGCAGCAGGAAAGGCTGGAAAAAGTGTTTCCAGTGTGGTGAGTGATGCTAGGGAAAGGGTGTCCCAACCTACTACTTCTGGAGGGGAAGGGGGGAATCATCTCTTTGGGATGTCTTTAGGACCTGTGGACCCAGAGATCATCTCTGAAGTGGCTTCAGAAGCCCCAGAGATCACCAGTGCACCAACGCTGCAGGACCAGGCTCTCAGCCCTGCGCTGCCATGCCTACCGGGACCATCCGCTCAGTAACTGGGGAAGAGCCAGCAGCAACAAAATGGCAGTGATGGGAGAAGCAGACAAAGCATCACTGATTGCTGGTGAGACTGAAGGAGGGACTTGTGGGCAGAGGTCCCATCCAAAGATGGGAAACCCTTGGAGGCAGAGACAGCCTGGCTCAGTGCGTACATCAGTTACGCCGAGGAGCGGCAGCTCGTGCAGCCTGGCAGGGTACCAAGTCAGCTTTTCACCAGCAGATTTCAAAACATCATTCATCTGTCAGCACTAGCACACCCCTGACACCAGTACACCATGACCTGCCACTAAGAAAAACTTCCGAGAGCTGGGAATCCTCATGGATCCACTTAACCATTTAACGGTGAAAGAGCCAGGTCCTCTGCTATGTGTTTTTAGCCCATCTCCATGGATCTGACAGACAGGTGGGCACCAGCCCCTTGCCAGGGGTCAAAGGGACCAGACATTACTGGGTTTAACAGCAAAGCCTCCCAACTTACAACATTCTTGCTGAAGGAGATGGCAATGTCAACAAAACTATCCAGGACCATGTTGCTGAGCCCTGACAATGACTGTGCAGACTCTGGAAGAAGAAATGCCAAGCTGAACTGCAGAGATACAGATGCCAGCGTGGATGGGGGTCATCTGACATCTCCTGACTTCCTGGGCTGGACCCTGACATCCAAGGCAGGAGAGGAATGCCCAGACTAAAGGGAGTGAAGGGAATTCAGTGATTCAGAGCCATGGCCTCCTGCCCTATATTTGCAGGATGGGACACAGAAGAACGTGAACCAGTTTTCCTTAATCCACTGAAAAGTACGGGCTTCTCACTCCTGCAGAAAACAGCCATTTGGCCTAATGATACCTTCCAGCTCTGCGGTGCCACTCAGCCAAGATGCTGAAGCACTTTAGATGTCTTAATTCATCCTCTCAGCAAATAGCCGAGCCTCTGCACAGCAAAGTGCTCGTGGTAACAGTACAACACAATGGGGAAAATACAGCATAGAAAAATATGATGGTTTTATGTCTTTTATGTCTTATACTGCAAACACATAAAAACAATTAGGGTTTGGAGAATATTTTTTAAAAGCGAAGAGAATGATTGGCAAGGCAAAGAAAATAAATATTATACCCCTGAGAGGGTTAGGGACATATTATTTTTCCAATTTTACAGAGGAGAAATGCCAGATCAAAATTACTTTCCCAAGATCACACAGGGTGATCTTGCAACCATTTCTATTGAGTAGTTCTTACTCAAGGGTTTGTCTGTCTTTGTGCCCAGAGACTCCCGTGTTTTAGAGACCCGCTATCCAGTGGTGTAAATTTACAGTGTATTAGCTACTCTATATTTATTCCCCACATAAATATCTTTTCAAAGTAAGCTACCTCACCCAAAGGCACTTTCAGAAGTGTAAGGCCAGCGGTAACGCTGCTAAAAGAATTAACACTGTCCCACATAATTAGCGGTAATTAGTACTAGGACAGGAGTTAATGCACACTGGCAGATGTAAATTCTGCCTTTGTGTCCCCATGCTGACATAAAACGAGCCTGGAAATAAGATCTTACTGGGTACGAAAGTGAAGGGACCAAGTTGGTTTTCTGAAGCCTCATGGTGCCTGAGCTCAAATTCTCTCTATTCCAGACCTTTCTTCCCACCATGAAAGCCTGCACCCTCTTTTCAGCAAGGTAATAGTTCCGCCAGTAATCCCAGAGGGTATTTGATAACCCGTCATTTCTGTGGGTCTTAGGAGGGGGGAAAAATCTGGGCATCAAATCCGGAGGCTGCAGGGATACAATCAAATGCCTTCAGGGAGTGTTTCATAAATTCCCATTATGGAGTTAACCATTTGTGGCAGCAAAACTGAATTACTGGCTCAACAGCAAAGAAGAAAACCAATCAAAAGAAGAAAATATCGAAACAAATTTCAGCTATCACCCTCCTGCGGGTGAGAAGTCAGTGGGGCGATGGGTGGCTTCATGTTGGGAGGAGAGTGTGTGCTGGGGCACATCTGGCATATGCATGGGTTTGGGAGGCCGGAGCAAACTATTTGGGAAATGAGTGGGAAGCAGAGAACTGAGCACATAGAGAAGGTACTTCCCTAACGTTTCAAACATATTTTATTTCAAACTGTGTTTTCTACAACTTGTCCAAGGTTGGACCTGTCGTCATTGTGGTAGGGCTCGAAGTTTTAAAGAAAAGATGGATTATACAAAGTTGCCTGGCTGAAATGCCCCCTTCCTCCCTTCCTTCCTTCCAGATTTGCTGAAATGTAGCCCTCAATAGTTATAAATACTTGAAAGGGGAAAACTTAGTAAAGTAGGTGGTAACTTTTGACCTGAAACCCTTCATTTTTACTCCTAGGCTCATTATTGAGCTCAGGAAAACGATTTAGCAAACACAAGCAGAGTCTCACAATATAATCAGAAAGAAAAATGAACTTTTCTAACACAGAGACTGCCTGCTTTAGCTCACTGGAACAGCAATTGAAAGCCAGGTTTTATCGAGGTTTGAAGTACAGGCAGGCTGAATCACCGTAGGTGCTGGGATTGAGTCTGATTCCCAGCATCACTGAGATCCAACTGTTTCTGCTGTCCTCACCCAGACCTGCCTCATCTGAACACTATTCATAATCAGGGCCCAGCTGGTCTCTAGAAACAGGTCTTTTCCAAGCATGAAAAGTGATTTGAATTGTAATTTTAAATTAACTTTTTCAAGTAACAGCGGTAAAACCCTGTATGGACACTTACTCTGGTTTAAACCGATCTTACATTGGTTTTGCTTAATTGATGATGAGGGATTCGTTTGAGCTAAACAAACTGAAACTGCTCATAAATTGAAATGAAATGTATTTTTCTTCTGAGCTTTGCCTTGTCTTAGCTAGTTTAAGGACTCAACCGAAGTTAAAGCTGGCATATTTTTATGTCGGCTAGTTTTGGCTAGAAACCTGTGGGTCTGTTTGTGCCGGCTCATCAGGCGCTTGTAAATGGATTTCATTTTGATCAAAGCAAGTCGAGGCAATGTGACTCTCAGCCTGCTGGAGAGAGACCCCCGAGGTGACGTCAGCCAAGGGAAGAGTCACCGAGTGCAGCCAATGTGTCGCAGAAGAACTTCAAAGCAGGATCCATAGGCAACCTTGGCTAGGAGCAGGGAACAGATCCAAGGGAAAACATGAGGCAGGCAGGCTTGGCTTCCTAAACAAAATCTATATTAAGAGACAGGCAGGTAAGAAGAGCTTTAGAAAAAGCACTGGAAAGTGGAAAGAGGGAATGGAATAAACTACAGGCCCAGAGCGACAGGTGGTGCTGCAGGGGAGTTTTCTTAAGAGGTCTTTTACTCAAAACACTATTTTTTTTAATATACTTATGAGGTAGAGTCCCTCTGAGAGTTAGTGGCTGTTTGTGATGGTCTCATCATGTGTTTGGAGGAACACACAAACCCACTGGGTAGTGAAGAAGCAATCAAAGGAGGTGAAGACCCAGGAGACAAAGCACAGCAGCAGGACAGCACAGGAAGACTAAGCACAGCATGCGTGTCAAGCCACATTTTCTATCTTTGATGTGCACACCATTTTTTTTTGAGAATGCCCTTGGGAGGAGCCACCTGAGTCAAGAAGGCAAGAGATCCTTTCAAGTGGTCCCTCATGGAGGAGCCTGGCCCAACATCCCAATGGCCAGAATAAGAAATGGGGCAGTTATCTGCCTCCTGACCCAGCAAGGCCAATGAAGGTGCCATCTAGTGAACAGTACTGCCTGCTGATGGATCTCAGCCCACATGAAGCTAAGTGATGTGTCAGTAAAGAAATAATTCCGGATAACCACGGCTCTTCTGGAAAACCATGAAGAGAACTGCAAACACATGCAACTGTCATAAAACCTCCCAGTCCAGAGACACACAGAAAGAAAAAGCATATTGCTCACAAGAGTTTGTCATCCCAGTAGGGAGGGGCGGAGGTGGCATTCCCAGGTATCGAAACCCAGGGCAGAAAGCCACCAGCCACTCAAGTTCCAACAGGCAAAGATTTTTAAAGCAGAATTTGAACTGTGTAGGGAAGTCAGATGGTGGAGCTTTCCCCTAACTTACAGACCCAACATGTGCTTCTAATACAGAAACTACAGCAGAAGCTAGAGTTACTGCAAGACTGAGTGTACTAACGAATCAAATTATCTCTATATGACTTCAAAGGCTCTGGGAAGAAGCAAGAATAACTAGAAATGTAACACTAATGGCAAGGACAATGTGGCTGGCACCGGTGAAACCCACTGAGGGTCTCTTCATCAACAGAGAGGCGTAGTGTATGTGGAAAAGGCTGGAAAAAAATTAATCTGGTGGTGCTGTACAGCAAAGGAGAAGGAGCAGCAGCGGCCTCAAGTTTTATGAGAATAAAAGCGAGGCAGAATGGGCTTGGTGGAAAAATGGGGTGAGCAGTACAGTAATAAAATTTGAAAAAGAGGACTGAAGTAAGAAGCATTTCAAATAGTAGCAAAGACAGGAAAATAATGGAAAGGGTTACAAATGATCAGCAATGCAGACGACTATAATAAACTATAATAAACTTCAACTTGGAAACATAAAAGAAGAAATATGATCTAGGATGATATGGGAAAAATAATTTAAAGCAAAATATTCAGGGGGGCTAGATCTGGGCAAGGTCCAGAGTTGCTATTTATGAGTTAATGAAGAGAGGGGTGGGAACAGCTTGTCTTCAAGCACAGGCCTGAGAGAGGCAAAGTATCTCGCCTCTGTTCCTTGTGCCACCAGGTAGTCTCTTGGTCGAGTCCCTTGAAAACCTTCTGTGCTTCAAGTGCTCTGGCCATGGAATAAGGGTTTCCCATCTCACACACATGCTCATAAGATGTTCGGCTGCTACGGTGGCATGCCCAATGCCACAAGTCGTCACACACCACATGAGTGAGCGGTCCACTCAGGGGGTGGTCCACTTTCAGGGGGTGCACTCAAGAAAGAGCAGATTAAAAGGGATGGTAGAAATGGAGGGGGGGGCCGAAGTGATAGGTGGATAGCGCATCTCCACAGTTCACCATTGTCTGACTGGGGGCAAATGTGTCTTGGAGAACCTGACTCCATTCTGCTCCTGTTTGCATCCAGAGAGGCTTAAAAGTGGTGTTTTGAGGGAAGAAGAGGGATGAGGCAAAGAATTCAGTGTCCCCAAAATCCCCTGGGGACTGCTTGGGTGGGTAGAGCCCGCTGACATGCTTTTGGCTCCAGAACAGAAAGGTTCAAAGCTACTTCAGTGGCCCCTACGTGTACTACGATGCACATCTACCTTCAGAAGGGTACAGCCCTTTTCAAAAGGTGACTTAGGCACTTAATCCCTGGTGACTTTCAATGAGACATGGGCCGGTAGGGAACGCCTGAAGTATGGCTTACTGCCCACGTTTGCTAAAGATGGTTTATATCCCTGGCTGGAATTAGGTGCCAAATTTTGTGTGGACTGTGGTCACTGCACTGTTGAGAGAAGAAGCAAAATGTCTTTGGAAATTCGAACTGAAAGGTTGAATAGTAGGATAGTCCTCCTCAAAGCATGCTGAGAGCCCCTCTTAGCTAAAATAGAGTATTTGATTGATCCAAAGTGTGCTAAATGCAAGGAAATAATGTTGCAGCTGAGGAGAGCTGAGCTGATCGCTGCTCTATGAGGCGTTGCTCTGGTTCCACGTAAAAACTACCCCCTTTCCAGAGTTTGGGTGCCTATCTAATTTCTTGCCTTGTTCCCACAACTAAGCTGAGGATAAGAGCAGGAGAGCATTTTCTTTGAAGTGCAATTACAACTTCTCGAGCAAAGCTAACATCCTCGAGGTAGAAAAAGTGCTTGGTGGGGTAAGCTGGAAGAAAAGGCTCTCTTGATGCATCTTGGTGGGTTCTTCAGACTGGGGCTTCTGTTTGACACCTGCAGTTCCCTGCAGATCTTTCCATGAACCCTTGAAGCCACAAAAAAAAGTACCATCAGTGTCTCGTCATCGTGCAGAATGATCCGAATCACCGGGCAGTCGGAGTTTCCCACCTGAAACCAGCGTGTGGGCCTGGCTCAGCCCCACGTGTCTCGCCAGCCCCTCGCCGCAGACCCCCGAGGCCGGCATGGAGCAGCCAGGGGCCGAGCCGGAATGCGGGGCTGCCCCCACCGTGGCTGCAGGGCTGCGGAGGAGGCGATGCTGCCGCTGCCATGTGGGAGGCCCAAGGCTCCGGAGGTAGCTCCTGGGGTTGGGGCCCCTCCGAGGGGACGCTCACTCTGCTCGGAGGAAAGTGCAGCTTTCACCGCCTCCCTCCCCGACCCCCTCCTTCTCTCCTTTGCTTTTTTTTCCCCTCCATGCCTGCTCCTCACAGCTGCTGCCTTGGGGAGCCGGCCTTGGTGCGGCAGGAGGCCGCCTTCCCCTGCGAGGCTCAAGGGCGAGGGCAGCTGCTTCTCGCAAGTGGGAAGGATGGAGAGGGAATGGCAAAGCGGGGGGGGCCAGCACAGGCACTGTGGATGAGCACTCCTGGCTTTGGAGGCAAAGCCCGGCTCTGTAGTTTGGGGCTGAGGTGGCTTGCGTGGCACTGCTCTGACTGGGGAGGCGTAGGGAAAGGGGGATGCCAGCGTTGGAGAGCCTCTCCTCCCAGGGAGGCTTTAAAAATGGTTAAGAAGGAAGGTTTATTGCCTAAGTTGTCCTTAGAGCAGTCCTTTGTTTGCACGCACGCACACACACACACATACCCACGTACGCTTTTCTCACAGCCATCACAGCTGGCCCAAATTTATCCAAGGGAGCTCAGAACTAAAGGTCTGTACGTCCACGTTCTCACCTATGAGACCCCGAAGTGAATGACAGCCACCCATCCTGGCTGTCACACAGGCTCGCTACTGCGGATCCCCTCGGCTTGCCTGCACTCACATGCACCAAGTCGGATCCAAACCGCTTAGAGATGGGCCACTTGTGCCCTAATAAATGCTTCAGAATGAAGGAGCAAGAGCAGCTTGAAGCTCTTTTGCGGGCCTCCCCCCTCACCCCCCCCCCCCTTTATTGGTTGTTTTTCTTGCCGGGAGAATTGTTCGCGGGTGGAAGAGAGAGATATTTAAATAGCTCTGCAGATCCATTTAGTAGAGTCAATATGCAATTATGCAAAAGTCTATGATAATGCACCCACAGAAGCAGATAGCGGCGGACCGTGCTGTCCCGGGGGGAGCTGCGGGCAGCTGGTAACTCTTGGAGCGGGGGCTTGCGGGGACCCCGACACCCCCC
>JANZLQ010000086.1:18729389-18742607 GCA_026212715.1 Elanus axillaris | reverse complement strand
GGGGTGTTACCGGGGGATGCGCGGCTGCCCGCCCGCGCCCCCGGTAAACTCCGCTGCCAAGTCCGGCCCCGGCGAGGCCGGCAGCATCAGGGCCCTAATGGTTAAATAATAAGGTGTTGAGTGCTTGTCGCTGGGGCGGCTAATTAGGATGTCCCTCCGCGGTGCGCGTTTATGGCCGCGCAGGTTTATGGAAGCGCGGGCGCGCAGGGCCGGGCGGCGGGAGCGAGGGGCTGGCTGGCTGCCGGAGCGGGGCCGGGTTGTCCGTCCGTCCGACCCTCAGCCGGCCCAGGGCTGCGCTTTTGAGAGTAGTAAAAGAGTAAGTATGTAAAAGCTTTTATTGTGGATTTAATCGCATTTTCTTATATTGTGGTAGTAAAGGTTACAGTTAACAGGGTGGTGTTGGTTTTTTTTTTTTAATTTATTAGTTTCCCCTTATTTATTCTTTCCTTATAGGCCCCTCAATGCCAGTGCCTTTAAGTCCCCGGCTAATGGAAAGCAATGACACTAATGCTAGATTTTGCAAAGTAAAGCCCCATAACACTAACCATTGTTCAGTGATTTAACTAGCTCAGTGGCAATAGGTCACTAAAATAGCATCCTTCTCCCACGGGCGCGACCCCGCTGCCTGCCAGGGTGGGACCTGCAGAGTTGTTGTTTACTGCTGCGGCTCCAGAACTACAAAGCAGGAGGTTTGCGGGCGATAATTGAACTCGAGATCAACCAGGCCCCAGGACTTTAAAAAGCCTAGCTGGAGGATTGCGCCCATCCTCAAAGTTTCAAAATAAACCTTTTTTAATCATTAGCTTTTCAAACATTTGCATGTTTAAATTTTCAGATGTTTGTCGGAGCCCGGAAAGATTTAAAACACAGCTGTTGTGTGATGCGGATGGGAAAACTCCCTCCGATTAAAAGAAAGCCCAAAGACTCTCTGTAGTCAGAGAGCAGAAATTAACTTTCTTAGGTAGCCCTAAACTATTACCGTGGGGCTGTTTTCTTGAAGCCACATCACCTTGGCACTCAGGTGCTCTAGTCCGAACTGTGAAATTCTCCTGCAAGAGCGTGTCTACAGAAAGCTGTTAGAAAGCCCTTTAAGGAAAACATGGTATGAAGTAGACACTGCACCCAAATAAAGTACATTAGCAGCATAAGATAGATTTTTATAGGGACAGACCAGTATTTTCTTATGGAAAATAAACTTGTTGAGCAAATCCACAGTGGTATTACTTGACAAAAATTACAATTTAATAATGCACAAGCCAGTTACATGCACAGAACCTTTTAAAGGCAAATCGGCAAAGAGCCAAATTTCTATAGGGACTAGGAGGGAAATGATCAAAAAATGAACATGAAATAAGACTTCCTGTAAGAAGGTCCATAATTCAACATTATTTGACTCCACTGTCAGAGAAATTGTTGAAGGATAGTAAACTGATACTAGCGTCTCAGTCATTTTTGTTACAGTCTTAAATGTTTGCAACTGTGGCGTTTTAGATGGCCCTTCTTGGGTGATAGTATATCATATATATATATGTATACAATAAAGCAACATTTCTATTTATGTTGCAATAGATTCTTTTTAATGCGCACAGTTGCAGAGTTTCTCTAAACAAAATGCGGATAGACAGCTTTTTTAAAGACGGAAAAATTACTTAAAATGTATTCTTTATAAAGAAAGAATCATAAACTGCAACGCGATATACAGCATATCTGAAGGCGGATGGGTTGTTTAGGGCATTGACCACTTATGACTAGACTAACTTTCCCAAATACTTCAAATACATTATCTATACCTTGCAGCCAATACAAAAATAATGTCTCGGGGAAGAAAAATAACTGAGAAGTACTATTTTACTTGGGGACTTCTTCACAGGTATTTTCAAACCGTCTATGATTTTAACTGGAGGGGGCTAAGAATATTACTGCCCTCGGTATATGTACTCCCATATTGGAGGAACAGGCATCAAAGTAATAGATGCCGTGCAGAGGGTCGAAGGTAGAATTCATTTCTGCATAGTAAAAGAGTTACAGCCAAGTAGGACTCTCAGAAGGACCAATAAAATAACGTTTAAAAGACTCAAAATTTAATTTTCTTCCTCTGACTTTATGCCACCTTGAGCCGGTGACTCCTTTTTTGTTTGTTTTGGGGTAATTTTTTTTTTTTTTGTGGGGATATTTAGGAGCTGTTCTCATGCCCGAGTTTGGTAGACTATTTAATGTAAAGATACAACATGTTAATTTAGATTCTGGACCTGTTACCATCCAAAACACTGGCTGAAATTGTATTAGCAAAACAAGGTTTTCTTTGCTTCCGTTTCTTTAAGCAAGTAAATATATTGTTACGTAGACAAGAGATTGAATATGTTTTCTTTAATTTATGATTTCAATTCAAAAATCTTTGCTGGTTTGGTTTGGTTGGTTGGTTGTGTTTTTTTTTAAATCATTCAAGAGTCCAAATGTATCCGTCCTTATAGCTGGGTTTAATATTTGATGCTTTCCTTAAGTTGCGTGCTCAGGCCTAACTTCCGTGTAAAGTTTCTCAAACTGAAGTTACCTTTTGTTGCAAAGGATAGTTTAATTTCCTAATTTCTTGCATCGTTTTCAATATCAAACCTGACAGAGATGAGTTTAAACCCCAGGTAACCCTGAAACTTGTCCTAAACATTCATGAGTGTATCCCGAGGCGTTGCCCTAAGTGGGAGCTGGCGGCCTATTTGCTTTAGGGAGCGCAGATTGTTATTTCGGGGCAACCTGGAGGTTTGCAAGGAGATTGTTAAAAATGAGTTGTACCTGAAGTTTAAGCATTATGGCTGAGGGTTTGAGTCTTCCCCGGCTGCTCGTCCACAGGTAGCAATAAAGGTAATGGGCTTTGCACGCGGAAGGGTTACTGCAGCGCGGAGTATGCAATGTTAGCACTTAAAAAAATCAGATTATATCGCGCTCAATCAAAAGTGAGTAAGCGGAGGTCATGCTGATAAATACTGCTTTAAAAGCAGCAAAAATCCGGCACAGCTCCTTTAAATTAGGGAATCTTTGTTTTGTTTTGCATTTCTGCGTTTGGGCTTTTTCGGTCACATGAGCGTGCAGTTAGGAGCTATCTTGTGTAATCTAAACAAATTTGAGAAAATAAAGAGGAGGGCTGTTTCTGATCGTGGAAATTTTTGAAGGTTTCTGGATTTGTTTTGTGGTGTGCGTTGTGTGGGAGAAGGAGAGACCGGGGTGCGCTGCAGGGTCACCTCGTGTCCTCGGCGCGTTACCTCCCTCTCCTGATGCTCAGTTGCTCGGAGCAGGCTTTGACTCGCATGGCAAATTGGGAAATTAGTGTTTATATTTGTTTTTTTTCCCCGCAGTCGCAGCAATATTTGGAGAGGGTAACTCTAACAGTGCGCACATTTTGTTTTGCCTTCTTTGAGTGCATTTCTTTCTCCTTTAATGGCCCCGTGTCTAACCCACCGTTGATACTCTGTAACATGACTTAAAGACAACTTGCCTGCAGTTGGTTCAGCTCTTCTTTGGGGTGCTTAGTGTGGTTGCCTTTTTGCTTTTGCTACCTTCAAAAGGAAAAAAAGAGTTGTAACCCAGCCTTGGAGCATAGGGGAGAGCAGAATCCCTGCAGGCCAGTGTCCTCGGGACTCCTTTTTTTAATTTGGGCTGGAAAGCTTCATCCCCTCTGCAGTGCTGGTGGGGGTCTGCTCTCTGTTAGCGAGGGGGCTACTGGCACAGGGGATCCCCATTGCCTCCACAGGCTCCACTTGGTGAGTTGCCTTGCTGGTTGTTGCCGTCGCGGCTTCATTTATTTATTTTCGGGTGTATATATCCGAGAGGTGAAGAGTGACATGGAGATTTCAGGCTTACGTGGGTCGTTGTGCATACGAAGGTGATAGTGCAGGTGGTGAGTGGTTTCTGGGAGTTACTGGATTTTGGAAAATGAAGTTTGAGATTCATCGGTAGACGTCTGGGCAAATGTTGAAAATTTAAATGTTGGTGAGGTGAATTTAAAAAAAATACCCGAGTTTGTCCTGAAACCAAAGGGCCTGTTTGCTATTAAAAAAAAAATATTAAATTTAAAAATCGTAATACAGAGACTGCCATTTCCTTGCTAACTTGAGGGGCGTGGGGAAGGTAGGACAGAAAGAAATGGATTTGTGCCCAAATTTGGCTGTTCTTTTGCTGGTGGCGGGACAGGCTGCTGGAAGTCACGGTGGCTTCTTGTTTTGCAAGTGTCTTCAAACACAGGCCACGCGCCCTGTTGAAGAAATGTTTTTTCCCCCCATCGGAGGTGATATGTTAGTCATTCATGAGTTTTGGGGATCAATAAAGGGATAACTGTGAAAGGCAACGGCCAATGACGCGCAGGGAGTGAGATGGGTTGATCTAATGGTTCCTGCCTGGCCTCAAAACTCGATGAATCTCTGGGTTTGTCCACACAAGGACGCTCAGGAGAGGTAAGACAAATTGATTGGGTGTAAAATTAAAGTGCATTAGTTAAAGTGCATTGCACTATTGTGTGGATGCTCTCATTCAGAAGTAAAGTGGCCTTAGTTCACTTTAGCCTAATCCCCTTTGGAGTAGGCCACTTTTCTTTTGAATGAGAACATCCACATTAACTTTTAGTTAATTTGCCTTTCCTGAGCATCCTGGCGGCCTTGTGCCTGCTGCTCTGGAGAGGTTCGGCCAGCCGGGTGCTGGCTCCCTGCGAGCTTTAGGTAAGCTTTTCATTAGGCATGTTCATCTCCACAGCGGCACTTAACCGATGGTGTTCATCATCACCCCAACCGGGGCTCTGCACCCTCCTCTCGCTCCTGCAGCTCAAGAGTGATACTGTTTTTAATGCTGCCTAGGGAAAAAAAATGGAAAGCTTTACAGTGCCAGGGATTTGGGGATGGATTTGGCCGAGGTGGCGCGGACAAGGGCTCAGCTGGGCTGTGAGGCAGAAAGAGAGCCGCCTGCACCCCACCCGGGGGCTAGCGGTTTGGGGGTCACATTTCCCAGGTGGATATGGCATTAGGCTCCCCATGGTATCAGTCCTCCTGCCGGTAACCTGAGCACTTTATTTTGCGATGGTGGTTTGCTGTCCTGACGCGCTCCCTGCGTAGATAGTTTCTTCCAAGTCCACTGATAAGCCAGTTTTTGAAGACAGCGAGGAAATCTAGATTGACTCTTTTAAGCTGATATTTCCAACCGTAAAACCAAGATTGAAAATTAACTTGTAGGAGAACTAATTTACCTGGTGAAAAAAATGATGTTTTGGAAGTTGTTTTATAGTCTTGCTTGAAGTTCACTGTGTTTGAGTTTTTGTTAGAGGTATTTTTGGGTGTCTTCTAGAGCTTATAAGTAACCTATTTATTTACTTTTTACTGGCTAAACCGTGTGTGCAAATGCTGCACCGTGTCACACGCTTGCCATTGCCCCTTCCATTCACAATAAAATTTACAAGGCTTCTTGCATTAGTAAGCAATTTGCTGTTGGAGCCTTTCCTAGAAATACAGAATTCTATTTCACCAAAGTATTGTCTTTCCTCTTCAATCAGGGCCGAGGTGAGCTATTTTCTCAAGGACTCTCCAGGCATCTATATGATATTCCCACTTGGACAGATGATCTCCAAAACTGCACTACTTACTCCTCCGTCCTGAAGGGCCATTGCAGTAAATTAAAATTCTCTTACTAGCGTCACCGGGCTTTGAATTTGGCCAGCTAATTTAGTTTGCAGTTTGGCTTTTTCTTTTTCTTTTTTTTTTTTTAAATATAAAGCAAATATGCATCCAGACCCTCTTTGCTGAAATAAACAGGACAACAATAAGAGGGGTAATTCTTCATTTGCTTAAAAGAACTGCCTGTTTTAACTTCAGAAATACTGACCAAGAGTAAAGCAACAGCTGATGCCATCACAGGCAGTGTACTGTATTCAAACAGCTGTACAAAATGAAAAGCTGCGGTATTAATCCTTCCATTCACAGTTTATTTAAGTTTTTCAAGCTTCTCTCGTATGGGCCTGGCATCAATGCCTAATTATGCTTCCATTAGGGTTACTGGGCCCTTAATACAGAAAATTATTGTATTTAAAATTTGGAAAGCCGCACTGATGTAATCTAAGATTCTTGCAGCTGGCACATGTTCAGGGAAGGCAAACTTTACCTTGTAATTTTCTTTTCATTCATTTGGTCTTTAGGTTTTGGTCGGGTTTTGTTGTTACCCCAAAGGTCAGATCATTGCTGGTGTTTTTAACACTGGCTTTAAATAGCTCCATTTAAGGCTGCATAGCTCTCAGGAGGAGAGGGGAAGAGCAGATGAAAAACTCTGCTGCTTTGCTCATCCCATTTGCTGGGGTGCAGGACTACGGCCGTCTGCACAAATAGAAATGGTAGAAATGAATGTCTGAAGCCTGGCACACAAGGAGTTTTGTCTCATCGACATTTTACCCTGCGCTGAACCAGGGCAGGCTCTGTCACCGCAAGCTGTGGTTTATCCGTGGACGTGAAAGTCTGGACCCCTTACTTGGCTGTCCACATGCTGCCCATCGTGTTGGGGTGGGCTGTGGAGAGATGTCCCTGGTCTCAGGTGGGATATCACCCGCTTGTTGATGCTCAGCAGCAACTTGAGATGCGTACTTTCGCGTGCATGGTGACTGCTTCCTGAGACTTGCCTTAATCTGGCGAGCTAAGTATTAACTGTGGCCAGCCCCCTTGCTAGAAACCCTCCGGGGAGACCACAAATGCTATAGACTCAGTAGGTGGCACTTTGGTTTTAGGCTTGAGCCAGTGCAGAGGGCCCCTCTGCGCCTTGAGGTGCAGGCACAGGGATGTGCCAGTGCCACAACAGCCTTGGTCCCCAAGCTCCTGCACTCGCCTCTGCGCCACGGAGATACCTTGCGTAGGTAAGAGTTGGCCAGAGTCTTTGAGAAGGGCAGTGTCCCTGTGGCTTGTAATTTATAGAATTTCTCTTGCATACTGTTGTGCAGTGTTATGGGGGGGTAGCTCTGCTGCATCCTGGACATGCCTGTGTTTCAGTGATGAGTACAGTCGTGTCACTGTGAAGTTGTTTGAAGTCACAGCTTGGCACTCTCCTTCACTCGTGTTCACACAGGCATTTTGGGCAGCGCTTGACACGAGCAGGGGCTCTGCGGCTGAGTGACGCCGCTGGGCATCACTGCGGCAGGAGGGTGATGGTGACGGAGAGAGAAGCCTTTCAAGCACACGGGCTAGTTGGTGGCAGTCAGCTTCCTGGTGCTGCCCGCCGTTTGCAGGGATGCTCAGGAAGAGGTGCCCAGTGTTTGCATGAATGCTTGGGAGGAGATGCCCGGAGCACACTGCCCACGCACACCAGAGGCAGCACGGCTGCTGTGCTTGAGCTGTTCCCTTCTTTGCCCCGCTCTGCCCGGCAGATTTTGCAGCTATGTTACCCCAGGAGGCTCCTGGCCCTCCTCCCTGTTGTGCAAACCAGTTTTACTAGCGTGGCTTCCACCTACTAGGGGAGTGTCATTGTGCTTTTCCCATGTCCGTGAGGCCTGTGGCAGTGCTTTGTGGCATGGCTTTGTAGAAAAAGTATGGTATGTACAAATGCATCCCGCTACGTTCGTATAACCCTTGTGAGGGATCTCTTTTTTATTACTATTCTTCCTTAAAGCTAGAGCGAGGGTATGCACATGACTAGTATGTGCAGGGAGGATTAATTTTGTTCTTAAATGCATGTGTGTGTGTTAAGCCAGGGTTTGGTCCACAGAAACAAGTGTTTGAGAGATTCTTTGAGTGAGAACTGACAGAGTGATGCTGGAGGGGCAGGGGTGGGGAACGCTGCTCTGCTGACAGCACGTGGCAGAAGGGGAGATGCGGATGCTCTTCCCAGGTCTGTCACTGAAGTTTTGGGGTGAGATGATTAGTTGCTTGTGGGCTGAAATTTTCTTCTCCTTCTCTCTTATCAGCAGGTAGGGTTGATACCTTAATTTATATGTCATATAGTGTTGGCGAGGTATAGGAGATATGCAAGAATGAGAAGTGATACGTTAAAGTAATTATTTCACTCTGGATTGTTTAAAGAAAATAGCACAAAGAAAGCAAAACATTTCTGTTTGGTGTCACAGGGAAGCACTACGCTGAATCAAAAGGCTGACGGTGAAAGTTGCTTTTGGTGGCTTTGTGCTTTGGTTTTGGCCCCTTCCGCTATCTTCCGCATAATTACCACTTCTACAATGTATTTAAAGGAGGGAAGGCATAAACTTAAACACTGGAGAGAGTAAGTAGCAGTGTCACCAGTAACGTCTGCAGAAGGAGCCGTGGGGCTGACTGGAAGCATTGGCAGGGTGTGGATGGTCTGCCCATCCTGTGGCCTGCCCGTCCTGAGGCAGGGGTCCACGTGGGGCCATGCCCTGAGCCCTCTGCTGCTATGAGCCCCACTGGGTACTCCAAAACCTCCCTGGGAGGCACAGCAAGGCCACACAGAGCTCTCAGCCCAACTTTTTTGGGTGACTCTGGCAGCCAGCTGTGCTTCCAAGCCATCCCTCAATGAACGGGTGGAGGTGTCGGGGAGCCACGGCCACCTCAGCCTGGTGAACCGTCCCTGGAGCTCGCCGTCTTCTGGCTCCTGCAGCCCAGGCTCGGCGTGTTCTGTGGCCGCCAGCTCACTGGCGTGTGGCTCGCAGAGCCAGGCTGCTCGGCCACTGCTGCCTCGCTGCAAATTCGGCTTGTTGTGAAATGGTAGAAAGTGGAGGAGCTGATCTGCGGAAGGGTTTGGCCATGAGCGTTGGAAAATGTGAATCACGGGGATTCCAGTTTTAAGCCTTCTGGAGATAACGGGCAGCACGTACCAGAGTGCGTGACTTGCAGAGAGCCTTAAAAAACAAGGCGGCGCCCTCGAGATTAAGCAAACGTTTTATAATCAAGAACACATTTTATACCCAGCGCAGCCTTTGCAGGTATCGCATCCATTCAGACGGAAAGGTGTAGCTGGAGCGAAGCTAATTATACCGCAATTTAATTTTGGTGTTGAACAACACTGTGAGGCGAGCGGGCTCTTGAATCCTGCTAACAATGCGCTGTAATCAAAATATGCTGACTCCAAATGGCGTCTGTTGTCAGTTAGCTAAAAAGACCATTTGATAGTTGTGACATACGCTTGGCGTTTTTGCTTGTGATGGAGCTGAAACGAAGTATGGCTGTTGCAGAGTGAGGGCTGTGCTTGTGCCTTCCCTCCCCAAGAAGCCCCAGGTGGGCCAATGGGATGCTGGAAGACGGAGCCCACGTTTGCATGCACGTAAAAGAATTGGCAGCAGGTGCCCTGATGGGTTAATTTTGCCTTCCCAAAAGATACCACTTCCAAAAATCTGTAAGGGGGATGCTTAGAGATGTGGTTTTTGCTGTAAGTAAAACCTTGCTGTTTGCCTGGGCGCAGATGTTCAGGGTGAAGTGCAGATCTCTCCGAAACACTGACTCCCGCCAAGGCTGCCTGCTGGGCCCCTGGCAGAGGAGAAGGGAGAGAGGTGGGAGAGGCTAAGGGCTCCCTCTCTCCCCAAATCTGCCTGGGCAGGTCAGGTTCAGGACCTCAGCCAGCCATCTGACAGCCTGCACCGTCTCAGTCGGACCTGGGCATCTGGCAGATCCCCTTCTAAATGACTTCTAACACGTAAATGCAATAAAAAGAAGGGACAGCAGACACCCATTTTCTGGCTAAGTGGTGAGGCATTTTTCCTGTTTACACCTTTGGAGTAATCATTACATTAATTATTGAACAGGAAACTCTTATTTGTCTCTGAAGGCCTTTTTCCTGGTCTAGAGAGATGTGGAAAATACTCCAGTCCTATTAAATTCAGTAGGAGCCAAGGAGGACTAATACACCTCAAGGCCTTGCACACCAGCCTTCAGGAGGTAGTGGTGTCGTTTGGGGCTGACTGTGCATGTTTCTGCACGATATTAGACTTAAAAAAAAAATCTACGTGGAACAGCGATTTTACAGTGAAGCTTGTTTCCTTGTGTCGAGAAAGGGATGGGGATTAATGCTATCTAGCGATACGGCTCTTATCAAAGGGAGGAGACAGGTTTACAATGCGGGGTTGCTCTAAATAGAAAGTACGAGTTGATGTTTGTCGTGTGGGAGACAAAAACCCTGCATCACCATCAGCTAGCTCAGTTAGCCTGGCTGGGCAGGCAGTGTTTACTGTTGAGCTGAGATAAAAAAATGAGGAATGGAGTAAGGTCAATCAAATGTAAGGCACGCTGTGATTGAGACCCTGCTTTTCAGGCTTCATGGGTGTCCATCATGGCTACCACAAGCGGCAACTGCCAATGCAAGAAGCAAAACCTGAGGTCTAACTGCCCAAACTGCTTTTGTTACTGCCAGAGGTGGTTTTGGGTGGCTCTGGCGTCCTCTCTCAGAGAGAAAGTCCAGCTGCCCACACTGTCCCCCACAGAGGGGGACTTAGGATATGGTTCCCCAAGTGCAGCAGATTTGATTTTGGCACATGCAGAGGGTGGTGGGTCTGTACTTCTGACAGAATGCAGCCCAGGCTGGGGGTGTCTCTGCATAGCTGTGAACATGCACACCCCCATGCACACACAAACACACACAAGTGTTTTTTCAAAAGTCTTGCCCCTGCAGAACTGATGGGGCTTTGGTGCCTCCTGGAAGAGAAGAGCTGTGTTTTTTCCCCTTCCTTTTGTCTTTATGTCCCACCCAGTCTGATGTTCTCCATTTCATTCTCCTTTATTTTTTGTGGTTTATGCTCGCTGCTTCTAATTATTCTTTTTCTTTTGGAAAGCACTATGACCCTGTCCTTTTGCACTAGTGGTTTTTTTCCCCATTCTGTCTGTTTAGGACTCTTAGGCTCTTTCTTCTCCTCTCTCTGCCTCCCTGCTGTACAGTCTTCTCCTCTGTGCTCTAAGGGTGCGGAGGGGATCAGAAAGCTCTGCTGTGTTAGAGATACCTACATGGGTACACCGCTGGTGTCGTGCTGCACGAAGGTGTTAGCTCCTTCTCTGAACCTGGGTAGGTTCAGCAATGAATTGCGATAGCAGGGCTAACGGAGAGAGCTAGCGTTGTTTGGTGGATGTTTGTTTGATGATCTTTGCACTGTGTATTGTTATTTGTGCCTCTGGTCCCTTCAGGTGAGATCCGGGCCTTGTGAAAATCAGGAGCAAAAGTCCTGCATATTTCTAGTTTCCCGTCCTCTATGGTATTCACATTGATACCCGATCTCATTTCCTTTTATCTGCCTCAGAAACTGTCCTATGTTGCATGCATAAAGACAGCTTACATCTTATTTTTCCTATGTGGCTGCGAAGAGTCAGAGGAAAGTCTTACCCTCATTTGAAATAAGGGGAAACTAAAGATAGAAAGCTTATGACTTTTCTGGGGCTAGGAAGGGAATCCAGGTCAGAGCTGAGATTTGCATGCAGAATTTCTTCTGCTTTTTAGTTCAATGGGCCCTGCTGCCTCTAACGCTGCAAAGGTTTCCATCTGTGCAATAGTCACCCTTGCTGTGCTGCTTAGTTGCAGGCGGAGTTATCGCCTGTCAGTCATTTCAACGATCTTATTTCTGTAGACTTGGAGCACCTCTTTTCCAGCCAAGCCTGCTATTTGCGCCTTTGTTGTCTTTCTATTAGAAATAATTCATCTCTGAATCAAAGTTGCACGAAGCAGACTAGGGGAGGGTTATTGGCACTAAAAAGCATCTGTTTTGCAGCGTTTTGAGGTTCCTGCACATATCATTTATTCTGACCCCCTTGGTTTTGGTTGTATTGCGCACGATGTCCCTGCTCGGCTTTGGCAGGCTGTGAAGTGGGATTGCTGACTGGCAGCCTCACTTAGCCCCACAAGGAGATGTTCAGATGGCAAAGCTGTGAGTGGGTCCTCTCAAAAAAATCAAGGTGGTCATGACCATGGATTTCATGGTCTCTGAAAGTGTACACTTGACAGAGATAGCATAAACAATGTATGTATGTGTAATCTAGGAAATATATGGCATTATATTTTTAACGTTATCAAAGTGTATTTTTAGTCCTGCTTACCAGTTTGTATTTGTCAAGGTTTTTTTCCCAATTAAGAGAGAATTTAAAAACTTTCTTTTATGCTGGATGGGTAACAGGCTATCTGATGATTATTACTAGCCATGCCCTCTGGAAGTGAATTTAGATAAGGCTTGTGGATTGCAAAGACCAGGTCTGTCTATCATGTAGCTCTAGCTTCAGCATGGGTACTATGGATTATACACTTGAGATATTGAGCAGCTGTATTGAATGTTTTGCCCAAGTGAGGTTGGCTACATCAGTATAGCCAACAACCAGAAGGATAAACTATGCAAAAAGTAAATCCTTGCTAAATAGGTGGGTTAAGTTTGTAGGAGATGGATGAGATGGCTTTATGAAGCAGCCCCCTTTCCGCTTCAAATTCCTACCTGTAGTGAGCACAAGTATTTCATAACATGGTGGGTTGCTACCCTTGAGAGGATTGGGGGAAGGTTTTTAAAAGGGAGGAGTTAAGAAAAATCTGAAGAACATTTCAAACATAATGCATTACTTTTTTTCCTAATGAATAAGTATTTAATTTTAGGAAAAGAAAATAAGATAAAACTTCAGAAGGAAAACAATAAGCCCAGATTATGTTGACAAATTGCTGGCAGCAGCTCAGTTCCTCCAGGGCGAGGGGATGAATGATTATACCTGCAGCCAATTCTCTCGTAGCCTGGAGGAGCGGAGGTTCATCCAACAGGTAAAGGAATTAGCTGTTCCCTGTCTGCAGTTGTTACGGAAACACAAATGAGCCCACAGGAGGGCTGTGCTCACAAAACTTTTGAGAAGATATATATCAAAAGATGCTGAGTACAATTTTTATTGCCTGTAATAGAAAGTGATTTCTTTTATTTATGTACTTATGGTCAAGCCTTTCATTCCTTGGCCAGGACCTCTTTTTTTTTTCCTTTTCAGATGCTTGGTGCTCAAAAAATTCCATTTTATTCTTTAATTTAAGCAGAAGGCAATGATTTCCCCCACTGCGTATTAGTGTTAACTCGACTCAAAGCCCAGCTGTTGTTGGATTGCAGTAATAAGCATCTGTAATGTTATTTATATTGACTCTCCAATTTAGCCATTAACCAAATAATTTTGTCTGTAGCTTTTTTGTTTATTAAGGCTTGATGTTCACTGTGTCACAAGTCAATAACTGCTTTGGAGGCCTCATCAAATGTGGTCGTCCCTTTGATGGGGCTGTTGCGCTGGTACCTGCTGGGGCTTGTGC
>JANZLQ010000086.1:18711889-18724389 GCA_026212715.1 Elanus axillaris | reverse complement strand
TTTATGAAAACCTGAGCAGTGCTTTTATTTACTTTTTTTACTCAATTCCAATTTACTTGAATGCAAAAATGTTTTGTTTGAGTGCCAAGCCAAACAGAGTAACTGATTTAGCAGGACGAGTATGAAACGAGTTTGGTGCAATTGAAGTGGGACATAGTACAAATAATTAGCGCTGTCTCAGAAGCTCCGAAGTCTAAAAAGCTGAAATTCTGGGTTTTCCTGAGAAGCTGTTTAAATGCTTCCTACTTTTTCTGAAGAGACCAACTGCAGTGGATTTAGTGTTAATTTAATGCAATTAAAATTTAAAAAGGATCCTTAATCTGAATATAAAAGAAAGTGCTTTATTGAAGTTGACTCTGAACTCACAATAGGTATATACTTTTAAATCTGGTTTTATGATCATGTTTCATTCAAGTGCTGTTAGACAACAAAGGAATTGTGTTTCCAAAAAAAGGTTGAACAGTACTGATTAGCATTGCAAAGTCTGCATTTAACAAGATTAGTTTTTAAACTAAACCAGTATATTTTAATTTTTTATACGCGTGAACCTAGCGTACATGGTGAATAACATCTCTTTTATAGATTTTTAAGTATTTGAGACACTTTATTGTTTAAAGAAAAGTTGCTGACTTCATCGCAAGTATAGCCTAGTAAAAATGGGGCCTGGAATAGTAAACTGTTGCAGAGCTGAGGCAGAAACTGGTAACCTTCTGACCTCTGACTTTTACTGGAAAATGATATGCAACATAAATTCAGGGGGCCTTTTTTCTTTCAAGTATGTATACATATATATTCTGGTGGTGCTGTTCACAATGCTATAGTTGAAGTGGTGTCAACGTGTTCATTAGAGCCCCTTGCTTTCGAAGCAAACTTTAAATTCGTGTGTTTTTTAAGGGTGAAAAAGCTGCTGCAAAACCAGGCTTTGAACTAAAACATGGTGTTTGGAGGGGATTTTCGTACTCGGATAGGGCTGTTCTCTTACTAGACGGATGTGTGCGTGTTCATGTGTATATGTGCGTGGACAAAAACATCTGCGGGGAGGCTGGCCAGCATGCTCCTAAACCTCTTGGGCCCTTTGGAAATTGAGCTACTTGCTTCCTGGTATACTTTTTACGATTTTTGGTCTTCATTTTCTCCTCAGTGTGGCATTTTATTAGTCTGGAGTGCCAGTCATATCTGATGTTTTATCATCGCCATCCTGGTCGGCTCCTAGCAAGGTGCATGCTATAACCTCAGTCAGAAAGTGTTTTCTAAAGTGGCTTTAGAGCTTGAGTCCTATTAAATATCTGCAGAAAGACTTGCCGGCGATGCTTTTGCTGGTTCTGAAACTTTTACCCAAATCCCAGAGTAATGTTTATTGAGGCTGGAATTGCTGCCAGCGTTTGAAAGATGCGTTTCGTGAAGAAAGCTCATTGCATTAAAACTTTAGGAAAGAGTAAAAAAAAGTGGGAATTTGCTATCAGGCCACTTGCCACCTATGGAAATGGCCTTTTTTTGAGGAACAGGGATGTGAGAAGGGAAGAGGTCTCACTGAGCCTTGCTTTACATCTTGTTTGCTCGAAGCTCTCTGAAGCTTCAAATCTCATTTGTTTAAGCACGCCCATGCCTGCACATACACCTCGTGTAAAAAAAAAAGAGTGGTTTTAGCCTTCATGCATGGGGAAGAAGTGAAAAACCATGATCCTGAATGACCAAAAAGGAAGAGAAGAAAAAAGATAGCAAATACCCTGCCTCTGCTCAACTACATTTAAGTTCAAAATGCCAGGATTTGGAGGCTTATCTTCTGTGGCCTGATGGAAGGAGTGGCAACACTGTGGTCACACTCCCGTGTTCACCTCTGCTGGATGCTTTTCTTGGCAGCAGAAGCAGCCGGCATGGCACTGTCGCAGCAGCCGGGTGCTGCGGAGGGGTGGCAGCGAAAGGCTGGGGACCCGCACGTTCATGCTTGCGAGCACAGGAGTTAACTCAAGAAGCATGCGTTGCGTGACATATATTCAGTATATTATGGGCTTCCCTATTTTTAGGAGTTTGTAAAAGTTCCTTTTGGTTCCATCTGTCAAGAGCACATTTGCCATTTAAAAAAACCCAAATCTAATTGCCAGAAATATAACCCTCTAAACTGTCTATTTTTAGGTTGTTCCCACAACCTACTTCCCCTTTTGGGATAGGTAAAAGCACCTTCTGGGCTGGATTTCCAACCTGGCTGAAGGTATCACAAGGATGTGAGTGTGAGCTTTGTATTTTCAGAGGCACACAGACCGGAAAGCTTAAGCCCCTTAGTAAGTTTTCTTTTCTCCCTTAGTCCTTAACCCAGACTATGATACGGTCTATTTTTAGGCTTTTTGGAAATTTTTCTTCTTTACCTGATTCATCACTGCTTTTAATCCTCACAAAGTGCATTTATAACCTGTTTATGTCCCTATGCACAACACACGTCAAATTGGTACCTTTGAAAACAGGAGAGAGGTGCTTTTTCCTGTGAACATTTCGAAGTCTTTTTTAACATGTAAATTTTTTTACTTAGTAAATAATAATGACTCCCAGCTGCTTCGATCTATTGTAGAAATCCATATTTAACTGCTAGGGAGCTGTTCTGGGGTCTTGTGCCATTGAACAGCAGGATACGTTATCGCATAGCACATTGACACAACCTCTTATAAAGGCCTGGTATTGTGTCATCGTAAGGGATAGTTATAGTACAGGAACGCAGAATAATATTATGAAAAACTTTCATGGCCTGTTTTCCCATTGCTCTGAACTTACCATGAAGGACCATTGGCGTATGTCTCCAAATGGTGCGAAGAGATCAGAATTTATACAGTGGAGAAATCACTTGCTAAATTCTATTTAAAAAAAAAAACAACAGAGAAGCAAGTTCTTAGGTATGGGCAGGTGATGCTGAGCTCTCAGCAACACTATTTTGTCTTACTGCATATTCTAACTTTAAAAGATTCCTGTCTGGGGTATTAACAGATCTATTTTGTTTGTTTTTTCAAGTAGTCAGGCCAGGAGGATGCTGAGCAAAGGCTTGGTACGGTCACTTTTAATCTAGAGTGGGGCTCTAATTCCCATGTTTAGCTCTCCTACCCGGCTTAGAAGAAAACAAAAAACAATCCATCAGTGTCTCCTATTTGTGCACATTGTTTCTTTCCCCCCTTTTTTTGTGCAAGCCTCAGCCTGGGTTCAAACATTTTTTTAACCTCCAAATAATTGTTGCTCTTTCAAGCTGGGAGTAGAAAGCAGTGATATTTCTTTATAAAAATGTATCAATGGCTGCAATGGGTTTTTTTCAGGCTTTTGTAAGAGTTCAGGCAACCTGTAGGCAAAAAGGCGATTGCGTTTATTATTGCCGGGAATCTCAAGGCAGTTGTTTGGAGGCTGTGAAGGCAGGCGGCAGAGCTGGGCGGAGGGGGAGAGAAGGGCCACATTATGTTCCAGATGACTGAGCAAGGATTTATATACCAGCTCACCTTTTTTTTTTTTTTTTTAACATGGGAGAAGAAAAGTAATAAGAGCAGGGAGGCAAGGCATTTTAAGCGGTCAGATGGCCGATGACTAATGGGATAGGTGGGCAGGAGCCCGCGGATTGGGTGTCTTAATGAGCACATTTCGCACCGAGTTTGGGCTGCAGTTCCCCTTCACCTTTGCCCTTTATTGACCGAACTGACACTTCATTTTTCACATACTTCCAATTATGGCTGAGCTTAAGTGTTGCCCTGCCTCCTTTCTTTCTTGCCTATGGACGGCTTGAGAGTGGCTGAGGCCACAGAAGATATTTTAATTTGAAAAACTACCATAGCAAGGCAGGTTTAGGGTGTAACCTGAAACTGCTGTCACTTTGCAGTTTCTCAGAGGAAAACAAAAGTTTTAATGTTTCTTGTTTATCGCTTCCCCCCCCCCCCCCTTTTCCGTGGTGAGGTGGGGGCTTGCTTTGGGGGCAGTTGGTTTGGCGAGGGGTGTTTTCCTTGCGGTAAATCCTTTTCAGCAGTACAGGTGCTGTGGGTGGGAGTCACCCAAGTAAAGAGGTGAACCCAAGTAAAAAGCAGTGCCGTGCTGGAATGATGGCTCCTTGTTCCCTCTCAATGCGGCATCTTCTCAAGAGGCTTCTTGTGGTGTGATGCCCTGTGATGTACATCACCTAACGCTCTCCTAATGGAAAAGCAAAGCATAATTGTGCCAGCACTTCTCAAGCCTTAGACCAGTGTGGATTTGTTGTTTTGGTAATATTTAATGCATGAATGCGGATTCGAGCGAGGCCTGGCTATGAGGCTTTGAGAAGTGGCTGAAGCTGATGCTGGGAGAGACGGGTATGATAAAGGGATGGACAAATCTCCAGTCCACAGCCACCCCTTTGCTATACGGGGAGGACCGTGGTATATGTCCCACAGTCCAAGCCTGTGTGCATTTCCATGTTGGCTTTTACATGCAGAATCCTTCCGAGGCAGAAATGTCCGTTTGCTTTTGCAGGGCTTTGGGGGTTTTGGAGCATGCAGCTTTCCTACCGAATGTGAATTCTGTTGGAAATAGTTGGAATAAGATACACTTGCATGGGGTGGGTGGGTTTGAGAACAAAATAGCTGCTGTTAGACCTTAACTTCCCAGCAGCACTGCTGGATTTTGCAGCGTGGCTTTCCCTACTGGCTCTGTCACGTGAAGTTTGGGTGAGTAATGAGCAGGCACGTCACCTGCGTGCCAGTGGTGATTGCTTTGCATTTAAATATGTGGAGAGTGTATCGACAATTATTTACATCCAAACAGAGGCCTCTTAGCCACAGAAGTATTTATCTCAAAAAAAAAAAAAAACCTGTATGAAGTATTACCTACTTTATTATGTAGCCCTCTGGCATAGTAATGGCATGGCATATTTTTACTATAATATGGTAATAAAAGAATATGTAAAAGGCAGACAAAGGTTCTGTCTTTTCACTAAGGTGACCCCTGTTACCAAGTAACTGCTTTACTTATGAGCTTATTAAAAACTCAAAAAAAATGAGCTTTTCATACTTCACAGGCATTGATGTGAAAATGAGCTGTCCTACGAGTAGTTTTCTTGATCATTTTTAGAACAATTGATTAGCCAAAGAGCCGCTGTCATTAGTTGACATTGACTGATAGCAATTTGTCACAAGCTCCGAAGGTCAGCCAGGCAGTGGAAGCTTCGGCTTGTCTTTGATTGACCTTTTCTGATGCCATTATCATGCGATCGGTTAGACTGGATGTGACCCTCGATTGGAAAAGACAGGGCATTAGTCAACAGGGGCTGCTCCTGGTATTTTTTCTGGCACTTTATATATTGTGAATCTTGAATTAAGCATAATAGGCTTGTTTGGAAACGGACTGGTATCAGTTTTCTTGTCGAGGCTTTGCCATCCCCTTTTCTTTCCTTGCATTTCCATCAAGTGGGCAGCTCTCGGTTTGCTTTAAATCAGTGTGAGCACCTGTGAGCAACTGTGCTCACACTTTGACGTGAGATACAGGATTTAAACCAACCCCATATTTATTTGAAACTCTTCGTGTAGGTGCATATTCTTCAGCAGCACCAGCATTAATTATTTTTATCTCCTCAGAATCATGTTTTATTTTTTAACAGTGATTGAGTAGTTGAAGATTATGCTCATAACAACACGATGTCAATTTATCATTCTGCTCTAAAGCCGGAGGGCGTGAAACTGTTTTTTTTCCTCCTTCTGGTTTGGTGGTTTCTTTTTTTTTTTTTTTGGTCTCATCAGCCTGATTCAGCTGTTAAAGTTAGATTTCGGCAGCGTTTAGCCTCCGTGTCTCAGCTAGGCAAGGTTATGCTTCCAGTATGGTGCATGGGAGAGTGTCCTCACTTGGAAGCGGGTGTCTGTCATGATTCAAGCATCAATCTATTCCCAGTGTCAGGTTTTATTTTAGTCATTTGCATTAGCTCTGAACGTCTGTTATTACCAGGCATTTTTCCTTTTGATTTGGCAAAGCTAACTTAAATACTTATAAATGTTGCTTGTTTTGCCTAAATTGTGGGTAACAGAGTTGTAAATGAATTCTTTTCCCTGTAAAAAACCTTCCTTCCTCCCATTTGCCTTTCAGGGGAAACTTGAATTTAATTTCTGTCTAAGTACCAACTTGTTTTTCAGGTCAGCCCCCAGAGATAATAAGCAGTTCAAAACCAGCACAACCATTTCAGCACAGTTTAATGCGACTTTCAGTCTTGGCTCAGGAAAGGCTTCCAGCCAGGAGGAGAGCAGAGAGGCGATCACGTCGGTAGGCAGATCCTTCAGGCTGAAGCTATTGCCATCATTGCCAGAGCGAAAGGAGGGAAGACTTTGGGAACTGTTTACTTTTAAAGTGGCTATGGAAATACAAATATTCCTGACTTCTCAGCCTGTCTGTAATTAAGCAGCAAAATTCATGTGCTGGACTCCTCTTTTTTTTTTTTTTTTTTTTCTTTTTCTTGGCAAGTTTTTCTAAACTTAGAAATGTCTAGCCCATTAAACATCTGTGTGGCTGTTCACAAGTCTGTGTATACATAGACGTGTATGTAAGAACATGGCCCTGACCCTGGACTGAGCATCCCATCAGCAGTGCAGGCCTTTTGCAAGCCCCACAGTCTGTCTGCATGGCCCTGGGTATGTTACTGAGGACAAGGCCTTGAATATGCCGAGCAGGGAACAGAGGTGGAAAATAGCACATTGCTAAATCACATCTTGGGCCGTTACCTAAAAACTCAGGTGTAGTCAGGTAGGACTGAAGGGCATCTTGCTTTCCTCCTTGGATGGGGCAGAGAGAGGTTTGGTTGGAAGTAGTTGTAGAAATAGGTTTGAAGTTCTTGGTGTCCAAGATACCCTTTTTTAGCAGTGCCCGAGTCTTATGTTTTGAAGATCATTATATGATTTGATTTAGTAAAAATGTTCCTTTATTCTGGTGGGGTTTTTTTTCCCCTAAACAGGCAGTGTTTCTGGATTAGTGATGCAACAGGCTGTGCCATCAGGCTGCTTGGCGTAAATCATTTTCCTACCTCTCGCGTGAAATGATGGGAGGGGAAAAAAAAAGATGACTAAGGTTGGAAGAGAAGTCTTTAAGATAATGAATTATCTATGGAGAAAGTGGGTGCTTGTCCCATAATGCAAGAACTAAGGGTGGGTGTTCATGGCACAGGAGCTTTCCAGAGCATTAGCAGGTTTAAAATAAACAAAAATGGTTTACGTGTTGGGTTAAATTTATTGCTACAGTGTGCTGTGGAGGTCAGCAGGGGACAAAAAGAGATTAGACCAATTTCTGGAAAAATAGGTCCTTCTGTAGCTATTAAAAACACTGGTCCAGATGCAACCGCTGGCTCAGGAAGCTGCCCAAGTGCTGATAGTCAGAGCTGTGGCACAGCCACTTCTCTGTACCCGCCCCCCTATCTATAAGGCTTTCCTAAACACCCGTTGTTGCTCCTGGGAGAGACCAACATGAGATCGAGCTACTTGGACTGATCTCCTCTAGTTTTTATGTTAAAATAATTTTTAAAAATTCAGTTCAGGAAATAAGAAACTGGATTTTTTATTTATCCTTTTTTTGATGGCTCTTGCTAATGCTGGCAAGCTTTTGTTGGGAAGAAAGTAAGACATAGTTTGTATTTTCTCGCCCTTATTACCCTGGTGGTGGGAACAGTTTGACGCTATTCATTCAAATTTGACAGGTGATTGCTTCTGTAAATGAATGCACTCAAATCATAATTGTTGCAACAGAATTGTTTGATTACCTGGCGGTAGCCTCTTTCTCTCTGATAGCTTTTGGATCACCTGTTTGCTGAGAGCATTTGACAGTCCTCATGTTTATTACCCAATTGAATGTCAGTAGCAATTGCAGCTAAAGATAAACGAAAATGCAAGTACTTGTTGACCTTGACTTTTTTCCACAAGATATTGGACTTGATGGCTCTATTGCTGTTGAACTGATAAGAGTTATAAACAGTAGTTGAAGGAAAATGTTTTATTCCCAGAGGAAAATACCACGCTTCTGTGGGAAATGGCATCTGACTAGCACTCTTTGCCAAATTTGCTTGGTTCACCTTCATTTAGGCTGTGGGAAAATAAAATACAAATTTCCCCTTTTATGACTTTAATATCTCTGCAAACATGAATTCCTGTGCTCTTTGTGAAGTTTTGTTGGCAGACTGTGCCAATAACATACAGCGAGCGCGAGACCTCACCATGTTTTACGATGTGCTATAATGAGGATTCTCAATTCTTCCTCATTTTCGGGCTGATTTGATAATTACAGGGAGGGAACAGAGCTTTCTTCTCCTATTCCATGGGAAGCTTAATATGTCTATAATCAGTGAAGACTGGGAAATGCATGGCTGTGGGTGTGTGTTGCCGGAGCGGGGCTGTGCTGGTGGGAGGGCGGCCTGAGGACAATGGCAAAGTTATGCAGGGATGGGGGGATGATACTTTCATAGGTCACATCTGAACCTGCTTTTTTGGGCAGGGTCTCAGGTGGGTTCCCTTGCAGTATTTTGGGAGGAGGGGGCTGGTTTGGTGTTGCCTGTCCCAGATGCACTTGGGAGACAGGAGGGATGAGCCTCCTCCTCCAGCAGATCTTGCTGCTATAAGCCTCCCTTATATAGGGAGAGATATCTATATTTTATATTTTTATATATATATATTTCTTCTTCATTTCTAATCCTGCTCCAATATGAAACCTGAAAGGAAGGCTTCAGCAGAGACAGGAACAGGCAATAGGCTTTGAGATCTTCCAGGATGAAAGTCATTGTATAAACATAATGCATAAAGAGCACAAAAGACCATGGAATTATATTGTTTAAAACATAAGTCCTTCTTGTCTCAGCAACTGCTTTGATAAACTCTGTACAATATTGTAGGAGCTTGTTAAAGCACTGAAATGCAGGATTAAGCAGTGCTGTAACAGTTAGCAGTCAGACTAGTAATCTTATTGCATTGTATTTTTTTGTAGGTAAGATTAAGCCAGCATTACATTATATGTTTGTGGGCGAGAGGGCATTCTTCAAGAGATTAATTAATAGGATCAACACTAGAAGATGATGACATCATTTTTTTCCTAAGCACATTGATGCACATGGGCTTTTTTTTTTTTTTTAAAATTCATGAATGAGACGGGGACCTTCTCTGGGCCATCAGGGCAGCCCCTGTGGCTTTTGGCAGTGGTGGAGCCACCTGTCGCTGTATAATTAATCGGGGACTGCTTCTCGCTGGCCTGGTGACCCACTAGTCAGTGCCGTGCAAAATACCAGAGGGATAGACCCAATGTCTCTTCTCCCTGAGCTGGTGCGGGATCGCAGGGCTGTGACTAAGCAAATGTCTGATGGTGCTCTGGTGGGTCTTTCAGTGAGGGTGTCTTTGGTAAAACCTTCTTTGTCTCTGGCTTGTCTCTTTAGCCATTAGGCCTCCTCCATGTAGTCTTTGCATCTTGGGTTTGGCATGCTTGAACTTTTGCTGGTAGGGCTTGGGAGGCGGGAAAGGACATGGGAGAGCCTGGCTGGGACTGTGACATGCCGTGGGAGCAGTGTCACATCCAGGCAAGCTCTCTGCCACCTTCCGGCACTCCGTGGCTTGGGAACTTCCTCATCGCCAGGTGGTATCTCTGGTGTCTAATAGCCACAGATGACAGATAGATAGATAGATTTTTTTTTTTAATTTTTTTTTTCCCTAATGAGCACTGAAAATCTCACACAGAGATGGCAGGCAGTTTTCTGTTGTTGCTCTTCACAGAAGCATAATATGGAGGTGTCAGAAAGAAGAAACATCATAAAAATGAATAAAAATATAGTGGGGGCAGCCTTTCCAACTACTTGTCCTTTAGTCCTTTCTTTTTCTGTGGCTGATGCTGTGCCACAGGAGAGAGATGGCTCTTGCAACCCTGATACTGTCTGTTGTCTCAGGGCTGTAAATTCATCTTTTGCAGAAAAGCAGGAGAAGACCTACCAGGAAGCACCATGTACGTCCTCAGAAACAAGCTAAAGGTGGTGGACATAACCTAACTGATTCTTAAATCTTCCCCCAGCTCTCTGAATAGCAGTTAGTGTCACATGGGTGCATGCTAAAAATATTCTGGAGTCTGTAGCGTCCCGATGGACTTCAGAAGAAGGCGTATCTTAGCTCTGTCTGGTCAGCAAGTGAAGGTCATGGAAGCAAGGCTTGTAGAGTGGAGAACCTTTTGTTGCTCTCGTTGCTGTGCCAGGAGGATCTCCTCCCTCCCCAGCACAGCACTGAGGGCGAAACCCCACTGTAGTGCTCCTGCCTGGGGCCCTGGGTTATAGCACATGCACTTCTGCATCGACTGCCTTCGTAAACAAGGGAATGAGATAACTGGTCAGTATTAGCTGCTTGAAGTGAAGCGTCACAATTTAAAACTGTGTTTCTTTCAGGCACTGTAATGTCACAAGTGTAGCAGCCTCTTGCTAAAGAGTAGGGGATAAAATGCAGGAAAATTGCAGGGGGTGGAAAAGATGCAACAAAGTGAGGTTACAACACTATGCTTGTGCCTCTTTCCTTCACCACTTAGTAAAGCATCTCCTATTTATCCTCTCCTGTCCCTGGCTGTGGCAGTGAGGATGCCCTAGGAGAGGCTTTGGCGCAGGATTCTGGCCATTTTCTTTTTTCTGTGTCTGTCTCGAGTAACCCATGCAAATTTTGCCTGAGGCCGGCTCTGTAAAAGCAAGAATTGTGGTAATATTAATTCAGTATAACGATCAGTCAGACTTGGTGCCGTGTTGTAGTTTTGTGATGGGCTGTAGGTAAAGCAGGGGGCTGTTTTGTTGGTTGGCGAGCAGATTGAGCCACAAAATCTTTGAATGTCAGTGTATAAATATTTATAGTTTTTGTGTGTGTTTGTTCATATGAAGGCTTGGATGTGACTACTATTATACATGTGTATTCTGTGAACCTGGCAAGAAAGGTAGTAAAATAACCACCCTTGTGAAGTACAGGGGCTTTTTCAGGACCTTTTGTATTTCCTTTAGAAAGAGCGTTGTGCTAAGTTCCTTGGCGTTACAGCTACCAGAAACAAATTAGCAAGTGGTGCTAACATTAGTGTATCACCACATATTTAATCCAGCTAAAAAACCTGTGAGGTGGCCATAATTTACTGAGTTGAACAGCAGACTGGTGAGCAGAGAGGACTGACGTAGCCACATAGTCAGGAAATCTGAAGTTGGTGACTTGGTTGAGTTTAATCCCAATAGAGTAACCAGCTAACAGTCTGCAGGAATGCAGGCTGCAGCAGGAGGAGCAAGTTAGTCATAACATGGGTGTATCTGCTCTTCACCACGATTAATTATATCGTATCACTGAAAAGCAGGGTATGCACAATTATGCAATTTTGGAGCATGGCTTTCCATATATAATGTTTTAATAAAAATTAGAATTGCCTCCTACAGTTGAATTGAAATTCTGTGTGTTACTAATACACGAATTTTATTTACTGTTGCAGTTGGTGTAGGTGAAATGACAGTATTAAAGTTAGAAGTGCCTCTCAAGTTGATGAATGCCAACTTGATACTAAACATATTAATACTCAGTTAAAATTAGCAATCAATTTACTTGAATATTGGAGGTTAGCCAGGGATGGATCTGAAGTTGTATTAGGTATATTGTACTGGTCTGAATACATCATACACTGTTGCAAAAGCATTGTGCTAATTTTAGCTTACAAAGAGGATGAAGATAAACTGCCTGCTGCTAGTTTGCCATATGCTATCCTGGTGATAATATTCAAGTAGAAAATATTCTGCAGAGAGTCTTACTGTTTCAGTAAAAGAAAAGTGGAAAAGAGTTAAGCAAATTTCTGCTCCGTAAATGTATACAAAATAATGAAATAAACCAAATCTCAAATGCTGATAGATGAGATCTGTGAAATTTGTTTTGGTTTTATTGGCTTTCATGGGAGTCAACTATTTGTTTTAGTATATATTTGATCCAATTGTATCCATTTCTCGCATGTAAATCTTAAAATCAATCTAAATAAAAATCGATCTTTGTTCTGGTAGGCAAAAATATAGTCTGTGTTGCTACTAACTAGTTAAGCCTCCCATCCTTCAAGTTTAGTACAGGAATAAAGTCTCTGCTGAGCTGATTTTTCAGGAGCTTCTCCTTTTGCTTTGTTTATTTAAAAACACAAAACATGTTCCAGTTGCCATACAGGGAGGATTTTGCTTCTGTAGCTTCGCTGAGGAGCATTTGCCTTCTCCACCTGTCCCCACGGCCAGGAAAGGGGTGCATGGGGAGGGGGTGCCCTGGACTCCGGGGCTGTGGAGGGCTGGGGGGAAGCTTTGCATTAGCAAGTGGTGAAAAGCTTGACCTTCGAGTGACCTGGGTCAAGCAAACCCCCTGCCGAAGTGTCCCATTTGGACATGGATACCTGTGGGGTGAGGGAGGAGATAAAGGAAGGGGGAGGAAGATAAAGGAATCCCATTGACCTGGGAACTTCTCAGATATTACAAGCAAGGGAATGGCAGGAATAATAAAAGAGTGGCAATATTTGCCTGTGCCCGCCCC
>JANZLQ010000086.1:18669942-18711862 GCA_026212715.1 Elanus axillaris | reverse complement strand
CCCGTATCTGTGTAATGTCATTTCCAAAGAGCTGGAGTAGATAATAGCAAATGTGCTTTCAAGTATCAGATCAATCTCTTGAAGTGATGGGGAAGGCTGGATGCTCTGATCTGGTGGGTGCTGGAGAGTGTAATACAATCCTCATTGCAGCAGAGAGAATTGTATAAATGGACAAAGATCCACTGATTACATCTTTTGCTAAAGTGTTAAGTAAAAGATCTGGCTATAAGAGATGGCTGGTCTACTATTGTCTGGTCTTCTGACTTGTTTTTATAGGGGTTTTCACAGGAACAAATACCAATTACCAAAATAAAAGCAAGCGGTGTGGCTGGTCCGTATCATGGTAGGACATATGCTCTTGAGTCAGCGTGGGCAGGAAGCTTGGCAGGTCTGTCCCCTACCATTGCCATTGCATCTTTATCTCTTCGTTTCATTGTTTGCCACTGAGTGCTTGAAATTCCAGTTTCCAAGTAAAAGCTTCCTGTTTCTTGCATTTACATTCACTTTGGTAAGACATAAATTTAGCTATCTATCAAGGAGGGCTTTTTTTTTCTCAAGTCAGGCAAAATAGGAAGAAGAAATTAATTCTGATTTGACAATAAGAGGTAGAATTTTGCATTTTCCCAGATTCTCAGTGGCAGGAAGCATGAGGTTGTATCCTCATGATAAGGTGATGGATGGGAGCTAAATTCAGCCTTTCCATCCTGAGTAATTTTAGAAGAGGCCCTGAAGTCCAGATCTTGTTTAGAAACAGAGATGGGCATATTCAGCCTTCATTAGCCATAGTTTCCTTGTGATAGTCTTGCTGCTTGTAAGTTTTTACTGTTCTGTGCAGTATTCAAAGCTAATAGTGCACATATTCTTGTAGTCGCCTCAGTCCTGAATTTCCCTCCAGAGAGTTTCTGTTTCTCTCCATTGACTGTGGAGGGACACGGGGAGGACTAATCACCTCGCTCAGACACTTAGCTTGGCAGTCTGGCTTAAATGCTTAGAGCAAGGAGGGATGAATCTGTGCTAAAACTTGTCATTTCTTTAGGAAGCAAATGTTTGCTCTGTGTGGAGAAGCAGAATGAAAAGGTTTATACCGCCAAAGATTAGAGGAGTGGGCTCGGGTGTTGCATGTGTGGGTAAGGCTGTGTTTTCTGCAGCTCCTGAGCATGCGAGCCCGAGCACCTCACAACACTCATTGTCTTTGTTGACCTGTATTGGTAATCTGAAGTGTTAAAAAATCTTGGCATTCATAGGAAAAAAAAAGTAAATTTTATTAATATACTTGGGGGGGAGGGGGATGATATTAGCTGTATTCCCATGCCTAGCTCTCGGAGGCCAGGTTTCAAGCTTTCTCTACCATCAGGAGGTTGCTCGCTTCATCTGTGTGTGTGTGGTTTTGGTACAAGGTTTTCACATGACTCTGGGAGCTGGGGAGTTAAATATAAAACCTGATGGATGGGGCTTGTGAATCTTGGTAGCAACACTTTGCTCAACTTCCAACTAAACAGCATTGAGGTCTTTCATGGGATGAAAGGCTCCATGAGCGAAACCTTGAAACAAAACCTGTTGCCGAGTTGATGTGGTAGGAATGGCCATACTCAAAACAACTCGGGGCTTTGCTTTGTTGTGCTGTTTGGGCATGGGGTCCTTTGGCTGCTGGCACTGCAGCTATTAGGACTTCTCTCCATGCACCTTCCTTACCTGCTTTTAAATGTGAAAGGAGAGCTGAACCTACTTCCACTCCAAACTAACAACGTGCACATTCAGTCCATTTAAGTGCACTAACATGCATTCAAAAAGGCTCATTTGTCCACTTTGTTTTGTAGTCATATTTATAGCAGTCCTCGTTACCAGATGAGTTGGAGGAATTTTTAAATAATTTCTATGCAGAATATAGAACTCTTATTTTCATGCTGAAAACGAACAAGTCCACTTGGATGCTGTCCTGAAAAATATCTCTAGATTGTCCACCATTACCCCACTGTGCTTCAGGGCTACTTCCTTGGGAAGTTGTGGGTGCAAAGGCTGGGGATGGTGTTGCGTTTCAAGTGCTGGAGGTTTGCAGTTATGGAGGGAGGGCAGGTCACTGGCAGTGGCAGGGCAGGTTTTCATTCAGCACCTCCTCTGTGTGCCTTATCTGGGATCTTGAGGGATGGCTTTCCAGGGTAAACCTGGGGAAAGGAACAGAGTGAGATGCTTCCAGAGATGTCCCGGCAGAGGCTTCCTTGCGAGCTGTTATGCTTGCCCCACAGGAGCCATAACCTGCACAGATCCCTGCAGCGCCTCGGAAAGTTGGGCTTTCAGGCATGTTTGTTGACTGCTTTGAGACTTTGACCTCCTTATTTGCAACTTATGTCAACTTTGAGCTAACATGTACAGCACCCACCATCCTGAGCCTCTCCTTTGCTCTCAAATGTGCAGAAAGCCTTCTGGGCTGGTGAGAGGTGAGCATAAGGGAGAGCCTCTCCATGGTCTTACAGGCAAGAGCGTATTGCCCTCTCCAGGTCTATTTTTCCTTCTTCAGGTCACTGCTGAGATCATATTCATTGCAAATATGGTGGTTATGTCAAGGTCTTTTCCATAGACAATGTTAAATAAAGTATAGGTAAGAGTGCTTTTTAGCTGAACTTTGAATTTCAACTGGCAATTATAGATGAAAACCTCTGTCTTCCCTTCTCATCTGCCTAAACCATGGACTGCAGGTGAAGCTGGTCAGGCAGTTAGTATAAGTGACAAAACTCAAAGTTGCTTTGCATAGAAAAAGGCAGCGTGATTAGCAATGGTTCAGAGGCTGGCATTGTTGGCAACTGTTCAGATAATTGGCAGGTATTTGTGAAAGTGTTTTCCAGTCTCAAGAGAATCGCCAGTTTTGGAATGGTTGATTATTGCTCCGGTGTTGTGATGGGAAAGAGTGCAGGTCTGTGACTGGAGGCTTCCTTTTCTGCCTCAGAAGCCCTGATGACCTAGTCTTAAGACAGAGACACTTGCCTCCAGGTTGTAAGTGGTCAGCCATACAGCAAAAGTTGTGTATGGATGAAGCAAGCAGTTCACAAACAGTTGGAAAATTGTGTTTCCATTCTGCTCAACATGCAATTAGTTTATTAGAAGACTCATTCATAGTGACGGTGAAAACTGGAAATAGTATTTACTAGGATTTACTTGACTGTGGAAGGATAATTATAATTTGAATACAGGTTTGCAACTATTTTCTTACCTTTTTGTGCACGTCTGAGTGTGTGTCTATATATAAATATATATAACAAAACTATCCTGATCCTCATCGTAATAGTTTGCTAATGTTTTGCCTGCCTTTATCAAGATGCAGCATGAAAGAACCACTCTGATTCATATTTTTAAGGGATGTTATTCTGACCTCGAAAACTGATACTTCCCTAGCTAGTGCCAGCAAGCCCTTTCTGTGGTTTCAGTCCCCATTTCTTCAGCAATTAAGAATCAGATGGCATCAGAATAACAACTGATTTAAATAGCCATTTGAGCCACCTCTGTCATGCGGAGGAAGCATGCAGGGCTTCTGCAGAGCCTTGGAGCTCTGCGGTGTGACCTCAAGTGACCAGACACAAAAACCAGTGCAGCTCTGCAGCTCTTGAACGGAAAGGTCTGCATCATCCAAACTCTGCTGACTCTTGTCCAAGAACACACTGTTTACCTGTTCCTTCCAAATTGGTCAATTTTCTGCAAGGCCAAGATATGATTTTTTTTTCTTTTTTTTTTTTTTTTTTTTTTTTTGCTTATCTCAGTGCAACTTGGCTGGTTTTAGTGGAGCTGCTCTTCACTTACACGTAGATGTACCACAAGGATCGTGTTTTCTGTTTTGGATATCAAAGCTAAACATTCCCACTGTCAACCTGTATATTGCCCCTCCTTTGTGTCTGAAGATATTTATATATTCATCTGCAAATATGCAGGCTTACCACTCCAATCAAAAGCAACAGATCTTACCAGTTAACTCCAAAATGCATCTTGCTGAAGGCAATGTCTGAAAATGCATTGCTATGAGCATGAAGCAGCTAAGCTTCTGTCTGGCCCTTGAGATGTGTACCCAGACTTTAATGAAGGGTGGGGTTTTCCTTATCCTAATAAATAGATTTTGTTTGGGGAGGTGAGAGGCAGAAAGAGGGAACCTATTTGCCCAATCCTAAATAAAAGGCTATTTATGCCTAATACATTGGCAGAATTATTCCAGAGTAATTCATCCATGAGAAAATATGATCCTTGTGTCACTGCCAAGGTCAGAGAGACCTATGGTGATCTACAGAGGATGTTCAGGTCACCCAAGTTAAATCTGCCTAGGGGCTGAGTTAGCTCATGCACCACATTTTTTTCCAAGATTAATAAAAGCAAACATCTTCTATATATGAAGGCAGTGCTAAGAGTGTGGTCAGGTCTCTCCTTTGAGCCAGGTCTCCTGTTTTTCCCTTCTCCTTTCCAGGTTGCTCCTTCCATTTCCTTTCCATTCTTCTCTTTTCCCAGCATTTACAGGATGCTCAGAAAAGTCAGTCTTTTCCTGTGCGTGGCAACCAATGCCTATAAAACCCTTCTAGTTGATAACTGCGTGCACAGGAAGGGCACGGGGACATTGCTGGTGTTTACCCAGGAGCAGTGTTGGCTGTCTGCGTGTGCATGGTGTGTCCTTGCACATCAGTTGAGAAGTACATCTTAAAAATTGGGGCAAGAAGGATGGGTTACACAGTAGAAATATATTCCTTGGTAACCTCAACTGAGAGTGTACCATCTGAGCAACAGGGTATTTGGCAGAACCATTTTGAAGGCGAAACTGGTAAAATTGTAGGCACTGCCAGGCTGCCCCAGGAAGAGACAGGACAAGTGGTGAGCTGGGCAGATAAGAGTCCTTTTCCATCACCGGTGGGTGGAAGGGGCAAGACAAGGTCCTCAGCCCTTACAACAAGGATGAGGTTGCTTCAGCAGAAAAGCAAGATTATTCTTCCATGTGGTCAATACCTGCCTTAGGGAAGCTGATGCCTGTGGTTCATAGCCTGCCAGAGCCTGAGGTTTTCTTTTAACTTCCTTGGTTACTCATTCATGTCATTTAAAGTACATCAGATTACTAAAACCAGACAGTTTTTGCTTTCTATCCATTTCTACTACTCTTGCTATTAGATATAATGACAAATGCTGTGAATTGAAAAAGAAACACCAGAAATCTTTTCTGTTTGCTTTTTGAAGGATGTTTGCATTTAATTTATTTTTTTAAAGACACTAGATAGCTTATTGCTATGACCCAAAGGTTTGCTTTGAGATTTCTGTGGGATTTTTGTTAAACACTCTTACTGCGAAAGAGTAGAGTCAAAGAGAGATGAACTGGAAATGGCTGAGTTACCTCCTTCCCATTCTTCACCCCTCCCCCAGTTGGGACTTTGATGCCACTAGATGTAGCGACATAAATAATACCCAAATTCTGAAGTGCACCAGAAGTTTTTCCCTTTACTTCCATCAGTTTGCCTATTCAAGGTAATCCTAGGTAGCTCATGTCTAGCAATACATAGTGGTGGAAGGTGAAAGAGGTAAAAATAAGGTGCACATACACATGTAGGTGATATTCAGGGGAAGTTTTTAAGTGTCCAGCATTGATCTGACTTTACTTTCACCTTCATTGCATGTTTTGGACCCTCTGACATCTGTTTGTTCCCGGATGACTTGCATTTGGGTTTTTTGTTTGTTTGCTTTAATTTGGAAAAACCCCACATCCTAACCTATAACTGCACCGTAAAACAAACAGGAAAACACCAGAAGCTGTGATAGAGAGTTGTAGGAAACCAAAAACATAGCAGTGACATGAATATATTAAGCTGGAGCCAAAGGGGACATTCTAACTTAGTAGGACTGAAGTGTCTGAAAGGGCTGTCAGTGCCTGCGTGGCCCTGGAGGGGACCATGAAGGGAGCTCAGCTTCAGTGCTGAGCCTGGTGGCCAGTGCCCAACCATGAGGAACAGAGACAAGACCACCTCCTCATCACTGTTATTTCTCTGAAAGGCTCTCCAAGCCCTCTGAATTTTCAGGCTCTGCCACAGGGGCTGGTTTCACGCCAGCCGGCTGGTTGTGCAGTGGTTGTACCCTGACCAGCCCTTTGATACCCTCCCACCTCCTCGCATCCAAGGGATATTAGCAGAGGTGAGAAAGTAGCTTCCACTTTTGGGGGGGGGGGGGGGAAGTGTTTGTAGCAGAAGGGGAGTTAGTGGCCTGAGCACCACAGTGGTCATTGCTTGATCCCTCCAAGCTGTGTAGAGCAAGGGAAATCTGGGCAGAGCAAGCAGCCCTCTTCTCCAGCAACCGCTGCTGCTCCCTACCCAAACTGGGACTTTCTAACCCCAGTTTGTGCAGATGAGCTCACGCGAAGTTTAGCATGGCTACCACTAGCAGTTGTGCTTCGGTCGGTGTAGAATGACACTGATGGGTGCCCTCCGTCTCTAGTGCCATGCTCTACTGGGTGCTGCCCATGTGAGCTGCAGGCAAGGTAGTGGGGGATGATCTCTGAAAGCACCCTCTCCTGCTCACCATGCCAAGTGGAGGGCAGTGGGAGCCATGTGAGTGGCAGCTGTGTGCCTGCCCGCTGGCCACCAGAGCTGACGCCACCGTGCCTTTGCTCTAAAGCTCAACTTCAGGTTTGTTTTTCCCATTGTGGCCTTTTTTAAGCACCACCTCATCAGAGCAGATTTGCCTTTTGTGCTGGAGAGGGACAGTCAAGTGGAAGAAAATTTTGTGTGAGCTTGGCTCTGTCAAATCTACTTATCTCCTTTTGGCTTCTGCACCTCCTTCCGAAGGAGCAGCCTCCCGCTATTGTCACGAGCCCTCCAGAGCAACCGGCTTTTGCTGGAAGAACAAGAGCAGTGGATTTAGGGCACCAAGCAGCAAGGAGCAGCAGGGACAGCGCAAGAAAAACAATATTAATTCTGTCTACACCCTTCCCTTAAAAGGTCTGACAGAGGGTTGCGTATTTTGTAATTAAGGTGTTTTTCCTGAGCTGATTACGAGCATGGTAAAATAAGATTTTGTCTTTGGGGAGCGATGCCAGCATCTTCTGAGCATCCCAGGCAGTGCTAGGGCAGGGTGAAGGGAGGAAACTCATGGTGCAGTCCAAATGCCATCCATTTAGTCATGATTGCAAATATTTCTAACATTTGCTTAGAAAAGAGGAGCATAAATGTTTTGTGTCTAACTCCTGCCCTGTTCATATGAAGCCCAGGTACTGGAAGGTTCCCAAGTCCCTGTCACTCTGCCCCACTCTGCCAAGTAGTTTAGGCCACCACATAGGTACCTGATTTCCATCAGACCTCGAAGACACCTTATGGAAATGGTTCTTCTAGGTGGACATGGCCAGCCCTCTTCTCCACACTTCTTTCCATAGCTGTGAGATACAGGGTCCTGCATTGGGAACCACCAGGCTGCCTCCAGAAGGGAAGGGGGTTTGGATTAACCTTCCATAACAAATCAAAATTGTCTTCCTTTTATTTTAAGTATGAAGAAATAATTAATTTGTGCCTTAAGTTCAAAGCCAGATGTCTTTCACTAACTACCCAGTCAAGAGGGTTCAGTGGCTATAATTTGCTGGAGTAATGGCTGCAGCAAGTGGATCTTTATTAGGTTGTATAAGATGATGGGTGTTTTTTGAAGCACCAGCAATAGCAGCTGAGATGTTGTTACTGTCAGAAGAGGAGAGGTAGATGAGATGGAGGCATATTATTCTCTTCCCGTTTAATTTTGCCTTTTGCAGTTGCAGAGTGACCACTGTATGTGGGGAAACAGTATGTGGTGCTGCTGTGGCATGCAAAGTGAGGTTTAATTTTAGTTTTCTTTCCATTGTGTCTTGGTTTTCATTGTCAGATGTTACTGATGAACTAGGGACAGGGAAAATAATAATTGGTTTTGATGCTACTTAAAAATCAGTGACAGGAGTAGAAGAAAATACATTGCTTATCAGCAAGTTTTTCACTTGACACAAACCACGTGGGAACTTCCAATTGGAAATATCTTGTGTGGGCTTGGTAGGTCATGAATCCTGACTTGCCTGAGCTGCAGCTAGACTAATTTTCTCCTGTTATGGTTATATGACTCCTGTGACATATGGGATCCAGTCCCGCAAAAGAGGATTTGGGGCAAACAGTGTCTGAACTGTCGTTCCTGCAGGGCACACGACAGCTTGGGCCAGCATTGGTTGGTCTTGAATTGGCCCAAAATAAAATGCTTTAGTTTGGTCCAACAATCCCAAGCATTTTGGTTTGTCTTGCCCAACAATTAATTTTTTAAAAACTTTTTTCAATAGAAGAACCCAGTTCTGAATGGTTTGAACAGTAGCAAGTTTCTGGCACATATTTTCTGTTGTAAAACATGAAATCTACAGCATCATCTTCTCTGGAGCAGGCATGCAGGCAGGGCCCAGGGCAATTTAGCTGTGTTTAGGAAAGGAAGCCTACTTAAATGCTCCACTGTAATAAACTCTTTCTACAGATCTTCGTTTATAAGTAATATGCTTCTGATCTTTACTTTGAGCCTCTTATAGCTGCTTGTGCTCAGTCCAAGAGTCAAGTGTCTTAGGAGCTGGATAAATACAAAGATAGAGCCAGTTGTTAAGGAGCTATGGAGATTTACAGAAGTTGACCTCATGGCCATTTGGGGTATTAGTTGGGCGTATTTCCCCCATGGCAGAGCAGTCCTGTGCTGCTCCTGCTGCTTGTTGTGCTCCTGCTTTGCAAGGGAGGAAGTCCCACTGAATCCAACAGTGGATTTACCTGTGTCTCACCCATATGCAGTTGACTGCTTGTGGACAATGCAACTGGTGGGACCATTAGCTGGGAGGCCCAGCTCTCCTGCTGAGGTTGGAGAGAATAGGTTTCAAAAAAAGACCTGTATTTAAACAAAATGAGAGAATGACTGAAAAACAGGTTTTCCCAAGAAGTGGTAGGGTCGTCATGCTGGCTTTTAGGTTAGTGGGAAAAACCCCACCTGTTTAAGCTTTTTACCATTCTTAGTTAAAGCAGGATGTTATTCTGTTTAGCCAGATACTTTTCTTTAGGGTATTTGCTTCCAACTGCTCAAAGCAAACTTCTGTTGCTGGCAGCAGAAAGTCGTTTGCTTCCCATACAATTAATTGCTTTCTTTTTAATATTGCATTCAGCACATAGATGCGTGGCTCCAGAAATATCACACAACTTACCTGTAATAGCAGAGTTTTCTGAACCCCATTAAGAAGTGCTGTGTTGTGCAGGAGAAGAGGTTTCCTTCATTTCAGCTGCTGAACAAATGAAAATGAGTAAAATCTGTGGGGTTTTCCCCCCATTCATCAATGCTGATTTTACTCTTTGCGTAGACAGCTAATTTGCTCTTTGCTAGCCTGAAGGGAATTCAAGTCAAAAAGCAGGATCGAGTTACCAGAAGAAGGTGCTCCTGTCCCTCAAGAACAAAGTACAATGAGTCAAGAAAAAAACTTCTAAAATTTGTCAAATGCCAGAGTGTAATTTATACTTGTCCAGGTTATTCCATCTATGAATATTTGTGTAGGATATTTTTGCAACTGTTTACTTCAGTATCTTGTAAATATGGATACTATCTGTGACTGACAACCTCCTACTGTTTATGTCATGGTCTGAATCATTGCATGAAACATGCACCGCATGTCCTTAAGAGATGCATGCAAACCCAAACACGTGGTATTTGTTCCTTGCTAATGCTTCTTTTCTACCTTGTTGTTCCTTATTAACTTTTTATTTAGTATATTTGAGAAGGCTTTTTCCTCAAGGAATGTGAAAAAAAATTGATCCCTCGTCAACACCATGTTTCAGATTCACAAGGAGACCTACATAATTGTTGTGAATAATTTTGCGGGTTGTTCTGTAGGCCACTCAGTGTGCTGAGATGATTGCTATTGACCTCAGGAACTCCTGGAGTGGGTGCGTCCATCACATCTGACTAATCATGGATCCCAACCAATAGAAAATGTTTTTCCCTGATAAAGAAATTGCGCAGTTACTTTAAGCTTTCTGAAATACCTTCTGCTGGTAGCCCCATCCTCAGCTCATGTACCTTGCTTGGGCACTCGCAGGTTGAGAGCAGTCACAGTGGGTTAATGTTATATATGCAATATATACGTGCATGTGTGTGTGTAAATTTTAAAATAATGTATTTTGGGGAAATCTTCTAAATTCATGTGCCTTTTCATGTCAAAACTTCTAATTCTCCTCAGTAAATAGTTACAACTTGGATTACCAACTGGGCATGCATCCCCAGACTGTGCCAGTGCCTTCCAGCTCTCTCCTGGCATATCTGAGCTCTCAACACCCTGTGCTGCTCAGCTTGCCTCCTTCCCCACCTTGCAGTAAGAGAAATGACTGTTTCTGAGTAGTGAACTCGTCCTCGTATGGTTGTGGACATGAATATTAGCCACCCTGACTCACATCAGAGTCATTTGGGTGTGACTTTTGCTCACCACATTCCTTTGCCAAGTTGGAGCTGGTTGTGTCAGAAACAATTAAAAAAACTCCAGAAAACCTCCATATGCTTCTTTTTTGCACAAACCTATTCAACGCTGGTGGTCTGAAATGGCGATCCTTGTTTTAAGTCCTGTGAACAGTAGGTTGTAGAAGATTCCTTCTCCCTTGCTCTTGTTTTACAGAAAAACTTGTTGCATCCTTGGAGCTGCTTTTTGAGAGTTCATAATTTTGGACCTTATAGTAAAATTACATTTCACATGTAGGCCTGGTTTTGCTCTGCAAAAGTCAGCATGGTGGATGTGTGGGTATCCAGCAAACTGGAGATGTTATTCTGTTAGGGTTTTTGTAGGTAAAGGTGTGGAACTTATAATATTTTCTCTAAATTGGCACAGAACGCTGAAGCAAGGTTAAGGAAAGTAATTTTACCACTTGAAATCTCTGTAGTACATTAAGTTACTAATGCATTCTGTTTTCCAGTTACCTGGAAAGGTTACTGAAGAGATTTGGGTACTTGGAGGGGTTAAAAGAGAAAGGAGCCAACAGAGCTGTGGATGGGCACTGAACAGTTAAATATTTGGCTTAGATAATGTAGGATTTCTTATGCTAGCAGAAGCAGGAATTTGAGGAACTTGTATCTCAATGCTTTTTAAAAAAAAATTATGATCTAATTTAAAAAAAATCACACTACTGGAAAGCCCACAAACTTTGGGGCGTTATGTTAAGCGTCTCAATTCATTTCAGCACTGAAAACATTGCAAGTCTGGTAAAGAAGTCGATAGTTTTTGTCCAAACATGGTGCATATTTAAATTATATTAGCTTACTAAATGCAAAACTCAGTGCAAACAGTAAAGTTCTTCTAGGAGGCAGAAGCAGCTTTTAACAGGAGAGATTTGGCAACATAAAAATAAGATCAACATGAGGAGATTTTAGAGGACACTGATTTAGTGACTCCACTTAAAAGTTGCTCTGGGTCTTTCACAGGGCTTCATGTCTTTCACACTTTCTTCTGTGAACTCCTTAAAGCAGTGGATTTAGATGTTTATCTAGAAGTGGACTGTAAAAGATGGAAGGTGGTCATCGCATGGTTTTGTGGACCTCAGCAAAGCCACTGCCCTCCTCTTGCCCCCTCCCAGCAAACTGAACAGTGGATCCCCAAACCTCTCTCAAATCTCATGACAGAAGTGTGGGAAGCAGACTTTTAAAGAATAGCACAGTTTTCTTTGGTATAAAAAATATTTGTACTCCAAATACAGATTTGATTCTAGGACAGGGCTACGTGCAGTGAGAAGTAACCTGTTGTGTCTGGTGAAGATACTTGTAGTAAAGCCTTAGTTGTCACTTTGCAATTGAGATTCCTAGGCACTTAAAATTATTTGAGGATGTTAGTCTAAAGAATTACATGCAAAGGCATGGATTTTGTAGTTGAGCAAAGGGCTGGGGTTTTTAGGACATCTGAATTTCCAACCTTCCTGAAACATCCTCAACTTGAGATTGGGACCATTTATGTTATATCTGGGCAGCTTTTATAGTCAAGGTCTGAGGGTGGATGTGGGAGCTGGGGTGGCTGAAAGTTGCCCAGCTCTGCCACGCTGCCTGCCTTTCCAGTGTTGCAGGGTGATGACATTTAATTTCAGTTCCATGTGGAAGCGAGGGATGGGGCTTTGAATTGCCACCTAAAACTCCTGCAATGGCCGTGGCCCCTGAAGGTGAGCACATGTGCCCAGTTGCTCTCCAGAAGCACCTATTTTGCCAAGAAACATTTATAACAGATCACCCAGGACAAAGAGCATTACCCACTCAAGGAGCTGCTGTAAACTTGGTTGCCCTTTGCTGCCTTTGCCTCCAATTTTTGGGGGAGTGGGAGGGGAAGGGAAGTTGTAGGAGGTGATGGTGGCAGAGAGGGGGATGCAGCAAGAGGAGCCCCTGCTGGTATGGCCAGCCTGACCCATTCAGCAGGGCTGAATACGATAAATGCCGCTTTATCCTTTCTTAAAAGGAACAAGATAGTGCGGCCTAAATGCCTGGGTGTGCTTAAATAGGCAACTCTGGGACACCGGAGTCGAGGGCGTTTGAAATCGGAGCTCCCCGACAGCCAGGGAGCTGCCACAGGTCACCTGCCTTGCTCCATGGGGACCGGCCCAGGTCTGGCAAGAAATAGTCCACGGACGAATTGTAGTACAAATTCCTGTCTTTGTTGATTGGCCTCTTTCACTAGACCATGGCCTATAAAAAATTGTGTAAAAACAATTCTTAAATATTATTTGAAAGGGCAAATGGCCACGCTGAAAGGTTTGACAGTTTGACATATAGCGCCTGGTTTTGCTTGCTGGGGAACGGGCGCGCGGAGCCCGGGCTCTTCTCCTGCTCCTTACAAGCTCCAGGTTTTTTTTTTTTAAATAGCATCTAGTTGCTGTGCAGAGTCGCTGTGCTCCCAGCAATTTGACAGGCAATGAGTCTGCTTCAGTGATCTTAAATCCTTTTAGACTAATTTGCGAGCGAGCAGAAAAACAGCTAGCACCTTTGGATCCAGCACTCAAAACCAGAGAATCAGGTATTGCCAATTAAAGTGCCATTTCCAACCATCATATCAAGACAGATTACTTGCAGTTCCTCTGATAATGTCACACCGTGCCTAAAGAGAAAGTGAGCCGTAGTTTCTCCACAGACAAAGGATCTGTGTAGACCAAACTCGTTGGCGGCCAAGGCAGAGGGAGCATGATGCAGATCGTGCATACAGCCATGCATATGTGCAGCGTAAATGCGAGCGATGCGCCTGCTCTGCTCCCCGAATAGCCACAGGCCATTTCGAAGAGCCTGTGGCCCCTCAGACACTGGCCTACTAGTTAATTGCCACACGGACTTCGTGACACATGGGCAGATAATATGACATTTTCGGTTTCTGTCACTAGCAAACGCCACGGCGTTGCTTGCACTAGTTGCTAAGAAGCTGTCAGAAACCATTAGCAGCTGGCTAAAGTTGCCCTATGGCATTTCCTCATGGCATCAGCAAAACAAGCATAAATCACCCAGCGGAGCCTCCCGCTATACTAATGAGGCTGTAAGCTTGTTTATGGACTAGCATCATTTCTATGATTATTTCCACCTTTTCAGTTCGCCTTCATTTGGCGGCGGGAGAAGTCAACTTCAGGAACGGAGTCGCCGCTGACATTTTACAAATGCAGTTCATAGCTGCTACCGTGTGGCTGGTCAGTGATGCTTCAAGTTTGTTTAGTGATCTTTAAAAAGAGGAAAAGAGGAAAAAAAAAAGGGGGGGGGGGCAGAATCTCTGGAGACCTCACAGAGGTGAGTGTATCGTGTTGCAAAGTAGATGGAAATACTAAAATCCACAATTGACCATTTAGACTTCTCTCAGTGGTTTCAGTCTTTACAGGATCAATTTTCCATTGAAAAAAAGTGGAAGAGGTTAAACAATTTATAAAAGTCTACCAAAGCATTTGCTCTTAGGATAGCCGAGTGCTTTCTTATCCTCTCCCTGCCTTTCACTTTCTCTAACTTGAGTCGGACGGGGCCAGGGTTTATTGTTTTAGGCTTTTCTGAACATGCACCAGTATTTACACTGGATTGAAAGCATTTGCTTCCAATGAAAATCTTGTCTTAGATTACAGCCCAGCAGTGTAATTTCCCTCCCAGATGGGAGTAAAGTAGCAGTATTTGCCTAAAAACAGTAGGAAGAACAAACTGTGCATTAAGCCAAGGCTGTTTTTGGCTTGAGCTAATGATGTAACAGAAACCTTTTATTTGGGATAGGTCACCGCCAGGGATTGAAGGAGGTGATCTGGCTCGCGCTTGAAAGGTTTCTCCATTGTATCTACATAAGTCTTCACTTAAAAAATCCTGTTCCTAATGCTTCTGCTTTCATACAGCAGAAATAAACAGGAAAGGTTCTGGGGAGTGTTATAGGTGGAATGCAGAAAGCTTTTCCTCCCCTAATGGAGGATATAATTCAGGTGCCCCGGAGGCATGCTTTCAGGAATTCTCTTGCCCGAGGTAATGGGAAGCTAAGGCTGCTTGAAGGCCTTGATTATCTATTGATGCACAAAGCTGGAAAAAAAGTCATCTCCCTTGGATTATAGTAGATATTTCCATAAATTATCAATGAGTCCTCCCCCCGTCAGGCACGAGGCGATGCCTGCTAAATTAATCTGAAGGGGGGTTGAAATGAGGAGAGAGTGTATTTTTAAAAAAATGGAGGGGGGGGAAGAGGGGGGTGGACGATTGCAGGGAGGTGGTGAAAGGCAGTGTCATTGGGTTAGAAGCTTTTCATTTTTAATCAATGAATGCGTAATACTTTTCTTTTCCTTGTTTGCCTCTTGCAGACAGAAAGTGGATTAGCCCGTGGAATTTTAAATGCTGTTGAGTTGTTTCCTTTGCTCATGTTTCTTTTATGAATTATTATTTTATATGGTGAATTGCTTCTCTGTATAAAAGCCTTTTTTTTTTTTTTTACATACTGGGCTTTCAAAGAATTTGTCAGATATCTGATTTCTTCATAAAAAATTGTTTGTTTCTATAACTACCCAAGGTTACCATTTCATTAAAGACGTAGGCCAAGTCATAAGGACAATTATAAATTTGCCACGGTCATTAAGGTACTAAAAATATAACACTAATGAGAACTTTTATTTTGGTGCTGAAAGCTGTTTAACAAATAATAATTTTGACAGTTTGCATCCTTTTTTAAAAAAAAAAATTTTTTTATTCCTAACAGAGGTAGTTTTGATTGGGCCCAATACAGATGACTTTCTTGATCATTCTTACCCCGGGGTGTAAAAAACATTTGCCTAATACCTTCACAGCTCCATGTTGCTACATATACAGTGTCCTTGGAAGCCAGGATAAACCGTTCAATCCACATGCAGAGAATGCAAAGACTGATTTGCTCTGTGGACTTGTTTATAAACTGCTTTCAGAGTTTGAAACAAAAATTACATGCAAACTGGCCAGGCACTGCAAGTTTTGTTTTCCTTTGACCGCTAGCCCATCAGTCCAGACCCAAGCTGGCTGGTACGCGGTTATGTCCTCCAGTAGATATATTGCTAATGTGATGAGAACTGCCTGAGACCTTCTCTGCATTAAGGAAATTCATTCTGGATCAGTTGTTGTTTAACAGGAGCAGACACCTATTACAGATGTGGCACACCAGCACAAAGCAGAGTGTTAATTCCTATGGTGTATGTCAAATTGGTAACTACTTATTCCACTATGAATTTCTTTTGGCTGGGTCTGAGAAGAGGGGAGGCCAGTTAGCTACCCACCTCCCATCAAAAAGTCAGGGGAAGTCAAACATCTATAAAAGACTTAATATAGCGATGCCTCAATCCTCTGTTTTTTTCTGAGTTTGGGGAGAGTATACGATATTGCAAGAGAGCTGCATTCACCCCGCTTTTCGCATCCCAGAGTGGGATGGGGCACCCAGCTTCACACAAGTCATGTGGATGGGACACCATCGATACTTTCCTAATTACCATCTCAGCCAAAGTAGCTGATTGGGATGAATTTTTGGGAAGTGACCTAGTGTGAAGAAAAGCCACTGTTTCCACCTTTGCAAGCTGGATGCTTGCAAAAAAATTTTTCTCTTTTTTAAGCACTTTTTGTTTTGGGTTACCGTGGCAGAAATGGCCACACTGTCCTTCAGGATAAACCAGAAGGTGGCCGACACAGCCCTGAGACCCTCCCTCTCCCCATGTCTCTTCCCTCCCATCCCTTCAACCCCTGGTGAATTATGGTGTTAAAGAATTTATACCTCATTTAAATATTCATGCAGTTTATACCCAAAGCCAGGCTTCGGCTGAAGTATATAAAGGTAGCATAAGTCAAAATTTGATTCACTATATTTACAGGTGACGGCTTGGACAACAGTGTAGCTTCCCCCAGCACAGGTGATGATGATGATCCAGATAAGGACAAAAAGCGACATAAAAAGCGTGGCATCTTTCCCAAAGTAGCCACAAATATCATGAGGGCATGGCTGTTCCAGCATCTAACAGTAAGTGAACTCTAGATCACATATGCAAAATAAAACATGGAAAATGTCATAGTTGTAGTAGTCGTAGAAAGCAAAAAATACGTATGATGTTGCTGACAGGCAGCTCAGGGAACTTTTCCGAGCAGAGTTGTTGTTGTTGCCTCATTTGCTAGATGCCAGGGGAAGAGCACGGAGTGTATGTTTTTATGGTTTGGGTTTTTTTTTGTGTGTGTTGTTTTTAGATTTTTTTTGTTTTGAGTCGCAGTTGTTAATGGGACGTCACCACAAAGTGTGACTAAGCTTACACTAATAACCTCGGAGACCTGTCCTGCCCTGCTGCTCGCACAGCTGCAGCTCCCCTTAGCTGACATGGGAATCGCTGCTTCAGAGCAGAGAGCAGCGTTCGGTCCCTGGTTCTGTGCTCTGGAGAACCGCAGAAGATAATTGGGGAGATTAAAAACAAAGCAAAAAGCAAACAAAGACCTTATTCAGATGTTTGTCAGAGATCATCAGAAGCTTCATGATGAAAGGTCTGAATGTATCTGGTTTAATAGCAAAGTATAATTTTTTTCTTTGAGACATTCTCATTCCCAGAGTGTAAGTTACCCCTGTATTTAATGTTATAAAGGGGGTGGGGGGTGGGGTGGGTACACAGCTATTTCTGTTGCCACAGCTACCTGTATTTTTTTATTCCTGGGATTAGAAATCAAAGCTCTGGACAGGTGTGCTGGGTTAAGCTGGATGATGTAGCTTCTTTCAAGGCTTTATATTGTGTACCATACCTTCTAACATTAGCATTTAGAAAAGTGTTTCTAATGCCATTCTCCTTTGTCATCAAATTGTGGTGATCTGTCACTGTGTTTCATCCACTGAGGGGATGTGGGCCTTTGGCCCCAGGTTTTCTGTCTGAGCTTTTCTGTGCCAGGAGGATAAGGGCTGGGCAAGGGATCCTGGGGGTCTGCAGGTGGTAGCGAACAGCTCTTGCCTCTAATCCCAGCAGTTGACACTCTCCCCTGCCTGTAGTTAGGGTCAGGATGAAACCAGAAGCCGGCCAGCTTGCCCAGCCCCAGTGGGAGACCTGCCAAGCGTATACTCGTAAACCGGAGGAAGCGCTCACGCACATCGCCCCTCCGTCCCCTGCTGAGCCAAGAAACCAGATATCTGCTGTGATTCTTGTCAGCATGGGGATCAGGCGGGGAATCCTGCCCTGCACGGTCCTGGGTTGCTATGAATGAACCTTCCTGCTGGAGCACTCCTCTGAGTCCAGAGAGGGCCTCAGATATCTCCCAGTTAATCTCTCTCTCTGGCAGACTCTGTGTCAGCTGTGCCCCAGGTCTGCCAGCTCCTTAGCCCTGTCCCTGGTGCGTTCAGCGCATCGCTCCCTTTTGGTTTGGGTGGCTCCCTGATTCTAGGTCCTCGCCCAAGAAGAGCTGACAGCCTGGTGTGTCTCTGCAGGTAGATGTGAGGTTAAAGACGTCTGCCTCCAAAACAGTCCAGGGATGCTGTGCTAGCAGTGATGCTCACTTCAGCCTGACACAGCTGGTTTAGGTTCTCCTTTAAGGAGATGCCCTGAAAGCTGTGCAGTCAGGACAAGGCACACCAGGGGACACTGAGCAACTGTATGTCAGTCCCCATAGTTCCCAGCTGAGGAATTGCAAGTTAAGTAGTATATGTTACTATTACTAATACTATCAGTACTTTTTCTGGAAGTGGCCTGTTGCTGTGTTTGTGCTTGTATTACTCAGGACCAGGGCACAGGAGCGTGATGGTCTATCCTGTTAAACTGCTTGAGCAGTCTCCAGCATGCTCTTAGCATGGGCCAGCTACCACCCTCCAAACCCATTCCTGGGAGCACAGCAGAAGATAGCAGGGGTGACTCCCAAAAGACCTTGTGGCAGGAGCCACCTTGTGTTGAGTATTTAGCGATGTGTGCTTGACCTGACCCTGCAGCTGGCTTTATGCTCTGTCCAAGGACCAGAGAATGGACCCATTCACTCTTTTTGTCATCAGGTGTAGGGTGCCAGTGGCTTTTCACTCTCCTGCTGTGCAGTACTGGTGTGCAGAAGAAGAAATGAGAGTGCCTGTGGAGCTTGCTGCAGAGGTGCCCCTGGGAGACACCATCTGAGCATCTGCTTGTAAGGTGGTCTCCTCTCCTGGAAGGTTCAAAATACAGCAACCCCCCAGGACCTATGCAACGAAGCTGCTGCATTTTCTACCTTATAGCACCAAGCTAAAGCTTGCTTTAAAAATCCACCATCCTCTGTGCAGATCCAGCCCAGCAAGGTAAAGCATGCAGATTTATTGCAGGGCAAGTTTCTCTTAGTCTGGCAGCATCAGGGTAGCTCCAGGCTTGTCTGATCAGTTCAGTAAAGCAGAATTAGTTTACCCAGTCCAACTTTCTCCAGCTAGGACCTTGAGGCAGATCTTTCAAATTGACTCTCGGTGGGGTTGTGAACAGTTCCCCCAGATTAAAACATGGCCGGACAACATTGTAGGCTCTTCCAAGCATGTGTTTCAGCTGGGAGTGCTCTCGCTGGAGTGAGATGTCACCAGAGAACTTGTGCAACCAGAAGAGCAGTAGGTCTTGTGTGTGGAGGAAGATGTCCTCCAGGCAAGCACATTGGTAACATGGGCAAGAGTCAAGGCTAGAGTTTGAGCTAGAGCAATGTAACATGTTGACAAGCTGCTTGGGGTGCTGTCCTCTCTGCAAAAAAAAAAAAATCCAGGCCAAAATCATGGCTGCAATCAGAGCTGAGGAGTGGCGAGAGACTGAAGGAATTAAGACTTGAGTTCATTTTGAGGGTGTCTGGGCCTCATGACTGCTCTTGTAACCCTACACACAGGAGTGACTGTTTCCCCAGCTGGGCTTCTCACTGCAGAAGGGAAGTCATCCTGAGGAGTGGTCAGCTGAGGAAACTAGAGATCCCACATCATTTATTTATTTATTATTAGTGAATTTGGTCTACCGTAGGGTGGACACAAGGTCCTCCTCCCTAAAGCGGGAGGTGAGGACAGATGGGGAGGTGGTTCTCTTTAGGCGGGGGATGTGTCAGGGCAGGCGATACCTGCTTTTTTGCCCCTGGGCTTAACCAGCCTTCATGTTTCCCTCTGGAAAACGGCAGGAAGAAACGAGCAGTGGTTAAGTGTGAAATCCAGCATCCCCTTGACCGCTGGTGCTTCCTAATTGAGGTGTTAGTTGGGAGCCCTCCTTTTCAAAGGCAAATTTTTTTTTCCTCACAGTTGTAATATTAAGACACATCAGTGGCATGGAATTAAACAAAATAGACAGTAATTGCTTTGTCTGTCATACTAATGATTAATGGTTGGAAAGATTTAAGATAAATGTTGGACTAATACAATCTTTTAAAAGTGTGTAGGCTGGTTTAATTCCTTCTATGTAGTTACTCCATCTCCAAGAGTACTAAGTCTGCCTCTGTGTACTGACTTCATTTCCTAAGGTTTGTCCCTTAGTTCTCATCTCCCACTTAGGAGGAAATTCTTTTTTCCTTTATTGGAGTAAAAAAATCAAATGCAAGGCCATAGCCTCTCCAGTTGTTGAAGTGTTTGGGCAATAGTTCCCACTCAGTGTCAGGCGGCAGCCCCCCCATTATTTTGACTGATGCGCAGAACTGAGTTGACATATGCCCAAAGGGTAGGCAAGTGCTGTCCTCTGCAGATGCAGGCAGTATGCTCTGAAACACTTCAGGGGATAAATTCATCCAAATTGCCCCTTTTTTTCTTCCCCTTGGAATAATAACAACAAAAAAAATCAGCTAAAACAATAGCAAAAGTGGTGACCAGACCTACACTTAGGATTTTTCAGGTTTTATTTTTAAACTATTTGCCATTCTGACTTAATTTTGATTAAATGTCTGGATTGGAAGAGCTGCCCAGGTTGCCCATTAGTTGGGCAAAATGTAGCTGTGGAGCTTGTTGAAATTTTTGATGGTAGATTGTGACACCAGCCTGTAAATTTTGAGGTTTGTGAAATCTGTTTTTAGGATTTTGCTCTAAATTTGAGATGGAAGGAACAGCCTGTTACTATTTGGGTTTAAAAAAAAAAAAAAGGAAAAAGCTACTGATAATTTGGTGAAGAGGTGAGGACATCCCCAAACTGTAAAAGATGAGTGAAAGATGAGGGAAGGCTTGTGGGGTGGCATCAAATGGCGTAGCAGGGTCTTGAGGTGGGACTGGGGCAAACCAGTCCCATACTGGAGCTGGGTTCCAGAAAGTTACCCTAAGGATAACTTCAAGGTGTGCTGCAGCCTGGCAACATTCTACAGGCCCTCTTTTTTTATTTTTTAATTTTTTTAAATTATTATTATTTCTTGGATCACTTAACATTCAGGGATCATATCTCACCACCATTTTTCAAGCAGATCTCCTCACTGTAATGTATAGCCCTCAGCAGGGATTGCAAAATAAGGGAAAAGCTTGGAGGAGGGGAAAGGGAAGAAAAAATAATCTTGCTTACAACCAGATCCGTGTAAATTTAATTGTGGCAACAGGATTAGTTTCTTCAACCCACACTATGCTTTTGTCCCAACAATGGTACCTTTCTGTTCAAAACCAGAACAAGAAAGTTTGAGGGGTGTCTTTTCAAATGTTTTGTTCACTCATTGTGAATTCTCTGCATCCTTTAAATCCAGCTTAATTTAAAACATTGGGATTCAAACCTCATTTTGGGGATTATACGATGTAATTAGTTTGTTATATGATGAGTATTTGATGATTTTCATGTTCATCATCTAATCAGGCAAAAAAAGCCATAAAATTATAATCCCAAAAGATGTTTAATAACAATTTAAACTATTGAAGGCTTTATTTAAGCACATTAGGGGATTATAAACTACTTTTTTTTTAATGGTGCCAAGAGGTAGATTCAAGGACTTCAAACACCTTTTAAAAAACAAATTGCTATGGTTTAAAAAAATGAATGGGCCAAGGATTTCTTTCATGTAAATCCCATAATTTAATAATTAGTTTTAACTGCTTTTAAAACAATTTCCTGAAGAGGTTAAATCTTACTGAAATGGGAGACTGAGCAGAAAGTAAAAGACATAGCTGAAAGATGTTGACTTTACAGTAAAATGAAAGGGTTTTTTTTATTATGTATCTGGATTTTGAATCTTTCTTGATTGCTTGATGCCATGGTATTAAACAAGAAAACTTACAATAAGCAATATGCAATCTATTTAGCAAAGCTGTTATTTGTATAAAAGAATTTATTGGAAGCAGGTATTTGAAGGAGGCACTTTATATCCAAATCTAGCAGAGAAAAACAGTCCCCATCGCTTCAAGGATGTTATTCTGATAGAAAAATACTACTACACTGCTTAATTCTGTAAGTTTTGTTTATGTATGAATATTTTACAGGCTAGTGACTTTTTAAGCAAGTGGATTTCATGTCTTCTCTCGTCCTTCCATGCTTATGAGATTTTTGCCTTGGGAGGAGCATGGGGTTAATATGTCTCTGTGCCCCTACTCCCATGCGGGATGCTTGTCTGGTTTTGGAAAGGAGTATAGCGAGAGGGCAGATGGGTACAAAGCTAAGCTGCTGAACACATAAAAAGGAGAAATAATTGCCTAAAACCAGTGAGGGTTTTCTTTGCTTTCCTCTTGAGAGGGTTTGGAAGCATTAAAACAAAACACAGACACCCTGCCCCACGCAAGTACAACTTAAAATGAGCCTCCATCCTGCATCAACTGATACTGGCTCTGCAAAATGCCAGAGGGCTCCTGGAGCTCATCTGTGTAACAGGGGTCATATTTCCATATATCGGACTCAGAAGGGGGGGAGGTTTTCCCCCCTTTTATCCCAAATACATAAGTCTCCTCTTTCAGTTGATTTTATTGTGGGTGAAGCTGTAAAAATCTTTCTTCCACATCTGCAAGACGTCTTAGTGCCAGCTGTCCCAAATTCCTGGGAAAAGCCGGTCATTTTTTGCTTGCCTTCCGTCACCCGTGCCCTGCCATCCCCTCAGCTGGGAAGGTGGGAGCCAGGGCTCCTCCTGGTCCTGGCAGTGGGAAGACCTGCCAGTGGCGAGCAAAAGCATCCATTGCAGGTTGGTGCAAGTAACCCGTGGTGAGGGTCCTCAGCTCCCTTCTGCTGGTGGAGGTGCTGTGGCAGTCATCTTCAGTGGGAGAAAATTGGAAATGTTATTACAGGAGAAGATAATTATTCCGAGGCTCTGTCAGAATTAAATTGAGAGCTCCAGAAAGGAGGACAAACAGGATTTAGGTAACTCAGTTTGAATTAACTTCTTAACCCTTCAGCCCTCCCAGAGTTTGATGGAGGACACTGACTGTCAAAACCTTCAGCATTTTCTTTAATCTTCCTCAAATTTGTTGCTTTGACCTGCTGTCCAGCCTCCAAGTGTTGGTCCATTTTCTAGCATAGGTGAATTTTGCCATTTTTAAAGAAAACTGTTGGTTTTTGGGAGATATCCTTGGCAATGCTGCTGTTGCTCCAGTTTCATGATTTCTTGGAAAGCGCATGTCTCGTGTACTGAGATCTCACACTGTCCTGTAGATTGTTTAAGTTGCCAGCACTGAGCTATGCTACAAACCTTTGGGTTTAGATCAGAAAGAAAAAATGTAGGGTGCTTTAGTCAGTTGGTTCAAGGAAACCAGATTCCTCACTTAGGCTTTTCTCCTGTTCAGAAGTGTGGTGTAGTTACAACATCTGTTTATTTCCTATCTATGATTCAGTCTTGTTTCTGATGAAGACAACCATCATGTTGTCTTAAACTATGTGGTATGAGACATCTCATCCTGAGCTCCTCTCAGGGCTCAGGAGCAGCAGTGGTCCAGGGAAGTATTTTGGTTGAAATCAGAAGGTAGCTGACAGCCCGGGCTAGATTTCAGAGACAGAGTGTCTGTTCCCAAAGGGCTATCTTATCTTCTTCCCAATTTCCCCCAGTTTCCACCTTGGAGGCACTGTTGTACCAATGTGGAAGCCACCAGCACATTAAAGAATTTGAATTATTTGGAAGCTGCTGAAACACATTAGTATTTACACACCAGAAGAATTTCACATCTGAGTAGAAGCGAGGGAATACTGAAAAGTTGAAACATGATAAACATTAATTCAGATGTTAAAGTACACTTGCTCTAGTTGTACTAGAACTCCTTTTGTTTGCATAAATATTCGGGGAAATGAGTTTACCAGCAAGAATGTTTGCAGTAATAAGAATTTTTAAGTCAACAGTAGATGCTTTGCTTTCTTCTCCAGTCTCTCCTTTCTTTTTATATTTGCAGCTGTGATATTTTGCATGTGCAACTTCATTTTTGAAATTAGCCTCCTCCAGTCAAGGCACAGAAAAGTGTTACGTGATGTACTGTCTTTCTGCGGTCAAAGCAAACATATGAAATTCAAGTATCACATTTTGAAGAGAGAGGGGGGAGGGAAGAAGTCTGACCACCAATTTGTAAATCTGGAAGTATCCACTGAAATATTTTGGCAAATAATTTGCAGTAAGAAGTACACCAAAGGCAACAACAGTATCTTGGCAAGCAGTGGGTGAGCAGGAAATGAGGATAAATTCATGGGCTCGGTTGTTCGTTATTAGTTGTTTGTTTAGCTTGTCCTCTAACACAGTTGCCACAAAAGATCCTATGTCGATTCTCAGATATGCTTATGTATATAAGTGCCAGTGTTAATTTTTTATTGGCAATCTCCTAACTCTTGAAGGAGTTGCACAGCGCACCAGTGTAAGCTAGCGAGTGACTTAATCAGATCAGGTAAAGTGCCAAATATGAGGCACCAAATCAGTTGGGCACATATCTGATGAGATGTGTTAATCTGTGGTGTAAGATAAGCTGCCTTTGAAATAGGGTCACATTTGGAAGTGTTACATCAAGTTGTGTAAGATGCATTCCCTTGCTCTGGCATAGAGTATCCTGCATCTGTCTGCATGAACTTAACCCTTGTCTGAATGAACCAAAACAGTGATGTTGTGGTAAATATTGTCTATTTGTTGCTCCAGGACAGGCATGAGAAGTGAGTTGGTTTTCTACCCATTTTAAAAGTTTTGTTTCCCATTTCCTGCATTTACCTTCAGCTACACAGAATCTGCAGTTAGAGCTTACACGTTTTTTCTCGTTGCATATATCCAGTAAGCCCTAATTCCTAATATTAACTGGTTATGCTTACTGTCTGCCCATCAAAATTACCCACTTTCTTTGCTCTTGCGGAAGGGAATTTTTTTGTTGTTGATGGAAAGTTAAAATTTTCCATGGATAATGCCATCCTTTCCCCCAAACTGCTCAGCTGACAATCCTGTTTTCGATATATGAACAAATGTATTGATCAGACTCATCTTTGCACTTCCAGCTCCTCACCCTGTAAGCTACAGCAGTGCTAAATATATGTGTAGAGAGAAGGTAAGTAGGCAGAAAAGAGTTTAAGTTAATACATAGTTACCTAATTTACCTTGCCTTTTGCATCATTGCCTGATTTAGACCCATAGTATTTAGTAGAGTACTCGTTTCACTTCAGTGGTGGGCCATCATTTTAATAAGGCAAAGTCTAGGAGACTTTACCACTGCATCTTCTGCTTTATGAACCAGAAACTTCTGCCCAGAAAATACTTCTCAGACTTTAGGCGTAGCATGAATATTCCTTTCTTGGCTACTGGTTGACCTTTTCTTATCCAACCTGTACAGCATAAAACATTTTTGTGCCACTAATGTATTCCCACTATGATGCTCTGTACCAGTGATACTAATAGGGACGTAGTCATGTTATTGGCACTAAAGCGTCACTTGAGTCACACTGGTAAAACCCAAGTGTCTGCTCATGATATAAATATGTTTTCCAAGGACTTTTTCTGAACACAGAGGGGAAATAGTGGGACTCTGCCTTAGGTTGCTTGCTCTATTCATTACCTAAGTCAGCTTTGAAGTGAAACTCTTCTTCCTAGACAACCTGTATTCATGTCAACCAGAGCTTTTGGGGTCCCCAGGCAATATTTTGGGGAAAGTAAATGCCGTAATAGGTGAATCTGGCTAATTAATAGATCCATTGGCAGAACTTTACTTATTTGCTGGGAACTTTGTGCTGATCCAGGAGTTGCACTGCACTCGCGTGGGTATGGCAAAGAGGATGAACCCTTGATTTCATTGTTGAAACCCAAGCGTGGGTCTATCAATGCAGCAGGTTGTAAACCCTGGAGAGTCATAAGCTACGGTTGGGGGCAGAATAATTTTGAAGCTGGTAATAACCTGAATCTTGGGATCCTTATGAATAAAATGCAATTTCAGTAATGTTTTCATAACCAGCAGTAATGGCGACATTTTAGTAAACAGTGGCATTAGTTGCATCAAAATTGTACCACATTGGCTTTTAAATAACTCCACCTGTCTGTATGAATAGGATTTTCAATGTTTAGGCACACAGACAGCTGCTGCTAATGTTTTTTTTTTCTCCCTGTGCAGATAATGCTGGCAAATCCACAGCCATCAAGGCCTGGTTTCTGATGTAAAACGGTACCTGACCTACTGGCTCTGGTGCTACAAAACGAACAGCTTTAATTACTAATGGCTGTGTTTTAGTTTTGTACTTGTTGATGTAAAAAATGTCATCTTAGAGCGGTGTAACCTCTGGTTCACTTCCACCGGCGATGGTACACTGGCTGCAATTATTTTCAAAATAATTTGTGTTCCTCGGTGGCAGCTTGCAATCCTGCCTTGTTAGTGCTCAGATAATTAGCAGGGGTCTGGCCTCCAGGTCCCACTGCCCCCGAGTCCCACTGGCTCCCCCGCACCTCGGAGGGCTGTACCGACGTGAAATAGGAATTGCACTTACAAATCCCACTCGATTCATTTGTAGGACCATCCCTCCCTCATATTAGGCAGGTGTAATACCCAGGAATTCATGGGGCAAATTCTGCCCTGTGTCGTTCCCCATTAAACCCTTGGGAAGCCAGAGGGGTTACGTGGAGGCGAAGTTGGGGCACGCTGGTGGTAGGTGCCGCCTCTCACCAGTTATTAACTATTAACTAAAGGATGCCATCTTGTCTAATAAGACTGATGAGCTGCCTGATGCCATTTCACCAGGTTGAGTTTGGTCAGGATGATCCGGTTACCAGCCTCACGCCGGGCTTTAAAAGGGTTAAAGGCGATAATGGTGCCATTAAAAATCCAGCTTGCCAATGAGCTATTTTGTGCGAATGGTATAAATATAAGATACACTTGTCTGGCTCATTTGCAAGCATTCTTTTTGACTTCTTTCACACAACTGGTGTTTTTGTGTTTAATTTAACAAGAAATGAGTAGTAAATGAAAGCTGCTGCCTGAAATCCCACTGTGAGCGTGTTTTGCACTTGGCTCCCCAGTGAAAAGGCAATTTGTGAAATTATGTGATAGAGTAATTAGATGAAGCCAGGGCTTCTGATTGTTGCCATGCTTATGTGGTAAAGGTTTGCTGGGGGAAGAAAAAAAACCCCATGGATTATTACCCTGGCAAGTTGGCTCAAAGCTTCTTCATTTATTTGTAAACAGAATATTTAGTGACCGCATAGGAAGTAGCTGTAATCACCAGCTCGTAAAGAAACCACAGCAGAGCTTTTGGATTTTTACAGAGTGCTCATGTAAAATTTAAGCTGGGAGGCAGAATCCCTGTTAATGTAATTAGGATCTAATTTACCACCCTTTGCACACAGATGTAATAATGTCTAGATATTTATTCTATCTTTAAGCACATTACATATACCTCAGTGCAGCAGTTACTGAACAGAAACAGGTGTGAGCACTTTCCGGATTCATTTTTACACTGTAAACACACAGCAATTTAAGGGGAAATATTTACCAAAAAAAATGAGGGGAAAGAATGTCTGCAAATGAGGCAGTAATGGACAGTTGCCCTTTATGTACTGATGGATTTCTCAATGGTTAAGTAAATTAAAGCAAATGCTAGAAAAATCAATAGGCTTGCAGAGTCTTGGTTGTGCCTCATAGACTTCAGGACAGAATGACAGATGTGGTGCATATGACCCATTTAAGTATTAATGCTTGGGAAATTGCCTCTGTGTGCAAGGTTATAGGCCTAGAAATATTGTTATATTAAATTACAGACAATAATATTTTTAAGCATATACGGAATTTATATGTTTCAGTTTAGTTCTTCTTCAGCGTTACATTTGTCCTGGAAGATTAGTTGCGTACTTGTTTCTCTGGAACGGTAAATCAGGTTTAAAAATGTTCAAGCAGTGAATTGTCTTTCTAGGGCGGCTGCGGACTGGCGAGCATGTTGCACGCTACTGGGGTACAGCAAACGTGTTAAATAAGAGCATGTAGCCAATGTGTTCACTAGCAAATGTAGCATATAAGTGAGTCTAAATTAAATATCATTAAAAGGCAGCTTTCTAAATAGTGAGAGGGCTCACACGATACATCGGATCACTGTTAAATCGGGTTATTCTGTATGACTAAACACAAAGTAAAATATGAAGTGCGTGGTCGAGATGAGCTAAGTAAGGTAACCACCAAGTCAAATCTTCCTCACCATCTTCTGCACGCGCCGTGATTGGAAGAGGCAAATTTGCATGGGCGGGATGAGTAAAAACTGACCCCACGCAGAAATTATCCCGAAATAGAGACATTATGATGAATCCAACCAGGCAGACAAGCTCTAGATGAGATAGTGTTTGCCATCTCTGATTTCTGTCGTTTCTTGCCATACTTCCACCACGCAGTGGGGAGGTGGACCAAGTTAATTGTCTCTTCATGGCATCTCTGGCAGGAGGAATGTGAAAATAGCTGGGACCCCTGATTTCAGTGTTGGCGTGAAGGCAGAGCGGTGTGTTTGCTGTGTTTGCTGTCAGTGACAGCCTGGCATACCTTGCCAGTTATCCTGATTTCACCCCAAACACCTGTTTCTGCAAAATGCGGATACATTTTCTATACGTCTACCATGTTTAATATTAAAAGGGAGCTTTAGACTTTCACAGTAATGTTCCTATTCCTTGCTGAAGCCGTTGCATGGAAAGTATCATTGTATTCCTTTCAAATATTAATTCTCATGTTTTACTGCCATTTGTGGAACAGATATTTTTTCCTTTCCTTTTTCTTTGTTTGTTTCTTGATTATCTCTGATATTTGAAGTTTGGGTCCTGCTGTCTCATTTCTGGCTCTCCCCTTACTCACTTTTCCTTTTCCCTAAAGCACGAAAACTCGCTGGGAAATAAAACAAAGCATCTCCACAGAGTATAAGGGCTGCATGCTGCTACTGGGAGTGCTGGCGAAACAATGACATTGCAGAAGGGCAGATTATTACTTTTGGGCCCGTTGAGGATGTATTTGCGTATTGAGGCTGGATGAGAGCGACTGGTGCTGAAGGCTGTCAGGCCAGGGCTGAGTGATGACAGACCCTTTGTCATTTGCCCGCATCCAGCCTCATTGCTATGGTGACAATATGCAGTGATGAAAGTTGCTGCTGAGGGTCGGACAGCATCCTCCATGGCTGCTGTAGCCGGCAGCATCTTGGCGATAGCGTGTTCAAGCTGCTGATGGCCCTCGGTGTCAGAGCAGCACCAAATCTCTAATGACAGACACTCCACACAGGTTTTCGGGTATGCGGGGAAATCGCTCCCGGCGCCATTGCCAGCCTCGGCAACTTCTTGCATTGGTGACAAAAATTGTCTTTACCTGTTTTAGTCATTTTTATCTGCCTTGGGGTGGATTTCCTTGATTTATTTTGTGTGACGTACAGGCTAGGTAAGCTGGTGCGTACCTGTACAGCGGCACGGGATGGCTGTGGTCCTCCTCCTGCTGCACGTAAAGCAAACATATAAATCAGCATATAGGCGATGACCGCTTTCGTTAAATATACGTGCAAGGGGCCCCAGTAAATGGGCTCTTTTGTTCCTTGCCAAACCAGAAGGGATCAAAGGTCAGTCGGAACCCAGAAGCCATCAGTCAGGGCGGGTTTTGCAGGATCCTGGGTTTGTCAGCTCCGTAGTAACTCCTGGCAACCTGGGCTGCAGCCCGCATGCCGTCCCTACCACCTGGCACAGAAGTGGAGCATCCAGTTTCCCAGTTGTTGTAAAAAAGATGCTGACATAAAGTCAGCATCTGAAATAACAGCATGAATATTACCATGCACCCCTTTGTTAAGAAAGTCATTTGAGAGTGAGATTAGAAAAAAGATAACCTTGGCATTGTAGTGATTTTTTTGCAGCGTTCATCTTTAGGATGCATTTTGAGGCTGCAAATTCACTTTTGGATTAGCAGCAAATGGCAACTCAGAAAGAAGCAGCAACATGCTGCTGAAACATGCTTCTACACTTTTGAATATGAAAGTTCACTTTTAAAAATACTTATGGTATGGCATTTATTTTCTTTGAGCAGATCAATATATTCCCCTCGCTCCCCCGTGATGTTAAAGTACATTTGGCAGTAATCAGTTTATCCTTATTAGAAGACATAGTAAAGGCATAGTTGCTGAGTCAATTCACTCCGTTTACTTCCCCTATTGAGCCTTAATGTGTCCCAGTCCCCACCCCTTACAGTGAAAACATCATCAATTGCAGAGCTGACAGGAGCCTGGAACTTGGTGTAAGTTGCTCCTTGGGGTTATTCATCTTGCACCAAAAAAAAACGGTGCTCAGCAACGTTCATCACATCCCCCTAACTAAAAAGACTGAGTAAACAGTGGGGTGAATTATCAGAGGGGAAAAAAAAGGGGGGGGGGGGGAACCAAGTTTGAATACATGGGAGAAATATATCCATCAGCTGACATGCAAGATTCCCACCGCAGTTTAATATTGCCACTGAAGCTGGAGGGAGGCTCAGTTATCCTTCAGCCAGATGCCTTACGGTGCTGCTTCTCAAGGCCTGACCTGCAAGAGCTTTTCTATTTTGGCACCCGTGCTAGCAAAGCAGCTTCAGCACTGGAAAAGCAGCTTCAGCGCTGCTGTGTGGAGGTGTGCTGGGCACCTGACCCCCTGTCAGCTCTTTAGGGCGAAATACATCTAAAATGCTACTCAGTTTGTTCCACTTTGATCCCATGATATGTATATTTGTTCCAAACATCCTCAATCCCCTCTGGTGGGAAATATTTCCAAGCAGGATCTTCATTCTTAAAAGTGATATGGCAAAACCTTTTTCTCCAAAACCTCCAGAAGTACAAAAGCATGGAATCAAGTGTGCTTTGTTACCATCACCTCCCCTCCCAACAAAACAAAGCAAAAAAGCCCCGCCAGCTGAGTGAACCCAAAAATCAAAACCTCAAAATTTGGGATTATTTACATTTTCAAAGTTATCTTGGAAAAAAAAAAGACTCCGCTTCCCTTTGCCCCAAAATATAATGCAGTCACGATAAGGCAGGAGAAATTTCCTTAGCCGTACACCTGGCTTGTTTTTACACCCGGTGCTGTGGTTAGATGGTTGTCTAAATAAACAGAGATTACGTGGAGGGCTTTATCTCAAAGCTGGCACTGGTTATCACACCTCTTCCTCCCACTCCCTCCCTCCGATTGTGAGTTGTATAAGAAGACTTAGCAAGCATAACTTAGAGCCGATAACCTTTGAATGTTAGTTCAAGGAAGCTGTACCATAGTAACAAACAAACAAAAAAAAAATCATGCAAACTCCATTACAGCCTATTCCAATGAACGGTAATTTGACCATAACGCTGATTTAAGAGAAGTAGTACTTGGTAAGCTTTTTGCTCCGAGAGTCCTATTTGAATTTGGCCTGATCAATAATTTAAATATTTGAACAGTAGTAAAAGATGCCAGGAATGAACTTGTATCTGTTCTTCAAATAATCTCTCTATCAGGGGTCTTACTTTAAACTTGCTTTAACAAAGGGAAGCTGTAACGTTTCATCTGGACAAATTGCTCCAGCCCTGCAGTTAGGGATTGAATTGATCTTGACGCAGCCCTGGAAGAAGCCACTGTTGACATTTGCATTTGATGGTAAATGATATATATATACCCGAGCACAGGACATGAGCTGCCAGGTAACGGGCAGCTTAGGGCCCTCTGTAAAAGCAAACAAGCAAACTCCTTGTGGTTCTGCATGGGCATGAAATCAAAATATGTTTTTTCCGAGCGTATCTCAGTGTGCTGATGGGTGACATACAACATGCGAAGAGGAGGAGAAAGGTCTTTGGGCTCCTTGTGAGATGCCTTCCAAAAAAAACCCCCTCACAACCAGGGAGAGGAAGGAGGGAGAAGGCATCCATGCACTACCGCGAGGCAATGTCATCACGATGTTGGGAAGCCAACTCACAGTGAGTGGGTGAGCGTGGGCATCTCTGCCCTTGTCGTTTGGATTACCGCAGTGCCACGCGCCCAGTTACACAATGCGTAAAGGCGAGGGTTATTTCTAGGACAGATAATTGAACATTAATACTCGTTGACATTGTCGTAGGAATGATATGTCAAGCTGACAGGGCCTATGTGCTTACATCTGCTGATCGGCTGCAGACGAAGGGAATGTTTGGCAGATCAGACCCGGGGCCTCGCCGCCGCCGAGCCAAGGATGATACAGCCATTAATCATGAGCTGCCATCTTCGCTACCTTCCCTAAAACAGTGGTCAGGTCCCTGCTTTTGGGGGTGGAGGGAGTAGTTTACAAAATGACATCGACCTCCATATGTGCACACACACCTCTGCACACATAAAGATATATATTCGTGTATGAAACGTATTAAACAAAAGCATCCTTAATGCTGCGTACGCACGAGTGCCGCCGTTGTCTGAAACAACTGTTTTCAATCTACCAACGTAAAAATAAAAGGAAGTGGAGTAGATGAGAAGTTCTTCAGAAGGATTGAGAGTATGATCAAGTTTGATGAGGTGTTTCTGATTATTTCTATCTTAGGAATTAACTGACATAAAACCAGTAGCAGAATTAGCATCTGGGTTTTTTTAGCATCTTTTTTTGTCCCCCTCTTCTTCTGGATGTCAGCAGACCCTTCAAGGCAGCCTGCTATAGATAAAGTAGTTACACTGTGATCACTTTTGTCCCCTCCCAGCCAAAATCCCACAAATGGTGCCTTTCAGTATAACTTTATAACAAGTCTTTGGAGAGCTAATGCCTTCATCACAGTATTTCTACAGCCAGAGTTTGCTGCGCAAGTAAGTGTTCAGAGGAATGAGAAGCAGACAGAAAACAATTACAGGGGCCTCTGACACCGGAGTCAGTTGTACTTTCTTAAAATAGGGCTAAACATCATGTTTGTAATGTCTCACATATAGTTTGGCTCTGCATAAAATGCTATAAAACAGGGCCCTTGAGAACATCCATTATCACATTTTGGTTAACATCACAGATTTTAAAAATCCCAGTTGCACCAAAGTCATGAAATAAAGCTTTCATCTGTAAAGATCTAGTTTCTCTTTGTTATTAAAATAAATGAAGCCATTAAACAAAATATATGCATATAATAGTCAAGTTCATCATTTCGTATCATCAAAATGATAAATTTGACTTTTTTTTTTTTAATTGGAGCCGTCATCTTAGAAAGGTTCATGTATAGAACAGGATCAAATGTGCCTGGTTGCTCTTTCTTACTTTGTAACTTGTTAGTGGTGACATTTTATTGGTCTTCAGCTACTTTCATTTAGGTCTTTCTAAAAGAAACATGGAGTTTTTTTTCAGAGAGGAGGGGGGTACAGAGAGGGGGATTTTGAGCTTGGTATTGAAAAAATTAATGGATTATATGTTATTAGCCTTGCAAATTATTAGTAGCCATCACGTCATAAATGTGTGGAAAGCAACACGCCGTCTCAACGCTTTTGCTTCCAAATATGTTGTCTCTTTTATGGTAGTATCTGTGGAAGCATCTGCATGTGCATGGTGCTTGATGTGTTCAGACCTCAAAGGAGACCAGGCAGGAGAGGATGGAGGGCATGCTCAGGCTGGGGATGAGGTGGGCACCGGCTTCTTGTAGCTGACTCTCTTTGGGTTTTTGAAGAGCCCCTTGCCAAAACTTCCATCCTGGCCTCATCCATCCATCCATCATCCTGTAGAAGACACCCACCGAGGGTCTCGCCTTACAATGATGAGGACATATCCTTTAGGCCCCCCAGGCTTTGGATGACTTCACTGCAGCTCATCACCATATCTGAAGTTACACAGGGGCAGACAGGTTTGCCATTTCAGGGCTTGTTCCCCCCCAGCATTGGCCAAGCCCCGGGAAGGGCCTCGCTCCATGAATATTCCTACTGAAATGCAAAGTTTGGGCCGCCAACCCTCTGTGAGGGAGAATAGTTTGGTCTTCAATGGTTTTTGAAAGCCAGGCGAAATCAGTGGAGAGCTGCATTTGACTTTGGGCAGGAAAAGGTTATTTTTTGTGGGGGAGCCCTCTCAGTTGCCAAGAGGGAAGAGTCACATCCTGGAGACTTTCCAAGCCTTTTTAATGAGGTTTTTATAAGGACAGTGATCAATACATAGTGAACTTGTGGGCAAATGTGTGTTAATTTAAAGTTGAATCGGGAGATCTAGGGGAGAATCAAGACATGCTTTTTCCCAGCTCTCAGGAGATCTAAATCACACTTTTTTTGGTGCACATCCTCGTGCATATAAATATCATCCTGGGAACGCATGTCTATTTTATTCTTAAATGTATTAGCTGGGTTTCTTTGCTAAGAAGAGTAAATAATTAATTAGAGCAGATGTTTTCTTTTCAAGACTTCTTAATTCATTTCTCAGAGTTAAATTTTAGCCCAGTCTGGTCAGAAGGTCTGTGTTTCTGCACAGGTCTGCATGCTGTAGCCAGTCAAAGACATTTCACACACGAAATGAGTGTAGATAAATTAATTCTCTAGTCAGAAAGCAGAATTGCTTAGTTAAGTTTATTGAGTTAAAACTTGGCTTGGCTGTATTATTCATATATGCGATCTTACTGAACTTGGGCTATTTTAGCAGAAGGGAACTCATTAGAGCTAAGGAATGAAGGAGGTGATTTATGAGGGACTCTTGTTTTAAAGGTAAAAATAAGGGAGAGTGAACTTACGGTGATGTAAAAGCTGGGATGGATAAAATGAGTGCACCTGAAATAGCTTGCTGGGTGTTGGGAAGTGAAGCCCAGCTCTAGCACAGGTAAATTGCATTTGAATTTCAACCTCAGATCTGTATGCACTCCTCTTTGGCAGATGTTGAATTGATAATGCCAGTGTGTTAAAGAATTCTGATTGTTTCTTTTGCCACCTTCGCAGCTTATGAAAATGCAAGTAGACCTGCCTAATGAATATTAATAAGAGTGATGGCTGGATAACATATAAGCCCATGGCTCTTTGGAGCTCAGATGGGGTTAGTTGGAGGATTGTTGTGGCTGGGAATTTACATGCTTTTTAAGAATAAACTTCCTGAATGCTTTTTATGTTCTCCTTCAAGAAGCTGATGTTTGTTAACAGTGGCATGCTCACGCATGCATGGTTTTTTTTCCCCTTTCTCTCTCTAGATATATAGTGACATTAATACTACCAACAAGGTAATTTATTAGATGAGGAGAGAAGGAAGCCCCATCTCTTAAATTTACCTTCAGTTCAGGGTTAATTGTATCAATAGCAACAGTTTATTTTATTTTCCTTGTTTATTTTTGCTTTTTCCCACACCCCATTCTCCCAGGCAGCTGTGGCAGTTGTTAGCAGGACAGGGAAACAACACTGATGAATTCTGGATCTCCAAACGTCCTGCTAGGCTTTAAAGTAAGTTTCATGCAGTTAGTTAATAGAGAGGCTTGTTAGGCCCATCGACGTGGACCTCACACATGGCAGTATAATAGCAGGGAGACGGCGTTGTGGAGCAGCTGGCGGAAGAGAGGGCTCCGAGGACCCGGCTTTCGACCGGAGCCATGCGAGCTGGTGCTGCCACCTCATCAGAGCTCCCGGTGAAGCCAACACGGTGTCGGGGCTCCGCGGCAGCATTGGCAACTTCCCTCCGTTTCACCAGCGCTGTTCCCCAGCTCTGCTGGAGCAAATCCTCTCTGGACTTTTGTGTTGCTGTGCAGGGTGGAGTTGTTTTGCAGAGTGTTGTTTTGGTCATTTCCCGGTGCTTGCAAGTGATGCAGCAGTGAGAGGGGGTTTGTATGTGTTCAAGGTCTAGAGATACTCTTGGAGGGTTTAATGAAAACTTGGTGAGGAGGATTTAATGAAGATTCAGTGATTAAGATGCCTCTGGATCATTATTGCTGCCAAATAACGCAATAAGACTTACTCTGCATTCATTTTACAAGTAAACTTTTTCTTTCTAACACTTCAAAACTTGAGGAAAGCCCCCAACTTTCAAAAGAGAAATGCTCACATTGATGCAGTGCATTTCCCCTTTTGTAAAAGGCCTTTTCTTTCCCTTCCCTTGTCATGACAAAAAGGCTTAATTTTTTATTTTTTTTTTAAGCCAATATAAGGAGAGAGAGAAGAGGGGGAGAGTCATTAAAATGCAGTTCTTTCAATTATGTCCCGTTATTTGTCATCTTTATTGCTTTTCTATAGTTTTCATTGCACCTTTAATAGTACGCCTGGTCAGAAAAGGTGAGCTGGAATGTGAACACACTTGGCTGCCGCCGCTGTCAGTGCCTACGAGCTGTGCTTGAATCCCTGTCCCTGTAGATTTTAATGTCCCCGCAGACTGCTGGCAGCCTGCTTCCAGCTGTGGCAGGCATGATGCAGTGAATTGCTTTTGAATGTTCTTTACTCAAATAGGCAGTAATTACAAGCTTAAAGAGGTTTAGTGGTCCAGTAAACTACATAATCACCCCTGAATTAGCCTGGGCTCATCAGTTGCAGTCCAGCAACCTCAAGACTGCTGTTTGTATGCAGGCTTTATCACGTAGCAACCTGAGCAGCAGGTGTGGAACAGCAAGAATCCCCCATAAACACAACTGTCTACTGGGGACAATGATCTCTAATGAGATGAGGCTACAGCATCACTGTAATTTAAGTGGGAAAATTAACGCCAGAGAATGAGCGCTACTTCCAGGAGTCTGCTTCTTCAGAGAACGGCAGTGTTTTGCTGGGTTGTTTTTTTTTCTTTTCTCTTCTCATTTTTTTTTCCCTCCCAGATCTTTAAATGCATCTTTTTTTTATGAAGAACACATTGTGTTTTTGCTTATAAGTTGAGTGGGCTTTATTCTTCTACAAGGATATGTTGTGAATATTTAATGGTGGACGGGGCATCTGTTCAAGGACTTTCCATGCCAACAAACCGGCATTGCAAAATAGCTGCTTTATCTTTTCATTTCCTTCCTCAGTGGTGGTTTGGGGTTTTTTTTCCAATAGATGATGTTCGAATGTAAACCCCTCTGCCTCGTCTTGGCATTGAAGATTGGCACCTGGATGCAGCGGTTGCCTTGAACTCTCTTTGTGTGACTGCTTGGTCCCTCCATGAAAAAAGGTGGCCAAGCTCATGGCAGGAGGCTTCCCAAATTGTTTGGTGGCTGCCCCCAAGGGTGCTTTCACCCCAGAAAACCTGCCTAAAGCTCCTACTCAGTCCCAAAGCCTGTGGTTGGTATTAGGGACCTGCCTGAATACAGCAACCCTCCATCACCCTGGTCACTGCGGTGTGTAGGGTAGGGGAGGTGGGTGTAGGGGAGCGATTTTATCCCCCACTTACAGAGGGAGCTCCTGATGTACTGAAGGCAGCCTGAGAAAGAGAGCAAAAATCACCAGTAAAAGCTTTTGGCTTAGCTTTGTGGGATTACAACCGCCAGCACTGGCGTTTCCCAGATTGCAGAGTCATTTCTGAGCCCACCTGTTCAGAAAGTCATTTGAGGTAGATAAGGACAGTGACTTACTGCTGAAAAAAGGCTTCTGGTTAGGAGATATTTACCTGAGCTAATCTGTCTTAGGCTGGCTCTAAAAACAACAGCAGTGCTTTTATGGAGTTATCAGGTTGTTGGGATTTCCTTTAGCATTCAGGGATAGGGATGTTTTTTCCTCCTTCCGCAAAGCCGCTCACCTAGGACAGGCTGGGGTTCACCTTCTTGCCTTTCCGCAGCTGCCTGATAAAGATGCCGGCTTAACTGAAAAGCTGGGTTTCAAGGATGTGAATTTTAGCTCTAACGCAGTTTGAAGTCAGATGATGCATTTCCTTGGTTCCTTCAGTGTCACGTGGATGTAATATTTCATTGTTTTCAGCCATGTGCTGCGCTGAAGAGGGTTTTGCTGATCTTTTGGATGCAATTTTTCTTTTAATTACCCTGTCCTTTGTTATTTTCAGGCTGTGGTAGAGCAAAATAATAATAATAATAATAATAATAATAATAATAATAATAATAATAATAATAATAATAATAATAATAATAATAATAAACGGGGCAGAGGATAGGAAAGCTCATGACCCATGTCATATTAGCACAAATAATCTTGACACTAGAGCAAAAAATCACTTCTTAAGTGTATTAAGAGGAGTTAACATGTGTGTGCAAGCACTGTGTGTTTCTTTCTGCATGCACATACATACAGGCACTAAAGGAATGTCTAACATGGGAAAAGCTTCACTCAATTACCCGGGTATGGCGTGGGAGTGTCTGCACAGTCTCAGCTTAAACTGAAAACTGGTAGGAGCCAGAGTAAGCTCCCAACACTGAGGTCTATCAGAGTGTCTCCAAAAGGAAATAGCAAAAGCACCATTACTTGGACTAGCTAAAGCTCAACTGGAAAAGGCAGTGGTTAATAATATATGGTATGGAAGGAATAATATTGTAGCAGCCAGGGGATGGATTAGATGAGTTAAAAGGTTTTTCCATTTTCTGACTTCTGTAATATCCTGTGCAAGGGATGATCTGAACTTTTTTTTCCTTAATGAGTGCTCGCATTATGAATAATTTGATGGGGCCACCAGAGAAGTATTGGCAGTGCATCCCAAGCCATACCATGTCTCTCCATCAGCCTTGGAAAGGATATTTATGTTAGTGAGTGCCAAAACTTGTTCACAGACAACTCTTGCAAGAAAATTATTTACAAAAGGGCAAATGGGAAAAAAAGAGAAGCACAGAGCTTTTTTTTTTCCCCGGCATAACTTCTTCATTAAAAAGGGTTGTTGTTGCCAGTACCTCTCCCCCCCTCATAAGCCCCCACAAATAAAATGTCTCTTCCACCCCCTTGCCTGCAAAACCAGCTCAACCCCTTTTTAATCAGGTTGCACTGTGAACACATGTTCAGATGTTAAAACTTCTGGGGTATTGGCTCTGTATTTTACTCCCTGTGTTGGCCTTAGGAGAGTTAGATTCTGCCTCCTTTCCACACCTTTTATTTTTTGGCAGGGTTGCCAAAGCAGCCTGCAAAACCTTTTGTAAGGGCAGTGATGGGCAGTGTCTCAGAGCCCCATCTCATAGGAATGGGCTGAAGCAGAAGCTGGGTGGCAACGTATGGCCTTGCCGTAGTGATACAGGGATGCAGCAACTTGTCACATATTGTTGCATATTTTGATGCATTTTTAAGTTTACAAGACTGAGCATGCCTGTTGATTTTGCATTCATAGTTTGCAGTTCAATAACTCTGGCAGCACCAGGATTTATTAACAGTAATGCTATGAAAAAAAATCTCACTGCAGGGATATTAAACTATTATAATAAGTTGAGGAAATATTTTCTTTTGAAAGAGGAAAAGGCTGGCTTTGTCTGCAGCATGACCATGTCATATGGACTGCGTTTTCTTGCTGCACTGAAAAAGCAACGAGGAGTTTTAAATGCCAAAGCCAGCTCACACTTCAACAGCATTATCAGGCTGACTCACTGCTCTCAGCCAAGGAAAAGACTGTGCAAAGTTTGCACAGGCTTTTTTCCTCTCAGCCTCATAGATGCATTTCTAATAAAACAACTTCCTTCTCGGTGTTTAGTATTTCCTCCAACATGCAAGCCAGTCCCATGGGATAAACAGGATTGAGTTTGCAGCTTCCGAGTTGATTCCCGGCCCCCCGCCAGCAGGTCACCTCAACTTGGCAACTTTTTACAGCCTTGCCTGAATATAAAGCAGGTCGCAGGGATGGTCTATAAACCGATCCACACAGCCTGCAAAATAGGCAAGGGGACTCTACACATTCCCTTTATTGCTCCCCCTAAACGCACCGGTGGCCAGTGTAGAAAGCAGGTTGCAATCTTGTGACTTTACAGATAGCGATCCAACCATTATTTGGCTACTTTGCAGATGCAAGGAACCCCCGTTATTCTTTCGGAGGCGGCATGTGTGAGGATCCAGGACTCGACCGCTATAAATTCAAGCTCTGTTCTTAGACTACACCATGCACCACTTTTGTAATGCAAATGGCAGGCACAAAGTGTTCCTTTGATAATGTGCAGTCAGGAGACAAAAAAAGCATTCACTGCAACAGTAAAACTAATTCATAAAGCTGAGAGACAATAGGGAAGCATTATGGATATTTAAAAAAAATAATAATTTCTCATAGATCAACTTGATCACTAATGTAAACAGTTCAAATGCAAACCAGGAGGAGGTAGAGGAAGGGGAAGGACCCTAACAGCTGCGCTGCTGTCTTAGCTAACCCTGGACAAGTTTGGGTAAAGCAAAGATTTAGAGTTAGGCTTAAAACTGATACGCAGTTTGTCACTGGAGGGCTGAACCTAGGGCTGTATTCTGGCTACTGTGTTAGGTGTAGGCTGGGTTACTCTCCAGAAACAAGAAAATCAGCGTTGATGGGTTTTTTTATTTTGAGGTTAGAAAACAGTTAATAGCCATTCCTGAGGACATAAATTTAGGGGGGGCAGTTTCTCTCCATCACCTACCAGAGTTTAGCTCAAGGTCATTTTGCCTTGGTGCATTATGCTGAGCTCTGAAGGGGGGCAGAGGGCTGGAGGGAGGGGATAAAAGGACTTCCGAAATGGTTCTCCCGGCGCGGTCAGCCAGGCGACGGTGCTGCCACGATAAGGGTGACATTGGATGGTTGCCACAACATCCTTATAACGTAACGTGCAACCTTTTGCCTGGGGATTGCTTCTGCCTCTGTCCTGTGGTAGGGCTGGTTGGCAGTGTCGGTGTCGAGGTGGTTCGGTGCCACGAGGAATTAGTAATCTGGGGGTGAGAAGGAGCGGGTTTGCCTCCCATTATCTCAGCAGTAAACTCTGGGCAGGATTATTTTCATATTTCTCTGCCACCATTATGATGCACTGCTACGGCGGGCAAGGCAGAGAGGGAGGAGTGTTATTGGTACTGGGTTATAGATAAGATAAAGTCTATCGCTGTCCTGGCATCCAGCATTTGCAGCCTGGGGTGGAAAATTTGAGGAAAGGAGTTCATTTGGACAATGGGTATCATTAAGAGACAAACTTGGACACTTTCCATCTGTATCTACTGGAGACTTTACCCACCGGCTGTAGTCAAAGGCGGTAAAAAAAAAAGTCTTATTGTTTGTTTTGCTAAAAATGATCTCGGCTGCATTAAAAGGGGGCTTTTATTAACACTGCTGCTCTCTAAATACCATTCATAAAACAGTGATGAGAGAATATGATGGAAAGTTACATTTTTCTCTCTGTCACTTTCATTTCTTTGTTACTGCTAAAATGACTGCTCTGACTCATATTTTGCATAGTTATTTTTACCTTTTCAAATGTTCCTTAACTGTTCATATTACCCTGGGCAAATCCCCCAGGGATAATTTTCATTTGCATGCAGACTTTGATGGTGTTATTAAGCAATCACTTTCTGTACTAAGTCATTATTAAAAGTAATACCACAGAGCCTCAAAAACACATTAATGGTGCCAAACAATCCGCATTTCAACGCTAGATTTATGGGAAGGGAAAAACACTAGGTCTCATACCGTTTGGTAGATGCTGCTCTGTAGTGCTGTAGCAGCAGCAGGCATGATCAGAAAATACCGGAGCCTGATTCAGAGTCCCTGTCTGTTGTCAGCCTTATTCTTTTAAATGCATTGTGTTTTGGTTTTTTTTCAACCTGCCTGCTTCCTACATTTTTTCCCCCTTGGATTTGCCCTTTTCCTCTGGCCTTGGCAAGAAAGCCTGTCTGCAGTCTTCCAGTGCACACAAGCTGAGCTGGTTCTGGATAGGAGGGTCAGCCTTCCCATCTGTAATCGCCGTTTTATGGCTTTCACTCGAGGTGTTAATGCAGATCAAATGGAAAACACTCCAGCAAGAGTGTTACAGCTTCTCGCGCTGCCCTGCGTACGGTCCCAATCGTTAATTCTGATTATAAGACCTAAAGGTAATTCTGTTTGCTCTCCTAATGCATTGCAGCTATCCCGGTGGTCCGGCGTCTCTTTTCTCCAATTCCCATCTTGATCAATTGTTTGCAAATAATTAAGCTTTTAAGAGATAATGGTAGGAGCTAATGTACACAACAAAGTGAAGGTCTCAAGTCACTATTTATTGAACAGTGGTACAATTTGCTTTGATATCCCAAAGTGATCCACAGTGTTAGGTGGACTTGCCAACTGCAGTCCATGCAGTGTTTTTAGACGCACACTTACATATATATTTATATATATATATATATATTTATATATTTCATAGACTCATAGAATATCTCCAGTTGGAAGGGACCCATAACGATC
>JANZLQ010000086.1:18642731-18669842 GCA_026212715.1 Elanus axillaris | reverse complement strand
GCAGTCCATGCAGTGTTTTTAGACGCACACTTACATATATATTTTTATATATATATATATATTTATATATTTCATAGACTCATAGAATATCTCAAGTTGGAAGGGACCCATAAGGATCATCAAGTCCAACTCCCTGCTCCTCGCAGGACTACCTAAAACTAAGCCATATGTCTAAGATATATATATATAAATATATTTTTATATATTTATATATATTTTATACATATACACGCAAATATAATATACATATATACACACATATCTCTGTGCATGTGTATTCATCCCTTTAAACAACATTAGAAAGCTTTTTGAAGGCACCCGTCGTTCTTGCACAGGTGAAATAAAGACCAACGGCAGCAGTTTTGACTGAATTTCCTATTTCCTCATAAAATGGCAGTTCTCAGGGTTTCCCCATTTCTCTCTGTTGCAATGTGATCTCTGCCTTTGCCTGTAGCACAGGCCTTCCTAGCCCTGTGGGTGGGAATGCAACAAGGCTTTGAATGTTTTTATAGCAACCTAGCCTGTGGCATGCTGATTCTTTGTCAAGTCATTTTTATTATTTTTCTTTTTTAGCCTACAAAGGAACAACTCATACAATCCACAGAAAGCTTATATAATAAGGATGCCCAACATTTAAGATTATTTTAAACCACACCGAATCATAGTTAAAAAGGCTGCTGCATTGTAAACCTTTAGCTAAGAGGGATTAGCTACATGAAGTCCCAGGCTGTCATGTGATTATGGCAATTATAGATTTATCATGAAATTAAAAGTTTATGCTGTGCTAAGATATGAAAAAAAAATATCAGATGAGCTTAAACATACCACAGTTTGAGGAATTTGGGATTTGGGACTTTTAAAGCAATTATTTTTACAGTGCTTGTATTATTCTGATGGCTAATTTTATCCAGTCTTGTCTATTTGGAAAAAAGTCCAGAACAATTGAAAATTGCTTAATGGCGACAGAGTTCTCAATTCCAATAGCTAGAGGCTGTCTAGTAATTATTGCTTGCTGCATGAAATTAGACACAGTTTGTTCAATTACTTAAAATTAGATCACATGTAAGGTGGCAAAGCGAAATAAGGGGAAAAAAAGAATTATTTTGTCCTCGCTTGATAGCAAAGTAATGAAATAGGAAGTAAGCTGTAAAGATGAAAATGTTACAAATCATCACTGTAGGGTTTTTTTTTGAAGAGAAGCAAAATGTTATGTTCAGATAGATGGACATAAGTCAAGTATGACTGTTTCTTGTGGATGAATGTGTATATAAGGCAGACGATAAAATTCATGCTATATTTTTGCAGGTGTAAAATGCAAATTACCCATAAAAAAGAAGTAAAATCCCCTTCCCTGTGTCTCCCACTTTGCAATTCTGGAGCTGTTTCACGTACATGCAGAAAATATAGGGGGTAGTTTACAGGTGTGCAGGTTATCTGTGGGCTTACTGTCAAGAAAATTGTTTTGAAAAGAATGGGAACTTCCCTGCCATTTTTGTGTGAAAAAAACTTTATCTTTTGGAGCCAATGGCCACAGCAGTGGGCTTTGAAACAGGCACACTGGGCAAAGGGAAGTTGCCAGAGTTACAACAAAGATTCCTGTTCGGTAAAGTGAAGTGATGCAGGCATGTAACATAGCCATTAGATGTCAGATTATGCTGTTTACAAGAATATATAAAATCTGCTAAATAGTTACAGTACCAATAAGATTGCAGAATTTTACAAGGTTTTAAATTCTTACGCTTTACAAGGTTTCAGTTTACATCTCATGTAATATTATGCCAAAGAATACATCCAAAGAATATGGGAGTGTTTCAGGGAAAAAAAGGAAGTGATGTGTGAATAACAGCAAATACTTTGTGACACCCGGCTGCTGTATGGGAAGTTGGGATAGGTCTAACCAGGTATATCAAATTAGCATTATTGAAATATTACTAAGTACCTTGCAGCAGACCAGGTCTGAATGTGGTATGTACCGAGACTTGGGTGTCAAGGTTAGCAGCCGGATCCTCAAAACAGGTTTTTTCCTGGGGATTGTTATGTTTGCAATATTTGGCCATTTCCTTTTGGGACAGTAACATTTTTACATGGAGGGAAAGGACAGAAATGATATTTCTAATTTTCAGACTTGGATGTGGCTTTTGCTGTTGATTTATTAAGCAATCTGTATTCATGCAGAAGCAAATTTTCTGAGAAAGCAATCAAGTTCTCACAAGAAACTTAACTTAGGATTGAATTTTAACATTATCTTCAATTAAACCATTATTTATTTTCTGTCTCTTAAGATTAGTGCAGCACAGCTATGTTAATGTTAGGCAAAAATGTGCTGATCATTGACCTTGCATTGGCCTGTGTTCAAAACCCAGGCGTTTGTTTATGTTCAGGATGCTGATCTTATTTGCAAATTATTTTGGGGCACTGGCAAGATTTGTTTTCACTATCTCAGAAAATATCATCAGGTTTTAGTTTGACAGAAAAGTGCTTTAGCACGTTCTTTATTGTTCTGTGAAATACAGAAGAAAAGAAAAGGTGATTTGACTCGAATCAGTCATTCGAGACAAGTGCGAAAACTTTCAGCTAATGCAACAAATATCCTTCTTGAGTATCAAGGTACTGCCAGTATCCTAAGCAGTTATTTCTCCACTTCACTAATCTTTATAATTGGCTTGTCTTTTACTGCCATTAATTAAGTGATGTAGTAGCCCATTAATAATTATAAAAGAGTGACACACCTCAGCATTTTCACCTTTCAATAATAGATGTCACGCTTCTGTTTTTGTTTTTTTTTAGTTTAAAATAAAAAGTAGGCAAAAAAAGCATTGTTTTAAATGTATATATTTATTTTGGTGTCTTATAGCACCCTTACCCTTCAGAAGAACAGAAAAAGCAGTTGGCACAAGACACAGGGCTCACTATACTTCAAGTGAACAATTGGTAAGTAATTTTCCTTAGTGTTTCTATACAGCCACTGGCACCCTCCGGCTAACGCTTTGCATTTTTGAGGACACACCTTGCCCTTGCTGCTCCCCCCCACCAGCAATTTATTGATGCAAAAGGGATATAGCCAGGTGAGGTTTCAGTTATGGGAACTAGGAGGTTTGCTACCGCAGAAAACAAGCTGTATTTATTTTCCCTTCGCTTGGTCAGATTTCAGTGTATTTGCATTTGGGTACCAGTCCTCCTTCTGGCTGAGAATGTCTTCAACAGGAAGCCACATCCATTTTGAGAACTTTTGCCTTGGAAGAGGTTGAGATGTTGGTTGAAAAAAAGGGGCAGTTGGCCCCATTTCTGCAGAGTATATTGTTCTTTTGGGATGCTGTCATGCTTTTTAAAAATGTTGTTAGTGGGGTTTTTCTTTTTGACTGACATCCTTCTCTCTCTTTATGGGTTTGTTTTAAAAGTCCAGTTTTTGAAAGCTTGAATAAACTTTGAGGACAATCTGGCTCTTTGCTGCTGAAGTACAGTGTGGAGCAATTTTATTTATTACTTCCAGCTAAGGGTTGCTGGAGTACTGATCTGTTGTAGTAGCGATTTGTTTGAAAGAAATCAGGAATTGTGCTGTTTCTGCAGTGGATTTTGGGTTGCTAACTATCTGGGACATGATGGAGGCAACCAGTGAAAATTACATGTGATTTAAGTATAAAAACACAACAGCGATCCCTTAAAAAAAAAAAAGTTTGATTTACTACCCTTTGTTACTGCATAGAAATGCAGGTTTCTCCCACTATCCCAGAACAAGTGTCATATTTGAAGTGTGTTGCAATCTAATACCTTGTAAAACTAAGTGTATCTAATTAATTGTCCTAATATTTTTAGATTAGTGTTTATGATGGGAAACCTTATACTCTTTGAAGTAATACCCAGAAAATGGCCAAGGCAAACGGCGAGCCTGCTGGGGAAAAGGGAGGGAGGAATGCCAGTTTGCAGACAAAAGTATTTTTTTTCCGTTCAATAAGTGTCAGAGATTAATATTACTGAAGCTCTGATTACATGGCCTAATCCATTTTAGTGAATAAATTTGGTCTTGATGTCCATTGCACCTACATTAACAAACCCTCCTCTCTTAGAGGGAGTAGGAGCCTATGGGAGAGATTTCAGATATATTAAACCCCATTACAGAAAATGTAATTTCTGTCAATATAATCCCATGTATTCTTCAATTTAGTACTTTAGAGATAACAAGCTACTTACAATATATTTGCCTTTGGAGGATTAATTTACAAAGTGCACTATCTGGGAGACGCAGGCGGGCTCACATAAGCATAGCTTGTAAGGGTTATCAATTTCTGTGACCCCACAGCAGCTCTGGGAGATCAATTTTTTGAAGCCCTTTAAGACACTGAATAAAGAAAAATACCAAATACTTAGTGTATGTGAAGTATGCTTCCAAGATACTTAGTTTAAAACGGAGGAATAAAAGGCACTAAACATTAAATACGTTCTAAGGAAATGTAACCCACAGTATTTTGGCTCAGCCAGAAAAAATTAGTGTTTGCTTCAGCTTTACATCCTCCAACCTTCATCCAGGCGATACTCTAATTTATATGGTTGTCCTTCAGTTTAACTATAGGCGCTTTGGCAAGTTGAGAAGCCTTGTATGTTTGTCAGGGGTCTTATTTAATGATGGGTGGAGCAAGCATGTGCTGCTTTGGAGGGGTCCGGGGGTGTAGGATTCGGCATGGGCCGCTATGTCAGTTTAGGATGGGCCATCAAAGAAATTTTTCGAGATGATGAACATGGGATGCTTTGAACTAAAACTGGTGGAATTTCTCCCCAGTGTCTTTCCAGGGTGTTTTTCAGTACCCATCTCGCCTCAGATTTGAAGAGTTTTTACTTTGGCTTTGTGTCAGATGTGTTTTTATAAGTTCCTTATGTGCAAAGAAAAAAAAAAAAGTAGGTCAAAATACATTATAACTGAAGTCTTGTGGATGTAGGGCAGGCTTCCTCTGCTTGAGCTAGTTTGGCAATTCTGCTGTGGTGTTACAATTGTATAAATTATTGAGACAATTCCCCTTCACTCCCCAGCCCCATGAAGATTTAACGCTGTAGAGACAGACAGGGCTTTCTTAAATCACAGGTGGTGGGCATAGATACCAAAATATGGTAATTTAGCCCCTGCTTTTTGTAATGGATCCTAAGGAACGAGGAGGCTGTGAGGCCGTGGCAGGGTGTGCAGGTTGCACACACACGGGCATCCTCAGGTAACATCCAGCTGTGGGATGACCAACAAGCTACTCATCCCCTCCCGAATCCTGAGGGCTATGGGGCAACCCTCTCCCAACCTTGTGCTGAATCCCTTTTCTTCTAAGGCGGTATGCAGGAGAAGAAATTCGTCTTGCCTAAATTGTTTGCTGCAGGGAAGAGTTAACATAGTGTTTCTGGTTAGCTTTGCCTTTCTTCACTGGGCTCATAAGTCATTCAGCCACGACTTGCAAAAAATTTTGCCTTCCTCCTTAGATTCTTCCAAACTTGTTAACACACATGTACATTTTTGTATTAATGATGAGTCATTGTAAATCACTGTTGCAGAGATTAAATAAAATGCTGAAGGGCAGGCTGGGTGCAGATCAGTCATAAATTATTGGCAGCAACACAGCATGTGGGAATACATGAAATGTGCATGAAAAACATAAACTCATGTCTGGTAGCATGGTCGTTAGCCCAGACTGGGAATGCTGGATTTTCTGGATGGAATTAGAAGTTTGCCACAGAGCAGTCAGTGAAGAGAGCATTTGTTTTCTGCAGATTGAAAGCATTTGAACAATTTTTTTTGTCATATTTTGAATGCCTTTACAGTATGTGCTAGCTGCATACTTCAGTTCTCTGCCGTAACGAAAAAAATGGTGCTTTTCACATACGGTCTGCCCGGTGTTCGGGCTCCCTGGGTTGATGCACACAACTCCTATTGATAGTGGAGGAGTCACAGGCGTGGGGTGATGATGTGAGACGTGCCAGAAAATGTATCCCTGGTAGGGCACATGTCTTTAAAAATACCACAGTTTAAACTTGACCCTTTTCCTTGGGTTGTTTTATTTTTTTAAAGTAATGAAGTAATCCACGTGGAGGATTTTTCCCTTTTTTTTCTTCTTCACATGTGACAGTTTTGCTTGCAAACCACCAGCATTGCCTTTTAGGACCATCTTTTTGCCACAGCTGGATGTTTCTGTTGTGGGAAGAGGGAGCCCTTACTCTGTTGCAAAAAAAAAAATCTATGGCAGGTAGGAAGGTAGCAGAGTTCAAGATGTCGTTAGTCTAAATGAACCCTTCAGGTCTCTGTCTTGTTAGTCATTTAACCCCACAGCAGTTTAGGGTTCAAAGCATGGTAATGTGAACTAGAAGGGGCAGTTGTATGATCTTGACAGCATTGCATATATGGACACGGAAGGGACCTGACCAAGTACAGGTTAATAAAGTGCTTTTCCCCAGTGATAAAAACTGTGATTGAAATATCCAGGAGGTGTGATCCAATCACTTCTTACCTCAGTTGAGAGCCAGCCAGCCTATATTGAACAATCTATACAGTTTTCTTGTTTACTACATCCCAGCTGAATCTCTTCCTGTTAAGAGCTAATGGTAAATAATTACTGGTGGTACTCTACAGAGAAGAGAGAGCAGTTCTCATCAAGGGCTCCATTAGGTGTCAGATGCTTGTTTATGTTTTAGGGAAGTCTAGGTACACACAGATAAATGTCTGTATATTTGTAGAATAATGTGCCTATAGAACGTCTTTATATGTGCCTGTCTATATGTGACTACCTCACTGAATAGAGTTGCATACAACTGCATTAAAATGCTCTTAAAAAAAAAAGATTAAGTTTGAAAATTCAAATCCTTACAGCTCCAGCCTTTTATTAGGTGTTTCCATTCTGCTTTTTCAAAAATACCCTTGCGGTATCTAGGGCACAGACCAGACAATGATGGAGCAGCTAGTCAATATTTTATCTTACCCTCATTCTTCAGTGCTTCGTTTGTTGAGCTGTATTCAAACCATGCTTAAAGATGGAATTAATAATTACTGCTGGGCTTTCCTATCACACTTACTGTTGTGAGACCCAAGTCCTCCCCTGACCTCCGCTTGCCTATATATGCATAAAATGTTGTGAGTCTGCATGATATTTTTAGTTCCCCTGCAAAGAGAGACAGTAGTGTCATCCTGGTTCACAGATGAAGAAGTGAGGCTCGGGGAGGTCCAGGTCCAGCAGAGCCACCAGTTCGGGGTTCATCTGGGACTGAGATGACTCAAAATGACAGCAAGTTATCCACAATTGAGTCCAGCGACCACTGAAACTCCAAATTTCAGTGGAAACTCCAAGTTTTGAGTGCCTTGGCATCTTACATTGCCAACGTCCAGGGTCGGGTGTGGGGGAGAGATGCGAGAAATCAGTAACTGCTGGTGAAAAGTTTGGGTTTGATGATTTACTGGGTAGCTCCTGAGCAGTCCAAGGCAGCAGCGGAGCTGAATCCTCTTCTCCAGTGCAGTGTTCAGCTGCTTCAGCCAGGACTGCTTTGCTCTTCTTACCATTTGCTGCCTTATTCATTCAACTTTGACTAAGTTTATTTCCAGTAGAAATCAATTTTTCTACATTATAGTGCCCTGGCTTGTTCTTACAACAAACATAATCGTCATTGGGGTGGTTCAGGCATTGGGCTTTATCAAAAACGGTACCGTGAGCTGGTAACTGAATTGTTTGCATACGAAGTAGATTAAAGAATAGGGTGCAAGCAGCTCTAGTAGTACGGTTTCCTAACTCTCAAGTTCTTGTTTTTATGACCTTGGCTTCTTTAAATGTCAATTTTGTGTATAATTTCCTAGGCTTGAAAAAAAACCCCAACCAACTCAAACCTCGACCAAACACTGGAAAAAATGATCAAATAATGTAAATTTCCCTAATCTCATTCTTGGAGACAGCTGAAGTTATTTTTGCTGGAACTTTATGAGGAAGAAATTTTTAAAAGTCTCCAAGACCAGCCTGAAGATGAGTTTGAAAAATCTAAGATGGGTTTGCAATAGGAAGACCAGACCACCTTACTGAATGTAGCACAGCCAGCTCAGGGCATAGACACCCAGAAATACTTCATTACTCTTTTAGCCCCATCACAACTCCCCTCTGGCAGGAAATTTTCTCCTGCCTTCATTTCTTTGCTCGTGGGTAAGCATAATGGTAGAGCCTTGCTGCGGTAGTTGCACGAGGCAGGGAACGAAGTGCTTTGCCATGGCACGGGCAGGCAGGGTGGAGTGGTGGGGATGGGAGGATTTCACACTTCTCACAGGGGATTGCTCCCCAGCACCTGGCAATGAATGGGGAGCACCACTGCGAGAGGTGTCCTTCCCATCTGCTCCCTGGTCAAGCCTGGCTTGCAGATGGCGGGGTTACGGATGGAGCAGATGGGGGGATGCAGATGGGGCAGGTGGGGAGGATGCGGATCGGGAGGTGCAGATGAGGGGCATGGGGGAAGATGCTGATGGGGCAGATGGGAGATGCAGATGGGTGGATGCTGATGGGGTGGACAGGGGGATGCTGATGGGGACAGATGCAGATGGGGCAGATGCAGAAGGCCCCTGCCCACCCCTCCGCAGAGGTGCAGAGGAACGAGGAGCAGCTGCATGGCCCTCCACCCTGCCACCTTTTGGAAAACAGTCCCAGGCCCCTGTTCTCCCATCGTGGGTTTTTTCATGATAGCGTGCCTGTGGTTTGGTACATCTAAAGCACACCCCAAACACCCCCAAATCCAAGTCATAATGTTGGCTGGTGATTCCCATGTGTTGAGACCCATGTCAGCCCCTTGGAGGGGATGGAAAGGCTCCTTCATGGGGCTGGGCATTTGGCGTAGACATCACCTTTGCTCAGTTCGTTTGCTGAGGGTGATACTCACCCCAAGCAAAAGGCCAGCACATGACCAGTGCACCACTTTAGTCCCACTTAAGCACTATTTTTAGGGTGTAAGTGGGGGAGGAGGCCAGCAGGGAGGGAGCACAGCAAAAGCAGGTGCTGCTCCTATACTCAGGATTTTCACCCCCTCTGCCTACAGGCTACAATAAATAGGCAAGATACTTGGTTTGCCACTTTGCACAGCGCGTTGCATGCAGGGATTTTTAGTGCTAGGCAAGTAAAATATCTGCTTGTTTTCAGATGTGTCTATTACTGCTTTTGTTGCAGTAAACAGATTAAACGAGAAAAGGTCAAGATGCAATTTGAATCTGTGTAAGAACATAACAAATACTTTTCTCAGTAATCAGATACGGTAAATACAAGTACTTATTTACTTGTAAATGTTAAAACATTCACAAATTATCCTCTCAACTTCAGCAATACGAACTTAACCATCAGTTTTTGGATACTATTTACTTTTCTTCTCCATGCGATTCAAGAATCCATATACAGATGTTATTTAAACACTGCTTTGTTAATGGGAATACATGTGAAAGCAGGAAAAAATAGCAGTAAGAAATAATATATGTTTCAGGTTTAACAAATGTGTATTGTTTGTTATTCCAGAGTAAAATAAGACAGCAGGTGTTTGCAATGTGAAAATCACCCCTCCCCCACCCCCAAACCCCAAGAAAACTATTTTAAAAAGGATCTTGCTGGGTGAATTGTTATACCGTTTGAGCAATTCAGAATATATGCAGTAAATTAGCTGTTCTAAAAGTACCATGTGCTGGGCTTTTCAAGCAGATTTTTACATTTATGTTTTCACTAAGTCTTAGCTAATTGTTATGCCTTTCACCTTGAATGCCAATTGTAATAATAATATTACATCTGTAGTCTATTTCTCTATTCTTAAATTACAGCAATCAGGAATACTCACTAGGTAAAATCCTGTGTAGTTACTCATAAGAAAATATTGAAATCAGACGAAAAAATGTTTAGCTTGCATATTGCCTTAGACAGCCCTGGAGAGCTGCCAGGCAGCCAAGGTATTATTAGAAAAGCTGAGCAAATAGCTTACAGGGGGAAGAGTTGTGAATTTAGAGCTATCGGGTACCGTCGTATCACCAAATTTTAGACAGGTTTTTATTTTTTTAGTTCAGTAAAGCCATTTAAAAATAAAGCACGGTGATTTAAACATGCGGGGTTTGCTTTTGGCGCACAGGTTTGAGGAGTAGTGATACAGTTTTGGCACAAACCACAGATGTTTTTCCAAAGCAGGCAGATGCCCGGAGAAGGTAGATAAGGAGTTTTTTGGGGGAAATGCTCCCCTCAGCCTCTGGGACTTCAGGTGGAGCAGAGGAAGGGCTTTCGCCCTGGAGGGCTGATAGACCCTGGGTTTCTTGCTCAGTCCAGCCTTGGCAGTCTCCACACACCCCAAACTGGGGGTCACCCTGTCCGGGAGAACCAGGGGAGGATGTTTCCCCTAACCATTGCCCTGACAGCCCCTGGCTTCAGGCTGGGGAAAACCAGCAGGGCAAACACCGTTTATTTCAAAAGAAATGTGGAATCGTTTTGCACAAACTAACAGACTACTTAGTGGCACCCTGAGCACTGAGCAAATAAAATAAGTTATTTTATTCAGACAGATGCTTTTTTGAGAGGGAGAAATGTCCGTTCCCACCGCAGAGCGTCACACGGTGCAAACAGGGTTTACCTGCCAATAGTCTTGACTAACAAAAGGTGCTCGGCACTTGAGAAGTTAATACGCAGCCAAAAAAAACCCCTGTTTTCCCTTGGGCCTTCTATCCTCTTCTGGGGTGGTTTGTACCTGACAAACTTTTTTTTTAGTTGGTACATTAATATTCTGTAACGAATGCGCTGTCAAATGTCAGGGAAATAAGATGAAACAGTGCCATGCAAACATTTGCCACTTGCTATTTTCTCTCCTCCTGCCCTAGGTTTGCTCTTCAGGATCAGGGTCAGAAGGCTTTGTTTGCTAGTTTTTATTTAAAAGGCCTGAGATTCAGGTGTGCACAGTTTGGCTTTTAAAAAAAAACCATCCAGGACAATATTCTATTGTGGAAATGCTGCATTGCAAGCAAGGGGAGGGCTCTGTACCATCTTCTGTAAATACAGTTCTCAGGGCTTGGTTTCCTTTTAGTGAGAGAGATGCTTCTGTCTCAAAAAATACCCTCAATATGTATATAAAAATATATATATAACCCCAATATATTAAAAAAAGAGAAAAGGGGGAGTAATGGTTTGTCATTGCTTTGCAAGTCAGGTTTTGGTCTATTCTTGTCATAGCTATCTGAAGTGTGTTTACATATAGTTTGCCTTTCTGGTATTTTGTGCTTGCACAGACCTGATCTCCACCTATTTTGTGTCAACAGTTGCTGAGATTGGTGTAGAACGATTAACCGTTGCAAACTGAAACACCAACACGCTGAGAAAGGTGCCCTCAGAGACCCTCTCTCGCACTTACATCAGGCGCTCGCTCCGGGCTGCACCTGCATAAAACAAACTGCGTGGTTAAAAAGTCAGCCTGAAATATTAAAAATGGGGCAAATGTTGCCTCCTTCTTGGCTAAACCAATTTTCTCTTCTCAAAAATGAAACACAGCCAGAGGCGCAGGGCGAGGACGTGCTTTCGAGGGCGTGTGTTTTGCCCTGCCTGCCCTGAAATGATTTCAGTGTAAATGATGTATGGCTGGCTCTACCAGCATTAGCACTAACGAGGCTTCTGCCTTTTATTTTACTTTTAAAAAAGAAAAGAAAAGGCAGCAGATGCTGCTGAAAAATATTACTTCCGCAGTTCTTCAACGAAATCTAGGTCATGTAACAGTTTCATGGGGCTGTTTTTTTTTTTTTTTCCCTGCCCAGGCACTGTAGTCCTTGTGGCTTTTTTGGCTAATGATAAAGCACAATAACAATTGCTCCTTTTTTATTCAGATTTATCCCAGAGATGTCCAACTTCTTACCTGGTTTATTAAGGTAGTTTATACTGTCTGGGGGCTGATCCCTAAGATTTCTGTGTCCCATGGTCTCACAAATTCTTTTTATCTTTGACATTCCTCTGACTTCCCTGTGTGTGTTTTGTTTGCGTTGTTTTCTGAGGATATGTCTTCTCCTGCCCTGAATAAAAAGCCATCAGGAGTAGGATTATAAGCAAAATTAATTACTTCACTTAATGGGAAATTATGTTTAGATAAAGTAGATTACAAAGTAGGTTATTAGTAGTGGTTAGAAAACAATGTTTTGAAGTCGGATGTCTTGGGTGGGAGTTCATCCAGAAGTGTGGCATTGTTTTTCAGGTTGGTTGTGACTCAGAGTTGTATCTTTTGTGGTTTCTGGGGAAAAAAAAAAAAAAGGAAAAAAAAATTTCAAACCAGTTTTGCAGGTGCCCACATCACACAAAATACACTAACATGCTTGTGTTTGTTGTCTCAGTAGTGGTGGGGAGGACCCAACCACAGGAATCGCAGCTTCCCTCCTCTGCCCCGAGCCAATGTCTTCGGCTATAGACCAGAGAGATGTCAAAGCCTATTTCATGTACGAATCACAGGTCCCACATAGGGGTTCATTATGTTTTCTCTTTGGGGGTTCTGGGCGTGTTTTTCCCCTAAAGACGCTTCTCAGGGCTTTTGGTTTGGCCACCTTGGGTTCGCTTCTCCTTGTCCTGCAGGCTGGAGGAGGTGGTGTGGGGTGACAGGGTACAGAGTTACTCCATACTCCTTAAGTGGCCTTCTGGAGACAAGGAGGGTGAGGAAACCCATCCAGGAGCACGGAGAGAGCATTTCTCGTATCCTTCAGTGAGTGGGAATGCACTTAAACCAGCAGCCAGATGTGGGAGTAGCCTCTCTGCTTTAGCTTGGGCTGGAGGACTGGGCATGGCTTCTAGCTCCCATGCCATATGTGTTACAGGTAGGAGTGAGTGGGGAAAAAGCTGTTTGGACAGGACTCCCAACTTGATGTATGGAAAAAGCCTTGGACCTCAAAGGAGGAACCTCTGTGTTTAGACCACTTGTGTGGCAGGAGAAAGCTCTGAGATCATGCAGGCACCTCTCACAAACACTACATTCCCTTAAATAAGAGATTATGCTGAATCAACAGAGGACAAGGAAACTGCTGAAAGAAAGAAGTGTTTTCAAAGAAATAGAGAGCATTTTGCTATCAGTTTTTGCCCATTCCCAGCGTAATCCCTGCTATCGAGCAGGACTTGGGTTGTTGGTTTGTTTGAAGTGCTCTGCTGAAGAAAAGCTGCTGGGTTGCACTGATAGTGTGCACCAGATCAGGACCCAAGTTAGAGAGTCCAGATGTGCTCCCCTGAAGGTTCAGATGGGAAGTTGAGGTTCAGACCTCCCTCAGAGCTGGGAGAAAACCCTGGGCTGGGAGATGTGCATTGCATCTGGGCTGCTCTCAGAGCTTGCGGGGAGCCTGCGCATCCTCTGCCATGAGCGTTTGGGAGGTCCTGGGGTTTGTGGCATGGCCTGCACAGTGAAGCGCATACACGTCTATCCCAGCAAAGACAGTGCACTAGGTGGCACTGAGATGAATCGCTCTCCAAATCTGGAGTGGAACAGCAACCAGGCAGCACCAGTCCTTGGGCAGCAAGAGCATTTTTGTGGGAGGCAAGATTTTGGCTGGTAGCGTGTTGTGTACCCAACCACAGTGCTCTATGTGGTCCAGTGCTGTCCCGGGCAGGAGTCAGAGCAGCTTTAGTGCTGCTCTACTAGATGAATCCTTGCCATATTCCTTAAAGGCTAATTGTGGCACACGGAGATCAGCGGACTACAGCTGCACTGGGATTTGGGAGCAGGGAAGAGACGGGAGGTCAGCTCCACTGGCGCTTTGCCATGTAAAGATTTCCCCTTACATCATCTGGCTGCCGAGGGCGAGTTTACATCTGCTTTGCACCCCGAGGGAATTGCGGTGTCAGGGAATGAGGTTGCTGCGAGCCCTCCCTGGCGCAGCCGGGACCTGCAGCCCGGCCTCTGCTCCGGCTCCCTGGCATTGGTGGGGAGACGCCTGGATGCCAGACCTGGATTTTCACCAGAAACTTTCCATGTCAGCTGGGGTTTTTTTTGAGTGGGATTTGTGGAGAGGAGGAGAGGAAGAGGAGGAGGAGGAGGAGAGCAAACCAGAACGGCCAACAGCAGCTTGCCTGCGCTGTGGGGAGGGCACCGGAGATGGGCAGAGCAGGGAAGTGCATCTCCAGGGAGCGCTTCCCCGGGCACACTGGCTGTTCACTCCTCTCTAGCCAGTCCCTCCCTTGTTTTTCATTCAGAACTAGTTAAATAAATACAAATAGGCTTTAGCTCCATCCTTCTGGGGAATAGGGAAACTTTTGCAAGATGGGAAGTGTTTCCTGCCCAGCTTGCTTCTAGAAAGACCCATCGAGCAGCCACCAGCCATGAGCCCGGCGCAGACTTGCGGCTAGGGGAGCGTTTGGGCCAAGGGAAGAGCAGGGCCAGGAGCTTGTGGGTCCTACCTTGGTGGGAAGTCATCAGCCATCCCTTCTGCGCCGAGAGCATGAGCCACCGCTGGGCTCGCTGCCACTCCGAGGTGGTCGCCGTGGCTGCGTGATGTCCCATGGGGCTGGTGGCAGGGCGCTCCCCCAAATCCTGTCTGGTGGCAGAATGTGTCCCACGGTGCTTTGAGAAGAAAGCATGGTTCGGCGCAGGAGGGGAAGTGGCGTTTAAGGGCTTGGGGGAAGAGCAAGCACAGAGGTGGCCAAAGGTAGAGCTGGTGCATGTTGGACCAGCTGAAATGTAGGGCATAGCTGGCTCTCTTACAAGGAGTGCATACCTGATCCCATCTCTGCTTTCTATTTTTGCACTCGATATGCTTGCTACATTAGCAGGGTTGGCTTGCGAGAGATTCAATAGCACTCTCCTGCTTTAAAGCAACTTTTCTGAATGCACAACATGAATCCATCGGTGGGGTCACATAGTAATGCTTGAAGTCAGAAGCTATTTTTAAAACTAAATTGCAGAACCACACATGGCTTTCATTAGTGCTTTACATCAAATTTGTCAGCTAATTAGTGGTTTTTCATCACTAGTTTTTGCATAGTATTTTATTTGTTCGCTCTTCAATGTTGTCTTGCGACGCCCCCAGCCCTATATACAGTCCCTGGCACTGGTGCTGCCAGCAGAGGAGGGAGGGAGAGGAGCACAGAGCTTTCAGGAGATCGTCCCAATTCTCCTGATGGATGGACTCACTGTGTTTGGAGTATATTCCAATATTACGTGTCTGGAGTGGGCGGTTAGCAGCCCGTGTACTCTCTTCCCTCCCTACCTCCATTTAGTGTTGTAAATGATGTATTGCAGTCCTGAACTGTCTTCGGTTTGGGGGAGGAGGAGGAGAAACCAAGAAAAGTTGCCAAACATTACTTCATAAGGTTTGACTTTAAATTGAACAAAGTTTCTTGAGTGTTTTGGATTTTTTTTTTCTTCTTTACAAATAAAGGGAGTACAGAGAGCATGGATTGCTAATGACTGGTAGTTACGGGTCATTAAGCTCACTAACTGACTTCAGGATCAGAACTTTCTAATAATGGCAGTAAGCACTCTTTTAACATTTATTTCTCATTTTAGGGATGGGGAGATATGATTACCATTCAGAAGTCTGCAGTTATTTTTTCTGTTCATAATTACAGAGGGAGCTTGCAATTTTCAAGGCTGTTTTTAAAACATTTGAAAGTATTTGGTGAAAGAATTTCTATGTTTTTTTCTTTTCTTTAACCGACTCCTTTAAAAAGCTCTGGAAAACAAATACACAGGAAAAAATGAAAATATGTTAAAATAAGGAATAAAGCAGTTACTGAAGTGTAATAATCCCAGTTTATAGCACACTTTCCATTTAAATTGTTTTTATTAGAGATAAACCTGTTAAGCATTGAGGAATTAAGTGCTGAATAGGGAAGGTTGTTTTCGCTGCTGTATAAATGAAGGATCCCAGTATGCAGAAAAGAGTATGGCTGGTTTTACAAGTGAATTATTTGCCAGTTTGAAGGGCTCTGGTTCCTTTGGCATCTGTTATAAAAATGATTTGTTTGTTGTCAAGAGGGATACTATTTTTCCAGAGCAAGAGACATTTTAGCACTGGGGTTTGTAGTTACTGTGGGCTTTCTCATCGTCCTTGTGCCTGGTTTGCTAGCAGGAGCTCAAGGAGAAAATGAGGCAGAGAGATTTGGGGGAATTTCTTGGCAATGCTAGTGATACACAGACTTCTGGCATGTGGTGCTTTGGGACAGTATTGAGAGGGAGCAGCCTGCAACTCCAACGATCAACAGTTAGTAATGGTGTGAAACTCTCCTCATTTGGGAGGGCTGAGGCGAGAGAAAAATTCAATACACCGCTAAGTCTCAGCATCTCCTTTCAGACAGCCGGTCCTGGAAAATTTCATTCAAAGACTGCAAATTGGAAGTCCCCACAATCGCTCTGTCGATTCTTGAGCAAAGGTGACTTTGGAAATTCCTGACAGCAGAGGAAGGTCTTGTTTTATTCACTCAACAGAAGTGAAATACAAGGGGAAGGGAGAAAGACCAGATCTGTGCGGAAAATGTCACTCGGGCTGTAACCTGAGCCTTAGCGAGCTGTGCCTTTCGGAGGGTTTGGTGACCCTCTGAAAAACCTTGCTCTCTGGCTGCTATTATTGTAGCCAATTTCCAACTAAAATAAGTCTTTTGTCATCACCAGCCATGCCGCCTCTCGCTGAGAAGAAACAAAACTTGTGCGTGGCAGCGAGGGCGGCCAAGCTGAAGGTCAGAGTGCAGAGGCAGATTGCTGCATCCCCGGGGCTGGGGGCTGGATCTCACCCGTGGGACCGGGGATGCACCAACCCAGGAGATTGCCAGTGACCTCTGGAGACAGAACCCAGGCGAGAAGCCTAAGAGAAAACATCCTAGTAAAATGCAAATTGGAGAACAGTGGGTTTCCTACTCTTCTTTGGGGTTACCCAGGTGGAATAGCTGTTTTTTTTCTTGCTTTTTGGGACATGGCAGAAAGCACAATCTCATGTATCCAAAAAGGCAAGGAAAAGTTAATTTGAAAGAAAATAATAAATACTTTAAACTTCTGTGTTTGCCCAACTGTTCAAACGTTGCCTCCATGCCAGATTCTTCCCTTGGGGGAAGAAAAAAAAAACAACCAACAAAAAAAGCAACCCAAAGCATTGTTTTGCAGAGTTCTCTTCTTCAGCAGAGACATGGGTACAACTTGTACACTGAGGGATCTCATGTTTTTTGTGCTGCTATTGATTCTGCTCTTTGGGGGAAAAAACCTCCAAAACAAAAAAACCCTTCCACATCAGAGCAAAGGTACCAATGCATAGAGCACTGGTATAGGGAAAAATACTTTATGCAAGTCTTTGAGCCTGTGAGGGTCTTTGCTCACATGAGTAAGATTATGTGACTGTCTTAAACATTAACTTAATTTTTATGCTGAGTCATATTTTGATAATACTCCATTTGAGTAGCACCTAATAGGCAAATACCTTTTTTAGGTCCTGATTCCTCTGAACTTTTAAAAATTAGAGTGATTTAGGGTTTCTTTCTCTTAAGGTAGGTGAATGTGAACATACAGGAAGAGGGGCAGTGAGATTTTTCCTGTTAGCTTTTCTGTTCCATCATTTTTGCTGGTGTTACATTAGCCTGGCACTTTGGAAATTCAGAGTGTTCAAAAGATCTTGGCCCTTCTATCAAATTAAAAAACAGAGAGTACAAAGAAATTGTCCCCCCACCCGTATATTTCTTCAGCAACAGCTAATTTGCAATTTTACTTGCAAAGAGTTCTCAAATGTGATTTGTAAACGTAACAGCATAGCATTGTGCTCTCTCAAAGCAAGCTGCATTAATAGTTTTAATCTGATGGGTTCTTATGAATTCCAGGTTTGGGATGCAAGAAGAAACTTGAAAGTGAATACTTTCTTCTTTTTTTTTTTAATGCATAGTGGTTTGGAGTCTACTATAATGCAAAGTAAAGCGTTCTGTTACAAAGGCAGGGAGGATGGGACAGAAGGTTAAAGGGCATCGTGGAAACAAACAGCTGGACCAGTTTATTTAAACAGATACAAGGATGGGGAGCTGACCTCCGTTTGACTTCTAGTGGGAGGAGCGAGAATGTCATTTTATTACTTTGCCCAGAAGGAAAATGTTCTTGCGTCTGAATTCCCCCCCGAAGACATCCAAGCACTGGGCTGTTTGGCAGAATTGCTACTTATAGAAAATACTTACACGAATGCGTAGGAAGAAGATAACTGTTAAGTACCTGTGTGTAAAATGTTCTTAAAGCAGATATCCTGAGTGATAGCATGGGGCAAACAGGTGGGAATATGTTTTACTGTAGGCACATCTTGGGGATAATTATTGGTAAATTCTAGCTATATAGTTTATTATTCCAGCTACGTAGTTTATTATCGAGCCCCATTTCTTATTAAAAGTGCTTGCAGTTTGGAGAAAGAAGAGAAGGTTGTGAAGTAGGGGTGTGCGTGCTTAATGTTGCTCAGGGTTTCTTTGGGGTAGAAGCTTTTGGCAAGTGAAGGTTTCAGTGACCAGCAAATCTCGCAGCTACCAAAACCCTTCCCCTCCTGCCACAGTAACAGGTCCTGGCAGTCGGGCAGGAGAAGGATGGAGTAAGCACAGCAAGAGCCTGCTGGGCTTGCAGAAAGAAATGACTGGGGCACTGGGATTTTGTGTTGTTGTTTTACATAGGAGAGTTGCTGTGAAAATTGCTTTCTGCAAATGCAGATTACAGATATTAAACAATTTTCTAATTGGTCATGGAGCTAAGGCAGCTAATGGGGGAAAAAAAGCAGGGTTTTTTTAATTGCTTATTTTGCATGGTGTTTGTGCTACACCTGTGCTTATAATGAGAAAGGAGAATTAGTCTAACCTTCTGCTCACATGATTCTAATTTTCATGGTTTGTACAAGATAATGATAAACTGATTTGCAACACTGTTTGCTGGAGTTGGGGCCGGGGGGGCAGTTTATTGGAAATGTGTAGAAAAATTGATCCAATACTTTTGCTGACAAAACATGACCTAGTTCAGGTGTAAGGTTTCCAGATCGGCACTCGGAATTGGTGCCTTTGAGTCCATTTTGTTGAGACAGGTTCGATTAGGGCTCAACATCTTGATTAATTTTTGTGGGAGTTTGGGTAACAAGAGTCAGTGGGGAATGCGAGATAGGAGGAGACCAAAATTGCTGTGCTGGTCTTTGATGAGGGCAAAACAAACAGCACGGGGTGGTGGTTTGCGATTCTTCTCCCCGCCAGTATAGGGCAGTGGGTGGGCAGAGCTGGTTCCCATGGGGAGGTCCTGGTGGCTTTATCTCTGCAGTAGGAGAGCTCCTGCTAAGCCACCCCAAGCAAAGGCAACAAAAACAAGCACCAAGTAGCCCTTTGTGGACTTTCTCATTGCATTTTGCAAGCATAGTGTGGTTTTACCCACGCTCACGCTTCTTCCTTTACTAGTAAATATTGTGGCATACATGTTTTTATTACTCTTCTTTTCTCTTGTAAAGAATGTAAAGTCTGGTTATGAGGCTTTGCCGTGATTAAATCTCAATGGAGGTTTTTCCAAATGTTTTTTCACTAAGCTTTCTGATGAGCGAAACTGCAAGAATTCTTCTAACGCTCTTCAGAGAGGTCCCCAGACATGGTTTCGAGCCTCCTGATTTCGGGGCCACAAAGCCTGCCCGCAGAGGAGACAGGGGCACTTGTGATCTCTCTCCTTCTTCTGTTCTGCTGCAAATTATTTTGAATATTCCTTTGCCAAATAAGCATTGCAAAACTAACTGAGGCAAAGAGCTACAAAAATGCAAGGAGTATGGTTGCAGATGGCTATTTTTAAAAATGACCATACCTTTTTTTTATTTCCAAAGATCTGCTTTTCATTGTTCGGGGGGAATTTTCAGTAGTCCAGTAATTACAGTTTAACAAGATGTTTGCTGTAAATGGTCAGGCCTAGCTGGAGAAAACAGGATTATAAATTCAATTACTGTAAAGCTATGACCTCGCCTTGACCCCTCAGACTTTGCATAAAGAGAGAGGGGGGGGAAAAGCCCACCAAGAAATGGCTAGGAGGAATGCATGGCTCTGAAGTCCCCAGCAGTGTGACTTAGCGGTGATAAAACTCCAGACGTTCCCTCATTTGATGGGGTTCTGCCATCACAGTTCATTATCTTAATAGTGGGCATTAAAAGGGAATTAGGTTTGCAAGAGGTAGGGGCAGGTTTTGGTAAAAAAAAAATTGGAAAAAGAAGTCAGAGGACATAAGGCAGAAATGGCACTAATGAGGGGGAGGTAGCAGATGCCCTCACAAGCATCTTGCCGGCTTCACCCGTTTTTTTTTGTGGCCCGTTCTAAATTGAGAAGAGCGTTGCTGGTATTGTTTCCTGAAAACTCAGCTAATTCCCCCATGAAAAGATGAAATGGAAGTGTCCGACTGTGGTAAAAAGCAGGCAAACATAAATCAGCTTGGAAACCCCAAGCTCGTGCTCTCAGAGGTCATCAGGGTTAGAGGTTTTGCCGTATTTGCATCCTCACACAGCCCGATGGAGAACACCGTGGTGGGGCAAGAGGGCTTGGGGATGGGTGGAAGTCGTCCTCTTCGATAACCATTTGCTTTCCTCTTTTTTCTTGCAGGTTTATTAATGCTAGAAGAAGAATAGTTCAGCCCATGATAGACCAGTCCAATCGAGCAGGCAAGTCCCCAATAGTAACTGTATTCAAGTCACGCAGGCGAAAACCATCCTTAAGCCATTCACCGGGAGGTCCATTACCTGGTAAATAAATGAGAAATGAATGCTGGGAGTGATTGACAATTAAAATACAACCAGCTTTGTTTCATTACAACCCTAATCATTTTAACATCTTTAAAACATTTGGGGAAGAAGAAATTCAAAATTCAAAAAAAGAAACCAAAATGATCCACTAGGTGACCAGACTTTTGGAATTAAAGTTATTTTGGGTTTTTTTAGTAGTTGTTTTGAGTTTTCCTTCCCAGCTCTTTCTGCTCCTGTGACCACTCCCTGGTGCATGGCTTGGTGTGGAATTGCTGTAAACTTTATTACCTGTCAAAAGGGCAAAGGGGTCAGAATCGCTTGTGGGACTCAGTAAAGTTCAAAGACATTCAATGAGGTAGAGCTTTATGTGCTTTAATAACCCAAGGCAGCTTACTTCTGAAGCCGGCATTTAATGTACAGTTAAAACCTCGAGTTCAGGTAGTGGTACTTGTATAGGGTCCTTTTGTCCCTTGTCTCTTATTTGTAGTAGCTGTCTTTTGGGATCACTGAGTGTTTGGGGTTTACTTTGGGGGGATTTTTTTTTTTTTTTAATCTGGAGTTTTCACATGCTGGTTCTGTCTGGAGTCTCGGCTCGCAGTTCTGTGTGGGTATTTACCATTGAGGAATAGCCCATCACTCCCAGTTGGTTTTGTGTTCTGAGTCTTGGCGCCAAACTATCCAAATCTGTCGTTGTCCAAGATGCCTGTGGGCGACGCTTCCTCTTCAAGTACATCATATTATTTTGTCATTAGAGGTAAATATCTGGCATGGTCGTGTTCAGGTCCTGCTCTTAGAAAGGCACATGGGCGTAATTTAACACACTGCGATTTCAGTGTGACTATTCCAGCCATAAAACGCAGCTCCTGTACAGGTCTTTGCATTGACGTCAGCAGTGGCAGCAGCTGGAGCTGGGGTTCCTTGTGTCTCGAGATTTTGGATCGCTAACTTCATTTCCAAACTTGCAGTAGGAAATTAAGCCAAAACTAAGCAAGCTTGTTAGCCCAGCGCTAAATTCAAACAGTAGATGTTTTTCCCTCTTTTTCCAGCTGGCATCAATAGCCATCTCAGGCGGTTGGGGGGGGGCGGGTGGTTGTGAGAAGAGGCGACCCTTTTGGCCGTCGCTAAAGAGCAATGTTCTGCGCTTTTGCAGTAAGTCAAGGAACACCCTACAACCCCGACGGGCAGCCGATGGGAGGTTTCGTGATGGACGGCCAGCAGCACATGGGCATCCGAGCACCAGGTAAGCCCCCGGGGGAGCATCACCCACCGATGGGTGACCTCGGTCGCGCCACCGCAGGGAACCACACCTCTGCCTCCACTGCCTGCCTTGCCTCGCCTGTCTTCTGCCTGCCTTCAACACCGCCGAGGGAAACCAGGCATCTTCTCGCTCGAGCGGTCCTGCGCCCTCTGCCGTGCTGTGTTTTGGAAAGGGGCTTTTGGCACTATCTGTTGACTTTGCTCATTCTCTGGCATCTTCTTGGATTTTTATCTCCCTCTAGGACCTATGAGTGGAATGGGCATGAATATGGGCATGGAGGGGCAGTGGCACTACATGTAACCTTCACCTAGGTAACCAATGGCAAAGCCAGGGGGAAGTAAGTACAAACGGGGTCTTTGTTCTCACTTTGTCCGAGGGATATTTGTCTCCTTGCATTTCCCTATGTTCTCCCTGCCCATAGCCTCATGCTTGTTCCTTCCTTTCCATCCATCCATCCATCCTACGCCTGGGCTCCTTCAGGTTTCTCTCCCTCCGGTTCAGCTCAAGCTTTCCGAGCTCCCAAACCCCCTGCGCGCGCGCGCGCCGTACATTGACGCCGCCGTACATCGGTGCCGCCATACATTGATGCTATTATCCATCCCCGAGCACATGACAAAACAAGAAGCAGCCGGGGAGGTGGGGGAGCCCGTCGTCTTGGCAACAGACTGATTTGCAAAATGTAAGCGGTCTGCAGCAGCGCAGGGAGAGGAAAGAGCATGTCCCCAAAGTGTCATAAATCTGTCTAACCGCAGTTGATGCATGAGTTACATTTCTCCCGCTAACCTGCAAGACACCAAAAAAGCCAAACAGAGACTTCTTGTAGGTAAAAAAAAAATAAATAAATGACGGCTTCACTTAGTTGCATTTTGGAAGGCAATGGACAAAACTTTGATTTTTTTTTTAAATTTTTTTTTCAAGTTTATTTCTCTTTGTGTGTCCATCATAATGGGATTACGTGTGGCAAAGGAAAAAGAGAGAATACAAAATAGAGGTGTGCGCAGCAGGCTATGGAGCTTAGCCCAGGCTAATTGACTATATCCAAATTAAGTATGCCATCACTTGCAGTGTGACAAATGGATTTGACTTATTCAGTATACAAAAATAGAGATCATTAATGCAATCTTCAGTGGCAGGCCTCGCGAAGAAAGCCTAGAAAAACTGTCCCAGTTTTTTTTTTTCCCCCCTCTTGTCTTTTTGTAGGGGAAAAAACATTATACAAATGTTGTGGGTTTTTTGTTTTTTTTTAAAAAAGAGTAAAGCTGTTTGAAACACCAAGGCACCGGTACCATGTTTAAATGGTGCCCGATTTTGTTCTTCTCTCTTTCTGGAGCTAAGAGCAGTTATTTTGGCATCTTTGTTGTGCCCCCAGCCTATATTAATGTAGGGTTTGAAGTTAGCCAGGCCAAGTGTATTTCATAGTCGTCTTCTCTGGGTGCAAGTCAAAACTAAATTTTAACAATTAGCTGTGAAAACATTCCTCTGAGCTTGGGAATGCAACAGCCTTATTACCTCATCATGGAAATTTCTAGCTTAGTTAATTTAAATATTGTTTCTTAGTTTCTGGGTCAATTAAATTTAAATGATGTATTTTATGCTTCGTGACCAATTAAATTAATAGGTTATTACAAAAAATATTATCATCTTTTTTGATTAAAGAGCTGTGAGTACAGTATATTTTATAAGCAATTTTCATTAGTTCAAAACTGTTCCTTTAGGCTAGATTAAGCAGCTATTCATTGCTAGAGCCTTGAGACCTGATTCCAAGGTGTTCGGCGCATTCACAGCGCGCTCTTACTTAGAACTAAAGCCAATTGAACCTACTTAGCAATAGCGTATGCCTTTCACCCTTGATGATTATGGAGCTTATAGCTCTCCGAAACAATACACCTGTCAGTTCCCATCAGCTACAGCAATCCAAGCAGAAGGCAGAGGCCCACAGATAGCAGGAGGTTTTATTGTTTTAGGTCCAATTTTTTTCTTATTGTTCTCCCAAACCCACTGAAAGGTCGACTGAGTTGCACGTGTGATTTTTTTTGGACAGAAGTGAGCAGGGGGAAAGAATTAATTGATAACTGTTATTGATTATATATTTCTAATGTGTTTAAAAATACAGGTTTGATTTAACAGTCGTCCTTAGTAATCCTATCAATTTCAGCTTCATATGAGGCCTTTGTTCAGCGATGTATGTGCTTGCTGTATAGCGTCTGTTTGAATGGCACAAATACTTGGGACAGATTCCAAGTGATCGGGCTCGAGAGCTAAATAAATGACTGTTGATAAACCTTGACACCAGTTTAACCCATCTCTCCTCCCAAGCCCCTCATTAGCTACTGCGGATTCCCCACCTTGTATTCCCAGCACGCTTTTATAAGTGGGGAGATGAAGGCGGGTAGCTGGAGGAAGGCCATGGGGGCCGGAGCTCACCTGAGAGCCCTCGCAGGGCTTCCCCGGCTCGGTGCCACCACCCCGTGTGATGTTAGTCATCATCAGGCTGGCTCTGCCTCTAGCGTGCTTCCAGATCGGAAGCATCGCCATCGCATACGTTCCTAACCATAAAAGCAGAAAGTGGTTTTATCTCATAAAACTCTGTATTTGGAGGGGGGAGGGTGTTCTCGGGGGTTTTTTTTGACCTGGGAATCATTCCCATTGCCATCACTGTGAGGCCATAAGTAGGCTTGGATCCCACAAAGGCAACTGCACTCCTGTGGCCGTGACTCCACGTCCCAGCTTTGGCTCGATGCCGGCCTTCCCATGCCGGAGCGGAGGAGCTTCACGGCCTGCTGTTGGGAGCCGGTCCCCACCACTCACCGCCACCTCTTTCTCTCCACAGGGCTGCAAAGTATGCCAGGGGATTATGTGTCTCGGGGTAGTCCAATGGGTATGAATATGGGACAGCCAAGCTATACCCCACCCCAGATGCCCCCCCATCCCGCTCAGCTGCGTCATGGCCCCCCCATGCATACCTACATTCCTGGACACCCTCACCACCCAGCGATGATGATGCATGGAGGACCACCCCACCCTGGAATGCCCATGTCAGCATCAAGCCCCACAATGCTTCATACCGGCGAGCCGGCAGTGAGCGGACAAGTGATGGACATTCATGCTCAGTAGCTTAAGGGAAATACGCGTTGTCTGCAGCGACGGTAGATTTCAAACATTGTCTTTCTGCAATGACTATGGAGTTCTTGGCGTCAACTCTGGACCAAGGGACGTTCCGATTCTTCACAGGGACCCTGAAAAGCAGGAAAACACCAACCGAAGTCAACTTCTGGGGACATGCTAAATACCTATATAAGACATTAAGAGAACAAAGAGTGAAATATTGTAAAATGCTATTATACTGTTATCCATATTACGTTGTTTCTTATAGATTTTTTAAAAAAAATGTGAAATTTTTCCACACTATGTGTGTTGTTTCCATAGCTCTTCACTTCCTCCAGAAGCCTCCTTACATTAAAAAAGAAGCCTTACACTTATCCTGCAAATGACAGAAAGGGCTTATTTGCAGGATTTTTAGAGCATTAAAATAACTATGTCAGGCAGAAGAATCTTTCTTCTATCCTAGGATTTCAGCCATGCACACTCTCTCTCTCTCCTCTCCTCCCCTCTCTCTCTGTCTGTCTTTCTTCCCTTTCTCTCCCTTTCTCCCCGTCTCTCTCCCTCTCTCTCTTTCTAGCCTGGGGCGTGAATTTGCATGTCTAATTCATTTACTCACCATATTTGAATTGGCCTGAACAGATGTAAATCGGGAAGGATGGGAAAAACTGCAGTCATCAACAATGATTAATCAGCTGTTGCAGGCAGTGTCTTAAGGAGACTGGTAGGAGGAAGCATGGAAACGGAAAGGCAGTGTATTTGAAGCCTAATTGTCACATCAGAGCATCCTTGTCCCCATGCAGCAACCACCACCTTGTACATCACTTCCTGTTTTATGCAGCTCGAAACATGGACTGAAGATTTATTTTTAATATGTTGACTTTCTTTCTGGGCAAGACATCGGTCGTGTGCATTTTTTTTTCCATAGTCCCATCATGGAGCATTTATGTATACATTGTAAATAAATTTTGTGCAAAAAGGACTGGAAAAATGATCTGTATTATTGCAATTTTTTGTAAAAGTAGCAGTTTGGTATGAGTTGGCATGCATACAGATTTACTAAGTGGGATAAGCTAATTATACTTTTGTTGTGGTTAAACAAATGCTTGTTGATAGCCTTTTTCTATCAAGAAACCAAGGAGCTAATTATTATTAATAATAATCATTGCACACTGAGTCTTAGAGTTTCTGATTGAAACAGTTTGGATTGTATAATAACTCAAAGCCCAGTTGTAGTAGTTTGAGTGCAGTAATGAAATCTGAATCTAAAAATAAAAACAAATTATTTTTTGTCATGGTGACTCCACTGCTTGCAAAATTTGTTTCCTGCCCCCCTTCAGTATTTGTAGCGATTCTATCCCAAATTTGGAGCCGAGCAGCTACGAAATTCAGCTAGCTCCAGAGATGTACCTACCGTTTGCTATTTAAATAACAGCTTCGTATTTGAAGAATATAAAAGTAATGCTATGCTGCGTAAAGAAACTTTCTCAGAACTTGCACTGTAAATTGTTCAGGATGGGAACTGTTGCCTGTTAATAAATGTGATATCGTAGGGCATTATTGGAAAGAAACTTGTAAATAGTATGACACCCCACCCCCCCCAGATTACAGTTCCAATACGCGGTTTAAATCATCTGAGCCGCTGACATACTACAGTTCTTCTGGAACTGAACATACTAAGGAAGGAGGAAAATAAAACTTGGAAAACATTGCCTGGGCAATTCATATTTGTAAGTAAATGACGTGCTGGTGCGAGGGGCTGCTGGACCTCTGTGAGCGGAGGCTGGTGCAGGCCGTCCTCTCCTCATTAACCAATTTCCTCGCACAGCTGTACTTTCTGCACCGCAGCCAGCGAGTTAAAGAGCACCAAGCAGCTTGGGTAGGCTGCGGTACCTGCTCGTTTTCTTTAAATAAAATCGCGGCTCTGTATATTTGAAACAACAAAAAAAAAAGAGTTTCCCGGGGGTAGGAAAATTACACGAGTATCTTAATGAAGGCAAAATCACGCAACAGCCGCCCCCAACCCCCGCCTTCCCGAGCCAGCAGGCCCCATCGCGGCGGGCCCGTGTCCCGGCGATGCTGCGGGGGGGGGCAG
>JANZLQ010000086.1:18622402-18636427 GCA_026212715.1 Elanus axillaris | reverse complement strand
CGCGCAAGCGGCGGGCAACGCCGCGCCTTCTCCTCCCAGCACGGGAACTTGCCGGTCGCACTTCAAAGGGTGATAACCTAATTGTTTCCAGAGTTTAAAAGTAATTAAGCTATATTAAAGGAACTTAAATAAAACCGGTTTGCCGCGCACTGGCTCCCCTTCTCCTTCAGAGGGTAAAGAGGAGCCCCGTTTCTCGAGAAACTGCGTTAAAAACCGTGCGTTTGTATAACGTATGCGAAAAATGTAAACAGATTTCGTTTTTGAAAGGGTATGGGTAAAGTGGTGGTAATTATGTATAATTAATGCTGAAGGGAAAATGAACACATAATAGGTTCCAAAGATTAAACCATGTGTAACTATCAGGGGAACTTTTAAAGTTTTTATCTTTTTTTTTCCTTCTTTCTTTTTAAATACGTCTATTTCCTTTTGCAAAGGATTTTTAGATGTAAAAATTCAAGCTAATGTTTGCTTCTCTCGAGTATTCTGATTGGAGAAACAAATCCCTAAAAGGTTTCAGCAACTCTCAGTCTACAACTTTGAAGATCATCCAATATAAAAATAAATTGAATGGTAATTTTAACCATTATTAATGTTTGTGGCACTTAATTTAGGTGCTGGGTTTCCATTTTTGATTACACCATAAGGAAGTTATTTTACCAAGAAATGTTAAGATAAAGCATAGGCATTCCCACACATTCTTTATATTTTTTTCTGGCATGTATTTATTAGAGTCTACTCAATCTATTTCAATTTCTAGGTAATGCATAATCACTGAAGCCAATTTTTTTTTTTTTTTTCCAGCAACATGTTTGGGTGGGTAGAACCAGACTGTGAAGCTGTAGGTCCTGCTTATCTGTACATGACATTCAACGTAAGCAATTACACATTTAAATATATTTTTCCTACTATCTCAGATCCGGTTTGCAGAAGTAAACCCAGTGCATTTAACATTTGCAAAGGTAGGAATGGATCTAGCTTTAGCAATGCTAATAGATGTTGAGAAGTTGTGCGAGCTGTAACTCCTGTCAGGGACTGTGCCTTTTTGATAACGGTAATTCTTAAAGTGTGAAGGTAGAGTTGTTAAACCTCAAGTGGCAACGGACCAGCCTGCATGGTGGTTTGCAGGACAGTGCCTAGAGAAAATAAATGCATTTGTGTAGAAAATAAAACTCACGTTAGCAGGAATGGAGGCTTAAACTGCCTTGTTAACTCTTGCATCCACTTGAGAGGTCGGAATGAATCTGCTCCTCTCAGTCCTAACTTCAGGTCTGGTTCTGCTGCGGTTCTGGCTCTTCGGGATTGTGGGGGTTGTTTTCTTCTCCAGGAGGGAAGGACAGATACCTCCTGTGGGGAAGTCACCAGCTGGCAGTTCACCAGGAGGTTTAGGCTGTCACTCCCTCTCCCCATTATTGTGTCTAGTTTGGAGAAGCAAATTTTTAAGCAACAGAACTGCTTTTTGAAATCCAGAGAAATGCGGAGGTTTGCATACAGCTTAACCCTTTAAATCAATTCCTAGACTCTAATGCCGAGGCCAAGGAGCTGAGTTTCAGCTTGGCGTTTCTGGCAAACCCAACTGAAGATGCTGAAGACCCTGGAGCAATAAGGGGGTTTGCTCTTCAGGGGCTAATCTCGTTTAATCTCTGGAGCAGCTTTTGTGCTGCTCGCTCCTCAGCCTACCTGGAGGAGGACAAGCTGACGGCGGATCCCAGCCCAATGACTCACCCAATAACTTTTCCTGAACAACATCCATGTTGCGCAGAGATCAAAGTAAGTGCATGGGCAAATGTACATATGGGAAGGGGGTGGAGGAGAACAAGGCTCAGATGGGGATTGCAATCTCAGAAGCTTACTTTTTGGGGGATGAAGATGGTTGTAAGGCCCAATGAGAGTCAAGTACTCGTAGAAGCTATAGTGGTTTTTAGAGCTATAAAAATAGGTTTGCTGCCAACATGCTCAGCTATTTGCTGACTGAAAATGGCACAAGGGCAGTGTGTGCAAGCAGGTGCAGCGATCCCTGGCATTGGCCAGCATCTAGCCATGGTGGATTTAGCCGGCTCCTACTCAGTTCCTGGTAACTCCCACAACACCAGCAACACAATTTCAAGGTTTTTTCCCAAACCTGGGAAATCCCCTGCAAAGCCTCCTGTGTTCAGAAAACCCCTTCCACCTCCCCACTGGTGTCCTGGATGGAGATAAAGGACAAAAACCCCCACAGTTTGTCACTGTCTTTTACATGAGTAAATTATCAGCATACTTCCCTTTTCAATGCCTTTTGATGTGCTAATCATCACTCGGCCTGATGCAGCCACCTTACTCTTGCAGGGTACCTAATGTGTCCAAGCACAAGCTGACCCCAAAGTCAACAGAATTTCAGTTTCCAAGGGCACCTTGCGTTGAGGCAGAGCCAGGGGTGGGCCATACTTACTGATGGGAGTGCAAACCATCTTCAGGTGCCTCAGTTTCCCCACTGATGGAAGATCCTTGATGGCTTGTTTTCTTATCCCCTGACTTGTTGAGGTGAGTTGCTGCCCAGGGTTTGAGTTGTCACCACTGGCTGCTGGGAGCATCAAGCTGGTGATGAAAAAGCAGGCCTGGTTTCTCCTAAAATGCTGCTTCATGGTTCCTGCAGGTGGGCTTTCCACCTCCCTTCACAGCCCTCTCCCACTGGGTTTTTTTGGTGATGCATGGCCTGGATCATGATGCGTGGCATGAAGCTGGCCTGGTGGAGCTCCCACATGCCCTTGGGTCCCAGCGTGGGAGCAAGACTCAGCATTCACTTGCTGTGAGTGCTACCCAGACTACAGCAGAAACGGAAATGGTCACCTGAATTCTCTTTTCTGACTGGATTGCTCTTTTTTTGCCTTATCTTAAAATCCCTTTGCCCAGAGCAGAATTGACAACAGGCCTTGGTAACAAAGGGATCAGCAACATCTTCCTTGATGGTATTAAAGCCTCCTACCTGGTGAATTAGTCCTCCTGCTAACCTCCTTCTCCTTTTACAGGATGTTTCCTTTATTGGAACTTGTTAGCAGCTTGTTACTTGCACCGATGCTCTTTGGCAGTAATTAGAGAGACACTGAGGAGGCAGAGCCCAGGTTTGGACCCAGATTTAGCTTTCTGCTGAGTTTGAGGAGTTGCCTGGCTACTGAATCAGAGACAGGACTTGCATTTCAATAGGATGATGCTGAAAGGCAGTGAGTGCTTGTTGTGGGATTCTTGCCCAAACGTGACCAGCTCTTCTCTTGAATTGGTGTCCCCACCTGTACCAGAATGGGGTACAAGCCAAAACTGAAAGGTAAGGGGTCTGCTCCATTTAGCATCTGTCCTTGCGTCTTTGTTGAACCTGGCAGCCGTGGCCTGAGAGGTGATTGACCTCTCCTTTGGTGCCACCATGCTCATCTAGTGAAGGGTGCCATCCCACGGCAGCTGGAGGACATAAGGGATCTCCTCTCCTCAGCTGGCCAGTATCAAGCCGCCAGCTCAGGCAGCTGCTGGTGGTGGTCTTTAGCTCAGCTTTGGGATGGTGGACAGGTAGTGACCAAAATGTGCAGTTCAGGCTTATAGTAGCAGAACCCCCTTTTTCTACCACTGCTATGTATCTCCTCCTCGATGCCTGCCCAGGGACAGAGCTATGGTGCTTTACCAATTCTCTCTGCCAAGCAGAGCTGCATGGCTGGTGTAGGCATCCATCAGTACAGGAGCCACCAGGCACTGAGCCTGCTGAGATGGAGGGTGTTCAGCAAGAAGTGTGTTGTTTACACCAGGAAACAGCAGATAGCGATGGCTCATTTTGGAGCAGAGGAAGGTCCCTCCAGACCTGTGGAAGCGGCAGCTCGAGGCTCTGCAACGTGCTCTTTGCAGAAAGCCATTGTCTGAATGAGTTGCTGGACATGGTGGGAACAGCCGAGGTGGAGATCTTTGTCCTGGGGAGGAAGAAGGAGCCCTTTTAACCTCCCTGTTCCCAAGCCCAGCAGGGACCGCTGTGCTGTGGTTCCCCTCCCAGCTTCCTCCCCCTGCCCCGGCCACAAGTCCTGGGGGCTGGGCTGGAAGGACATCTTATCTTGTTTATATAATGCGAGTGCTGGAGGGTCGGCTCTTTTTCTTGGCAATATGTTCTCATGCTGGGGGCACACCTCCTCTGCAAGAGGCAGAGCAGTTACAGCTCAGGCTGGTCTCTTTTTGGGGGGGGGGGGGGACCCCTAAAATTGGCACAGAATAAAACAGGGAGTTGTAACTCTTGGACACTTGGCTATAACTTGGCAAGCGTGGCTGTGTGTGCTGGGACGGCTCAGCAGCACCCTGCAGCTGGGGGCTCTTGCCTTCCCTTGGGAGAGGCACCCCGTTTTTTCCTAGCATGAGGGCTGGGAAACTCTTGCAATGAAGAAACTGAGGACAGAGAGACTAAGAAATGACCGGGGTTGTTTATTTTTAGCAGGCCTCTCTTGGCATCCAAGCGAGGAGACATGTAGTCAGCCAAAGGACCTTCTGTATTAGAGCAGAGCAAGGTCCTTGGCTCTCGTCACCAGCCAAGCGATGCATCCGCTCACCTCTGACCAAAGAGGACTAGACACAACCCCATCAGCGCTAACGAACGTCTCCCTCAGAAATGCCCTGGCCAGGCAGGCGAGACGGAGGAACGTGCCATAAAACCACCTCCTCGGCTGTGCAGGCTGCAGCCTTGCGACGGACATGACCCCAATCTGCTTCAAATGGACTTTTTACGGCCTTACATCACTGCAGCCTACCCCGCCTGCTTCCCTTCTCTCAGCCATGCTAGCCCTAGGTAGGCAAATTGTGAGGCTGACAATCAATGATTTTTAGTGCATTTCTTAAAAACCACAGTGGCTTCTGCTTTATAAAATCCCAACCGCTTGGCTGATGCACAGTGTAAAAAAAAATTATATATATATGTAAATATATACACATATATTTTAGCCCATCTAATCATGGGAATTCTCATTAGGCATCTAAATGTCTGCTCCATTTTGGAGGTCTCCAAAGCTCTTCAAGCACATGTCACTAAACTCTGTTATCAGCTGAGAAAGGGAAGAGCAAGCTTTTAGCACACAGATGCTTAGGATTTGTTGCTTGAGCAATTTGTCGTTCTTTGCCAGCCTTTAGGATTAAATACCATTTAGTTGTTCTAATTAGAAAAACTCTTCAACAATAAGAATAAAACCCCACATTTAATAGTAATTAATAATAATAATATGACAATTCTTTGTTTTTTCTTCTCAAAACTATCTTTATGAGCTAAGTTTTATGCAGGCGGTAAGCAAACGTTATTCAGTGTCAATAAGCAATATTTTCTTCCCTGCAAAACTGGGAATGCTGAAATACAGAGCAGCTGAGCTGAGATTTCCAGGGAAGGGCTCTGACCTTGCTCTTCATATTCTCCAGGTGGAGAAGCCCTTGAGTTAGCTCAAGTCCCAGTTTCAGAAGCAATGAATATGTAGCCTAAGTTTTTTCAATGTGTGCATCCAGGTTGAAATACCATGCTTCAAATTTTGGCTTGGGGAATTCCTCTTAGATCAGAGCAAAGAGGAACTTGGTGAAAGATCTGTTTTCTAAAACAGGTTGACCTTACAAGTGTATGAGAGGGTGAACTGTGCAGTTCAGAGTACAGAAACCTCTGATTTATTAAAGCTCTCCAAGGCCTACAATCCTTAATAAAAAGGGACTCAATCAAGGCTGCACTTTCCACTGCTAAAAATCAGGGAATTTGTATGTTGATTGCTATCCAGAGTCTATGGATGGCTGTTTATTGCTGTTGAGAGACAAATTTAAAGTGGTCCCCTGAAATAAAAGGGTAACCCCAAATTACCCCCAGTCCAGAGGAGAGCTGGACTTGGTTTGTTTTTTCTATTTTCACATAGGCATGGTGGCTGCGTGATTAGATGTGTGCAAGTACAAATGGCACATAGTTGCAGTAAGACATTAAGTATCCTTTACAAAAATTGCTTTCTTAATACTTATCTTCTCTCTCTTTCTCATCCTTGGCTGCTCTGTTGGGCTCAGCTATGGAAGTTTCTCTACCGGGAGCGTAAAAACCCCTACAAAATGAGATGTGTAAGAAACAACATGTAACTGAAACTTCTCAGTCTTACAGTACACATAATCAAAGGAGGTTGGTATTAACTTTACGGTTAGATGAAAAAAGGCCTTTGAAGGAGTTGAATGGAGTTGTTTGTTTTTCCTTTTGGAGCCCTGTACCTCCAAGGCATGCTGTCATGCTCACCGGACCTGAGTTTTATAGGTTGGACTGAAGCCTTTGACAAAACTGAATTTACTTTAAATGACTGAAATTAGATACTTATAATCCAAAGTAACAGCCTAGGGGCTCTCTTGTGCATTATCCTTCACTCTCAGTCCTTTGCTTTGTAGTGTCAATGGAATAATTTGTTAAGAAAGTAGAAATATAAAGCAATAATTCTGAAACCGAGAAGGAGCATGGACCAACTCTGTATTTTGCTGATACTTGTTATCTTCTTACCTAATATGACAATGCGTCTCCCAGAGGTAGCCGCTTCAGAGCATGGTTTTGTCAAATTTCTGCTTTTGAAATTATGATTAAAATATTATTTTGTTCTTTAAGTTATTTAAGTGACACCACTGCTTTTCTTCTCTCCCAGTGAGGCAAGACATCCATGGCATGGATGGGCATTCAGGTTGGAGAGCAGAAGAGAAGTTTCTTCATACTCATGGTGAGTGCTTGGATACCCACCTTCCAACCAATTTTTCAATGAAATTGGGGTGTCTAGATCTCCCATCAGTGCTCAACAATCTTTCCTGGCAATCTCATCACACGCTGCACTCTTCCAAATCTCTGGGTCAGATATTTCAACTGGTCCAAATCGGGGCAGTTTTATTGGCCTTGGAGCCAGTTTATATTAATGAAGCTATGGTCCTTTGTACTTCTAACTTGGCAAGGCAAATAGCCTCCAAATTACCCATCTTTTCATTCTCTTGCTTGTAGCATTGTCCTTGTTTCAGCTGGGATAGACTTAATTTTCTTTCTAGTAGCTGGTACAGTGTTATGTTTTGGATTTAGTATGAGAATAATGTTAATAACACACTGCTGTTTTCAGTTGTTGCTAAGTAGTGTTTATATTAAGGCAAGGATTTTTCAGCTTCTCATGCCCAGCCAGCAAGAAGGCTGGAGGGGCACAAGAAGTTGGGAGGAGACACAGCCAGGACAGCTGACCCAAACTGGACAAAGGGATATTCCATACCAGGTGACATCATGCCCAGTAGATAAACTGGAGGGAGCTGGCTGGAGGGGGCAGATCACTGCTTGGGAACTATCTGGGCATCGGCCAGTGAGTGGTGAGCAATTGTATTGTGCATCACTTGTTTTGGATATTCTAATTATTTTACTTTTATTATTGTATTATTTTATTTTTTCTTCCCTTCTGTCTTACTAAACTGTTTTTACCTTCAACCCACAAGTTTTACTTTTTTCAATTCTCTCCCCTTCATCCCACTGGGCAGGGGGAGGATTGAGTGAGCAGCTGCATGGTGCTTAGTTGCTGGCTGGGGTTAAGCCACGACAAGCATTAAGTTGTGTATGTCTATAGATGAGGCAGAGTTCATGTTTTTTTTCCCCTACATACCAGCATGTGTGCGCGCGCACACACACACACACAGACTAAACCAAACATGAAATGTGTTGGGTTGATTGCATGGTGTAAAAATGGCAAGAAAAATCTTTAAACATATGGAAAATATTGGGACTGGCTTTCCAGCTGAGCTGTTCTTCTATTAATGGAGCATTTACTTGGGCGGCAGTGTACACCTTGCGCCTGTTTTCCATCGATTGAAAGTAGAAAGTCCTAGTAAGGCGTTCAGTAAAACCACCAATGCTGTTCACATGATTCAACAGAAACCCATGTAATTTATACCATGATTGGGTTTTGATGGATTTAGACTACTTAAGAGCAATTCTCTGTTACCCTACACTTGAGCGATCCAGCCCTATTCGTCATGTTTCCTGACGTGCTTCTTCTGGAAGCCCTACCTGCATTTCTGTCTGTGTCTTTACACAAGCACTTAAGGAATTTCATGAGGATTATTATTAACAGATTACCCAAGAGTGACTTTCACATGAAGGCAAAGAAATACCCTTATTTTGGTTTACACACAGGCGATGCTCCAGCCTGTAATCTGGGCTATGCACTTCATGCTGTTAAACAAATGGATTTGCTACAGGATGCAGAAATAAGGAACTGCACAGTTTGAAAGGGAAGTGCTGCCTTGAAACCTCCTCTTTAGGGTGTTTTTTGGCCTGTTGGTGTCTTGCCATGAGATGGCTTTGCAGCTTTCTTATCAGTTTTATGAGAGTAATGACCTTTGGCTTGTGAGTCTGTGCTTTTAGGCACATAAAGGAGTTGTAAATGCTTTTTGAAGTGATAGAGCTGAACCAACCAGATATCTGCTTAGTACCCACATCCTCTGCAGTAGGATATGTAACCTACTTTTACAAAGGGAAAAAACAACATATTCATTTACTGCCATTGCTGCATAGTGGGATTTATGCATGCCTTACTGTTAATTGGAGATTATCACATCAGGGCTCTCATATTGCTAATAGAACGACCCTCTAAATGACAAAACATGTGATTGTTGCCAGTTGAAAGGTCTCCTTCTCTTTGTGCTTGCATTGTGGAGCTCTGTAAAATGTAAAACCCCAGGGCTGTCCCTGGGAACAGGCTCAGGCACCGACACTGAGGTGGGATGGAGACAGGGATGTGGCTGGAGTTGGATGTTAGCAACACGTTGGAGTGAGGAAGGTGGAAAGAAGTAAGTCCTGGTGGAATCCATCCTTTGCCTTTTTCACATAATTCCCCTTGTGAGAAAGTGTGCACTAGCTCTGCATCCCACCAGCGCTGGGGCAGCAGCTGCCTTTCCTCCGGAGCAGCAGCTTGCTGCTTTCTGCCTTGCGGGGAGCGGAGGGAAGAGTTGCACGTGGCTCTGCTCTCCCCCTCCTCATCCCATGCCTTCCCGTGTGGCACATTGCAGCCCTGTTTGTAGCCTCCCCAAAGGTGAGGAGGTACAGGTGCATCCCAGCTCCAGCTGCAGGAATGGGGGGAGCATCTCTCACCCCAGGTGCTATATGGCTGGGTTTTGTGGTAGTGGCTGGATGTCGAGGGGGCTGCGGTCTTTCACTCTTCATTTGCCCCAGAAAGGGACTTCTGTAGGCTGCTACAGGAACCCAAGTTTCTTCACCTGCCCTTCCTGAGCTAGCTCAAATATTTAGTGACTAAGAAACTTCCTCCAAGTCCAGTTTTAAAACTTATCTTTTTGTTAAAACACAGCACCGTCGGCCAAATTTAGCACTGAAGAGGCATCATATGGATCACATGGAAGGCTGGGAATAAAATTAATTAATGTGTGGATTACAATGACCTATAAATGTCATTGTTTCATCTCAAAGATATATTGGTACTGTAATTTTTACTTAACTCTTTCAAAGGACCACATGTGAGCACCACTGAATGGATACGGAAATTATTTATACAGCATGTTAAGGGGACATTAAAGCATTTCATAGCATGTGGTAGGCCTCTCAGCGAGGCGAAAGACACAGATCAGCTATCCAGCTGTGGTGTGCTGCTTTGGCTGTGCCAAAGCCACCACATGATGTAGCTTTCCTGCCTGCCTGCCTCAAAAATAAATGTGAGCCGCATTCCCCAGGAAGGGGCTGGATGCACAGGCCTAGGCAGAAGATCCCCATCTTTAAATCCACAGAGGGGACAAGGGCAGAGGTTTAATTTTTCAGCTTTTTTACTACCTGTTTTGTACCCTGGCTGTATTTTCTACCTCAGGGTTGTTTGCCCCACATCAGGTAAGCACCAGCCTCTGCACAGCCCCTTTGTACAGGAAATCCAGCATCTCCCAGAGATCAATGACTTGTGGCAGCTGCCAGCTTCACTAATTGTAGTGGTCAGGAAATCCTTTGTAGCTGTCCCTCCTCTGTAAAATAATAATAATAATAACAACAGTAATAATAATAATAGTAGTAGTAGTAACAAGAGTGAGCATCCATCCTGTATGGGCTCTAGCTCCTCAGGGAGATCCTCTGGCCTCCTGCTGTGCTTCTTCCAGCCTGTGGTACTGGCCCCGCTTCCCTGGCTCACATTGGCAGTGAGTACTGGCTGAGAATAGGTTATATATATATATTTATATACACACAAATTATATGTATATATGAAATATAGATGCAATTTTTATTTATATATATGTGCAAAATACATACACTCCATATATGCAGTATAAAATATCTATATACATGAAAAGAAGGCTAATGCAGATCAGAGCCCTGCAGGGATGCAGGTGCATATGTACCTACCTCCTGTTACAGAAAATAATGACCATGAACTATGGCAGGAACCCAGAGATGCCTTCTGGTGACATCATAAACTAGCTGAGCTTTGCCCTCTGGGTTTATGATGATGTCATCAGAACACCTTGATAGAGAGTTTCTTTAACATCGCAATTCACACTTGACCATCATTTATTTGATAATCTATATGCTGGGTGACACCACTAACCGGTTTGTAGGCTAAATCTAGAGCTGTGTATGCGGTCCAGCGCTGCCTTCCCCTCCATGAAGCCTCAGCAGGGGCTGGGGGGCAGAGCCTTTATTTTCGGTATAAACTTGAGTGCAAGTTTGATTAATGGTTTGGGCTGACACATAACTTCACATGTGTCTAAATGGCATGGGAGACGTTTTTCTGAGGGAAAGCAGAGTGATTTTTTTTGATGATACTGATGTATTGATGGCCTGAGTGATGCACGCAGGATGGACAGAGGTGCTTCTGGTCCAATTTTGGTCCTGGCTCTAAAACCCAGTGAGGTCTTAAAACCTAAGTGCAATTTCAAGTGCCTAAAAAAATATTCCAAGAAATACAGCAGTAAGGCTATAGAGCCCAAAGTGGCTTTTGAAAACTTGGCTGTAGCTCCGTTGGACCCTGGGACCCCAATCACATCAGCCTTTTGGAAAATCATATGCAATGCATATTCCAGCCAGTCTGTGCTGACTGTAAACTGCACACTCAGCATATAGATGATCATGACCACGGTTAGAGGAAAAAAACTTGCATAACATTTACCAGAACGGCCACGAAGTGAGGTTGGGTAACATGTTCAGTAGGATTAAAAAAAAAAAAAAAAGACAGCAGGACATTTTATATTCAATTTTAACTGTATTTGACATTGTGATTTTCTTCTTTCAGATTTACATCCTGGAGAAGATTGTAATGCAGCAGCATTGTTGCCGTGAGTACCCTTTGGCTGGCACCTTTGCTTTCAAAACAATGTGGTCAGATTGATTTTTGTTGAAGACTGCAAAAATTATAAACAAGGCAGGGACACGTGCAAAGTGATCTGACTCTCCCAATGGCAGCAGTAAACCAAAACTTGGAGTCGGCGCAGGGATTTCAAAACAAAACAAGTTTTGGGTCATCTACATATTTGCATAGCAAAAAAAAAAAAAAAGGAAAAGAAAAATAATTTAAAAATTAAAAAAAACCCAACAAAACCACAATGTAAATACTGTCTAGGTACCTGGGAACCATAGGTTCCTCTCTCAAATTCCTATATATTGGTAGGGTGTAAAAAGGTATCAGTTTCTGAAGTAACCATAGCAACATGTTTTCATGAGTTCCTGTTGAGAAGCCAAAAACCTTTGTGAGCAATAAATCAACCAGTTTATATCTCTGAACTTAAATCTTTTATTGGTTACTGATTAACTTAACTGTGCTGCCTGACAAATCTTCATAACAAATAAGCTAACCAGCAAGCCCTTTAAAAAATCCAGCTAACTTTGTTTAAAGGACTATCACTGAAACATGCTCTACATTACAATGAATTTGGCAGTCAGCATGTGGTCATGTGCATGTTTCAACATGGATCTAAACCCCAGAAATCACAAGACGTGGCGTTATAAAAAAAGATCCCTCTGCAACTACTTTAAGTAAATGTATGTGTTGATATTTATCAGCAGTGTTGCTATAGGCAAAATAATTAGTAACTACTAATTAGTGTGGTCCTTCTGAATAAATATAGTGGGAAAATGTCTATTGACTGTCGGTGCTGGGGTTGTCTGTGCTAAAGATGATGGGATAACAGCAAAAAGTTATACAGGTAAATTGTGGGATTTTAGATATTTGCTTTGTGTTCATCCTGTAAATGTATAGCCTTCCTGAGGTCAGCATGTTGCTGGCTAGGTTTTGGGAAGCTTTTCTTTTTTTTCCTGTTTTTTTTGGTGGAAAGCTTATGTGCGTTGTTGGCTTCCACAGTAAGTCTACATTTAAATTAATTAAACTGTTGACAGTTAAATTGTACTAAGTAGCTTCGATATAAAAGATGATTCCCAGATTTTTTTCCATGCAACTTAAAAAAAAAAAAAAAAAGAAAAAAAAAGAAGAAAGAATCTGAGGAACTTCGTTCTAAACATCTGTCTGGGCAGATGTCAAAATGCAGAGTGTTACTACATTATACTGTGTGTGAGTATATGACACCATGTTATTACCCTTGGCTTAAATATTCACAATGGATTTTATGATCTATTTAAAGAAACCTTTGATGGGAGTGTAAACTCTTATCTTTTGTCATACAATAAGCACCTTTGTGGAACTAATTCTAGAGTAAATATTGAAAAATAACACAATGTTTTCTACATCTTATTCACAGCCCATGAATATTTATACAGAGGGAATTACGGATATGTGAGGGTGGAAAAGATTTGGCAGATTTTCTTTGAAAATTAATTTTGGTGAATAAACTCCTTTTGGAGTAAGATCATATTGTTCCGAATTGCTCTGGATAAAATCATAAGCTGTACATTAGCCAGTTGATTATAATCTAGTACAATAATCCGCATTTCTTCAAGAAACGAGAGAGAGACAGTGTCAAGGACATTACAAATCCAATAGTAATTTAGGGAATTGAGCTAGAAAGAGGCAATGCTTATAACGCTAATATTCCAGAAACATGTTGTTTAATTTTTGTTTCCAGATTGCATATATTAACCCATTTTATTAACCTGTCTATAGCCTTGATTCAATAAACCATTCCTATTCAGCAGAGCTCTAAAGCATATGTTTGCCTTTAAACACATGCTTAAATCCCATTGACTTTTTAATGCTTAAAGTTAAGCACGTGCTTAGATGTTTTTGCTTGGCTCTGCAAAATAAAATAAAATCAAATAAAGTATCCTGGGAAAAAAAAAGCAATAAAGAGTGAAATTTTTAAAAGCTTAAAATAAGAAAACAAACTCCCAAACTGTTCACTTTCCCTGTACTCTCAAGAACCCTCAAACTATTTTTAACTAAATACCTGAAACAAACAGAAACGATTTTCATGCCTTATTTTGGAGCATACTTGGACCTGAAATCGCAGAGACTCTCTGCCAAAGAGACGAACAATAGTGGGAATATCTTGCTGTTTGCTTAATGAGCAATGAATGGAAGTGTGAAGGTGAAAAGACAGATTCTGGGTTCGAGAGTGACAAGGTGAGACTGCTTCTTTATCACACCTTTCTTTTTTTTAAACCCAAGCATCATTTTCAAAGCTGTAAAAAATAATAATAATAAAATAAAATCTGTGGCTGGGAATTGCTCCATAGCTTGCAGCCAACTGATTTGCGTTTACTCCCATTGCTTGCTTCATGGGAACTGTCAACTTGCTACAGAAAGTTTTAATTGGTTTATGAGTGATATATTCAAGCTGCTTATTTCCTAAAACATCTGTTTTTGTTTTAGTTCCCCAATGTCAAATGGTTGGTGATATCCCAAGGTAGCGTGCTGTTTCCAAGTCATATTTCCTGGGGTATCTATCAATAAAAAGCCCCTTAAATTGAGCATAATGAAATTAGTACAAGGTAGTCAAGAAGTCTCCAGAATCAAGATATCAAAACGTCCCTATTCCCATTATTTTTTTCCATATTGCTTGTGACTGACTGCTTTTGGGGCTTGGAGGAAGAAAGCCATGAGAGTTATGGCTTATTTCATCTCCCCCCCCCCC
>JANZLQ010000086.1:18600578-18622302 GCA_026212715.1 Elanus axillaris | reverse complement strand
CCCTTCTCAGGCAGAACATCCCCCCCCCCCCCATGGCCTTGAGGAAGTCTAATTTGTATTGTTATGGAAATTGGAATTAAGCCAGGGGAAGCACAAGCCTCGTGCTGCACCCGATGGCAAAATCCAGTCATTTTTCTACTCAGTGGACAGGGAGACTACAATTTGTTTGAAGATCTGTCCGCTCCATGTGACAACAGGAGTCCTAATGTAAACAGGCAATTGTGAGAGCTAAAAATGAGCAAAACATTAATAAGAGTTTTTCATCTGCATGCACACAAAAAATTCCTCAGTTTCCCATCACCCTGTGACTTGGGCCAGAAAGGGAAAAAGAAGATTTTTATAAAGTAGTTATAGCTCCCAATACCTGAATATATGCAGGGGTCTTCTGTTACGATCACAAAAGAGAGTAGATTTGCAATACTTATCTTATAGGTGACCCAAACCACAATTGGCTCTATTTTCATCCATCCTTTATTATGAATTTTGTTTTTAAGCTTTTGGGGAAAGGAACACTTGAGAAGTTTTTTCCTGAGTTATAGAAAGCCAATTTGAGGCAGAGGCGGTCCATCTGAAACCGGTCAAAACAAAGCTCACCTCAAGACTAAATCAATCAAGTGTTACTTATGAAAATAAGACTACAAGAAGATGACAGGGGAGAAAAAAAAAAAGTTCACAGATTAACTTTCTTAGCAAACTCATTTGCCACCGAACAAAATGAAGTTATAAGGATAAAATTCTCAGCAGATTTGCACAGCACAGTAATAGCCTTTATGCTTGGAAATTTATGGGCCATGGACAGTTTATAAGAAACGATGTAGTTCATCAGAGAAGCAGACTGATGGAGCACATGGGAGCATTCTGCGCAGGAAGTTGGGTTTTGGAATAATACTTACTTTGATAGAGTTGTTTTGTTAGCTAAGTAAAACAGTAGGGAAGCCAATGGCCACTTAGGCTTCAAACATAAATATATATTTATAAGTCACCCAGCTGCTTAATTGAGATCTCTAGTGTTTTCCCTAAGTATATCTTATCCAAAAAAACAGTAACACAGAAAATAACAACAGCAGCAAAGACCTGCTGTATGCTGAGGTTCATTTAATCAGTCAGTAGTAGTTAGGGGGAAAATGGAGCACTATTTTAGGGGCAGATTCGTGGAGGCTCCCAGAAGCTCTTCAGCCTGAGTAGTAGCTCAGATTGCTCTCTAGCCATTTCTTCCTGAAGAGGCAGCAGGATAGATGCCCTTGCTGTATTTCTGCCCTCTCTTGGTGGCTTTTCCTCGAGAAGAAAAGTCCAGCATAAGTTGTGTCTGAATAGCGTTACCAAGTACTTGCAACCCAGTTCGGAAAGATAAATGCTGGGGTTCTTGCCAGATGCTGGCTGTGTTGGCTGTGGAGGGGGAGGGAAGTACATGGGGCTTCAAAATGTCCTCCAAGGGAGGTTACACAGGGGATGGTTCATTAAATTTGAGCAAAGAACTGGAAAATAAGATTTCACACTCCTAGGCTTGAACAGCCTGGGTGAATTTGGGATCCCTGGAAAATCTTGAGGAAATTTGGCAAGTTCTCAGGAGCTTCAGGAAATACTCTGGAGGTTCTTGCAAAGATGTTTTATTCTTGGAGCACACCTCCAAGGTGAGGTAGAGGGTAGGGCCTCCCACTCTGAGCATGCTGGGGGGCTGGCCAGCTCTCAAAAGCCAGGTCTAGCTTTACTTGTGGAGTCCAAGGCAGGTGGATGTTGGGTTCTTGGGCTCAGCTCAGCTGTCCCATGGTCAGAGCTCTACTCAGACCTTTGTTTGATTGAGAGCAACAGTTTTAATCCATGTGTCCTACTGCCCAGGTGAATATCCTCACTTGGAGCCTGCTGAATATTTAGAGATGTGGCTTTTGGTCTTCTCTGAAGCAATTGTTTCTCCCTGTACAGACAGTTTAATATCAGTTGCAACAGAGACCCAAAACCAATTCTTTGACAACTCCTAGATTTGAGCTTGAGGCTTGACTTGAGTGAGACTTGAGGGTTGAGTTTTCTCTCCCTCCCTCTCTCTCATCAGAAGATAGGCCTGAACTGGCATTAGTGTGAATCCTAGCTCTTACACATCTATCTCTTCCCCTAACAGGGGTACCCATATCCTCTGAAAAAGTCTAATTTTAGGATGACATCTGTGCTCAACCAGGGCTTTAAGCACAGGCTAAGATTTAAATACATACTACAATAATTTACTCAGTTGGGACTCCAGAAGCATTAGAGGGCCTTAGCAAAAAATTTACAGATTTGTGAAGAAACATGATGGCTGAGTACTGCTAAGAACTCCTTGCTAAGCACTGAAATATCACAGACATGTCCAGCCTGGCCAGCTTCTGGGGGACCAGGGTCTGCTCCTGCAGCTGGTGGTCCTGCAACCATCCTGCAAGTTCACTGCAATGCCCAATGGCTGGAAAGATACTCTCGGTTGATCGTCTTTAATTCCTGCCCTGCTCCCCGCTCTCAAGTATATTTGTGTTCAAACCAGGGTTTGCTCCTTATCATGTTTGCAGCCTGTTTCCTCCTCCTTTTTTATAGGCAGTGAAGTCTAAATGGTAAATTAGTGACATCATTATTATGGCAGTAGAATGCAGTGCCATCCTAATGCTATTTCCCATAGGAGTGAGCAGAAGGAGAAGCTAGGATGGAAGCGATAACGATCGTATTCCAGTATAAATATCTGAAACAATAGCCAAAAACTGCTGTGCCACTCTCTGGCTTTTCCTGCAGCTTTGTTTCACCAGCTGAAAACCTCTTGGAGAACATTCATTCACTTCAGAACTGTCCTCCTTTCTCGAGGTGCAGCTGAGTTTACCCATAGATGCCAAGCCATGCAGCTGGAAATAGAAACTGGTATTTCAGAGAGCTCGGCTCATTGAGGGGGTGGACTGGGGGGGAATGGCTCTCCAGATTTATAAAGAGCTCTTCCAACACTATTCACACCTTTCATGGGAGAAATGCTGTCAGTAAAACCACCCCAGAGCTTACTAGGGAGTAGGAGCCAGACGCTGCAGTGATTTGCTGCTCTTTCTTTCTTGTGTAAAGTGGGGGAAACCTTTCAATGTTAGGTTGTTTATTTTGTTTGGTGGCACTTGCCCACAAAGGACGGGGTGGGGGGGATCTTAAATAATATCATGGTTTAGGCAGCTCAAAGGTGTTGAGAGAGCTGCATGAAATCAGTTTTTAGCATTTTAAAATGTGGTTTTGGCAAAGCCAAACTGGCAGGTTCATTTCCCATTCGACAGACGTTGCCTTTCAGCTCTGGGTTTGCCCGAAACCTGAACCTCTCTGTGGAGATCAGAAAAACCTTGTCATTTCTGGAATGAAACTAGGGGACTCGACAGCTGTTCCTTCACCCCCATTTCTGACTTCAATGGGTACACCAGTGTCGCTCCTGAAATGTGTGCTGAAGCCTGCTTCTGCACGTGTGCTAGAAAGGGATGTGCATGCCATGCTTAACCCTATTGACAATGTGGTCCTTCCAGTGAGGAATGCGGGTTTTAGCTCTGTTGCTTCTTGACGCACCATCAGCTGCAAAAAGTCCTGTGCCTGAAATCAGGGGAGCTTGCCCTCTGCAAAACTGGCATCTCAGTTTTCTCTGGGACAGATGATGCATTTTATAAGCTGTCAATCTGAAGGAATTAACAAATAAATTAAGCACTTCTGGTCCCAAATGGCTTGGTAAGTTGGAGGGGTATTGGCAGCTGGGAATAAGGTGGCATTGCTGAAGTGCTTCCAAGGGACCAGCACTGCTGTCTCCACTCTCAGAGCACATACATCCATGCAGATTTGACCCTTGGACATGGCGTACACAGACATGAACACCCATGCCCCTGTCCTTTGGCACCACGTCACTGAGCAAAGCTGCCTCCCACCTACTTTTATAAATTTACCCTTTTGCAGTTGCTTGTTCACTTACAGTTTGAAGTCTATGATTTTCACCAGATACAAGTTTACTTTTTAAATTCAGGGCTGGCAAAATTTTCTTTACTCTTTGCTTACTTAGAATTTCAATGGCTATTTTTTTTCCTTTTTTTTTTCTCTGAATTAGAGGTCTTATTTTAAATAAGAGTTTAATACTGTGCAACTTAAAGTTTTAGTTTGTATCCAGAACCACAGACCTTTAAATAAGGTAGAAAGAAAACAACAGGTCATTTATAAGGAGGAAGACCTTTGTGCCTAAAATGCATTACAGTACTGCAGTACTGATGTGCCAGTCACTCAAAACCAGGAAGCAAAACTACCTACATTTAAGCAAATCAGATGATATCACTACTGGTTGGTAGTGATATCATCTACCCTTTTGCTTTCCTGTCCCAGGATCTCATTTTTAGGGGTGCTGCTCGTTGCTAGGTGGGAGTTGCAAAGGTGCTGGGAGTGCTGGCAGTCTCCCTCTGCAGCCCAGCTCCTGCAGTCAGCCCTCACCCTGAATTTCCCAAATCTTGCTCCTATTCCCCAGGAATCAGTGACATGACAGAGGGTCTGGCAGTGGGACAGCTGACACAGCTCAAAGGTGCTGGAGCAGTTGTGGTGACCACCTGACCCAAGGACGTGTTGCCTGGCTCTCTCCACAGCTCTTGTGGCCTCCTGCTCTCCTTTCTCCTCATGTGGCATGTCCTCTTCAGCATATTCATCCTGCCTTTGGTGTGTCATGGCAACTGTGTCAGATGTTGTATTAGTACTTTTTTTCATTTACCCTGCAACTGAACCCAGTCTCCTGGGAAATACAGGCTGAGCCCAAAAGACATTAATGTATCTGCCAAAATGTCATTTTTTGAACCTTCAGAGGAAAGGAAAAAAAGAAAGGCAAAAAGAAGGGTCATTCTGTCCTAGGCACAGCCATGTTTTCTGACTTTCATCATGTCTATAAGGTGGATATTTCTCAAATGATAGGAGCTACTTCAGAAGCAGTGTTGCAGAAGTCATGGCAAGTGGTGCTGGAGGAGACCTTGGGAGAGCATCAGGTCCAGTTCTTCACTTACACAGAAATAGCCATTCCTGGACTAGACCAAAAAAACAGAGGGAACTGAAGGCTGGTTTGCACGGTCCTGTTCAGACTCCATCCCTCTAAATTCAGTCAGACCCAAACACTGAAAAACCCCCCAGATTTTTTTATATCTTCTCACTTTGTATTAATCTCTTGTATTATCACCAGGCCCAGTAAAAGAAAAAATACCTAACTCTTCTTTGTCACGGTCTTTCTCAGTTTCACAGCTTGACACTGCTGCCACGATACCACCGCTGCTTCAGCATTCAAGAAGACCATGTTTGTTTTCTGGGTGGTTTTAAGCCATCCTGGCTGATTTTCCTATGGACCTGCTGGTTTCTGCGGGAGCTACTCAGCATGTACCAATGACCTTCCATCAGTGAGCAGCCATTCATTGGAGGTGGCCAGAGCTTTGCAGGGGGTAGGGGGGACATTTTTTGTTTTTTTGGTCTTTTGGACATGGCAACCTTAGGGGAAGCCCAGAGCTTGCTCACATCTCAGATCCCACAGTGGCCTTCCACGTGTCCTTACCACAGGTGGGGAATACGGCAATCAGTAGTGGAGAAATATCGGATGAGTTAATAAATACATAGCAGGCAACATAGCTTCCCAGTGAATTTGCCAGGAGGTGCTCCGGGCCCATCAGGCACAGGAAATTGCAGCCCTCAGGGTGATAGCAGGCAAGTTTTGCTCCTCTGCCAGGAGACCTTGTTAAATGTCAGGTCAGCACCAATTCAGGTTTTCAGCAAGTGGGAGAACAGCAGGAACCAAAGCTCGTAGTGGTGGCTGTGGTGGACTGCTCCAGCAACAGCGTCATATGCTGGAGAGGAGGGGGGAGAAAAAAAAATGCATTTTCCAGGGAATCTAATTGCACTGAGAGGTGGCTGGAGGGGTCCTGCAGTGCATTTCACGAGAGTTTACATAGTTCTGGATCCTCTAGCACTTAGAATGGAAAAAAGAAAGGCAATCTGTTTGATCAGGCCTCTCCCACTCGATATGTGTATTGGATTCTACATTAAAGCTTTTAACAGTTACGTACACATCTGAGCTGGAGCTATTGTTAGCCCATGTGATGGATTAAGATCAAGAATGTTAATGTTATCCAAAGGAACGCTTTTTAATGTATATTGCGATTGTATAAACAGGGTCACCAGAACTAAATGGGATGTCAATGACCTATGAAGATCATAAAGTAAACAAAAGATCTTAAAATAAGCATGTAACCTGAACACGTCGGGGATTGTTGTATATCAAAGGCATTTGCTTATATAAAGTAAGGGAAAATTACTTACGGGTAATGTTGTTTGCCACAAGTCTACCTCTTGCCTGCTCTACAAAGGAAACCTACCCGGAGGGACTGGGGTATGTCTCCATCTACCAGGAAGCACCGAGCCTGCGGGCCCCGACTGAGCAGAGCCTAGCTTTTGTACGTGCATAATAAACATACACTTAAATCCTTAAGGGAGCAGAGATAAGCCATTGTTGCTGGTGAGCAGCAAGGCTCCTCCAGCCCTCATTGGACCACCAAACACTGCTTCCAGGTGGGTTTTGGAGCCCCGGTGACACAGTGAGACCATGGCAGATCTGTGAGGCCAGCCAGCTGAGTGGGAACTAGTGTACACCAGATGGTCAAAAACACTGGGAAGAGAGTAGGAGCCTGTTTTTTTTTCTTAAAATACACTAGTGTTTGCCTTCTTGCTTCCACATCATTGAGATTGAAAAGTAGGGGCTATTTTTGTTTTGGTTTTGCTTACTGGGTAGCTCTTTAACTATTGCTGCGGGAGGGTGAGCCCCTTGTCCAAGATGCCCTAATGCACAGGAGCTTAAGGGATTTCTTGTGAGATAGCAGGGTTAAACCCAGAGATTTTCCTTGGAAGATGGGGATCCTGGGGTCTTCCTATCCCGTCCTTAATGCAGTTGGCCATCCTGCCAAAGGGCAGAGACTTTCATTTGTCCTCACTGAATTTCATCTTATCTTCTGCAAGCTGCTTCTCCAGTTTTGAGTTCTAATCCTGTCCTTACAGTCGCTCCCAGCCTGGTCCTCTCTGTAAATTTAATAAATATATTCTATTCGATTAGTTGCAGCACTCATGGGAAAAAGTGGCCAGGATCCAGACTGACCCTGGAGAACACTTTTGCCATTGTGACCGGGAATCGTAGAGAACAACTTTCTGGGAATGGCTTTAAGAAATCATTTTACACTTAGCCCCAAATAGTTCTATCAAGACCATGTTTTCCTGATTTGCTTATGAGACTCTCATAAGAAACAGTTTACTGAAGCTGTGGTATGCAGTATTTGTTGCTATTTCTGTAGAGCCTGTTATGCTATCATAGGAGGAAATTCTATTAGTCTGATAATACTTTCCTTGGAAAAAGTCTATGCCGGCCAGCCCACATTTCTTTGTTATCTTCTAGGTTGTTTTCAGATTATTTACCTGTTCCAGATTTTTTTTCCTACCAGGTTAAATTACTGGTTTAGAGTACCCCAGCTCTTTAAAAAATAGGGAAGAAAAAACCCCCAAACCTCAGAAACAACCTCCCAAAAGACCTTCACCTGTCCTCCGTAAGGTCTGAGATTAACCTTTGAGAGATGGCCACAGCTAGTTCCTTAATTACTGTCAGGTGAAGTTCATTAAGCCCAGGTGAGCTGGAAGCATCTAGTTTGTTTAAGTGCTCTATGAGGCTGTGCTACTGTGTCTTTGGGGTTTATCTCTTTGTTTTTGGAATTACTTGCATGGGGTTCTGAGTTATGGTTGATCTTGATGAGGACTGATGAAAGCAAAGCAAACTGGAGAAAACAAGGGCTTCATAAATGGTTGGGGTTTTTTCCTTCCTGTGTGCTGTTATTTTGCTGGCTCTGTGGAAATCCTGCTGGACAGAAAAGGTCCAAGTGAGAAGGTAAGGATGCGACTTCATTTAATCCTTTAATTTTGGTCATCCTTTGCTAGAGACTATGATCTTAGCTATCTAAATGTCATTGTAGATAGCAGTGCAAGTGAAATGAAATATGGTGCCTGTGGTAGGGCAGGTTTAAGTCCTCCTCCCGGAATAGCTGGGCACTGGGACCAAGGGAGATAACTGCTCCCAGTTGCTGGCAATGAATGATCCCTTTGCCTGCAGCCCTGACCCTGATCCTTACCATATGCATCCTGTCTTGTAGTCCTGCCAGGGCTAAGCTTGTAAATGCAACCCCAAGACAATGCAATGCTGCCTTGAAGTAGGGACTGTGGAGCCTCTGTTCCCTGTAGTTTGTTGCTTCTTTTCATATCTAGTAGACAATTTCTATGGCCTTTCCCTTCACCTTCATCGAGGTAGGAATTTGGGTTCTTAGTGCCCTAAGCTGCTCAGGAAGGCCAATGTCCAAGAGCTATTCCTACCACCTCTGGGATTTTGCTGCCCCAAATCCCTACAGTGGTCTATGCCTTGCATGTCCCATGACTGCTCTCCCAATTGCTTTCCCTTTCCCAGGGTAGGAAAGAGTGTCCAAGGCAGAAGAGGCCTGAGAACCAGGCTCTCCCCTACGTTGTGAGTATAAACCTTCTTCTGGCTCTTGGGAGAGACTTGTTGATGTTTAAAGTGGTTGCTTGGGTTGCCAGCTGCCCAGCAGCATCCCCCCTCATTGTTCTGATGTTACCTCTGGAAGTTTCTTTGTTTTAGAGTAACTTTGGTTTTTTGTTTGTTTTGGAGAAAGTTAGTTTCCATTTACCTTTGTGAATTTTCAGTTGAGTTAATGTGAACTGGAATATCAGAGTTTCAGAAAGGTGATATAGAGAAATATGGGCTTATCCCTTAGCTACTGGAAAAAAAAAAGTTCACAACATTGATGGACCTTTGCTTTTATGTTTCCTATTAGCTGCAGGCATATAGTTTTGATTTCTTCCTGAGATATATGTACCAATGCATCAAAAAGGAATGTAAATCACCCGTATACAAAATGGTCCTTGCTACTTGAGCAAGCTCTTCATAGCATGTGAAAATTCAGCTGTTCTCCATTACAGATATTACGATAGTAATCAGCAATTTAAAACTCTTTCAATAATTGTTAGCCCAAAAGGTTTTGTTTATTTGTTTACTGGCATTGAATTATGGCTATTATCAGCTTTGAATGACATTCAGCATTCATTTTGCAGCTCTGTCTGTTTTCAAATATTTGGGGATGTCCTTGTTAGAATGTTTTCAATGCAATTTCATTCACAGCAATTCCAAAGCACACGCGCTGTATGTGATCAATTAATTAGTGCTTGTAATCAAAATTTTTCTTAATATGCGGAAACACAGACAGCAAATATGCCTTAAAATGTCTTTGTTTTGTCAGGAAACGACCTCCCAATGTGCTTTAAAATATGTAAATAGGTTTGTACTCTATGATGAAGCATTGCTGTGTGGTTTATCTGAAGAAAGACTCCTCTGTGGAAGGGATGTACTGACTAGCATTTTGCATTACTTAATAGCAGGGCTGATGGCTGTGTGCTGTAGCTTTGGTCCTCCTGATCTCAGGGACTCCGATAGTGGATGTGATAGCTACTATCTTGAGTTTTCTGGTGGGTACTTAGGGCTGGAAACACAGCAGGTGCTCAGGAGGAATTACAGGGTTGCTAAAGCAGGCCACCAAAGAAAGCTCTCAGCCGATTAAATTACTTCCCTTTGTGGTAGAAATAAAACATGTTTTTTAAACTGGTCCAAGTGACTTTGGAACAATGTTCACATGTCAGTGGAAGTTAAGCATCAAACCTCTTCAGGTGTTTCTGTCCATCCCAGGTGGTTACTAGCTGCTACTTTTGCTATGTTTGCATGATGTCTACACAGTCATTTTTCCTGAGAAAGTAACCACTGAACCACAATAGACCAGCTTAAAGTGGGAGGTGAGTTTAGGGGTTAAGGGGAAGAGCTGTTTGGGAGAGATTAGATTATCCCCCATCATCCCATTGTAGGCCTTTTCCTGTTTGTTTGTCTGCGTCATTTTCCAAAACCTCTGGTGCTGGCCTTTGTTGAGATGGCATGGTCTGCAGGTTAGATCCTATGTGGTCTTGTCTGTCAGGAGGAAAGGGCGTTCGGATAAGTTAAGTAGCTCAGGGTTGCAGAAAGGGCTGCTCTTGAAGGGAGTTTTCAGCTGAAGATGGATGAGCTCTCCTGCTTTGTGGACCCATTCCCCCTGTTACCCGATTTCTTTATGACATGCTGGCAGTTGCCTTAGCTGGGCTCTCGCTGCGAGACAGTCAGCACTGCACTCGCAGCACTGCAGGAAAAATAAACCCATTCAGACCAAGCAGAACACTTGGAAAAACACACGGGTGTCTTTTGGTGGTTGATTTTTTTTTTTTTTTTTGTGGATACTGAATTGTGCTGCTTAAAGCTTTGCATACAAAGACATTTTTGTGAAGGTTGTCCGCCTTTGCACTAGACTCGGCAATTTTCTTCTGATTCCACTATTGTAGAGGAGGAGAGAGGAAAGGGCTGATGACAGGAGACCATTAATTAATTAGATACTGTTTTAATTTTGGTCACTGTCTTGAAACCGTAGCAATAGCAAAATGCTTTGGTCTTTTTATTTTCTTCTCCTCCACCTGATTAAAACAAGAGTTTTAATGGTTCTGGTTCTTCCCTCTTCTGCACCACCATTCAAAGCATTGAAATGGGGATCTTGAGATCTGGTTAGGCTTTCTGGGTTGTCCAGGCAGATTGATACCATCTGGAAGTCCGGCTGGAGAGAGGATTTGAAATCTGGACCCTGATACTGGCTTTTTAGTGTTCCATTTTTCTAAAGTAGCTTTTCAGTGGGAGTAAATGACTCTAATTGTATTGAAGGAGCTTGACTAATTCACACCAGCTGAGGGACTGGCCCCTGAGGTCTGGGCTGGCCTGTTTTTTCTGTGTCATTTAAAAAAAAAAATAATCCAACTTTTTGGATAATAGTGTAGAAATGGATGTCCTTGGCTGCTTTGCATTCATTTTGAGATGCAGTAGCACCTTCTGGGAAGAGTGTATGGTGGCTCTGGCCGAAAAGACATTTCCACTTAAAGAAATGGGCATCATTTGCCCTCTTCCACCTCCATCTAGGAAAGGGATGATGAGGTGGTGGGTTGAGACTCTGGCAGCACATGTCTGATGATCCTTGCTGAGATCGGCCAAAACAGCTTACATCTTTGTAGCAACAGAATGAGCAGGAGGCAAAATATGGCTCTCCCTCTACCACTTTTGCAGTGGTTTTAAGATGCCAGGTTGTGAGCTGGGCTGGTAGGGTGCTATGCACTTATTTGGTTGCACAGGCTCTGCTTGGTGGGCATAAGCACCCAAGCGGGGGGTGCTGAGGTTGGGAAACATACCATGCTGGGACATCAAAGAGGCAAGGGTGAGTGCAGCTTGTGTGTTTCATTCCAATTGAAACCTCTTAGAAACGGGCTTCTCTGCTGCTGGGTGCAGTGAAGTCCTGGGCTTCTGAACCTGTGTAGAGTAACCTTAAGCTTTCTGCAATTCAGCTGAACAAAGTACAGAAACTTTTGCATAATTTCTTGTGTAGCTGAATATACAGCACATCCTTTTTGTTTTCTAAGGTAACCAGAGGAAAGGATACTACAGGTGTTAATATTGAACTGCATCTTTACTTTGTGCTTTATTCTGCTTTAGCTATAGAACCCTTTAAAGGGGNNNGGGGGAAATTTCCTGCTTTTCACTCACAGATGGTATTAAATAACCTTGCTGTGAAAGGAGCTAGTTCTAGATAGCAGCTCCAAAACTTTATTGTTAAAGTCCCATCCTGCTTGTTCTTAAGGCCAAAGAAAAAATACAAATGTACACAAATAGGGAAGGAAGAGAAGGGAGAAAATAAAAATGGCAAACGGTAAGAAAATGCAGCTTCTGATGCTTACAAGTCACCTGCTGGAAAATCAGTTTGCAATATTTTTGCTTGTTGTGGCCTTTAAAGGAATCGGACCAGATGCTCATCAATGTGTAAATCTCGCTCCATTTTACCACTCTATACCTGGCCTATTGTCTTAGCTTGCCTCCAATCAAGGACTTGCAAGAGAGGATTCTTCCATGTCTGAGCAAGCCTGACCTTTGTTAGGCAGGAGGTTAAGAGGAAAGAAAAGGGAAGATAGAAGAGACAGACCAACAGTGACTATTAATAGGAATTGAAGTTCACATCTCAGACATTCCTGAGGGATTCAGCTGAACCTGATAATCCCTATATCCTTATCTGGAGCAGACCTGTACTGACAGGCATGCGTCTTGTTTTCCTCCACTCAGGTGGCTGGGTTGGCACATTTTTGAATATCTGCAGGCACTGTAACAAGGAATGACTGAGCACCAGCAGCATAGATGGCCAGGATGCTCTGCAAAATTACTTGCCATCCACTGAAGCCTTTGAGTTGTAAAGGGCCTCTTGGCAAAGCAATCTCCCAAAAGCATGGAAACCTTGTTCCAGCAGAGCTAGCCACCAAAAGCAAATATTTGTTCATCCTAGATGTGGGCTTGTTTGTGATTATCTTTGTGCCAGCTTGGGCTGGGACACCATGCACTTGTCTGGTGGTGAAGGTGAGACTCTCCGCTGTGCTTCACATTGCTGCACAGTGGAGCAATGGCAAGCTCCTTCTTGTGAACACCACCTTGGTGTGGCTAAGATGGCCCTCTGACCTCACTACACATTTCTCAACAACCCTGTTTCCTTCAGTTGCAGCCCATCAAGTTGTCATTACTAACTTGGGGTTATTTTTGCAAACCATTTTTACATAGGTTGTGTATGTGCTGAGGTGTCTGCCTGGTGCCTTTCACCTGCTTAGGACAAGGAAAGACGTCATTGTGAACTTCAGTACAGTGGTTCTTCTACATAAATATTTTATAAAGCTTGCAAGAGTCCTTTGGGGTTAGGAATGATTTGTCCTGTCAGTTCAAAACATTACCTAATACCAATAAATGCTAATAAAGAGCTTGTAGCTGGCATCCTATACCAAAGCACTATGCATTCATTAGGAATCACCTATGCAAGTGCAAGGCCAGCCAAAATAATCTCCTAATCAGTTATAAAAAGTCCACAGTACTTGTCAGGAGCTCAGTGTGGGCCAATAGCATTGAGAGTTGTGGTTTCTGGCTGAGGCACTAAATCTGTTGCACATGGAGACAAGCCAGAGTAAGAAGGTCCTCACTGGGACCTAATCTTTCCCATATTTGGGGTAAGGGAGGGGGATTTGAATTGAGGACAGTGAGTCTTCAGATAAACCCAAAATAACAGCTATCACCATTATAAAGGGAAGAGCATATGTCAGAGGGCTACTGTTTTGTGGGGACACATCTGTGAGTGTGTTTTTCCAAAATACCTGTCTTACTATAGTATGCCAGAGGTCTCCCCGCCTGTCACTACTTATGCGAGTTCAATGGCATGTGTGACTTGGCATGCATGAGGCTGCATAAGGGATATCTCAGGGTGGTATGTGTTTTTTTCAAAGGCAGTCTTCATACTGTGCATGAGGTCTTCCCATGTGAGGAAAATCCTGACCTTGCCTGTTGAAGTTGCTTTATGCCTTCTGGCTGGTAGTGCAAAGTTTTTGCAGAGAGGAACAAGTCACTCTATCTTCCATGTTCCACCTAAGTTAGTATTAAAACTTTATTTGATATGTCCGGTGATTTAGAACTTTAAAGACGCCTTTGGCCTACCATCATTCATGAGTAAGTATGTCATCTTTCTGTGGACTTAAATGGAAAAAGAGTTGAAGTGCCTCCAAAGAATATATTTTTGACTATGGCTGGAAAGCTTAAATGGTTGCTTTTCAGGCAGCTTTTAATAGGAGCTGAAATCGGGAAATATCAGAATATGGCTCCTGAAGTGCATTCTGTGATCAAAGGGGAACATACTTTTTTTTCTAAATGCCCAACTACTGAGCTTGCTATGATGATTGAGAAATCTGTTTCCTGAGGTTGTTCCATCTTAGAGTGATAGATGGTTATAGGGGTCAGATCTGTACTGTATGGCTGTTTGCTCCTGTCACAAGGAGCACATAAGTCCATGTGATGTGGTGGGACTGCAAATGCCTTATTGCAGAGAGTGTGCCAGGCAGTGGAGGACAGTGGCTTCTGCTTCAGTGCCTCCAAAGCAATGCTCCGTAGGGTCAGCAGCAGCCTTGACCTTTTGAACGTGGAGTGCCTGTGCTGTGGTTCAGACTCAGAAGGTCTGTCTTGCAGGCCCTTTCTACTATTTTTTCCCTAGGGCTCCTCAGACCTGTGCTTGGGAGCTCATGGACTGGTAGGATTTGTCTAGCTGTCTTCAGCCTTCTGCCCAGTGCCCTGTTTACAAAGGTGCCATCAGATGCATGTCAGGAGTCCTGTCTTCGTGATGCTTCAGGTGTAAGCCAGTTGTGTTAAGGGCAGTTTGAACGTGCCACGTGGCAAGAATGGTTGCACCCGTCTGCTACCAGCTTTCACGCTGGCTTTGGCCACCAGCACAGCTCTATCTTTTAGAGACACAGGAGCTTATCTTGTATGCCAAACTGTGGGGTCCTGAAACCAAGCATTTGGGCAGGCAAATTCTGTTGGTTTGGCATTTTTAAGCTGTATACATGCCTACCCAGCAGCTGAGGCTGCCTGGATATTCAAGTTGTAGTTGCTTTGGCTTTGTCTTTCTATAAATATTCAATCATTGTGCTTTCTTTCCTTGGACCAACAAGCAGAAAACTAAAAAATAGTATTTTAAAAATTATTGTCTTTAGGAGGACAGTGCGATACTTATGCTATAGGCATTCCCACAAACTAGGATGGGTTGAAGAATGCTTAGTCCCTGGTTTATGAGACCGAGGTCAAACGTGACATGTTTCCAGATGACAGATTGTCAGCGTTGCCTAGCCAAACCACGTTACCAAAATTCTAGTTCTTTTTGCATCAGCACTGCATTTATTTGGGTTGCTGTTTGAAAGTGCTAGGATGAAACCTGCTGCATCTGCCATTTTGCAACAAAGCGTGTGGTTGGTATGACTGGATACTGGCTTTTGTGGAACTGCTCATGTTTTGTCTTCTTGAGTTTTATACACTTTCTCAGAGTATTGAGAATATTTGTGGATATTTGTGTAGGTGTCTGTGAGTGCCTCGTGGGAAAGGCACCCTGATCCTGGTTCTGTATTTGATGGTGCATGGATGGGATCACTGCTCAGAAGTCAACAGTTAAGTCACAGATGCTGTGAATCTTTAAGATCCCCAGGCTAGAACACACATGTAAGAAGTTTGGAGTAGCTGTGTTGTGTAAGCTCTTCTGCAGTTAAAATACAGACAGAAATAGTTCCTATTATTCAGCAGCTTCTGCAATGTGCTATGGAAGTAGCAGTAGGTCCCTAACAGGACTGCATACATGGAGGTCCTGGGCTGGATCTAGAACATGCACCAATGTTGCTTGGACTTCCCCAAGTCACCAGGCAGAGGATATCTCCCACCCTCTTAATGCTGACTCCACAATTCTTACCTTCCCCTTATGCTGGACTGGGCAGACTAGAGCCAACCCATGGCTTCTTTAGGAAAATTGGCCAAGTTGTCTGATGGAAAAATAAGAACGACCAGAATGGTGCTGTGTTATCAGATCAACACATGAGCAACCCATCAGTGTGAAATGAAGGCATGCGACGGTGGAGCCAAGAGGTTTTTCTTGTAACTTGCCATGGACTTGGCCATGACATGCACATAGTCAGGTCTCACTCATACCACATTAGTGATGCTCATGATTTTTTTTGACTAATCCTGCAATGACAGCACATGAGTTGATGGTCACTGAGGTATGGTTTCCCATGCTCTGCTAATGCTTCACTTCCAATGAATGAAAAGCTTCAACTCTGACCAGGTATCTAAGTACCACAGGACTTCTCAATTTAATTGAAATCGCTTTGCAAGGCCATCCAGAGTAAATACTCTAGACAACAGAACATGGTTGGTAATATGGAACATGTGATTTATTTTATTTTTTTTAACAAACTGATCCAGGAAAATGTTTCCATACTGACAAAAACAGAACAAATGTAGGTCGGTGTCTGAAGGAGATGAAAGAAGCCAAATGTAATGAGAGCCTATTGTTTCATGCTGACATATGCAGGAAGCTTGTGGAGAATGAACATCAAACTAAAATGTGAGGGGAAAAAAGAATAGAAGGCATGAAAATCATCATACTCAAGAAAACAAAGAGATCAGAAAGTTAAGGGGCATGCTAAGAAATCTGCACTAGGAGGCTAAATAAATGAGTTTCACATTTCCCCTTCTCCCTTCTCTTCAATTCCGGGTTTTTCTCTCCCATTTGTCTACTAGGTAGCAGCCTCTTCTTCCTTCCAGGAATACTTTGATTTTTTTCCTTCCTATCCTGCAGATGCCAGGGCCTAGAGAGATCCAGATGGTAAGCAGACCAGCAAAAAAATGCTTCTTTACTATTTCACTTCTCATCTTCCTCTCAAGTTAAAAACACATGAAAGATCTATTGAAAAGAACAGACAAGTCTTATTTACTTTTTAATAAGCAAATTTAGTTTACTTATTTAACAGAAGTTAATCCACTGTTCAAACAGCTGGAATAAATATGAAGAAGCAATTTAGAGTCTAATTCTTTACTTGCGTTCACCAGTCTTACACTAATGTATTTTCTCAGACTTTAGAGGCGTTTTCCTGACTTAGGCAATGGGCATGAAGAATTGGCCCTTCGTGCTTATTATTTCTGCCACCCATTGTCATCTGGAAACATCTTCCATGGGTCTGGCCAGCCAGTGCCTTCCCTAAAATTTTAGAGTGGGTCTAGGAGACTTAAATCTGTCCTCAGCTCAGTGTAGAGAAAAAAGTGGTACCTTAACCAATGGGGCTGCACTGGAATAAAGCTGCTCTGACAAGAGGGAGTTGTCCTGGATTTTTACAGATGAGGCACTGGTGCATTTTTTCCTAACAACTATTTCCTTTTCATATAGCTTTTTCCACCTCTGATAACAGAAAAATATCTTGATGGGAAAGCCGTCTGCCTAAATCCTGTGGTACCCCATTGACTTGAGTTGTGTCATCCAGGGCCTGACCCAAGGGGCAAAACCCTGGTGACTGTGCAAGTGTTCCCAAGATTGTTCCTTCCCATTCCATTCCTTAAACAGGTGGGATACCAAACTTCCACCCTGTCAGTAGAATGAAGGACTCCTATGACAACCTTATGCATGCTCTGGGTCTGTTTCTTCTGAGCTCTGAATTCACAGCACCATGAAATACACCGTCTGATGAGAGGTGTTACCAAGCCATTGCTATTCCTACTTTTAAGGTCAATAGTTTCTGACAGTAAAATTGTGAGCCCTAGCAAAGAACAAAAAAAAATCTCCTATCTGTCATCCTTACAATGTATAAAAATGAAGCCCAGATTTTTGGGTTATTTTAGGGCACAGGGTGGTGATGACTGTTTCAATGCACTTAGTGATACATTTAAATATGTGATTTATGCAGCCTGACATTGACTTTAATTTAGCTCATGTTACCAGTAAAGTAATTCAGTCCCTAATGAAGTGTACTTCATATGACATATTGAACATGGGATCTGACAATTGGTGGTTGAAAACAAGCCTAGGTTAGATTTTCTTTTGTCGTTGAAAGTGGGCTGTCAGTTCATAAACTTAAACCAAGGCATGTTGACCTATCACTCTCCCTGAAGTATGGTGCCAAAGACTGAGACCTGCATTAAAACAAACTTTTCTCATCCTTTGAAAGGAAAAGAAGGGAAAAAACTCACACAGAAGCTGTGTTATACAGATGAGAACATTATAACATTCATGTGTGTGTAGGCACATATTTAGTTTTCTGCTATGTGAGTATGCAGAAAAAAGGGTTGTTAAAGATTCATGCCCTGACATATGTAAACCTTTGGATTGTGTAGTATGAGTGAAAGAATTTGATATACGTGTTCCTGAACAAATGGATCCAGCTCTAAAGTAGTGTAAATTATGATTACATGAGCTCTTATGGGGGTTCAGAATGAGGCTGTAGGGTAAGCAATGGGAACCACAGCCTGGCTGGCTTTGGGAGTGGTTTGGGGGGCTTTATGTGCCTGCATTTCAAAGGAATTAACAGAACATCTCTGAACTGTAAATATGCAAATATTTTTAACATTTATGTTAAGGGATTCATCCTTGTTTGCATATGGAGAAGGAAGCAAAAGTTTTGAGTGCTTCCAGGAGGCAATACTTAAAAATGAGTCTGCTGCAGCCTGGGTTAAGTCACAGCTGTGTTATTTCTCAGTGCAAAAAGTTGACTTAAAGTAGCATGGCAAGGTTTTTTTTTTTAATGTAAGGCTGGTTCAGACATCTACATCATCTGCTACTTTCCTTCTTTGTTTTACAAAGCTGTAAAAGGAAGCTTTTACTATTTGAGTGTGGGATCTGGGGAAAAGAATGGAGGCAAGCGAGGGGCATCAGCTTCTGGGCCAGCTGAAAATTATACATTTTCCCTTTTTAAAAAATAATAAGATAAAAGGGGGGAAAGGACAGATGTTATGTCCCAGAGTGTTTTCTGGGAAGAGGAGGGCAAATGAATAGGACAGGAATAAAAAGTTTTAGTGAGGGAGAGCTTGTCAGTCAAAAGCATGTCTGTGCTACAAGGGAGGAGTGTGGGAAAGAAGTTAGCTTGGGTTAAAATAGCACTGCAACTGAACAGCCTGGGTTTAACTCTGCCTAACATGAAATTATCCCAAACTCCCCCACCAGCTTGAACTCGAGATGCTAATCTAAGTAAACTGCTCCCCTTGCCAAAGCTACCTTGATTTTATTGGTATTTTACCCCCAGATGAGGTACCCACGACAACCTGCCTGGATTACAAATTAAATAGTTTGCAGCATAGAATATCTTGTGCTAGTGAAAGATGGGATTGTGGGCACAGTGGTGATAAGCAGCTTGTTTTAAATAAAGGGAGAGCATTGGAATAAAGCTAGCTTTCCACCAGCAAGGAGCCACTGCTGGTAGCCCAAGCAGTAAACTTCAGGTCTGAGCTTCCCTCATGCCCTGGGATGGTGAGTTTGGGTTTAGGGGCAGGGTTGCTGGGTGGAAGAAACAAAGGTGCTTTAATTTAAAATGGGAAACATGCCACTTGTTTTTTTTGCCTAGCCCGAGTAGCTCTTGATTTTATATATTTATTTTTATGGGGTACTGAGCAGTGTTTCTTGGCTAGGAAGGGAATAGGATTGATGCTAGGGAAAATGGGCAAGAGTTATCAGCTTGAAAATGTTAAAGGAAAAAAGAATTCTTTACTAAAAACCCAAACTCCAGAAAAATACAGTGAAGGATCCTCAATTTTGGGGGTTATATAAATGCTTGTTGAATATCCATTTGATCCCTTGCCTTAGGATGTACTTAATGCAGTGTATCTGATTTCTTGCTGTTTTCATAACTCTGCCTTGAGAAATTGCAGAGAATAGCAGGGGGCAGTGATGGGGGACCCAGCCCCAAGAATATGACATTTTATTTTAACATTGGGCATGACACAGATTTAGTTTTCTAAGAAGCAAATGCAGTATCATACATCAGTATTAAACTGGAGAATGGTCTAATCACTAATATTTGAAGTATTTGTGCATTTCTAACCAAATAGGTGATTGAGCAAGGGAGGAATGTTTGACTTTTTGGTGGAAGACATGGTGATTAAGTAGAAACAAAATACTTCACAAAAAAAAAACCAATCCCAGGAATAGACCACAAAATCATAGGTTCCAGCTCAGCCCAACACTATACAATTTTGTATTTGATTTATTATATTTTAGCCTGGGAGCTTCAAAAGTGTTGGAAAGTTTGATAGGCAAACACCAATGAGATTCTCCTGGCTCCTTTGAAAATGGCAGGAATTTTCTATTTACAGCATCACTAGTGATCAATGGAATTTTTGGGACAGTTCAAGAAATATTAAACAGGCTGAGTTTGCTTTTTATGAATTAGTTTGGTGTTTATTCAGCAGTTCATTTTTCATCGAAGCACAGTATTAAAATTTCACTTGTTTGTTATAGGGTTGTCATAATGAAATCTATTTGCAAAAATATACATTTCCATCTTCTTGTACCCTTTTTTCCTGCTGTAGCTAAGGTTATGTCAACACTCCCAATGTAAACCCCCTCATTTCAAAGATTAGTAATGCTGGCATCATCAGTCCAGACTTGAGCATAGCAAAACCATGAAATAACCTCTCTAGGAGCATGTTCTGAAAGGATTGTTTTCAATGCCAATGCCTTTGCCTTTTGTGTTAAGCATCCTTCTGTACAGAAAGCAGTTGCATTCAGCCTCTGTTACAAAGTTGGTTAAAAGAAGGACATTGTGTAGGCCTTCATATTTTCATTACACCATTAAAGCATTTGCATCTCAGAATTTTAAACTGGCTGCCCTGCTAAGATTTAAAAATCAGCCCCTGCTCAAGCTCAGTAACTTTTTCCATAGCATTGTTTACAATGTATAACTATAGCAACATCACAAGGGTCCATGCCAGGGCTCTTGGATGGTATACTCTTCCCACTTATTGCCATCTTTTGGGTCTTCTTAAAATATATACATTTAAACCAAGTATACAGCTGTATATTTGCTTAATCTGGAAATGTTTTGGCATCTCTTATGGAAAAATAGGAGCCAAACCCTGGATGAGCTTAGGAATGCCAGTGCAGTGCTGCAGAGTTCATCATTCACTCCTCCTTCCCTTTCTGTCTGGTTTTGCGTTGTCAAATTGGGCTGAGCTGTGGAACATCATGGAGATTGGCATTATCTGTGCCCCTTTTCAGTACCAGCTAAGTCCCTCGGAAAGAAGCACTCAAAGCATTGCAGAGCTGCTCCAAGGATCGTCTTCAAATGCACCAGTTGCACGTGCAAATGTGTTTTGTGGGCTGGAGAGCTGAAGGCTGGCCTATCTGACATGCCCTGGGGTTGCCTCCTATAATAGGTGACAAAATTGGTTCATAATACAGCTTAGTTTGGTTTTCATGCAAGATTGCATCTTAACTTCCACACTCAACAATAAAGAACCATCCTTCCCTGGCTACCAGTGGCAAATTGTTCTTGGCCTATGGGCTGAAGGTCTTCTACAGGCAGAGAGCCTGGTACCCCTGTGCTCTGCATGCTGCTGACTACCCAGCTGGATTTTGTGCAAAAATGGATTAAAAGAGGCTGGGAGGGTAGAAGTAAATATAGCATGGTGACAAATAGGTCAATGACTTCTAATGCTTCTGTTGCCCTAATTATCAATAAGCTGGGATCATACCATTAGCACAACAAGAGCTAGGGTAAGGAACTCTAGACGCTGGTACAGACCTGCCTTGGCAAGACATCAGAGCCAACACTGCAAACCTTCATGGACTTCATAACCAGGTCCAGTTATAACACTAATGACTGAGCCACCAGGTTTTTCCCCCTGCAGCCCCCAGCTGCCAGGTAATGGTGAAAGCATAAAACAAGAGAATAGGCTGGTTAAAGACTGTTTTACAAGTTGGTTTTAAAGGAAGCCAGTGATGTTAGAGAGTGGCCTCTGGTGCCATTAGCAAGGCTTGAAAAGGAGAGTGGTACAGCAAAAATGAAACTTGGGGTCAGAATGTTGTGGTTTAACGCCAGCCAGCAACTAAACACCATGCAGCTGCTCTCCCCCTTCCCCCCCTCAGGGGATGGGGGAGAAAATTGGGAAAAGATGTAAAACTTGTGGGTTGAGATAAGAATGGTTTAATGGAACAGAAAAAGAAGAAAGTAATTATAATGATAACAACACTAATAAAATGACAAC
>JANZLQ010000086.1:18574680-18600478 GCA_026212715.1 Elanus axillaris | reverse complement strand
ATACTGAACTTCAAAACATAGCACTGTACCAGCTACTAGGAAGACACTTAACTCTATCCCAGCTGAAACCAGGACACAGAGGATGGCTGAGCCCAGCAGGCAATCCTGGTCTTGGACACACCTGATCAGCAGTACTTGGAAAATGATGGAAACTGCAGTTGAGGCCTCTGAAGTGCAAAACTTTCCTGGGAGTGAGTGAGCAGGAATGGATATTTCAAGGCAAAGTGGGAACGTGTAGTCTAGTAACTCTAAAAGCTAATGCTGCAGGAAAATAAAACCTTGCTGAATACCTGGAGGCTCAGAGGAGGAGTATTCATAGGACCTGACAATTCTGAACCTGATTTACTTGTATGGGGCCTTTGGTTTACATGGAATTCCCTTTTTGATGGCTTGGCTCTCTAATCTGAGGAAAGACAGGGAGGTCAGTAGCAGCCACCTCTGAGATTTGCCACCAAGGAATGAAGCAGGGTCAGACTTCATGGTGAAGTGGACCTGTCTCTATTGGCACTAGACTGAGCCCATCAGCTTGTACAAATGTGCTTCTGAATGCCAGTTTGAAAACCCAATCTGGTTTTCAAACATTCTTATTTGGTCTCCTTTTTTTCATTATTATTGTTTTAAGTCGAGGACACCATTTCTAAATGTTCTTGACTGATGCATACTCAGTGTTTTGAATTCCATGCCTGGAGTCTCTGTGATTTTTTGCATGACAACAGGATTACATTTATACAATTAATTAACATTTGCTTGACCACTTTTATCCAATTTCTTTCTCCAGCACATAAAAGAGAACCTGACATAAATTTCTCTTTCAAAACAATTGACTTAGCAACTGCTGACCTTCTGTTCTGTCATTCTGAGGATTGATTGGATATTGTTGAATTGTTTCATTCTGCAGTAATTAAACATAAAATTAATTATGCTAGTAACCTATTATTTCTTTGAACCAAGGACTAAGTAATTTGTTTTTGCTTGGTTACTCTGTGGGTTCTGACATCAGACAGCAAAACCTTGCTGTTACAAACAAACTAAACAGTATAAAGGGAGCAATTTAATAACCAAAATATAATATAAAGACTTCTAATTTCCGTATGGCTGGCCTATTGCATTAGGTTAATATAATTTGATCTATAAATCTTTTAAACCTTATGATTTTGTAATTTAAACATTTCCTGGATGGCTAATCACGCAGGGAAAGAATAATAATAATAATAATAATAAAAAAACCCCCAACCTAAAACAAAACATGAGCCAAAAATATACCTTAAAAGTAGATTAAAAAGATTAGATAGGAGGAGCATTTGTAGAAGACTCGGCACGCTCTAGTATGGCTGAATATTTCTGGAGCTTGCTGCTTATACAAGTCTGTCTGCTTTGTCTGGTGCTGATGCTGAATTTCCTTTGTTATGATGAAAGTGTTGTTAGGTATTTTTACATTGCTAGTATTTGGTGTAGAAGGGAACGTCAGAATGACAAGTTGATATTATCAAAATGTATGTGCTCATGGACACCAAAATAGTTATTTTGTGGCTTTCATTAGCATAGGTCATATTAATTTAATTAACATGATTGAAAGTTATATCGTACCATGAGGCAGATACCGAGCCCTGGTGTATTGCTCACCCATGGGCTATAAAATGTTATGCCTGACAAAAGGGGTGCACGTTTGTACGTGTGTGTGTGTTCCTAGTTACAATTTCATGTATGCTCTTTGCCCCAAAGCTGGTGGGGATGGTGTGATGATAATCATGTAAAAGTCAGGATGGGCAAAAAATAGAAATGGGCAACTGCCTGGCTCCAGCAGAAGGTGGGCTTTCCCAGGGCCAGGTACCAAGGTCTCTGTGGGTGGTGGCTGTCATATTCCAGGCTCACCAGTCTCTTCTTGGGACTCTGCCTCCAGTACCAGCATCACCTGGGAGGTTTTACAGCTCCAGGTTGGAGCACTGCAAACAAACCCCTTTGTTTGTGGCTACTGATACAAGTCCCAGAGACTGCTTTGAAGGTTGGCACTTCATGTCCCTGACTGCAGTTGCTGCCAATGGGGCCATCAGCCAGGCTTTGCTGCCATGCAGAGGGGAAGGACATGTGGGGAAACACTCCTGTGCTTTTGTTTCCCTGCTGTTTTGGGCAGCTACCTGCTTTGCTTGCACCCAGAGCCAGCTCTGATGGAGCTCTTGTAAGATCTCCAGGTTGCTCTGTGTATGTGTGTCTCTCTTTCCTCTCCTTTTTTACCTTGGACTGATCTTTGCTGGTAGCCATCTTTTCATGATGTTTGAATCTCTGGTGTAGAGCTAAACTCTTCTGCTGTGACAAGGCATATGTCAGAGATGTGGGAATCTTGAACATAAATGACTTTTTAATTGTATGACTCCACATAGCCCATTGCTGAAAGATGTGGTGGGCAAGAGAGAGCAATACTTTACAGACCAAACACAGATACAAATATATGAGCCCTTTGTTCTCATTCCCCTGCCCTAAGGCAAGTAATACACTCAGGTCTGTGGACATTGAGCCTAATTTGATTGCACTTACCCCAGTGAAACTATATTGACTTCGGTGGAGACACTGCTTTCCACTGATTATAAATGAGAGCTAACTAGTTCTTCAGGCCAGTGGCTATTACCACTTGGGTTAAGAGCGGCACACAGCAGTGACGGCTGCCTGTTTGTCATCAGCTGAGAAATGTCTGCTTTGTGGGTATGTCTTTCAAGGCTCATTTTCCACCTTGGTGTGGAGGAATTTTGGCTAACGAGTTGTTTCGAGTTTCTTAGCATTTCTGCAGGAATGGTTTGATTAAAGTCCTGCCAGTAGCTCATACTTCAAGTGTGCAGACTCATTGCCTGCAGGAGTAACATGGAAATATTTCTGAGGGATTCTCTTCTCTAATAATCTGTTTTTTTTCAAGACTTTGACCTGTGCTCACTCTGTGTGAGATCAGACATCCCCATCTGTACTAAAGGGTCTTTGGTCCTCCCTGAGCTCTGTTGGCTCCCATCTGTTCCAGTCCCTGAGGTCCATCTGTGTGGATACACCTTGCTCCCTGCTTTTTAACCTTACAGTTTTATTTGAAGCCACCTCTTCAGGGTAACCTCAGAGATAACTCTGTAACTCCCCATTTGCAATTTTTCTGTGGAAAAAGCTGACCTGGACTCTTTCTGCCTGTCTGTAATGTCAGTGTTGTTTAATTCAATGAATTAGATTCTCAAGCTTTACGCTTACCAAGAGAAGCAGGGACCTTTTCTAGTATCCTTGGTGTGGACATAGGTATCCACACTTTTTCCTCACAGGCTTTAAGTTTTTTTTTTAACTTGCTGATTCCTGCAAGTAGGAAAGCTGAAAGCCTCCTGAGACAGTCTAGGCAATGTTTTTTGGAGATGCGATAGGTGAGGAAAATATTCTGCAGCTTTTGCATCTAGAGTCTCAAGAGCCACCTCTTATGCCTAGAAAACCTCTTACATGACCAAGCTTTGCAGCATGGATCTGTGAAGGTCCAAATACTGTAGCCCAGAAAATTGTTTTCTTTATGTATTTGCAGACTCTGGCCTTGGCATCTTGAAGGGTATGACCCTGATGATCCCTTCTGCTCTACCGACTCAAGCAGTCAACCAGAAACATATATAGAAAGGAATATTGTGTATCCTTGTGCCCACCTGCCCTGCACACTCTGTTCCACACCAGCCTGCTCCAGCTGCACATAAACAGCTTAGCAGTGAGTTAAGCTTTCCAGCTGACTACTGCTGGTTATAAACCTTGAGTTATTTTTCATGGTCAGACCTCCTGAAGCTGCTCTTGGTGTCTTACGTGGTGATGGAAGGAAGAAAACGCGTTGGAAGTTTCCTCAGAGGGAGTCAGTTGCTCCTCCTTATGGAGCCCTTATGGCTTTTAGGATAAAAGTCCTGACTGCTGCTGACCTGCCCCTGATTAGAGGGGCTACTCTGCATCCTCTGGAGCTCTTCCAGGAAGCAAAGCTTGAGCAAAGGCATGCACGTTGCTAAGGTAAAAAATGGAGGGGAACACAGACCACAGACTAATTTTTGGCAAATATAGATCAAAGTAGGACGAGGTAATAGTGCATATAATTCAATTCATGGACCTCTACAGCTATACCTCAAGTGAATTGATTGAAGTCAGCAAGAAGAAAAAGAATAAAGTCTACTAAAATGAAAATTACCTCTTGTTTTTCCCATCTTCCTGAGTTTTACATGGTGAACTTCTGTGTCTTTGGCCGATGCCTGAAGGAGAACTTTGCCTGTATCTCATCTCCCACAGAGAAGGTGGACTGGAAGAATGCATGGGGAAAGTGTTGCTGCTGTCTTACATGTCTGCTCTTCCCTAGCCAACCATTCCTGACTACTGCTGGCTGGGCAGACCTTAGATCTCACCTCTTCAGGTCTGTGACTTTACCACTGACTGAAGTTGGACAAGGCAATTAAAACTGACACTGGCAATACAGTAGGAAAAGAAAGTGGTAGGAAAGCAGTAGTAATAGTAGGAAGAATGGTTGAAGAGCAAGAGAGTAGTAACTTCTATAACTTTTTCTAGCAGAAATTGGGACTTTGTTGATGTTGATTAAATGATAGCAGGAAAATACTGGCCATGATGAGAGCTGAATTTTAAGTAAGAATGTCTACAGATACATGTTGTGGTCAAACCACCTGGTGTTTAGACTTCTTTATTATGCCAGGTTACAATGGCACAATCTTCTTCAGATCAGGTGTTTTGCTCTCTTTCTTTCCAGACCCAGTTTGCTTGCTCATACTGGTTGGGAGTGCATGTTGCAGTTAACTTAAAACTGCTGCCTCTTCTAGCCTGACCTCTGGAGCATACAGTCAAACAACTCGCGCAAACAGCTGCTGCATCTCTCCTCATGGTGGAAAAGCTCACCTTATGTTTTACCAGCCATGTTTATGGACATGAACACTGCCAGCTTATTCTCTTCTTGATTTGTATTTAGTTTCTCATCTGGAATTAAAACATAAGAAAGAAAATTTACCTGGACAGACCTGCTTGAGAGCAAAGCACCTGGGGTTTCTCTCTGACAACAGGCTGCTGCAGAAAAAGTTAGCTCCAAATCAAGCATCGATGTCAATGGTGCTCTATGGTGGACAAAAAGAGACCTCGGTGTTACCATGTGGTGTTGGTGTTTTCAGATTAAGACGGGGGGATTAAGGAATTTTACTCAGCAATTTGAGATGCTTTGTTAAGAATGGAGGCGATTTGAGCTGCTTTGTTCTCAAACCACATGCTAGTGAAAAAGCAAACAGGCACTTAATCCTGACAGACAGCAGAAGTTGACATCAGTTTGTCCCTGGAGAGGTGACCAGGAGTTCCCCATGCCTGGCTCAAATGGTTGTTCCTTTTTTTAGGAGCCTCATACCAATTCTCAAACACAGGGCTGCACACCTCCATGCATCATGCCTAACCACTGCAGGTCTCTGCAAAAGCCTTACACTCCCCAAGAAGGGTTAGCATTTAAACACATGCACAAGGTGCCAAAATGGTTACTGAATAGGGCTAAAATATGTTCTAACTTAAGGTCATGCCTTTAGTTTTTAAGAGGACTATGCCAAAAAAAAAAAAAAAAAAAAAGAGCTGATAATTTTCCTGTTTGGGACTTTGGCTGGTTTCCTGTTACAACAAAAAATATAGCAGCCGACATACAGACAGCTGAGTATATACATGCTTGCTTGTATGCTGCCCTCTGACACAAACATTAATGTCTTATATAGATCTCTGAGGTTCTTTTAAACATCTAGTTACATTTTAAGGTCATGTCCTCAGAGGTCATTGATGTAAGTGTATTTGTAGAAAGAAACAAACAGCTCATTGAATTTGGTTTCCCATTTTAACATACATCAGTTAAATTAAATACGCAATGTTATAATGTCTGGCAACAAACCCATTTTCTGATGTATAAAATTTGACTTTTCCCCCCTATGTTTGTCATAGCTAATATACGAAGATAAAGTGCATATACTATACTCTGCATATTTACTGAACTTTGGCAAGTCACTATAAGCCAGTACTCAAATCAAATTAGAACCACCCGATTTATAAAACACCCTTCTAAACTAATCTTATTATATTAAAAAGGAACTCTAGGCTGATACGAAACCAATCAATAACTTGGGCTTCCCACTGTGGACCAAATATCAACTATCCCTTTCTAATCTTTGTGTTTTGCCACCATTGCAAACCTGTTGTGAGAAGCTGCTCTGGTGCATTATTTAAATAAACAGTGTAAATTCACCCAAACAAGAATAATCTTGGTGTATGCTTATTTTCTCTGCAGGCACTGAGCATGAGGGGGGGTCTCAGTTTTGTAAAGGGATCTACTCCAGCTAATTTGATTGATCTTCCAATTTGTTTATATTCCATTTGTAGCATGTACTAAATTTTTTTTGGTGTGGCTTTGCAGTCACCTAACCTGTATGCCCCAGTTTTGGTGAAAGAATTACTTATATTGGGAAAGCAGGGTTGACCTTTGTTTAAATGCTTATATTCTGAAAAGATCTCCTATCTTCCTTCTGAAACTGCATTTGTTTGGGAATGGTCCATAATGTGTTCAGGGCTGTTGAAATGCTTTTTGCTCTTCCAAGTTTCCAGAGACCAATAGAAAAAATTAGTTAAGTTTGGGGGGATGGGAGGTACAAAGAAAAACTTGACACCCCCCACCTTTAAATTGTCAAATGGAAAATTTAATTGGTAATATATAACTTCAAGAGTCTTATTGGTACCACCATGCTGTTTACAAGGAATAACTAGTGATAACATTTATTCCTTGTAAACAGCATGAGAAACCTGGGAGTGGCATAGTAGGTTGTGAATAAGAGAATAGCAATTTACTAATTCCCTTTTAAAGACTAACAGAGTTCCCAAACACAGCTTTGGCACACTGCTTAATTCAGTTGCTCCATGCTTCTATGAAGGTTTATTGACTATATAAGGATCAAATAAGGGGTAAGCTGAAATCAGAAACACAGTATTCATTCATTTAACTCTGCTGTAGTAGAGCAAATTCAGGGTGACTCAAGGGACACAATGTCTTGTAAAACATATGTACTTAATATAAGGGTCATAAAACTTATTAAATTAAAAGCTAGGTTAAAAATAGGAAGAAAATTTATGCTGCTGTCTAAAATAGCAATAATTTCCCTTTGGCCTTTCCCTTTCCAACTAATATGGGTTCTAGCTTTAAAAAAAAAAAGTCAACTGGCAAAATCTTCATTCTTCATGAGTGTAAGTCACTCTACCAGGTGAATTGTATGACTAATAATATAGCACAATAAATAGAGAAGGGGGGTTGCTGCCAGCTGGGAGGATATATTGCATCATTGTTGACCACACATGAAAAACTGTAGGCATCCATTTATTATTTGGGAAGGAACAGTGGGTCACTCTTGGCCGATAGAGCACAACAGAAAACTTTTTGGCTATGAATTAAGGCTGAAAAAAAGCAAAAAATCCATTTCACTTCTCCACAAAGATGCCCTATTGTTGGTGCAATACTGGCCAGGATGCTCTTTCCCTGGTGATTCAATGATGGGAGGTATAAGAAGACCCTCTCATGTGAATGTTGAAGGGTTACTTGAGCAAGTGCTCCAGGGGTTGTCAGACACCAAGAATCCCCTCCTGTTCTTGACAGATGCATCAGCAAAACTGAAGTGCTTGGATGAAGTCAATGTAATTATCTTGCACTTCTGCAGAATGACAGCAGAATTTAGCTCCTTCGATCAAGGAAACCATTTTCTATTAGAGAGGTTGGAAGGGTGGGGTGGAAATAAAGCGTTGTGACCTAAATCCTCCTCTCTAACCTCTAAGTAATCAAAGTGATACTGGGCCATCCTTGACTCCTGACACGATCCAGACCATTCCTAGCTAAGAGCCCCTGTAATGTTTGCTCAATGGCATAAATTGTTAAGGAAGTATGTGAAAAGTTCAGGTGTGCTGGAATTTAATGCTTTTTCAGTTCCTTCTGGTCTCTGAAAGCACATCATCATGTTTTTTTCTGTTGCTTTCTGAATTAAAAGAAATAAATCCTGGAATGCTGAAATTGTTTACTTTTTAACTACCACTTTTTCTGTGTTGGTCAAGGTGAGCTTGTTCCTCACTCATGCCCATCTGTTTTGTTGCAGTTCCCCATCCCCTCTTGCCTTGCTGTTTGAGTGGGCACTCGTCAGGACAAAAGCCACCCTTTTTGGGGTGTTTTTGCATGATGGGATACACAACCAGCCTTGATTCCTATCCCCTGTGTGCTATGAACTTTTTTTTGCGTGCTTTTTAAACAGTTCTGTGCCCAAATCTGTCACCCATGACCTCATTAAGTTGCATTTAATCACACAGGGATGCCCATCAGGCCTAACCCCATCATTTCCTGAGGAATTTTCCCCTGATTTACTTAATAGCTCTCAAGTGCTAAGTGGGAGACCTCCGGGTGCTGCTCCCTGTGCATGTTGGGTTACTGGCATTTATACTGCATTTTAAATAAACAGTGTTTTGCAGGCATGCATCTTTTGAAAAATAAACTTCTGGGCAGCAGGAGCTAGTTCATATCAGAGCCAGATTGGTAGTGGTTCGGCTTTCTGCAGCAGATGGGAAGAAGTCAGGGTTTTTTGGAGGAGGAAAATAAGTTGTCATCCTTCCCCAAATAATAGCTAGGATTTCACAGCCCCCATGGAGAAGAAAAGCCTGAAGCCAAAGTGCTGGCTCTTTGTGGGGGTGCTTTGGGAAGGAGGGAATGGTAGCACCCCTGCAACAATGTGGTCCTGGGACACCTTAAATGGTGTCCCATGCTTACCATGATGTTCAGCTCCAGTGAGCATGGCTTTGTCTCTTCCTCACCCCTGTCTTCTGCTGGCGATGTGTTGGCCACATTGAAAAGCTTTCAGAGTGTTAAAGGCACCGCCCTTTTCCTGCCTATCCCGCCAGCTTGGTTGCCTACTCCACTGCCCATGGAAAGGTTTAACTTCTGGGATGGCAACCATGAAAAGGTGAGGGACGTTTATGTCCTCTTGGGCAAGGGCCTTCTGTGTGAGGCAATGCGTTTTTTCTCCCTAAATTGAGGGTGTTTTTAGCGAGGCAAAGGTAGAAAGGCTAATCATGGGTGTCGTCTTTGTAGGACTTTCTATGTGGTTATCATAAATCATTAGACACCGTTAGTAACAAGGCCCCTTTGACTGCAAGCCTCATGATAGGCTAACCAAGGGTGGACATGGGCAGTGGTGGTAGCTTGCTGAGACAGCAATGGGACAGCTAACCTCAAGGTCATTGCTGTTTCCCTATTAATACTGGGCTGGATTTGGGCTACCTGAGGTGGAACTGCCTTGCCAGGAGGAAAGCCTGAGCAAAGCTGCAAAGTGGTGTTTACAAAATGGTTGTCTGAGAAGTATGAGATGAAGATCCTTCACTCATGACCAGGTATGACTTTGTGCATATGTATAAAAATATATACATGTGTGTTTGTTGCCCAGTGGCTTGCTGCCACTTAACGGTATTTAAAGTGAGGCAGGCAGAAGGTTCTTCTACTTTTAGGATCACCACTGTATCCCAGTGTTGTTTCCTCAGTTTTTCATTTGATCTTCCACAAAAGACACTAAGCTTGGTAGCACAGTGTACAGCCAGTGATATTAATGCAGATATTTTACAGAAGGAAACACTTCCCTGCCACAGTGTCTTGCACATTATGTTACCTTCCTCTGAGAGAGCTCAGTTTGATGTCCAGCCTCTGAACAGCACCTTGTCCTGACATTTGCAGAAGGATGTATGTTAGAGCTGACCTTTCAATCCTGCTGATAGGATCACAACATATTCACCTGCACTGTGTTCAGGGCTGTTTCTTTCTCTTTTTCTCTGTTATGGGGCTGGGCCACTGTGATGGAGAACGGGAGCCCTCCACTATCTGCCACATTGCTGTCCTCTTTTAAACTATGGAGACAATTTTATTAGGTGAATGAGATGAAACAACTGGATGTTGTTTCATTCTCTTTGGTCCTTCTCAATAGCCAGCATTGTCTAAAATTGCTACTGAAGTCACGCCTGCCCTGCAGTACCTCAGGAGGAGGTTTGTAATGGTGGTTCTGGTGAAGCCAGGTGGGTGGTGTGGATGCTTTCATGTTTATCGTATCAGAGGCAGCATGTCAAAACAACGTGTTCAAACTTCTGAAAAGATGGTCCTTTGAGAGCCCTGGGGCTGGGCTACAATATGAATCATTTGTCCATGGGAAGGGTCACCAATTAATTAGCAGTTTTATTTAAAAAAAAATTAAACTAGCAGCCCTTCTGAAGTTTAAGCACATTGTTCATGGTGTAATTATAGATGAAATATTAGAGAAGTGGACTAATTACACACAATGCACTTGAGCCCAATTAAAATAGCATCTGCAGTGAACATAGGGGTATTCTCTTTCGCTAATAAGAAATACTTTCTTAACAACAGAAAATAAAATAGCTAAATTGGATATGCAGTTGAGATTATAAATATCCTATTAGCATATAAAATGAGGATTAACCTTATTTAATCACTGCTTGCTTGATCATCAAAAGTCATGTTTCACCTCTATAATGTAGCTGTATCCTCTCTGAAAAAAAAGCAGCATATTAATAAATTTAGCTAATTAGGTGTTTTTTTCTCATTTGCTCAGTGGAGCTGGTAGAACAAACCGGCTGCCCCTAACCACTCAGCTCTTCCTCATCTTATGTGAAGTTTAAGCTTATTTTCAGGCAAGACCTATTGGTGGAGATGTAGGGGTTATTGTATAGGTTAGTATATGGGGTTCTGGCCTGTATGGCTTGGTGGGAGCAATCATATCAAAGAGGACTTTTAGTTGTGAAGTTGATGGGGAGGAGTAAAGAGATGGAGAAGAAGAAAAGGACTTAAATTATGGATTTTATCCACTGCAAAGTAAAGCTCTGCCTAAGTATCACCATGCAAGGGCCCATTCTAATTTCAGCTCAGTGACTCAGGGGGTCGAGCTGACTTGGTTTACCATAGGTCTGTCACTGCTGGTGTCCCCAAAGCCAGCTGGCGCTCGGAGGATGCTGTGCTCCCGGCGCGGCAGGGAGAGGTGCTACCCGCCAGCTGGTGACCTGGCTGTGCGAAAGCTGGCCAAGGGGGCCGGAGCGGTGAATGAAACAGTCTGACCTCCAACCTTTTCTATAAATATTCAGCTGATCTCGTGTGCATAAAAGGAGAGCATCTCTAAGTGAGAAGAGGGCTTTGAATTGATTATTTTGGAGTATTTTTTGGCCATGCCCTGTAGGAAATAAGAGCTGTGGTATACTGCCTGCCGTATCTGAGGATCACTTGGCAGGTTTCAGGGCTGCTTTTATTTACAGAGCTGTTTTGCCTCTGGCTTCATCATGTTGCCCCTCCACTGGGTCTCCATGTGGCAGAAAATAGAGGCAAAGTAATGGTGGGGCAGGAGCAATCCTATGAAACGTGCACAGTTTGATATAAATCCAAGAAGCTCTGCTCCCTGGTTGTGTCCTGTTTCCATTAGCATCCACGTGAGCTTTCCTGGCATGAGGACCGGCGGCTGATAGCTTGCAGAAGCTGAGTTTTAAATGTGCATGTTGAAGTATTCCCAGAGGAAAGGCTTGAGCAATACCATCCTCGCTGGGCTGAAGCAGGGCCCTGCAGCACTGAGGGCATGTGCTCAATGGTAGCTGTAATATGGGGTCTTGGCTCCTTGGCTTAAGGTGAATTCCACCAATGACTCGCCTCAGCATCACCCCAGTCCAGGAACCATTTCAGCTTTGCTTTGACTGTGTGTGTGTGTTCGGCTTTGGTCCAAGTCTAGACCTTGATACAAAAAAAACCCAACCCAAAACACAACCCAAACTGAGCCCCAAACTATTCTCTCAAAATACTTGATACTGCAACACTTAAAATGAATAAAGCATTTGTCTCAGCCATAACAATTGTGCAAATAGGGATAGAGGCATAGAAAGTCCTGTATTTATTTGCAACTCCTCTTTGTGAATTGTCCCCACTGAGCTACACTGAAGCATTGGCTGGCCTCTGTCCTGACCCTGGGCAGAAGTGTGAATTTTCCCCTCACTTCCACAAATGTTAGTCAAGTGCAGCAAGGGGAGGGTGGTTTTATTTATCGTATTCAAGGATCCACAATTGGATGTTTCGCAACAAACTGGGCTCAGCCTGTGATTTACAGTAATGGGGAAGAGCACTCTGCTGGCATGGCCCTGGTGTTGCCAAGTCTTGTGATGGTTGCAATGATTTTTCCTTACTGCCACAGCGCCTGGAGCAAAGTGTTCATAAGCGTTTCAGGTTTTTTTGTTGTTGTTGGTAGTGGCAATGGAGGGCTTTGTTTTCTTGTATTAAGAGCAGCTTTCCATCCCTCAGGGCAGAACAAAAGAGCTTGGAAGCATGTTCTCCATGTCCCCACAAAGACTCAAAAGGCTGTAGGATTTTTTTTTTTTTTTTAAAGGATCCCCCAATTTGCTTTCACACAATTGGTTTAAGTCACTCTGGCATGAGTTCATTTCCTTTCTTGCCTGATTCATGGATGCTGGAGATGGGCAGTAGTACCAGAAGCAGCAGCTACCTCCGTGCAGCTCCTGCTGAGCTCTGCAGGGCAGGAGGTGGGGGGATGCTACTGAATAAGTTCTGCAGAGGGGTTTGGGCTGATGTGGTAGACATACACCTTTTTTTTTGCTGTTGTTCCTGTCTTTAAATCTTATTTACTACTTATTATTTTAGGATTTGATACCAGTTTTTCTCTTACCTGTTAGAACAGGGTTAAAGGAACCGAAGTGTGAACGTAGCTCGAAATATTAAAATCAAGCTCATGGTGGTCCAATTTGAGTTCTCTTCAAAACTCCCACTTCCAGTGACTCCTGGCAGTGGCACAGGCCACCTTCTTATTTCTAGCCTGCCACTTTGCTTTTGGTCCTAGAAATCACATTCAACTAAACCCTTCAGAGAAACACGGGAGGCAAATTGAAAGTGACTGGGAATAAAATAGACTTTGCCATGCCGGGGGGATTTGAGGTGGTGTACTGTCAAGGAGGGCTGTGGGTGAAGTGACTGAATCCAGAAACATATGGAGAATGGAAAGGTCTGCGGGTGATCATAACATCAAAAACACGAAATAAAGTCAGCTACCCATGGTAGAAATGCAAGATCAGGGACTCTGCTGCAAAGAAATGAAGGAAAATACAAAAGGGGATGTGAAACATTTTTTCTGGCTTTCATGGGTATTCGTACAGCAAGAAATCTCTCTTTGGGCTCCAGTTTTAAATTGTTTATGTTTTATTTCACTGCTGCTATACCCTTAAACCATGGTAATATTCCTGAACATAGGAAAGATAACTTGGGGGGGCTCTAGTTTCGGTGGCAGGAGAATTAAATGCTGCTTTCAGCGTAGCTGCAGCCAAAATTTCCCCCCCCCCCATCCTGAGCATCGATGCATTAGGCAGACTCAACATTAATAGCAGCTTCTTGCCTTGTAAAGAAGAGTTAAACCGAAACAAAGCTGGCAGTTGAGTTATCCACTTACATCCAATTAAGAGGAACTCTCAGCTCCTCATGAGTTGTTATTCCCTGCAAAGAGAGAAAGTTTGGAAAATGGAAAAAATCCCCAAGTGCCACAAAAATGTTAGGTTTGGGTCTGACCTCCCAACAAACAGCAGCTTCCCTTCAAAGAGATTATTCATCTCACTTCCCACTTAGCCATCAAAAATGAAGCGGCCAGATTTCCAGAAGCACTCAGCAGCTGGCACTCCCTTTGAGATCCTTTCTCCTACATGCTCAGACCTTGGAGCAAGAGGAGCTGCTGCCCCTTCTGTGCTTTAGGGGCGGGGGTGGAATTTGACCGCCTCATTAACATGCCTAAATTAGGCTTGGACTCATTTGCAAGCCTGGCCCTGGCCACTGTGGTTGGCGGTCACTTCTGATCATCCCCTCCAATTCTTCCAGGGAGGTTTACACAGAAATTCAGATTTGCCTTGGAGTTGCTATGTGATGGGCAAAGGGTCTATTGCAACACAGGGTTGTTTTTATGGGGGGGAAAAGCAGGAGCCAAGATGCTTTGGCAGTGGAGGGGGGAAGAATTGGTCTCTCCCGAGAAGATGAAAGGATTGGAGAGGAGGGGACTGACTTTCCGCAAGAGGAGAACAGGGCTCATCTTGCTGCCTCTGTGCTGTAATTCATGACTCGTTTTCGAGACCCATCGTACGATTTCTTCCATAACGGTGGGGAGGACTTGGTTAAATTGTAAATGAGTATTACTTCAAGTGCTCTGAGGAAATATGTTCTTTCCCCATAGAGCCCATACATTATTTCCACATAGTTACGGGGCCTCGCGTTTCCTGGAACTATCATCCAGACCTTAATTCTCCTCACATGACATCCCTTTAAAATTGTGAAGCTCTCTTAATCAACCTTTGTATCAGCGGCAAATTTGCAGTATGACCTAATTTGAAAGATGTCTCAAAGTGCTGACTCAAAGGGTTGGTGAATAAAGGCCAGTCATTGCTGCTGTGACAGTAATGCGATGCAAAACAAAATCGAGTTGCATCAGCTGAATGTTAGTTTGCAAAAAATATTAGTGATTGAAGCCACTTGCTGGTCATCTTTTATTTATACTTATGAGATTTATACTTTTTGGGGTCTGAAATGGCTCTAAAACCAACTTCTGGAGGAGAGGCACAAAGAGACTCTTTAATGGTGGAAAATCCCAGTTGGATCTATGCATCTAAGCTGCATCATTTGCACTTCATAATCTCCTCTCTTTTATAGAGCAGGAGGCAGACACATTATTTTAGAACTTTTATTAAAATATTTATACAGCAACAGATGAAAATTCTCATCCTAATATGTCACTTTGCATTTTTCGGTTACGTTCCAAGTCTTTATCTTTTTTCCTTCTCTAATTGAAATGCAGCCGATACTCCTTCATTCTCTGGATAAGTAACTGTCTTAAAATGACTAGCAATTACTTTGGGACTCAAAGAAATAAAAAGACAAGTGAGATTTGGGCCAGAAAGTTTATAGGGAAAAAAGTCCCTCAAAAAGCAAAAAAAGCTATGCCCCACCATAGTTTTATTTAACTTCTCAAAAAGAAAAAAATAGTATAAATTATTGAGCTTTTTGCTAGGATTTTATGGGAGCATTGTTTTCATTCTTTTTTTTTTTTTTAGCTTCTCTTTTTCATGCTTTCTTAAGGAATCTTCTTTGAGCTAGAAGAACCTGGCTAGAGAGGAGCAGAGTGCATTTCTTAGTCAGTTTGTCAAGTATTGGCTGCTAATTAACACTCAGAAGAGTTACTTAAGAATCAGGGGCCTAGGGATGAACCAACTCAGCAGGAAATATTTTTCCCTGTGCTTTTTTTTTAAAATTTTTTAAATTGAAATGTCAATAATGCAAATTGTCTAATATGTGCTGATAAAATGCCTATGACTTTGCACTGAAGTGGCTGAAAACCACACACACACACACACACAGAACAAGGGAGACAGGTCATTAATTTAAAATTTAGAGGACCAATAAGTTTTTGATAGCAATGGGTTACTGTGATAATGATTATTTAACTTGCTTCATGTTGGGTTAAGTATGTATGGCTATGTAAAGTGTAACGCCTTATTGAAGTGCGACAATGAGACTTTTGCCTCTGAAATGTTATATTCAAAGTGGGGAGGAGGAAAGCAGCAAGATTATAAAAAGCAGTTACTGCATGATAGCACATTTCAAGCAGTTGTGAAGCAGAAGCTGCTACAGTTAAAGAAGTAAATTTTGCTACTGCAGGAAAAAAACCCCATACAGAAGCCCAAAATACTTCTACATTTCCCCTCTGCTGCTTCTTAGGAGCTATTTTAGCATGGCTTTATTTATTGATGGTTGTGAACACAGAAAGGGGAGCATGGCTGTATGTTTTACCTTCCTGGTTATTGTCCTAATTCTTCTCATCCTTTTCTTGGTTTGGTTTGGTTTTGTTTTGTTTTATTTTGTTTTTGGTTTGGTTTGGGTTTTTTGGGGTTTTATTTTTTAAATTTATTTTTGAGGTGTGTACTTCCACAATAAGATACTGTGGGGTTTGGGGTTTGTTTGTGACTTTTGGGCTTGAAGGGACATATATTCAATAAAATACTGATCATTCTTTTTCAAGTAAAAGGCAACACCACTTCTAAGTAAGGAGAGCAAGCAAAAAAGAAAAAAAGCCAAGAATAGCAATAAATGTTTGATTCCCTGTAAATGATTTGCGGACCTTTTTTTACTCCATCATTCTTCAAGTACAGTACTGTTTGGGGTTTTTTTTATTTATTTCATCTTTCTAAAGGGATTGCACTGGCTAAACCCCCCATTTCGGGTTGTTAGTGCTTTATGTGGTGGATTCCTTAGCAGTAGTATGTAAGTGCTGCCATTTGTGAATATTTTGTGTCCTTCAGCCTTCCTAGGAAGGTGTAGGTAGAAATGCTCTAAACCTTGTAATAATTGCCTGTGGGAAGAGGATGGCAAAGTAATGGCTAACAATCTGTAAGCTAGCTGGAGTTTGGAGACAGATACTAAACATAATCTATCTATCTATCTATCTATCTATCTATCTATCTATCTATCTATCTATCTAAATATATATAAAAAAGATTTTTTTCCTAAAAAAGAAGTAAAAAAACAAAAAAAAAAAGCAATGAAAATTTATGACCTAAACATTCCTTCAGGGTCAAGCAATTTATCAAATTCTCTCACTTTCTGGTTTCAATTACACAGCTATTGTGGAAGGAACTTATTTTAGCAGGTTCATTTGCCTCAGTAGGGAATACAGGACTTTGGCCTAATGCTTCACCTTTAGTGCAGGCCATTTGAGCCTTAGAACAAATACCAATCATCACTCTTTGGGAAAAAAAAAAAAAATCTGCATCGGCGTGGCCTATTGGAATGGGGTTTCTGTCAAGGTAAACGGTTGTCGGCAATGACTGTGGTAGAGTGGCGATAAATCCCATTTTATTGCTGAAAAATTCCAGCTTCTCTCCATGCCTGACAGCTCCCCACATTCTCGTACCCATTTGGGCAATTTCTGCACTATGTCCATCTGGTTCTTATTACCTCTCAACCTGCCAGTGTCTGATCCAGAAAAAGTGCAGGTCAAAAGCAGGGGAAAGAAACCAAGGTGATGGACAAAACAGAAAGAGAGTGATTGAGAGATGGAGCCATGCTCTCTGTTCCTCCCTCCCCAGCTCCCCCCCCCCAATAGGTTTGAGGGCAATAAACAAATTTAAGGGAAGTTGCTAGCTTGATTATGAAGTTGCCAGCAATGTCCTTACAACAGAATATTAAGTAAGTAATAATCCACATACTCCAAACTTCTATAATGCCACCAAATATTTGACTTTTGCCCAGCACACTACTGACACCTGCCTGAATAAAACCTTTTAGGAGAAATGGGAAAAGTCAAGACTTCAAACCCTCGATTGTAGGAGGCCTGGTGTGCCCATTTCGTCTGCAGCCTTTTCCACTGCATGCCTTTGGTGTTCAGGAGGACAAGACTTGCCTCCAAAGGGTCGCTTTGGGGTTGCAAATTGTTGCAGGAGGTCAGCCAATGTACAATTTAATAGTAATTTGAAAAAAAAAAAAAAAGAAATAAAAGTTAGGCTAGCTTCTTGTGATAGAAAAGTGAACAGAAAGGAAAATCTTCATTTCCGTGCAAGTTTTTTGCACACTGCTGGATCCAGACTTACTTTAGGAAATTCAGTTTCTTCTCCAAACCCCCTAAAGTAAGTAGAGTGAATGTCTGGCCATTTTTTAGTTCAAAACCTAAACAAATTAGTCCAGGACAACTGTGTTAAACCAAAAAACCATGGGAACACTTCTCTCTTTGCTCTTATCCCAGCAAAAGCTGTATTGCATAGTATTTGTCAAGGACTCACTAGTGCCATTGGGAGACATGCCTTTATCCACCAAGTCAGCCTCTCCCTCTCCTCTCAAGGGAGCCTAGTGAGTTTAATTGCAATTACTGTATTTATTCAACCTTATATTCTACCCAAACCACCACTGGCTGAATCTTTTTCTTCAGTAGATGATTACTGCTCTAGACCTGTGGTCTTGTGTTAGCTTTACACTGCCTCTTCCCCGTTTCCTGAAGATGCAGGGGAAATTATACCCATCTTTTCAGAGCTGTCTTCTACCCCAAGATCTGACTGAATTCCCAACAGCAGGAAATTTGGAGTGGAGCGTGCCCTACAGTTTTCTTTGGTGCTCCTTGGTGAGCAGGGCTCTTGAGCATCCCATGGTGGGCATCCAATATACAGTAGGACATGCTGGTAGGTGTAATGGTCTGATCTAGCACCGCAAGGCTGGAAACTGTGATCGTGGTGTTATGTCAGGAGTTATGTCCCCGTGGTTTGCAGGAACCTGTTGGCTCCCAGAAGCTCAAGCTGGGGGTCCAGCAGTGAAACAACAAACGGGGGTACAGTTTCCAGTGGAGTTGCAGGGACATGTTGGCATTGAACCAGGAGATAGGACAGAAGATGAGTAGGAAGCAAAAGGTGGGGAGAGTTCAAGTTTTTACTCCAGAATAGGTCATCTAAAAATGTGACATTAAAATGTAACATCCAGCTCACCATCTGTCCTCGCAACTTCTCCATCCGCTGTTGGTGCATCCATTTAAAATAAGAATTTGGGGGGTGTTGCTTTGATGGGAAAACTCTTCCTCCCTGTTACCTTTTGGTGTCAGTAATGGCGCTGAGAAATCTGGCTGCCTATGGTTAGTATTTGTTTGCATTTGTCATGCATTATAGAATTAGATTTTTAAAAGTATTTTTTTCTGCATGTCTTTTTTTTTTATTCAGCTGAGGGAGGGACACTATGCAGACTTATATGCCAAGCTGTAAAAGCATGGTTTAAGATGCCTATGAAAGCCTTTGCTGGATGAACGGCTCTCAACAACCCTGGCTGATTTGCTTGCAGAGCCACTGAAAACAAAAGAGGCTGACGACAGGGGAAGCCCCAACTTCGACAATAAAAATATGTCAGCATGAAAATGGTTAATGGTGAGTATTATCGCTTCAAAGGAGCCCATTGGCTACCCCTAAAAGATGCCCTGCAATTGTTAAACTCATCAGATGCAACTACCCCTCCTCAGCTAGCCCTTACATTTGTCTGGCTAACAGTAAAAAAATACTATAATAAATCGGTAACATATGTTGCCAGACAAGAATAACTGATATAAATAAAGAGTCAAGAGACATAGCCCCTCAAGAACAATGTGTAAAGATTTAAACTTTCAATGTATTAGTTAAGCTAGGAACATTTTAGGAGTAACTTGAAAGCAGTGCACTGTTTGTTTATATCATTCCTCCCTTTTTCTTTTTTTTTTTTTCTTCAGATTGCATTTTAAATCAAAATGTTCTCCATGACTGACTGCTTTGCAGCACTAGGGTAAGTCCCATTTTTCCACAGCTTACACAAAAAATATGCCTGAGAAATCTATGCCAGAAAGGCATTTCATTGGGTTTTGGTTTAGGAAACAAACACGATGTTGTTGGGAAGACAGCCTCTTTTTTTTTTATTTTATTTTATTTTTTATCCAAATATATGAAATTGTGCATTTGCAAACAGAACTACTATCAAGAAAGCCAATTCTTCATGAAGCTGACAACTCTCCAAACTTGTAATAAATTAGCAGCAGCAAAAAAGAAAGTATAAACCAAATACGCTTTGAGACTTGACTGGATATTTTATTTATCTTTTTCTTTTATTGAGACATCCTTTGAAAAATGGCATAAAATAAATAGTTTTACAAAGCAACAATATAATCAATCTCTAAACGAGAAGATAAATCAAGGATTTCATTAACTGCTGGTAGCCAGTTTAAATTGTAGTCTTGTCCATAATGTCTATCTATCTATGTATGTCCAAGTTATATTAAAAACCTTTAAATGGCTTTGTAATATCAGCTACATCTAGCTATTATAATAATTAATGATACTGTTTTATAAATCAATATATGTATTCTTGATAAATTCATATCCAGTTAATGGTGTAATTTAAATAAAAAATTAATGTAATAAAGGACATACTGGAATAGGCAGGAAATCTTTAAAGGTTAAGAGGCAAATTTGTCTAAATTCTTTTCTTTGTACCTATTTTTTGAGAAAGCCTCCATTGAAATTCAGCTGATAGCAGGCTGGTTCTTCGGATCACACTCTCACCATTAGTTTTGTATTAACAGCACTTGGTGAGTTTTTACAGCCAAAGGAAAGGGGAAAGCTCCTTCAGTGAAATGAATACTTTCCTCCCTGGTTTCTCATCCTGCTGCAAAACTGCAAACAAAAAAGATCACTCCAGTGTTCGGCCAGAAACAGAAATGGTAAAAAGACTCTTTTTTAAAATCATTCCCTATTGATTCCGTATTTGTATTATTATAAGGGTATTTTGCTTATTCTATACAGTGTCATTAAAAAGGTAAAATATTAATATTTTGTTCCAGGCATGAAGTGCATTCAGAGGAGCGTGGAAACCCTGCAGACTGTTCAGTGTAATAAAAAGCTGTTCTTTATCTCTTGTTTTAAATACAGTTAAGCCCGTTTATTCAGCAAACACATCTAAGAGCAACTTGGAGGAAAAAAAAAAGAAGAAAATGCTGGAAATTGCCTTTTTATATTTGCAGTGGTGAGAAACTGTGGCTCTGTTCCTTTGCTTTTATTTATAGTCATAACCACAAAATGTATCTCTAACAATAACAGGGGATTTTAATAGGCAATATTAATTGTTCTTCCCCTAACTTTTGATCTTAAATGTTTCAAACAAAAGCCCACTGCCTGTTTATACACCGTATTTGTTTGAAGAATATCTTTTTGAAATGATGCAAAACATGACGCTTTGTCATCCATAATGACATGGTACAGAAATGTCATTTTAATCCATCGAGAGATTTTTATTTTTTGAGTTTTTTTTCTGAACATTGCTCTGCCTTATTTAGAGCAGCAGCGATCTGCACAGTTTCTTTTGACACTGATGGGTATTTCGAATCCCTTACACTGAGGGGAGGGGGGGGAGAAAAAGGAATTTGCTGCCAGTCACTGCAGCGATCCAGCTCCATAAGCCATTGCTTATTTGCTAAAAGTTTACATTTCAAATGAGCTTGAAATTTAAAGGTGGGTTATCTTGATGCAGGGGCTGCATTTAGGAATGGAGGGAGAAAATAGAGGGAGGACGATTACGCTCGCCTGTTAAAGTCTACCGGAATATTGGTAATATAGCCATTTAAAATGTATTTTGTTTTTCAGTGCAGCTAGGAGCAGGAGATACACAGCCATTCCTAGGAGGTTTAATTTAGGCTTTATAGGAAAAACATCAAATGGCAGCTTACAGTAACACACCGAAATGCATTACACATTTTAAATATCTTCATTTGGCAAGGCATGTTTTGGTTCCACCCCCCCCGGGATCACTAACGTGCCTCTCCCCAGACAAAGCAAGGACAAGCCCTATCCTTAAAAATTATCTGCCTTACAGATCACATTCCCAGGCATGTTCCCTGCTTTTTATTACCGTGGATAACCTCTTAATGCTATCACAATTTTATACTTGTTAAGTGGACATCTTCTGTATATTTAACTGCAAAAAAGTGACTTCAGTTTGGGGGGTGGGAGGAAGGAGAAATGCTTTGGGATGATTAGAAACATAAGTTTCTATCTTCTGTCACACCAGCCTATCAATTATTCAAAACCCTACTAAATTTAGATGTCTGTTCCTAAAACGTTGTTTGCACTCGTTCCCTGGGAAAATGGAGGCGGCTGATAATTTGGCTAAATTATGCGTTTGAGTCCAATGGTTACAAATGAAAGACTTGAATTCAGCAGATTTATTCGCTGCTGCTGAAATTTCTTGGCGGTGACGATTCGGACCAGCTACTTCAGAGAGCAAATCAAGGGGTGAGGCGGTGCCCGCAGGTATTTACATGGACCAAACCACATCGTTACAGCTCATAAAATGATGCATCGGTGACTCGGTGGGAGGTTTTGCCAATCGGATAGGGACTGGCTACAGGGAGCGAAGGGCTTAAAGCAGTCCCTGAGGAGCTTTGTGCCCCAGGTAGTCATTACCTGAGTGTAAAGACCCAAAACGGGGAAATTATTGCTATCATAAGATGAGCTGTGAAGGATGTGGGGTGGATGATGCCGGGTCAGGAAGGGTGTAATTGTACTTGCCCCAAACCTGCGTTTTGAGCATCCCTGGTGCAGCCCAGCTACTGCAATGGTGTAAGGTATCCCCCTTTCTCAGCAGTGTCAGGGTGTGATTGGCAGCAAGTCTCTGCCGAGCATGGGCGTCCTCCCATGCACGCCAGTCGCAGGACGTGAAGGGGGAGTATTTGTAACTTTTTTTTTTTTTAAAATAGATAAGCTCTGACAACGGCGCCTCTTTGCAAAGCCTTGTTAGCAGTGGTCCTTCGCAGCAGCAAACCAGCCTCCGCTTGGTTTGTCAGTGGCAGAACCTCCTTTCCTAGAGGAAATAATATGCCCATAGCAGGGGTAGAGGCAGAGGCATGCCTCCAACAACCCTGTGCATGGGGCATCACCCACTGCTGTACCAGGGGAGTTTCACAGTGCTGGGCACAAGAGCAAGAGAAGAGGATTTGCAAGAAATGCTGCCAACTATGCAAAAGAAAAAGATTAAAAAAATAAAATAAACCCCACCCAACAGAAACACCACACTTTCTCTTGCGATGACAGTTGGTAACTGCCAAAACACAGACAGTCTTAGGAAAAAAAAAAAGAATTTAATTTATATTTAGAAACCAAAACATTTCAGGCAAACAGAATGCAAATTGCACAAGCCCTTGTGCCATCTTTGCCCCCACCATGCTGTGTCTGAAGCTTCACCGCTAAGAAATGTATTTCCATTTTTACAACTCTGGCATAAAGGCAGGCAAGTGGGAATGGGGAGGAAAAAAAACAAACCAAAAAACCCAAAACAAAGGATGTGCGAGCGCTTTCATTTATTTTGATAATCCTCCTCCTGCTCCAGAGCGTTTTGCTGTCTTTGTCAAAGTGAATGACAACAATTTGGCCAACTCTCTCTGAGCTGCACTCAACAGTGACAGGCAAATTATCAGAGGCCCTGCTCTCCTTATTATCAGAGGAGAAGTCATCAGGAGGACGTGCGGAGGATCCCTCTCCCCTGTCACTATTTGTCAGTGGGACAAGGGCCACTGCTATGGGTAGCTGACAGGTAATTTCAACAATAACAATTACTCCTATTACTGGTGTCATAAACAATTCGCCCAAGGCATGACAATAACAAAGCTTTATAATTCAATGCCATATAAATAAATGCCAGCAGGTAACAAGTAATTTAGCTCCAATCAGGCCTTGGCCCTGGCATTAATATTGTTATTGCAAGAAAATAGAAAATTGAAAAAATTCAATATGTTAATGAATTAAGAGGGGTTCAAAGGCTAAGGGAGGGGAGGAATGATCTGGGGTGGGAGGAAAAAACCAAAAGCAAAAGAGGCAAAATCATGCTTTCAGAACCAGCACAATGCTTGCGTTCGTACAACCTTATAACTAGTTTTTGATATAAAACGTCGTCTTGCTATGCTGCCTTTCAGGTCAGGGCAAAATGCCTGCAGGAACCTGAATTGCACCCCTTGCCTCCACATACCACACTGCAAACAACATGCATGAAAAAACAAAAACTGAATTTAGCAGCTTTATTATAAACAGAATCATATATGAAATCTTATGCAAGACATAGATTTAACAAAGGTTAAAGGTTTATTTGCAGCTCCATTGCTTTATTATTCACTTCTTGCATTCCTTTAATCTTTTTTAAACAAGCTCTGCTAAATCATTGATTCTTATTAATCAAGAAGAAGGATTTTATTGTACTTTTTCTCTCCCCAAATTCCCTTCATAGGCCACAACACCACTAACCCTCCTGTGAAAATTATGATCGGCAGCAAACTAGCCAGAGTCCAATATTTCCAAGTCCAACTTCTTTATCAACACAATTTGCAATTTTACTATTTGTCCAGCAAGACAATGTGGCATCAGGCTGACAGCAGTAAAAGAATTTGAAAATCTCTAATTAGGAGAGCTGCGTAGCAATTAACGCATGTCAAATTTCACTTCATCAAGTGCCACTCTAATTTTCCCACTAAAAATTAATGGACTTTTGTGTGTGTGTGTGTGTGTGTGTGTGTGTCCCCTCAAGGCAATGTTGATTCAAATCTGCTCAAGATGCAGCGTTGCACAGCTAAGCATCTTCTTGATTACAACCCGCCACACTTCTAACTGCTTTCATTCTTACTGCCACAGATACTTTGTCAACAGTCAAATTACGCCATGCTGATAACAATGCATAATGGTCTTCCTCAAAGGAGGCTCCTGTCATGGAGCAGCCTTTCATAAAACCTGACCGGTTTCATCTCCGGGAAATAGATCTGGCTGAAAAAATGAAGTTTTTGTGGTTTCGGCATTGGTTGCAATGTAATTTTTTTTCTTTTTTTTTTTTTTTTTTCTTCTTCTCTTCCTCACGCTGTAATTTATTTATTTTTGAGCTCATCTGAAATTATGGCAGGGAACTGTTTGAAGGGCTATACAGAATGGAAAATGTTTATAGTTGCTGTTTGTACAGGCTTTGCTTAACCACTTTACTCCAAGACATTTTCAAGAGCAACATCCTCCTTCCAATACCACTCATTTCTTTTTTCTTTCTTTTTTTTTTTTTTTTTTCCTTAAGGTACAGGGCAGCATCCCACACTCTTTACATAAGCACAAGCCCCACTGACGTCAATGGGAGTTTTGCCGGAGCAAGGGCTGCGCGCCTTGGCCGGCTGCTATAAACACGTTGGGACTTTCTCTTTTAATGGATGGTATTTAGATTCTGTGCAGGGCTTGTTCAACATACACGTTTGCCAGAGCCCTCAAACATCGCGGGGCACACAAGACAAATTGCCTTTTTGTCAGAGCAGTGTGGAGGGCAGGAAAAAAGCACTGAGCTATCCCAGCGAGTTTTTACCTTCCATTCCCTGCTCCCCCCCTTTTTCTGGGAGATCAATAACAGCAAAGCCAGAGGGTGTCATGAGGCAGGATTTCCAACAAGTAGAAGCGGAGTTAATAAGAATAACATACTTCAAAGATTTTTTTTTTCTTCTTTTGCCTTTTTCAGGTTTAAATATGGTTGTCTGCTCACAAACTTGGGGAGAAGGGGGGGGTTAGTGCATGCAGCCCTGTCTGTCACTGGACTTACTGCTGCTAACCACCCCAATGATAAGGGCAGGGCATGTACTCCTTGGTGCGTGTGTGTCTGTGTATGCTATAATACAAAGCCAAAAAACACACGTTGCCTTTGATCTGAGCCATCTTTCCATCAATAACTTCTTGCCACAGATAAATGACCGATGTTGCAGCGCCAGGTAACGTGGGCCCTGCTCCACCCGATACTTTTCTATATCCTCCCCATTTATATCCACCCCCTCCCCTCCAGGCATTAACATTTGCAATTAACTCTCTCTGGCATATTTAGAAATGTGAGATTTGGGGTATGTGGTTACTGAGGTCTGGATGTTCTCCTCTTTGTGTCCTCCAGCTAGGATGAAGAAACGAGTCTTCCTCTAACGACACAGCCTGGTGCACGCGTGGTCCTCGAGCATCCCCAGACCGATGGCACGGCAGCCACTGGGCCTGCAGGTTAATACACGTGTAAGTGCACTTTTTTTCTTTCGTGTCCTTCCCTAAGATTTAAAATTTATAGTGCTGCTTTTAAACAAAGCAGAGATTATATACTTTGCCTCAACACCACCTCCTTTTCGGGGGGGTGGGGACGGACACGACGACGAAC
>JANZLQ010000086.1:18551565-18563790 GCA_026212715.1 Elanus axillaris | reverse complement strand
AGTTCTGACCATTCGATTGATCTCATCCCATCCCCTCCATTGCCCTCCTGTCTGTCGCTGGGTGGGAGGACCGGGGCCCCGGCGGGGAGAGCCCCACCAATGTGAGCCCTTGCACGAGGGGAGGGTGTTCCACCCTCTCCCCTCTGCCACAGTCCCCTCTCCCCTGCTCCCACACCTCCCACTGGCCAAATCCATTGTCTAGGCCAGGAGAAAGCTACCCCCTGCCCCTCACTCCCCCCCCAAAGAAAAAAAACCAAAAAAACCCCAGAAATGGGAGTTGTTTTCAGCAGGCTTCACAAGCCAAACTGGCTCCTAGGGGGGCTGGTGAGTGCCCTGACATGGAGGGAGCGTTGGGAGGAGATGTCCCTCTTGGCATCCCTCTTGGTGGGGCTTAAGGTTGGCTCCAACTTTTTGCCTCACTTCTCTCCATTGTCTTTTTTTTTCACAAACAGAAATACATCTGTGGCACTGGACGATTGAGCAAAACACCATCCCAGATCCCTCCCAGCCATCTGGGGGGACTGGAGCAAACAGACGAGACAGTCAATGCCACCAGTGTGAAGGAGGCGAGGGCAAGCCAGGGTGGAGGGGGTTGGATCGCCCTCTCTCTGCTGGCTGACACCATGGGTAAATCGCCTGCAATGGCAAAATCCTTGTGAAAACCTCTTCTGGCTCGAGCGGCAGGAGAGCTGGTTATGGGATTGGCATTGCCGAAGGAATGGCGGGCCAGCGAGGCGGTGAGCCAGGAGCTCCGTCTGCATCACAGCAGATATGGCGGTTAAGAATGAAGGTATCCACTTCTTTAAAAACAAAACTTAGGTTAGGAAGGAAAAAAAAAGTCCCCCGGAGTGATTCCCAAGGTAAACCTAAATATTTCTGGGTTTGCTCACCCCTGTGGGTTCAGTGTATGCTCTAGCTGCTCGACCCAGAGGGCTTTTCAAAGCGCTCTGCAAGCCTCCGTGCCAAAATAAATGTTACTTTACCATCAAGTAGGCAGAAGAATGAAAGCTGTAAGATGTGTGAGTGAGAAAAAAAGAGCCCAAACAGGAAAACCCCTTTCTTCTGATTTTAAAGTCCTGGATGATCAAGGCTGTTCTCCTCACTCTGATGTAATCAGTTTGCAGATACCCAAATACACATCCAGTCATGGAAAGTGCTCTCCCTTTGATTCCAGCAAAATCCTTTCTAATTCTCTTTAAATGTTCCAGGGCTTTTTGAAATGATTGCTATCAATGCCAACCAAATGCTTTAGATCTCGGGTTTTTTTTTTTTTTTGCCTGTCTTTAAATACTTGCCTTATTTTTATGCAGCCCAGTTACTGCTGTACATGGAAAAAGTATCTAGAAAAGAGATCTGGTTTGCTTTAGCCTTTATACCATATAGAATTAGACACTTTAACCTTCTTTGTATTTACTTAGTTGCTTTAATATGATTTCTGTAACTCCTATACTTTCTTTTTTTCCATATAACTTATTAATACAGTAGCCCATACACATCACATAGGTCAGTTTTTTATTACATTAGGCTCACCATAGCTATCTAATAAATAATAAATTACATTCCCCCTAAAAGAAGTTAAAACCCAGGATTGTTCAGGTGAGCATGGACCAAGTTTGTGAGGGTCCAGCTAAAAAAAAGGTAAGCTGGTTAAAACAATAGGCAAACTTGTTTAACTAGAAAATAACAGATCCCCTAAGGCAATAGAGCTGCAGCATTTACCACGGGTAGGAATGCTGCTGGATGGTCTGTTATTCTCTCTGTGCTCTTCAGTTGCTCTGAGGTGGGTATGTGACCATCATTCAGAGCTTTTTTCCATTGCTGTGATGCCTCTTCCAGCCCAACTTTAAGCAGGCCATGAGGTGGGATCTTCAAGAATCACAAAGCGCTCTCCAAATCCATGAGATTAAAGAGCAGCAAGATTCATGGCAGCTTTGGAATTTGTTATTCCTCTTTGTTTTTTCAGATTTTAGTTTTGGGTTTTTTTGGAACCAGTAGGTTAGGGGTTATTTTGCATTTTTCTGGAAACTGTTTTTCTCCTTTAATTACAAGGTGCCAGCAGCAGAATCTAGAAGAAAAAAACCCAACAAATATGTTACTCATAAAAGAAAGCCCTGATGCTTGCCACGTAGTTGGACATTTCACCTTGCAGTTAGCCATAAAATTTTACAGGTAAGTTAAACACATTGAGTGAGCAGATTTATTTTTTCCCCTAGCCATTTTATTCCATGCCTTTTGGTTCTTACCAGCTTTCATTGCAAGCCGATGTTGCTTCTTCACGCTATACACTGTTTGAATGAATGGTGTCCCAAACAGGACTGAGGGGATGAAGGCTCCTCTTATACCATGGTCCACCACCCCCCTTATGTCTTCATACAGGGACATGAGCAATATAGCTGGGAGCCCAGTGCAGCAGCCAAGGGCTGTGGCTGCTGGTGACTCTGCTCATGCCAAGGCATGGCCAACAGCTCCTGCAGCCACAAGGATGGTGCTGCTGCTTCTTCCATCTCTGTTTCTCCATTCAGTCTGCCCCCCTTGCAGAGCCATGGCCATGCAAGATTTCTCCCCAACATGAGCCCCTGTCCCTTGCTGCTGCTCTGATGTCCCACACACCCCTTCCCATGCATGATGTGGGGTGCCTGGCTCTGGACAACCCCCCCAGCTAAGCCCACCCCACCTCAGTGGGACTGCCTTGAGCGAGGGCGAGATCTCTAGCGCCTGCTCCCTTCTGCCCTTGGGCAGGTTTGTACAGATGTGTGCTGGGTTCCCAGCCCTGGTGTCAAGTTTAGAAAGAAAAACCTCTTCCAAGCTTCCTTCCCAATGGGATCATTTTTGTGGCTAATGTTCCTTCATGCACTATCTGTTATGCTATTATTAAAGCACAGCTTGCCGACAACTGGGGCAGAAATACGCTCCCCACACTGTGACGTTTCCTCTGCCTGACTTGGGAGCAGGAACCAGGCGGCTGGGGCTGAGGGTGGCTGCCTCTCGCCTGCTTTCCTCCAGATAAACTTTCTCTGTAGAATGAAAAATCGTCATTTGTGTTTCAGCAGACCATAAAAACCCCATCTGAAAACTCTTCAAGCCTTTTCCAAGTTGGAACCGCCTTGAAAGACTTCAGACCACATTGCCATATGGGTTAGTGGCATATGGTTTAATGCACGCTATGCTGCTGTTCCCGCACTGCTGCCACCCTTCCCTTCCATGATGGGACTAGCAATGATGCAGGGATGCATTCGTATAAGATGCTCCTTAACATCTCCTTGCACTTTCTCCAGTTCAACACTGCGGCTTTCTCCAGTCGTTCACCGTGGTTAAGCTCCCCAAAAGGTGGTGGACACTGCTTGTACCTCTAGGTACAGGCAGCTCAACACCTACAGAAACAAGCGTCCTCTTCCCCACTCTAACACGCACACATCTTTTTTTCCTCCTTGTCCAAAAACTTCCACAGGAAGCGTTTTGAGGCAAACAAAACATGTACTCTGTTTCAGCTGGGAAATTTTGCTTCATTTGTTTGTTGGAACCCAAAATATGTGATATTTTTCCTCCTCTTTCTTCTTGCTCTCATCACCACTTGGAGTGCTAGAATGAGAGACATTCAAGTTGGGGCAGAGGGGAAATTAACCTTTTAACTTTTAAGGTCCTGTTCCTCTCCTTCCCCACGCTCCCTTAATTTTACTCTGCGTTTCTCGCTCTGGAAAAAACATATATGAAACTCTATGAAACTACAATTGCCTCTCTGTGTGGTTTCAAAAGTAAACCCAAGTCTAATTGAAAAAGATGATGAAACACTTTATTTCGGAGGAAGGCAAGAGAAATTATTTTTCTCCTCTTTCAAATTCTTGCTTGGCTGTAGGGTTGGGTTTTTTGGATTTTTTTTTTGCTTGCCCAGTTAATTTTTGGAGTTAACACTGGTATTTAAAGACACTGAGCTGTCTGTCTGAGGTGTCCCTGCCCCAGTTTCATGATTTAGGCTGCAAAGCATTAGGGTTCCATGGCACTGATGTCCTCCAGGACCACAGCTGGCACAAAAGCCCATGTCACAATGACACCTGTGTGGACTAGGCAACATGAAAGTGCCAGTATACATTATACAGTGTGGGTATACATAGACATAGACAAACTGCATGTTAAAATCTCCCATCTGCCCTCAGTTTTTGCATTTCATCTGCTACAGGTATCAAAGTAGGGGTAAGTTTTGAAGAGGGGATTTAAAGAAAAGAAGGGCAGTAGCTTTATAGACCCAGCCAGCTTTTTGCAAAAGGCAGGAGCCATAGTTTTTCCTCATAGGCTGCAGAAGTGCTTGAAGAAAAGACCATCCAGCTGTGGGGTACAGCCCAAGTGGTGTCTTCCCTCTGCACCTCCTGCAGTGGAGATGTGGACAAGTGGGACCACCTGGCCTGAAAAAGAGAGGCTTTGGGGCTGTTCTAGGCTTTCCTTATCTTTCAAAGTTATTTTTTTCTGTGGCCTGTTTTTAATGGAGATTTTTACTTAACCAGAATCCCAAGTCTCTGCTGCAAGATGGTTCTGGTGGAAAATGTATAGCCTGCACCTGGTAGCAGAGGTTGTCACCAGGGGAGCACCTGGGCAACCCATCCTCAGACACCAAAAGCCAAGAGAATGCTAAGTGTGCTGGAATACAGTGCTGCTGGACTGTCATTGTGCCTTATCCCAAACTGTGCCACAATGTCATGGGTGAAGCTATGCTAGCCTTGAAAAAAGAGTAACCTTGTTTGTTTTTTTTTCCTTTTCATGAGCTAACATCTGTAACATCACACAGAAATTGCAGACCACAGTCCAGCTCCTCAAATTTTTGCCGTGAGCTGCTCAAATGTGGCAGGTAAATGGCCTGCATGAGCACAAGATGTTTATACCCAAGAGACTGAACACAATATTGATCTGAGAGAAACCTGTGCTTTGCAAGTCCAATTGTTCACATAAGTAATGTATGTGGATGTAAAGAAGATGGTGTAGCCAGACTGTGAAAAAGAATAAAGACTATGAGCCTTAATAGCAATAACAACAGCAACAACCTCCAGGAATCTTCATCAGCAGGACATCAAGGTGAAATGATGCCAGACAAATCTAGTCTACAGGGAAATTGTCTTTCAGGCAAGATTTCTGTTGAAGTTAAGTTGAAAACTGGCTGCTCTGACCAAGCCATATGACAGTTTTATTTAGGAAGATGACTTTGACTGTGCCCCAGATGGCCCTGAGCACCATGGGCGTCAGCAAGATGGCAACAATGTTCATGGGACAGGGCCTGAGGCTGGGATGTGCCATGGGGGAGGTGGGTGGGCAGCAGGGAAGATGGTCATGAAGCTCTTGGGGGAGTGAGAAAGACCCTCAGCTGGCTTCAGCACACTTGCTCCAGCCAAGGAGTAGCACAGTGGCACTACTACAGGTATTCAGCAATGGGAAAAACCCAGAAACCAAACATTCATGTTGAAAGGCAAGCAGGACATTGCAATTTCTCCCACCTCCCCCTTACTGGGCATGGAAAGCTGCTAACCAGGCAGCTATGTCCCACAGTTCTCCTTCTCCACTCATAATGAATAAACTTTTTTTGCACTTATATAAATAAAAACATACTTTGGCAGACAAACCACAAGCTAAAAATAAGACAATAAAAAAAAAATCCTTCCAAGGTTGTGTCTCACAGGTTAAGGACTTTGTGCATGTTCCACACATGAACCTTGCTGCTCATGTTTTGCACCGACATCCAAATGCCCTGTGTGAAGCTCTCCTGCTTCTTTTCCTCCCCTTTTCTTCCACTCTCCCCTTTATAAAATAATTTTTTTTGGTTTGGGCAAGAGGGAAGATGGGCCATCTTCCACTAAAATCTCCGTTGACCGCTGTGACTTGTGGTCGTGACAGTAGGCTCCCTGCCGCAGGCTCATGGCCACATCAGACGTCCCAGGATTGAGACCAATGGGAACTTCTGGACCATAGTTGCCTCCAGCTTTTTGCTGCAACAGGTCATCAACATGTTACCCTGCTCACAGGTAATACATGGCGCTGCGCTTGAACCTGACTGGAGTGCAGAGTTCCATGGCATAACACACAAGACATAAACAGGTGCTCTTCATTTTCAAAACCTTCAGAAGAGGCAGATCCTATGGGCTGAATGTCTCTTCATTTTCCACATATCAGTTTCCCCTCATCTTCATGCTGCCAATATACTTTCTTCTTCTATCTTATGCATATCCACTAAAAAAAAAAATGATCATGAGAGGGTCTATGTGGGTAATGCATCACTCCTTTAAAATTTATCAGATCTGAGATTAGAAAAGTGCCTTTTTTTCCTTACTAAAAGGGGATTTTTATATCAAGAGACACAAGGGTAATACTCACTGCATTGTAGCTTCAATCTTTTTTTTTTTTTTTCCCAACAATGGCGAAAAGATGTGATTTTTTTTTACAAGCGAATAGGAAGAAAAAGCCTGAACACACCCTGGGAACATGTTTAAGAAGTTGATTTATGTTTCATGCTGAGCCTTACACCTGCAGTTCAAGCAAAACTCAACTTTGCCACCCCACAGAGTCTAGTTTATTAGGTATCAAGGAGTCACAAGAAGCCATGTAATTAAAACTGTAATTAACTGGAAAAGGAAAGTGCCACCTGAGTTTTGAGAGGCTGTCAATTTTATTTCCATTACAGCTCTCCTTCTGCTTCTTTTGTCTATAGGGTGTTTTTTTTCCCCCATCTTGATAAGGGAGAACAAAGTTGTGTTATTTTTTTTCTTTTTGATAACTAAAGAAGCCACCAAATTCTCTTGCATGTTTACTCTTGGGAAAAAAATGAAGCCACTTAGTTTTGAGCTTGGACATGGGTTTCTTGCAGTAGCATTTGCAGCTGTGTTTGCCAACAGGTGTCAAGTGTGGTCCAGGCAGAAAAAAGCCCTGAAATGTCCTACCGGCAAAGGGTCAGCCGAGTTCAAAGCCCATTTGAACAAAACTTAATCAATGCCTTTTAGAAAGGGGATTGGCGGTGCCTTGTTAAAATGCATGACCTTGCTGCAGCAGGCAAGCCAAGCGCTGGGTGTCCCTGGATCTGGCACGTCCCTCCGAAGGCTGCTGGGTCCTGCCAGAGACCACCGCAGTATTTCTGCAGGCAGGACAAGGCCATACGCGGCAAGACAAAAACACATCTGGGAGAAATACGAGGCAACATGATGAACCTTGTCAACCAGAGAAACTAAAAGTGAAAAGGAGCCTGATCCCCTGGCAAAAAAAAAAAAAAAAAAAAAAAAAAAAAGTCTCTTGAAGATATGGATGGGACATGCTGTCATCCCTGTCCTCCCTCCCCCTAGTGCATTCTCCAGGAGCATTCTCCTGGTTGATCAGAAAGAGATGCTGGAATAAAGAGACAATTATTTAATAAGGTTTAAAGAAGCAAAGACTTAGGTTAGCTTGGTGCAGAGAAGAAAGTTGTAGTAAAGTATAGTTGAAGAATAAGTACCTAAAAGGGTAAAATGATGAGTACAAAGATAGGATCTATCTTAGAGGTCATTACAAGGGAGACTTATGAATATATATAAATTTTGTAGAGGAGATGTTTGCCTTAGACTGGTGCATGAAAGTGGGGATTGACATTCTTCCTTCTCCATTAACAGGTGACAAAACCCCAGCAAGTAAAATACCAGCCTTGAGAAGGAAAGGTATTATTGTAAAAAGCAATTTTCCCTCGGTCTCCCAAACAGCCCCAGCTTGCAAGGCAGAGGTCTTAGGACCCTCTGAATTTGAAGGCAGATCTCAATCAGCACTAATTTGGGGAAGTGAGCCGGAGGTACCCGCAGCAGATGACATGCAGGGCTCAGCTTCTTATTCAGCTACAAGTCAGCAGGGGCACCCCTTGACCATCTGTGGTCTATAAATTACAGTAACACCGGCACACACTGCTTGTAAATCACCAATGAACAGGCTTTACCTTATGACACACTACATGAACCCTGTTGGATATTCCAATAAACTCCCATAAACCATCTGATATAAACTCTGGATTATGTTTCTTTGGGGGGCAGGAGAAAAACCTGGACTTCTCTGCACTTGCACAAACTTCTTATGGGTGAAATGAAGAAGCAGCCTGAGCTGTGTTGTGTCTTTATGTGCCATGTTTTCTTATGAAAGAGATTTTTTTTCCCCACCACCATCATTATTACCTTATATATTTCACTTTCCAAAAGTGCACCAGCCTTGAGGTAAACAGGGTCATTGCTCTCCTGCAAAAAAAAGACACCTCTCATTTGAAAAATGCAATTTAACATGAGCCTGCATGACCTGTCTTCTATCCTCACTGCACCAAGCACAAGCTGATAACCGGGGAGGCTCACCCATGTCCTTTGCTTTTGGAGGAGCAAGAAGACCCAACCAATGACATCAAGACAGCCATACCCTCTACAAAGTGAAAAATATGCCACTATTTCTCACCACTTCTGCCTCCTGAGGGCTAGAGCTGAGGCTTGCTATCTCTAGGAGGTGGGCCATCCTGTAAGACCTCCTCACTTGCTTTCTCCCTGTGAAGTGGCTCTTTTGCCCCAGTCTGGTAACAGGGTGGAAGGCTCTGTGGTCTGACACACCATCAACCTCCCCCCACCCCGCCAGGAGATGCACTCCTGCCTCCCAACTTGGTTTGGGTAGCTCTTACCTGCCATGATGTTTGATGGAGGCCACGTCTACAAGGCGATACTATGAGCAGAAGTCTCAGCACATGGCCATGTGCTCCTCAGTACGTGGCTGGTTGGGGCCACAGATGCTGCTCCACTGAGAAGGTACTTGACTTCAAACTTTCTCCCAAGACCTGTCAAAGGACCACTTTTGATAATTATATTAGTAAGCCCTGCATCTAGCCTATCATCTGGGCAAAAAAACCTCCTGTAAAGTTAATTCAGATTGTGGAGGATATGCCAAGTAAACAATCTGATGAACGTTATTTGACCAGCTTTTTTGCTCACCATGAACAAATGTGGGCTATCATGTAGACAGCCAGCAATGGTTGTGTCATGACTCCTTGGCAAGTTCCTTAATCAAATTGGAAATCCCAACCCCTCTCAGGAGGCAGTGGGAGCCTTGTAGTCATCTTACTTGGACATAGCATAAGCTTCCTAAAGCAACATTATTTTTATCTGGGTTTCTTAAGGCTATAAGGGCTGGCTTCTCATCACGCTTTCTGTGGATGTATGGGCATGTGGGTGCACACCTGCATCAACACATGCTTTCAAACCCATTGGGTGACTGCAGTCAAACAGGACAGATATTCCCACCTCATGGAGACAGAGAAACAAGGCAACCATGGCTGTCTCCCATGATGACAAGGCAGTAAACTCAACTGTCTGTAGACATCAGAGAATCCACATCTGCAAGAGCAGCTCAAGGGAAAATACCCTTCCTGTTCTCTCTGGTCCTGTGCATCCAGTTAGTTAATTAATACTCATTAATACTGTTTTTTTTTTTTATTCCAACACAACTTTCAGGCTCCAGCCAAAATTAATGCTTCCTTGCCTAAGAGATACACACCAGAAAACATCTAGTCTAATCAGGAAAAAACAGGTAAAAGCAGTGAGTATGTTCTCTGGAGATACCAGGACCACCAGCATTGCATGATCCCAGTGTTACCCAGCAAGACTGCACCTGACTGAAACGCTTTGAACAATCTCAGGAGTGGTTTTTAACTCACCAGAAATGCACATTCAAAGCATTTACTGAATCTAGGTTGAGCCTCTCTAGTTAGTTTAGTTTCAGGAAAAAAAAAAGTGAATAAAATAAAATTGATATTTTAGTCTATTTTACTCAGAAAAAACCCCCACCTTTTTGAATGTTACTTTAAATTTTCCTGGGGGAAAAAAAGCATAGTTTAAAATATAAACATAACTCATCCATGTCAGCTCAGACAAATACCCTGTGATTTTTTTGGGCAGGGAATTTTTGCTTTGTGAACTTTTTAAATTGGAGGTAATGTACAAGGAACATCTTTGCAGAGCTTCTCCACCCAGCAAGTGAACCAAACCCCCTGCTTCTCACAGCGAGGCAGTGGGAAGTCCCAGATCAGGTCTGGGTATCACAGCACCAACCACTGAGCTCATCCATGAAGATCCCCCCACTTCCCAGCCATTCAGCCTCCTCCTCTACCTTTCCACTGCCCTCTCCATCCATCGTCTCTGTGCACTCTGACAAGAAGAAGTGATAGTGCTATTTCTGGTTTTTAACAAGATTTGGAAAGCATTCAAGTGCCTGACTAAGTGGTTGAGAAACAAGGAAGCAGAAGGATGTTTTGGCATCTTGCGATGTGTGCATGAAGAGCATAGACACAAACACATTGAATGCACATACTGTAAAACAAGATTACAAGGAGAGTATGAACTAATAAAAGCCTATCAAAACATCATGGTTGCTATTGCTGCTTGCGCGCATGCCTACATATTAAAATAACAAACTATTTCACGTGAAAGTGCAGTTTGAACATGACTGATTGCAGATATAACTTTCAGCAACCTTTAAATACATAACGCCATCCTGTAATTAATGTAGCCTATCCTGAAATTTGAGGGATTTATTGATACTGGCAAAAACATTTGCAAATAACTTGGGGAAGTTCATGACATACCTTCTATCTCAAGGGATTTCATTCATTTTTCCCCTTTTTTTTTCCAGCTACCATCAATAAATTCATTCAGAGCCCTTACCATACAACAACAAATGCAGTTGGAAATCCTCAGTAGAAAGTTTGAAGAAAGTACCAACGTGGAGAAAGAGCCTCGTTGTGTTTTTATTTGTTTTGTTCTCTTTCACTTACAGTGAAATATATATAACCATGTCCAAGGGGATTGCTTTCAAGGTCTGCAGTGAAAAAAAAGCAAAAGCAGGCCATAGGCAAAGAAAGCTGCAAAAGGATTTTACCCAAATTCTTCAGGAAAAAAGATTGCCAAACTGTTAGCTCCTGCCCAAGCACAAGGTAGGCTGCCAGCACTGAAATGTTACATATCAGTACAGACCAGGCACACATGTATAGAGAGGTTACATCTTTTATAAGGCCAGCTGATACACTTTGGGGAAAAAAAAAAAAAGTTTCAACACAGCCCTTTCCTGGAGGAATGAATGTGTCAACACCCTCGGCTTGGGAAAGGTGCTGGTTTGTTGCATGGCCAAGAAGAGACAAATCACAACATTGTGGTGCATGTTCCTCACATTCTACAATCACTACAATTATGAAACTTGGCCATCACCCTCCAGACACATATTTAAAATTTATGCACTAATGAAGACAAGAAATATCCCATCGTTTTGCTAGGAGAGGCTTTCCATACCCGAGGTCTGCACAATGCCAGCACACGGTCACAGCATCCAGAGCATCAGATGGCAGGTTATTTTGCTGTTACAAAGTTGCATCTAAGTAGGTTAGTGGAGGGGACTGGCACATTTTCCCTCTCACTTGATCTTCACGTTCCTGCATTGTTTCTCTAAATGTTGTAAAGCATTTCTGGTGTGGGACTATATCACCAGAGGGTATTTTGCCTTTGAGTGCATATATCTGTACACACTTACATACATGGGATTAAAGATGGTAAGACAAAAGAATAACATATATTTTAGAAAATGGTTCATTTTTTTTGTTTTTAATCTTTTTTTTTATCTTTCTTTCTCGGGCCTAAATCTGAAGTACTGATGGCACATGACAAGCGATCAGCCATTTGTACAAAAAAAAGGGCAACAATACCTGAGAAATACTCCAAGATGTGCTTCTGAGCTACTTGTTTCATTGACTTGGATGCATCAGCTATATTTCAAACAGCAAGCAGAGCCAGGCTGGGGTACAAATGGCTGCATATAAAATACTGGGGGGTGCCTCAGCCCTCCCCATGGCTTCTCCACCCCCCCACTTGCTTCCCACTGTACCACATCAAGCACCTCAATGTTTCCTCACGCTTTACTCTCCTACATCCTCAAACATTTCCAATAAAGCAATCTCTCCAAGTCAGTGTCCACAAGCCCCTTCTCCAGTAAACTGGGGCTTTATTTTGGGGGCATAAAGAGCCATTTTAGGTTCTACCATGCTGTGATTCCTACTACCTGTAGGGAGAGAGAAAGTAGGTGCCAGCTAATTGAAAAAGGGCACTTTTCCCCTCCAAGAGAAAGGAGGAAGAAACTGTGCACCAGGAATATAAGTGCTCCTCGCTGACTCCTGTCTGGCTGTGATGGGGACGGGATGACCAATCGAAACCGCATCCCTCT
>JANZLQ010000086.1:18513755-18545509 GCA_026212715.1 Elanus axillaris | reverse complement strand
CTCCCCGAGACAGCAATTCTTGAGCAAAGCCCAGCAACTTAATTTGCAGGTTAAAACCCTCTGCCCTGGCTTTGCACTGGAATAAAGCAGCATTCACACCTGAGCTTTGGTGGCCTTTGCTGGCCTGTCTAGGCAATGAAGTTCCCAAACAGCGGCTGCACAGGCTCTCTCCAAGCCTCCCAGACTCTCCTCCAGAATCCAGCACATAACAGGGAGTATTTTCAGTGCTAGGGACACGACTTACAATTGGATTTGGGATCTTAAAGGCTCAGATGCTTCACAAAATTCCCCTTTGCTTGCAGAAGTCAGGTAGAAAGTGCATTCATATCCACATACAGTGGCTGACAGAAGGGTGATAAGAGGCACTCACTGTTGCTAGATATTCCAGTACCTTGGGCAAAAAGCAGCTGTACTCTGAAACTGAGGGCTTCTCATTCCAGCGCTACAGCTCACATGCTCCTGCAGTCAAGGGGATTTCTATATAAAATGTATCAATTTTAATTCTGACCTTTGCTAACTTCCCACTGCTTGGTTTTTTGCACCCTCAGCATTCCTTCAATTTGGGAGTATGAAATATATACAAACATGTAACCATCTACCGCACACCAAAATTTTGATAAACATACATTTTTTTTTTACCTCACCTAAGGCTCTTCTTGCAATCGAATGAAGGCGAACAAAATATTTTGACGTCTTGAAATACATTCTCTTTTCCAGGAGGGCAAATAAATAGACCTGACATAAAATAATGTCATAACAATCAGCAACTACAACTCAATTCTCGCTGCTGTAACTTGAAACTTGTAAGAGAAGGTTAAAGTAACCCAAGTCTGAATTCCTGGCCACTAAAAAAGCATCCGCTCCTTTTGTGTTGGGTTTTTCTGTATGGCTGATCCTATCTGGGGTAACCTGTGAGCTAAGTAAAAGAGCAAAGTATTTTCAAAAAATGCTTAAGGAAATTTGACAACTGGAAATTGGCCTTGTTGACTGCAGCCAAGCAATAAGTAACTGGAGCAGGCAGAATTGCAGACCAAGGAAGGGTGCTTGGACTCCAAGGCAAGAAGAAAATCAAGCCCCTTTCAGAAGAAATCCAGTTACCAGGGGAAAACCAGGAGTCTGCAAAAAGATAACGGGCTTGAGAAGAGCGATGAGGAGCCTGGGGAAGAAGCCCAGGCTGCCAGAGAAAAAAGTTGAGCAGTTGAAGAAAGGCTTGGAGAACTTAAAAAGAGAGGCCTGGGGCTAATCTTTCTGCTGGTTTATTTCCCCCCCCTGTTTATTTATTTGCTACAAGTCAGGTTTTGGAGCAATTAGTAAAATATCATGCAAATATTCCCTGTGTGACTGCACATGAATAACTTTAATTTCGCTAAACATTTGTCTAGTCATTCTGAAATACATCTGCTGTTTGTATTAAGATAATCTGCTAAAATATTGGGAAGTAAATTACAGTTTTTATAAGATATTTATGAAACAACTTCTTATTTGTATATTAAATATCTCTGACTATCATGGCCTGTCTTTTTGGCTGACGTCTGCCTTCCCCAGGAGCATCCAGCCCTGTTTCAATTACAGGCTGGGCTGAGTACCATCTTGTGGAAAAGCTCCAACTGGCTGGGAACGGCACAGCGTACACTCGTAACAGGCTGAGGGAATAGTACCACATCTGCCAGCAGCCTATAACAGAAAAAACCCCAACCCCCAAAACAAAATACAAGGTTGCACATGCATAAAGCGCTTGGTATTTGCAGATATTCTGGCATGACACCGCCCGCAGGAGCATGTGTTGCTCTGCGCGAACAGGGTGCTGCAGTAGATGCCCCATACGGAGAGACAAAGATAAGGCTTGGAGGCTGCTTCCAGTCCCTGCTTGGTGGCCACACACTATACCGGGAAGTAAACGAAAAGCATTTTTGACTGTTTTGTCCACTCGGGGTTGTCCCATTCTCTTCGCATGCAGAGAAGTCTTAAGGGGTTGGGGAGAGATGCGTTGGTGAGTATTGCCACAGCCCTGATGAGCTCATGTGTAGCCCTGTTTCCAAGTTTTCAAAGGAGATGCAGAAAATCGGGTCACTTTCCAGTGCTGACGGTTGGGGCAGCATCAGTAACAATAACCCTAAGGGCTGTGCCCTACAGGAGGGAGATGAGGTGGTTCAGGAAGGTGGAGGATGGAAAGCAAACAGATCTATGTGCTGGAAGAACTGGAGGATGTTGCTGCTATGCAGTTGGTGACATACCTGCACTAGCTTCAAGCATGGGTAGATAGAGCTGTGGGAGCTCAGGGTGGGCTATGAAACCTTCCTGAGATGCGGGTAAATCCTAGATCACTGCCATAGCTTGGTCTAGACAGGATCTGCATTGCTGGCAGCACCCACACCACTTCAGTTAAAGTTAGCGCATGTGTATCTGCATGAGCTCTAGCCATGTGAGCAGGGACACATCTATAATATTAAAGGTTATGCCTACATCCCTCTTAAAACCCAGCCTAGAGCACTCAGGAGTTGCCACGGTCCCACAGGCAATGTGTAGCTGGGCTGTGTGGGGTCTATGAAGCCACCAGGGAGTCTATTGATCCTTCAACCTTCTTTGACTATCTGGGACCCCATGTCCTTTCACAGATAGGCACCGGCTGCAGATTTCTTGTCCAGACACACAGTGCATATCGGGCTTGGCGGCTTTTGAGGGTTCAGTTCAGGGATGCTGGCTGTCGAGTTTGGGTGTGCAAATCACAGATTAGGTACTTCTGAGCTACCTTGCTTGCAGTGCCGCCTTCATGATTAGCATTGTCTAGCTTTACATTCTCTGTAAAGCAGCTCCGTCCCTAGTCCACAGGTTAAAATTGAATGCCCATTTTAAAAGTGCATGGGGTGAAATGAGAAGAGAGAAGAGGAAGCCCGAGGCACCAGGGTTTGCATTTAGATGAGCTAAATACTGGACAAAGAAGTCTGGGAGAGAGATGAGGAGACTGAAACAATTTAACACCACTTACCATCTTAAACCACAAATCCCTCTCTGGTTTGGTATTAACATTACCTACATGGAGTCCAGCTTAAAAAGTAATAAAAGGGTGGTATAAGCTGTCTCACCCTCCTCTTGCTTGTGGCCCACACAGCGCCCATACCACTGCCTGTACAGCCACACACTGCATTGGCCCAGGGACCCCCGAACCGATGTGACAGCAAGCGGAAGCAAGCAGGGGAGGGTGTGTTTCAGCATGGATCAGTCCCTCGATGCTCACAGCAAAATAGTAACAGTCTGGGGCTGCGTGGCCATGTTCACTCTGCCTTGTTGAGGTATATCAGTACCCACGCGCCATGCTGAGCCCTGCCTGCTGTCCCAGCATCACAGAGCCAAGGGCTCTGGCAGGAACCACACCGGCAATTGTGCAACCCTGTTCAGCTGCAGATTTCCTCTGGCACCACCAGCACAATAGCGGGCCTGTTGGCAAACAGGAATTGTTTCCCCACCACAATAGGGATCGGGATGAAATCATTCCCTGATACCAGGCAGCCTCGACGTGCCTTCTCCGCTCCCCACCCCAGTTTAGATGGTAGTGCCTTCCTGCTCCCCGTGGGCTTTTGAGTCCCTCAGAAAATGCCAACACAATAAAACAAAATAATAATGGAATCCATATAAGGCTTGATGTCTTCATTGCTCCTTAGAAAAAGTGCCAAGGGAGCTTCGTCTGAATAGGGGCAGCAGGTTCCCAGCATTGGCAAGGATTTTGTAAGAGGAGGAAAGAACATCTTTCAAGCTCCAGTTGCCAGTATCCATCTTGCCCATCCTCAGCTGCATACCTCCAGCGGAAAGAAATAGGTGGTTGTGGGAGATGAATCCTCAGGTCTGGCAGATATATATGGAGTTAAGCTCATCTCAACATGGAGGGGCTGCGTGGGAAGGGAGATGACTGCTGACAGTCCCACCGGGAAGGCTTTGGCCAGGGCTGGCCCGCTCCCAGCATCCCCCTTCCCGGTGGCATCAGGGACTGTCGGGCTCTCGCAGAACATTTTGTGGTCAGGGTAATTGCATTGTGTTGTCTTAAAACTGCCGAGGCGTGGCCCTAAATAAAACCAGACCCCCGGCCTCACTCCAAGTTCAGCAGCCCCCAGCTCCCTGCGCGTACACGTTGTCTGAGGCACAGCCCCGTCCAGCCTCCCTGCTCTGCCTTCATTTCAGTCGCATGCTTATTAATGAATTTGTAACTGCATGGGGGAAAAAAGATAAGCATATGATTCAGGACAAATATATATATATCATGAATACATACGTCATGAATACACATGCATACACACACACTTTCTCCCTCCCTCTCTCTCTCTCCTATCTATCTATATTTTTTGGTCAATGGTGTCCTGCATCATTTAATTATTTGTGCTGGGAGTGCCAAAGGAACCTACCATTTATTTATACAGTTAAATCAGCTGCAGATGTGTGTGTGCTTTTTCCTTCATGCTTTCTTTCCTTCGGTGTTGGCATTTCTGACATCTCCAGGTTTTTTTTTTCCTCTCTCATTCAGCAAGGGCATCTGAAAAGCATTGGGAAATGGCCTACTGCTCCCTCCCTGGTCCTGCCTGCAGGGGCAAGCATCCCACATTGCTCTCCCAGGGCTGTGCCTTCCTGCTGCCCCAAAGCATGGGCTTGACAAATTAAGACCTCAAACACCAGGAACTGAGCGGAAAAGGAAAGTTTATTGTGCTGCACGGGCCCAGGAGAGCTCCTCTGGTGAAGGAACCATCACAGCTGAGACCCTGCAGCTCATTGCACCCATGAGCATGCGCCGGAGGAGCCAACTACCACAGGGAAGGAGCACCACACTGGTTTCTGAGAAGGTCAGCATAAGTTTGGTCCCTACTAACAAGCTGCCCCTCTCAGTTTTTTTGAGCCCATAAGACATTGTAAGTGACCTCTCTTTTTCATCTTTGGGGGGAGGGACAGTATGGAACACAAGCCTGAGCTGGGCTTTGGCAAAAGCTGCTGCCTTGGAGGGCTCTGCCCAGGCTGTCGCTGCGACTTGCTTGCAACAGCCTTGTTTGGTGGTTTGGGTTTCCCCAAAAAACCCAACATTCCCACAAAAACCAGGCTCAGCATTAGCTTTCAGCATTAGGCAGGTGACACAGCCGAAGTCAGAGATGCCTATTTGATTTTCAGAAGCACTATCAATTTTCTCATGATTCCCCCCCCCCCCCCATTGTTATGTTTCTTTTCTTGAGTGAAATTCAGCAGTGCGGGGCACCAGCCGCTCCAAGCATTATGCCAATGATTGCCAGCAGAAATCAGGACAAATATCACCCTACCCCTTTTGGCAGGAGGAGGCAAACTCTGCTTTACCTGGAAGACAGTCATCAAGGCTTAGTAGCCCCAGGAAGCAACTTCACGCTGCAGTCAGAAAATGCACTTCAGATTCTTTTGGCAGGAGACTGATGTTTCCTAATATCTCTCTGGATGCTTAAATGATGTGATAATAAGCGTATTAGAAGCGTTTAGGAGATAGGACTATTAGCAAATGATGATTCATTTTTAAACTTTCAAACATATCTAAAGCTGATGTTCACATGTTGAAAACCTGCTCACTGTCAGAGAACTGAAGGGTGAGCAATGCCGTGGTTGTTGGGTGCTGGCTGCACCCCTAGGGCTGCTCCTGACAGCCCCTTCTATCCTACTGAGGCAGCCTGGCCACTTTTTAAAGCCAAAGACCATCACTCCAAGGACATTTCCAAGCACCACTTGCAGAAATCCTCATGGGGAAGCTGGTCACACTGCCACTGAGGCAGTCTCTTTAAATTCACCCACATATGAGGAGAACTTGGTTACTCTGATTGGTTTGTAACAATTACCCATTATGAACATTATATAATCTCACTCATCCTATATTATCTGGAAAGGTACAATACCTATAAACCCATTTCATATATACATTTGTATATATATGCAAAACCTCAACATTTACTTAAATATGTATATTATATTTTGCTATTTATCTACCTTATATAGATTTTTCTTTCTTTTTTGTTTTTTTATCTCATAAAAATGTATAGAAGCCTAAGCATATATATGCATATTTATGCATGCATACATGGGCATAGCATATATATTCAATAATATGCAGTGTGTCTATAAATCTACATGTACACATATATGCATATAAGTATATACAGATTTACACATGTATATATATGTATGTATGTGTGTGTATCTACCTACCTATCTATATGTATGGGCACACACTGGGCGTATAAAGACGACTGACTACCAGAACACTGTTCCAAAGCACACTGAGTCCCATGATACAGACTACGAGGCTTCGCAACAGCTCCCAGGCTAGACATGTAAGCAAGTCCAGTTAGCATAACAGCACTCTCTCTCTTACACATTATGAGCCGCTTTCATTAAAATTCAATACTTCTTTTAAGAGGCTTTCTTGCAGCCACTGCTCACAAGCCCAGTTTCTCTCCTGCTCTCAGTAAAGTGATCCTCCTCACTGCCTGGCTGCCAACTCCTCCTGGGGCAAGGGCAGCGTAACCAGACCAGATTTGGTTAGCTGGTAGAAAGCACTGATTGCTGGCTTTATTGCCATTGAACTGGCATACCCAGAAGACCTGAAATATTTTGAAAAGTATCTCTAAATTGACTTTTTATGCCTTACTCTCTAGCAGGCACATTGCAAACAGCATGCAGGTTCCCCAGCAGTTCATTGAGCCAGCTAAACTCTGTATTTTTTTGTGAGTTTTGAATGCATAAACCAGCTTGACCGATACCTGATGATGGCTTTGCTCTGCAGTGCTTTTGCACCTCCCCAGCATGGCTGTGCCCGCCGAAGGGCTGTGTTCCGGCTGTGCTCCTCGCTGCCGGGAAAAGCGCTGGAGGCTACCGGGTAAAGGGGCCCAGACCACAGTGCTGCAAGGCACCACAGTGCCATTTTGAATTAAAATATTTATTCCTGACATTTTGTGAGAGGGGAAGGGAAAAAAAAACAACCAGAAAAAAAGAAAAAGCTGGCTGTAATTCAAAGTCTCTGCAAAGTCACTGGGAATCTTCCAAAAGACTTCAGTGAGAGCAGGATTAGCTTCCCCCATATATACATAAAATGTGTTGTCTTTTGCATATCAAAGTGGTGAAGCCTCTCTTCTCTTCAGCTATTGCTTTTAAGTGTGCTATAAACAGAGCCTTATCTGTCCAGAAAAAAAAGGCTTTGACAAGGAAGACTAGCTCAGATGCTGAGGCAAACTTGGCCACGTTCCTGCAGTGAGAGCAATGCCAATAAAGATGTGGGCTGGTCTCTAGATGCTGTTGATAACGTGATTTGGATGGTTGTTCGAAAACTCTCACTATGTCCCTGTTGTTATTTACACTAATAAACCCTTCAACCTCCCCTCCCCTCTGCCCTCACCCTCTCTCCCACATGTGCAATGACAGCATATCGCAGCCAGGGTGTGATGGGCTGAGATGGTTCAGTATTTCTCCCAGTCACAGTAGCAGACACTGAAGAATCTACAAAAGCAAGAAAAATTAAGTCAGCAAAAGGAAAACTTCCCAAGCCATGGTGCTTGTTGAACTGAGCAGCTTCACTCAACTCCACTTCTTCAAATTCCACTTTCATCTCCCTTCTATTCTCCTTAAATTCAGACAAGTTGCTGTAGACCAGATATGACTTAACCTACCATGTAATTTCTGCGGATTTTTCTGCAGCCCTCCTTTCTTCTGTGGAGTTGAACACTGATGCCTGTGTATCCCATTAATACATTAAATCTGTTGGAAATTTGGTCAATAACTAGGCTGGTGAGACAACCTAGTAAAAGGACCTAAGTGCAGCCAGGTCACCCACTGTATCACAAGCTTCTCGTGACCAGCAGGAGCAGAAATGATAAAAGCCAATGACCCCCATCCCCCAAATTCTCTTTTCTCAGCAATTTGAGCATATGTTGCTCCAGATACATGCAAGGAACCCGTATGCGGTGTCAGAAAAAGGCACATTTATGAAGCGGGGGTTTAGGATAGGATTGAACCAAAGAGAACCAGTGCTGGAGGGAGGTGAGGCCGCAGAGGTCTCGCTGGTCTGGCCATGATCAGGCTGCATGGTGGGTATCAACAGAGTGGTGAAATCAGAGCAGAAGATGCTTCCCCAAAAATGGCACTCATATATTCATATATAAATGAACACATATACACATATAAAACCCCACTGTGAATCTATGAAAACCCTAAGGATGCACATGGGCTGGTCTTCATTAGCATGTAGACAAAAAAAAACCCAAACGCTTCCTCATCTTGTTTGTGGACGCCGAAAAACATCATTTTTTTTGCAACTTCTTGAAATATTTTCAGCATGTGCTGGCCCAGCTTTCCTATGTGCCTAGGGAATTAAGGAAATACTGAAGACTGATGGAGCTGCTGGGGAGACCGGTGGCACAGTTATGCCCAGGCCAGCAAACAGAAGAGCATTTCCAGCATACACTGAAAATTCAGATTCTGTCCAAGTCTTTGGAGAGCAGATGTCAATTATGAATCACATGATTACTCTGCCATATTTTTCCTGGTTATGCTCATTGACTTAGATAAGGTATCATTTTTCACCTACAAAATATCTTGCATATACAATAAATAATACGCACCGTACCATAATAAATATTCAGTATATATGGTGTGTGCATTATAGTGGTCCTGGTAGAGTTATAGCAGAGCAGTCAAGGCTGAATTGGCATTTTCATTATAAAGGCTGATAATTCAAGATCACTAGCAAAAGACAATGAAATAACATCTGCTTGCATGCAAACAGCTTTTACAGAGGAGGTTTAAGGTCTTGATGCGAGCAGTTCTGCATGGAGGGCAGAAACGAGAGAGCTCCTGAGACACTGCCTCTCACTGTCAAAACTCTTCACCTGATTTTGTTCCTACTTGGATGGCAGTTGATGCTTTTCCTAAATCTTCAGCTTCTGGAGCCAGAAGATAATTGTGAGCATCAGTGTTCTCATAGGAGATATAAAGGAGTCTTTTCTAGTCTTTCTGCCATGATAGAATAGCTTGCGAAGGCAAACTCGGCACCTCGACAACCACAATACAGATGTGGTTAAATAGTCTTCTCTGCCACACTTGGACTTCTTGACACTGAGGAGGAGCAACACACGCTCAGCACTTGCTGAAGGTCAGGATGGTTTTGGTTGGGGCTGGTGCCAACCTCTCCCCATGGTACCAAGTTCAGTAACCGGCATCAGGTCTGCATCTGCTCCCTTACAGTGGCCCCCAGGGCTAGTTCAGGAGTGGCATGTTACATACATCCAAAGATCTGGCCTCTTTGTATGGAAAATTATTGTCTCTCTAACCACTGCAGCCTCTTCTACCTTCAATGTCATTTCTGCTGTAGCTTGTATGTGATGGCTTCACCAGAACTCAGTGAAATACTCCCGACTCAACCATATGACCAGCTTATACAAAGTCTTCACAGCTTTTTTGGCAGCCTCAGGCCAACATTCATATCTCTGCTCAGCTTCCCTCCAATGGCTGCGGCCAGCCCACCAGGTGGAGGTTTGCCCAGGAATGGCCTCATCTCAGCAGGAGGATTTTGGAGCACGGTCTGGAGATGCTCAAAATGGGATTGGCTGGACCCAGGCGAGCAGCTTTGCTGGTGGCTAGGAGGAGGCGGTGTTTTCCAGCAGAGGGTGTTAAAGAACAAGCGGGAGTTCTGGTGGTAGGTGGCAACCTCTTCTTTCAGCACAGCTGCTTGCAGAGGGCATATCTGTTTACACCTTGAACTAATCACAGTGACAACCAGCAGTGAAAAACCTGGATGTGGGGAAATCCATGGGAATTTTGCCCAGACTTTTCCCTTGAGCTGTTACACTTGTGGTTCAAACATATTTCTTCCAGTACGTGGCACCTTTCCCTCCAACAACGAAATTCATACAGATTTTTTAGCTCTACCCAGCAGGCACCTAAGCTTCTTCCCAGTCCTAGTGCAATAAAAGGACAGCAATACTGCAGGGTGTAAATACAGGTAAATGGAAGGGCCCACCTCTGACCATGTAACATCTCACTGCCTATCCCAACATGTCTAACAGGTGAGTTTGCCCCGGTTGTGTAATCCCCCCCTTTGCCAGCTAGCTCTGCATTGATGATAAGTATTATTCGCACATCGTTGCAGCCTCAGTTCAGCAACACTTTGAGCCTGTTTCCAAAAGAAGCTGTCACAAACAATAAACACCAAAGTAACCCCACTTCCATTTTAATTGTTTTCTCAAAATATCACTAGCAATTAGCCTATATTAGCAACAGATTGTTTGCAGTAGCTCATTCTCTGAGTCAAAACTGGTTTCTTTCCCTTTTACAATCACACAAAACATCTGAAACTAGAAAGTACCTAGGGTTTTTTTTCAGAGTCAGAATCAAGTAAACAACCAACATCACTTCTACAAAAGCCAATGTGTCTGGAAAATGCAGGAAAAAAATATGGGATGGCTGGAATTTGTTTTATGTTTACAAATTTATTGTGAAAGTTTTAAGAAAATACAGTGACAGCATTGCCTGCAGTACAGTAGGGAATGACAGTCAATAAATAAAACTAAAGGACTGTGCAATAAATAAATACAAGACTAATATAATATGCTTGTAGCGGGCTGATCAGTTTTAAATCCTCTGCCTAAGGCTGAATTTTACAATAAACAAACCACGCCTGTATGCTTTTCTCTATCAGTGCTGGGTGAGCCCATTAATTTATGGTTGGGCTCACCTTCTTCCCCACACATGCACTTTTTGCCCATCTCAGTTTTCTCCCCTTTTTTTAAAAAATAAATAGTCAAAACCGAAGTAGAGTACAACAATGCCCAGAGGTAAGGTACACCTATTCTCTTACTGACATGGCATCTAGGCTTTGCAAGACGTGCTGGGTCGGTAGAGCCACAACACATGTACACCTGCACTGATGGCAGCCAGCACCTTCGTTATTTCATAGACAGGCCCTTTGCTGAAGTAAGCTGTGCTGTGCATGTCAAAATGTGTCCTGTGCTGTCCCTGGGGAATTTTTTCTGAGGCCGGCTTAGCCAAGTGACCACACGTCTTTTTATTACCTGTGGTGGAAAACATTAGCCTTTTCTTTTAAGCGGCACTGCATGGTCGAGAGGGCTCGGAGGGCTCCAGACAAGCGTCTGCAAAACCATCTCTGGCTCAGTGGCTGTGATCATGAGCTAGGTAATTTGTTTGATTAGAGCATCCGTCTAAGACAAAGAAAGTGTAGTGGAGTGAGTCGGACTCTGGTCTCATTTACAGGTCTGGAGATGCATGGAGAAGCTATTACAAGTGACCTGTGACCTGGCCCACCCTCAGGTGAAACGGCTTTGCCCAGTCACCTCCTGTTAGCCTCAGCCAAATGATAGGCTTTGGGGAGTCCAGGACGTGGCGATGGTTCATCAGACAGACAATATCAGACCCACAGGCCCAGCCCTGAGCTATGCAGATGCAAAAGCAGATGAATTTAAAAAAAAATAATGGGTTTTCAAACTTATTATGGTGATAGTGTTACTTACAACAAATCTGTCTGCAGTTTTGGGGCTGCAGAGATAAAAGCCCTCAGGAAAAATGTCAGTGGCTTGAGTTTATTTATATGTAAGGTAACCATGAAAAATGTCGGCGTACCACTAATTGTAGGGCATATTTATTCTGCACAAGTTGTTTTCCACATTAGCACAGTTGTTAAAATGCAGTTTTGCCTCAGGAATATTATAACTTTATCTTCTGTAATTATAAATGTGGATGTTGCTGGCGTACTATATACATTGAAGAAGAAACGTAAGAAATGGGCACTGCAAGGAAGAAAACAAACATAATTAAAAATGTAATGTAGTGATTACATGAAACATACTCAGGAGGTGGAGACCTACGGATAAGCTAGCAAAGCAGCTACGGTGCGTTAGATCCTGGCTTTAGATTCATATGCCATCTCACTTCAAATTTCTCCCATGGTTTTTCGCTCAAACCAACTAACAAGGACCAGTTGGCAAGGCAAGCATTTATGTACAGCAGCATGTTATTCTGTGCTGTGCAGTCATTACAGTATAAGAGCAATTTTCCTATGAGAAACTAAAACCAGAAACCTGGAATGCAATGGCACATTATAGTTATCATACAGCAAATGTTTAATGAATGACAGTATAAGAGCATCTTCTGATAGGGTAGGGAATATTTTAACTAAATATCCAGTATTACACAAAATACTTGATGTCATTGATACAATCATAACCCTGCATGTGTGAAGCAGAGGACATTAAGGGTGACTGACCTGCCATGTATTACAGATAACATACAAGGTGCACAGACACCTATTTCCTTGAGAAACACCTGGCAAATGAAATGTGAAGTTTTCTTCATGGTGCCAAGAGGCAGAATTCAGACACGATTTGCTCATCTGGAGTAAATAAGGCCAGAACTATGTTCAGGACTGGTATGATCAACCTCAGCCCAGCTCGTTTGGAAGTCAAAGTTTTCAGAAGGGAATCACCATGAGCAGGACTGCAGCGGTGACTGCAGATACAAGAACAGCCGGTGATTGCTTCCACTTTTCCCTTCGGGTTAGGTGTACCCAAGGCACAGTGTATGCACGACACACAGGCAATGGATGCACACATACACATATTTATATATTGGACAAAGAATCTGTTTCTTTCCAGGGGAGGGACCATTTAATGGTACATGAGAGCACAGCGTACCATTTCAAGGTTTTCAGATTTTCTTTGTTTCATTGATTCTTTACTTTTATACCAAACTGTGGACCATGCCATCCTGAGTTTAAAGGACAGATAACTCCAAATTTCCACTAGCATCTGGGCAGGGGCCAAGCAGAGATGTATTTATTATAACCCCTATGCTTATTAGCAAAAACTCCATAACACGGGCATTATTAGAAAACAGTCACATATAAACAAGCCTGAGAAGTTCGATACGGTCCAGAGGTTTGTCAACCAAAAATCCTGGATCATTTCCTTCTGGCTTTCCCTTGAACACCCGGTCACATCTCTCACCTACCACAGCCTCCTTTTTTTCTCTTTTTTTCCCCTCCAAGGATACTACTGCCCTCTAAAGGCTCCTTGTACTTCAGTGTCCTTTCTCCTCTGCTGCATTTCCCCCCATGCTCATCCCTTGTAAAAAGGCATAAAGGTAAAAACCTCTCTCCTAGGTTTTCGCAATCTCCTGTTCTGCTGAATGGTGCAAATGAAACACTCCAACCCCTCACATTTTTTCACCCAGCGATATCTGTAGGCAACCAGAAAGCTGGGCAGTGATGTACCCTGAGAGTTCATTGGAAAAACAAGGAGAGGGTCCATTGCAAGACTTAGACTTCATTCTGCCCAATTTGCCTAAATTATTTTTTTCTGAAATGAGGTATGCTGGTTCTTATTTGTGCTCCTTCTCATTTCTTCCAAACTCATTTAACAATCTCCAGAGCTCCAGTCCTGCTCTTGCTGCTCCCCACACCTAACAATGTGGAGCCCCTATCACAATAGGAGTAACAGGCAACAGGCACAACTCTCCAGTTGCATCACATCGCAGACCTCCCCAAAGAGTATCCCCCCCAGAGTCATCGCCTCAAAGGGCTGGAGGGGATTTCCAGAGGTCACCAGTCCCTTCCCTGGCCCATGGCACCTGTGTTATTCCTGACAGATGCTTATCTTCGGGGTTTTAAGGCCTTCAGCGCTGGAGACGCTGCCACCTCCCCAGGCAGTGTCTTACAGTGTGCATCGCTGTCCTTATCACAAGAAGGTTTCAACCTGAATCTTTCTCACTGCAATTTAAGCCCATTACTTCTTGTCCTATCTGCAAGAGGCGAGGAGAACTGATTATTCCTTTCCTCTTTGCGGCAGTCCCTCACATTTTTGAGGATTGTTTTGTTGACATAGACACTTCTCTGCACCAAAAGCACAGTTTGAGGAGAGGTTTATCTCCCCATCGCTGAAACCAGCATACTTTTGGCTATAATGTCCACTGGTGGCACTTCTATTGTAAATTTACTTTACAAAATGAACTGAAAACTGAAATGAAACCTCACTGAAAAGCTCACATTACAGGAATTTATATTCCCTTTTTACTGTCCCTTAAAATACAAACAAGACTACTTTTTACTTATGTGCAATTGAAATAAAAATAAGCAGACACAGCTTTGCCAAGCACCAGTGCTGAATACTCATCATTTAGGACCCCAGAAATTATCATCTGGGTTTAAAACCAATAAAATTTCAGTGATGCATATGAAGCTCTTCATAATTGTCATCTGGGCTAGGTTCTCTGAGAGCCTGAGTTGGGCTTCCACTCACCTCAGACAACTATTCATGCACCAGAAAATTAGATGTCTTGTCCATCTGCTGTGGGCCAATGGGTATGGGAAGCCAACACATCTATTTAAGGTGGCATAAATGACTCCCTGGAAACATCTTTCTTTCCCTTAAGAGGGTGCCTAGGCATTAAAGGCTTTCAGAACAATAAATCATAATGGATCAGGTTATATTTTCATAGACTTTCTTCCCAGTGAGGCAGCATCCTCTCTGTTGGTATGCTTGCTTGATTCAGACAAAAGGTGAGAACCTCACATCATCTCACATGTCTAAGGCCTTTAATAAAGATGACAAACATCAAAATACCCATGACAAATTCAGTGGCAGGTTAACAACTTCTACAGGAAGCTGTACTTCTGATTGCTTTAGAATAATTCAGACTAAAAAAAGCCATGTTCACTTCAATGGTGCTGTAATGGCTTTGCAGATGTCTAACTCAGGGATATGTTCCTGCTGAAGAGCAGCCTGACGGCTATTTTTTGGCTTCTACAGGCACTTTCTTCTTACTGCAGAATTTTAGGAGCTACAACTTTTCTAACCTGAAGCTGCCTACATTTCAGAAGAGTACAGGCTGTACATCTGCTTGATTGATGCCCAACCTTTTGGTTGACTTCTGGGAGCAAGCTTCTCTTCATGAAGTACTGAGTTAGTATATGCTGCCTGCTTCTAGGTGTGGTGGGCAAGCTCAGCATACATTTAAAGGTGTCTTTTTCAGAGGGCTTCTGAGGCCAGATAATTTTGAGGCCATAGGTTTGACCCAAGGTCCTTGCCTTGGGACAAAGGTAAAAAAAAGCTGCATGGCAAAAAAGGTTCCCACCCACCTTCACTGGTGGCAGCCGAGGAAATTATGAACTAAGCTCAGTAATTATGACTCTGACAATGGTTGAGTATAGGAAACAGGGCACATCATACAGAAAAATCTTTCCCCTGGTATTCTCTTTTGGAAAACAGCAACCTACTGCTTCTGAGGTTACAGTCAGGTGGCTGTATTCACTAATCACCAACGAACATATCTGCATGAACCCGTCTGCTTGCTTTTTAAGCCAATTTATATCATATTTTCTGATGTGTACAATGTTGCTGGCCCCTTATTGAGCCCCATAAGTCCCATCCTAAGTGCCAAAGTGCCCAATTTTGACCAAAATGGCATTCAATGACCTTTAAATCTCTCCTTGCTTTCATTGGCTTAAGTAGTAGGGTGCACTTGTCCTCTTGATGAAGTTAAAATGACAAGAGACTCTTACAGTGAAGTGACAGAGCTCCGGCAGTTGCCGTTAGTGAAAGGCTCTTAAAATATGTCCAGTCGTTCCAAACTAAAACCATGTTTGAGCTTAGCAATCTTCTCTTGGGCTTTCCGCAATGGTAAAATTAGTGAGATCAATAATTTTTTTTTCTCAACAGATTTCCTTGCTCCAAAAACAATCTGGAAAGTCTTCTTGTGCCATACATATATATACTTTTTTGTATATAAAAATATATTTCTTTTGGTCATATTTCTTTATACTGTGTTACCAGGATGCAGGATGAAAAAAGTGAACATGAAACGGTTCAAAAGGCACTGCTTGGATTCAAGATCTCCCTGTTTAGTCAGGAAAAATCCACTGGGGGAGCTGCTGGAGCAAGAGGATAAAGGGAGGAACAAGAGTTGTGCTAAGCTGTGGGTGTATGAGCCAGGCCAAAATAGATCCTTGGCTATGGGGTTATTGAGGCAGGGTTGATAGTGTGCTACATCAAGTAGGAATAAAATAACCAGCTTTGATTTTCTTGTCTTATGCATGCACCTCACCCTTTGAAACCCAACCCAAACAAATGAAAAGCTTTGGGTATATTTCCATTTAATAATTGCCTCCTGCTCAGTGAGGAGAGAAGCTTTTTCTTCCCTTTCTTCCCTCTCCTCCACAAGAAATTCTCACTAGGATTTTTTTTTTCTACTACAGACAGCAAACATAATTACACAACAGATCAGAACAGCTTACATAATGCCCTTCATAGAAACCTGCCTTACCTCAGAGGCATATTAGCATTTCTTATGGGTTTAAGGGGTGAGGGATTAATTACAGATTTTCAAAATATGCCTAATTACATATTTACTGGTGAATAAATAATTCACGTTTCATAACTCACCATGAAATGACTACTTTCTTTTGAAGATTAAAAATTCGAGGCTTGAGGAATGTTAAAGTTCAAACTCTGAATAAAGGCTCCTAATCCTTTATAGATTGAGATTTTACTCACATGAAAAATACAGCAAAAAGTCACTCTTTCACCTGAGTGACTTGTAGACCCCTTGAAATTTCTCACTTGGCAATTCCTCAAACAATATGAGCAAAACATTAAAAGTGTGATTTGTTCATTTACTTTGGCACATTGGTAGAACATGTAGGATTTCAGGAAGCACCTAAAGGACTTGGGAGCACGAGTTTCCCTGATTCTTGGCTTTTGCATTGGGCAGAGGTGGGACCAGCAGCATCTCTGTACAGCACAGTGCGGGCAGCGGCTGGTACCCTCCTCCCGGGGCCGGCGTGGGGGCTGCTGCTCTGCCGTGCATGGCAGTGGCAACCAGGGACTCCTCACATGCTTGCAAGCGAACATGCCTTTAAACGCTTCATGGCATTGGGTCATTTGGAAGCATAAATCAACTTGCCCCTTTCCTGACCTGCCCTAACATACAGCCAGTGGTTTCCTCTGTTATGTTTTATTTTAGCCGGAGTTAGCAAGAAGAATATCCCTTTGGCATTTAGGAAATATACAAATTATTACAGAAGAGCAAATAACTGCCTCCAGAAAGGAAATAACTGCTTCTGAGCATTTTACACACACATATATATATATATATACATATAAATAAAGCAGCATTCAACAACAGTAAGTGCCATGTTCAATAACTAGATACTACAGGAAAGAAAGAAGGAAAGGCAGACCCCACATGCCAGTACAACTGCTCTTGGTTTGGGTTTTGGTAGACTGAGAGAGGAGTAGGCTGGAGAATCTGACCCAGTATCGCTTCTGTGCACATATACATGACAGTCAAAATCTATCCATGCCAGTCCTGGTACCTTATGAAAAGGGGAAAGAGCAGAAGAATCTCTTAGATGAAAAAAGCAGTGGGACATGGAGAGCAAGTGACCTGGCTAAGTCATCCCCAAGTCACCCCACTGCAAGGCAGCTACTGAAGGGACACACAGAAAAGACTTCTCCTGGCCATCTCATGCTTTCCTCCACTTAGTTCTCCAGCTTTGTGAAGATCCTTAAAATAAGGCCAATACACCTTTTAAAAATAAAGATATACAGGGAATATTCATAGTGTATAGCAATGAAGTCTATCTATAAAACTATCAAGGTTCCCAGAAAGCAAGGAAATAAACACTAACTTATAGCATAGCCATACTTGTGATTAACTTGTAGACACAAGTCTATGTGTTTTGAACAGGCATATGAAAATAGCAACTTTCTATTCAGCATTTTAGTTCTTTAAAAGAAGAGCTATGTATGCAGAGGAACATAAAGCAAACCAACCTGATGCTTGGTGAGACTCTGGTCCCAGTTCAGCTTTTCCTTTTGTGCCACCTTGTGTAAGTGGCTTAACCTTTCAATGCCACACTACCCTTAAAATACTTTCTACCTTATAAGCTAAAATGGTTGTGTACAGTCTAGTTATTTATTTAATTGAGGCAGGTGGAAAAGTGGAAACCCACTCTCATAATCAATTTGAGAATAGAAATATTATTTTCATTTTGGAGCAAAGGTTCTACTTTTTCATACACTTTATATATTTTTCAGTAGTTTAAAATCTAAAGGTCTATAAAAAAAAGTTGTGGATTTTTTTTTTTTTTAGAATACTGCTTTACTTTCAGTCCTGCTTTTAGTAATAATTTCCATAACAATGTATACTTCAAAATAGGAGAAAATATTCTGGGGACAGCACTGATAAGATTGGTTCAATCTACAGAGATGACTCCACTGTAAAATTTTGTCTATCAAAATGCTCAGCTTTCCTAGACAAAAGCTCACACATTTGATCAACACGCAGCTGTTTCTTTTATTAATAATTGCATATCAGCAATATTTAAATCTAAATACATAATTTAAGCTCTATATTATTTAAAGCAGGTAAAATACTCTAGAGTGATGGCACAGTCAAATAGGAGAACACAGTCAATGGTAGGAGGTGGTAGATGAGGGGCAGGTGAACATCCTTAGCCATAACTACAAGCAGTGAACACTGTAGGACAGATTTATAAATGTACTGCAAGCCATTTAAAAAGTATTCTCCCTCTCTCGCCCACACAGTATTAATTACCTGTGCTGGCTTGTGCTAATTCATTTTCCTTACACCTCAGTAAAGCAAGATGGTGTTTGAAATAAGGAGCATCAAGATACGGTGTAAAGAAGGTATGGATACTCCGATATTGCATTTTTGGGTCAGGGGGGTGGAGAGGGGACAGAAAGAATAACACCTGTAAGTTATGCTTCCAAGTCAGTTTCATTCACTGAGTCATGTAAATAAATATCCAGCCAGTTTGGTCCCAATCCCACAGCCTCGGCACGGCAACTCTTAATTACTGATCTATAAACAATGCAGACAAGGCATCGCTCAACGCCGCACTATGCCTCATGGCCACATGCTTTGCATCCTACCTGAGTAAATATTAAAATGAATATAATCTACTATATTTTAAGGGTAAAGTTATCTGCAAAGCCCAGTGATTCATGAGCTCTCCGAATGTACATAAAGTGCTTTAGTGAAAGCATTTCCTAAGGGCCTGATCCAGTCATGCTTCTCAAACCTTCCGCAGCTGTCTAGACTGGAACAGAAAGGTCATTCAGCCACTGAAGGCCAATCCATCACTCCCATTAAAAAAGAAAATGCCTAAACTGCTCCAAAGGTTCAATTTGTGGATCTGATGGGGAGATATTGAAAGAACAGCCAAGGTCCCCTTCCCCAGGGGAACGAGGGCCAACACAAAGCCTGTACCCTTCCTGGGGCTCTTTTTGAGGATCTGAGCAGGAAGCCAGAGGATCCCAGGAAAACTACTGCCTCGAAGCACCTCTCTTGTTATCCTCTTCTTTTCAACATGTCAGTGCTGCAACGCAAGGGGCTGCTGTGCTCTGCTTACCTCCCCTCAGCAGCAGGGTCTCGTGTATACAAAATCCAGAGTTTATGCATGTCCCGTGATAGTAAAAGTCAATGCTCATCCCAAAAGACTCTCCCCCAACTTATAACTTAAGGATGAAGGATCCCCCTTTCTCCAGGCTATGTGTGGCCCCTTCACTGCTCTAACCCCACTGACACATCTGCCACAGGAGAGCCCCATGGTGATACTGGAGATAGGTGCTGCTGTCTCCTCCATGAGTCAATGGAGATACATATCCAGGTCACCATGGGGCTGCAGGGAGATGGTCACCAGCTGGGGAATTGTACATCCCTCTATCACCCCTTTAGCAACGGTACATCGAGCTGTAAAATATCCCTATAACTGGGAGATTCCCTGCACGCTGTAGACACGGTGGGTGACTTCAGCCTCATTAAGCTTGGGCAACTGGGGCCGAAGGAGCCTCCGCAGGGGCCAGCTGGGAAAGCCCAACAGGGCATTGCACAGCTGATGAGAATGGGGCATTTTTCCATCTCGAGTGCTGGCAGCTCACCGAACTGCTATGGGTCATCAGTGAAAAGGGCTGGATATCACCACGCCAGCAAGCTCCCTCCTGCCCCAAAGTAGGGGAGAGCATGAAGAAGCTAGCACAGAGACTGACAATGTTGCTTGAAAAATGTATCTCAGCTGCTCTCCTTAAACTGCAAGCTACGGCCCAGTTGTTTGCTATCACAAACATTTTTAAAGAGGCATATCTGGAGTCTGATAGGACCTGCCTCCTCCAGACACGGATGTTTCATGAAAAAAAGGGAGGGAAGGAGAAAAGAAAAGGAGACCTCCTCCTGGATCTCATCTTTTCTGTTCAGATTTCAACCACCAGAACCATTACCAAATAAAATGTCAACTTTTTTCCCTTCTTCATTAACCTTTGATGCTTATTGTACAGCCAGTTTCAGTGCTCACAGGGGACTAAGGAGGCTCAAATCACAGCATTCATTTTACTCAGGGCTTAGGCACAACTTGAACTGCAGTCCAGAAAGGAGGGAGGAGAGGGAAAAGGCTATTAGCCCAATCCTGCCTCTTCAGCGGTTTACATGTTTAATAAAGATTGAATTTAGAGAGAGGGGGAACCCCCAACTTAGTAATAATTCCCCTCACAAGTTCTACTATAATTAAAAAATAGAGGCAAGGTCATGACGAGTGCTATTGAAAATAACAGACAGACCTGTAATTATAGCAGGGCCAGCTAAACCAAGGGTTAAAGGTCTCTTAATACTCTGTCAGCATTTCCACTATAACCCCTCAGTTTCAGGGGTTTACAGCTCACACATAAATATTTGCTGCAGGCCAAAAATGGCCTTCGAGGGGTCAGCAAAAGGAGGTAAATTTTATTTACATATTTATAAAAAATGGCCTGGCTTCACAGAAGTGGCACATCCCTCGACAGCACCACCAGTGCAATTCATAGGGACAAGGAGCAAAAGCCAGCAGTCCCAACCATGCGAGTGTGTGGGGTGGGTGGAGGAGCTGGAAATACATTTTACCCAGAGCAAGTAGCTCCAAATCCACAGAAAGCCTGTACAGAGGCAACAAGCTGCAAATAGAGTATATATTATAAAGCTGAATCCTTAAATAATAAGGCCGTATTCCTACCATGAATTATACAGATAATCACTCCCACTGTTCAGCCAAGCATGCACATAAGTCTTTGGAAGATGAAAACCTAAGGCCTTGCTAGCATATTGGTTTAACTTAAATCAGTACTTTAATTGATTTATTTAAGCCAGTGCCAAACCTGGTGTGACTCCCTGATTTCTGCTGAAGAGTAGCTTATTCTAGTTTAGTTTAAAAAAGTGTATCTCAAATATTTTTCCCCAAAGCATTCCTTCTTCCCCTTTTCCTACCTCTGTATTTACGTGGCCCCAAGCTGACATTAGTTCAGTGCTTAAGGATTAGAAGAGGTAAACTGGCTGTGACCTTTTCCAGGGCTCCTCTCCTTGAAGGACTGAGCCACTGCCAGTGGTCCATGGCTGGAGCAACCACTTGCACCCCCTAAATACAGCTGCTTACCGTAAGGTTGGGGAACCTAAGGTGCTGCTGCCATCCCTGCATATCCTATTTTCTTTTCTTTAAAAGTCTTCTAAAAAGCTTCTGGTCCTCAAGAAAGAAAAAAAAAAAAGAGAGAGACCCTCACAAACCCAAACTAACATAATCCAGAAGGCTCAGAAAACCACACCGGCAAACAGAAAGAGTCCTGAATTATGGAAGAAACCACAACACAAACCCTTCTCTCATACTAGCATGACATATAAGCCAGCCTCCTGACTTTTAGGAGGTTATCTCACCATTTTCCAATGCCTGCCATTAGCAATCAAAATAAAGCCAGTTTGATTTGCAGCAAGGGTTTCTCCGTTGCTGGCTGGTTCAACCAGACTGCCCTTCTCACATGGCTGTGCATCACTCTGGGTCTTCCATCACAGCTTCAGGCTCAGTTAAAGGGAATGGTGTCAAAAAACCGAGAGCACCAAATGATCTTGGATGTAGTGAAATTCATTTACTAGGGTTTTTTGGTAGTCCAGAGAGGGAAAAACTCAGCCAAAATGATTAACCAGGCAAACCCTTCCAGAAGCTATTATTTTCATCTGTACCTAAAAATGTCACAAAATAATACATTTCTTTTCCTCACTAACTTCTGCGTATTTTTCAATGTGATCCTATAGGGGCTTGGGTTTCTTTTAAGTGATATTATATTAAGGATATATAACTTTTTTTTTTAAAGTTTCTAACAAAATATTTATTGTGCAAGACCCAGAAGATAAAAAAGATGCAACTGTTTTTCTTTGTTTGTTTTGAGGTTATTTACTTAGGACTAAGCACCTCATTTTTCTTCTGTACAAAAAGTAATTATGCAGTCAAAAGAATTATGGCCCACATACTTCAAAACATATGAAAAATGTAAAACTTTATTACATACATTAATTTCTAACAAAGGACGTTTCCAGCATCAGTGTAACTGGTATAAGGCAGATAACTGATGTATGGTATATTTGTTGATGTTCCTCCCAAATGGGTTTTATAAAGGCAAACAAACAAATAAACAATTTCTTTCGTTATGTGTCTCTCTCGTATAAATTTCATCAGCCTCATACAGGGGACTGTAGGCTTAGGGGAGGGGGTTGCCTGTGGATTTATTATTATTTTTTTTTATTAAGCTTAAATATTCTGCTCAAGCAATCTGTTCACCATGCTTTCCTTTTATTATCTTTCCATCTTCTGTATTTCTCAAACCAGGCAACCCCAGCTCCTGCCCAAACCACTGCCCGGGCTGGATCTAGCTTCCCTGCCATGGGCAGCTTCCCCGGCCCCCCGCTTTAGGGTAGGCTGCAGAGCCAGGATTGCTCCTGACGTCCCAGTCAAGCAGCTTTCTACGTGCATCTGGAGCAGAGGTCTGTGGAGTACTGTTATTGTTCTCCCCCCTTCTCCTTCCCCCCCCGTTGAATTTCTGTGAGCGGGGCAAGCTCATTCCTACTAAATCAGCTGGGCTGGGAGGCCAAGGCAGGAGTTGTAAAACCGAAGTTCACAGCATCCTTATCTTTAGCTGAGCCACTTTAACTTTCTAACTATACATCTGGGTACCATATCCAAGAGGAAAGGACGGCCATTTAAAATGTCAAGAATAACTGCAATCAGTTCTCCTCAGTGCCCCTCTTGAAGAAACAAAACAAATTGAAGTGTGAAAGACAGATTCAAGGTAGACTTACGATTTTAAGTGAATGAAAAAAGTGAAACATGACTTTTTTTTAATATTAAGATAATGACCTAATCAGAGACCTAATCTTCCAATATACATATTTGTTCCTGCTGCTTTCAATGTGATATTTAGATATAAATATGTAAATCTATCATGGTTAGGCAAACCTTTTGCTCCACTGATAGACGTGTCATAGTACTAGAAGTCCAGAGGAAAAGGATTCATGGCATCCAACAAATAACACACACAAGTAAATACTGGAAGTTTCTATTTCAGTCATGCAGAGTTACTGCACTAATTCAGCCAAACGCTAACTCCTGCATCCTGATTTAAACACAGTCCTCCTTCAGCACACATGATTTCAGGCTTTCACAGTGTCTTGTCAGGGTTTAAGGACTTTAAGGAGAAGATTGGCAGCTTCCCTTGGAGAAGAGGGCTCTGCTCATGTCATACTTCTGGTCTGCTCTTGGTGCGTCTGGGCACCAAATGGGAAAGCTGCTGGGATGGCATTGCTAAGGCTTAAGATCTAACATTAAAAATGATGATGCAGTGCATTTGTGTCTCAGTCCTCATTTATAGGGCCTGGGCTCAGCCAGGTGTATGGAAGTCTTCAAAAAGCACAGAAATCCCCAAATAAAGTTCTGGGTTTGACCTCTCTAAATTTGGCAGAAGTTTGAACTCGGTGTAACCTTGAGGCCCATCTTTAATTGAAGTGTAGTATTTTGGGAACTCGGGACAAAGGGGAGGGAAAGACCTATTTCAAGTTATACCTAACCCATGAGAATCAAAGCAACCCTGATGGCTGACAGCTTTAGAGCCAGCAAGCCTCCCTCAGCCCCTGAGCTTTCCTAGGCTACTTGCTACCTTTAAAATCTGAAGCCGCAAGTCTCTCTATTCTTCTGCACCTTCTTTAGTCCTCTCTCCCTCCTCCCACTACCCACGAAAAAAGCTTTCAGTGTTTCAAACATACTCATCACAGGTATCACGAGAAAAGTGGACCAATGCCAGCTCTCAATGGCTTGTTTGTTTTGGGGCTGAAATCTATCCACTTCCATTTCAGGCGTCCATCAGCTGAACCACCATTAGACATGCCTGGCCCCAACAATCACAGGGGTTTGGCGGGTTAAAAATGCTAGGATTTCATTTTATTGCAGGGATATTATTCATTCTTGGGAAGGTTCAAAAGTACATGCATCAACTTATGTCATCAGGGTCAAACAAAGTGGCATGCAGAATCATAGCCAGATTGCATCGGTGGAGGGGTCTGGAGGCAGAGCCAAAGAGTAAGGAGAAAGAAGAATGTTTTTTAGGATGTACTCTGGATCACTTCATCCTTCGTCAAGAGAAGAAGGGCAGGAGGTAAAGGATCCCCTCTGAGCATGTTGCCTTGAACGGCGTGAATTGAAATCAAGTTGTGCAGATTTCAGTAAGATTTCCACTACTTCTTGCCCAGCGACTTGCCTATGGGTAAGACCATCAAACAACAATGCCTCCTCAATTGCCAAAACGTGCCTCCAACATATACCAGCAAGCCTGCAAATACACACAGCCTCACACAATAATAGCATTAGATGCCATTAACAGGCTTTAGCCTTGTTTCTTTTCAGTGGAAAAACTATTTGACATCCCTCAAGCCCAGGCTCAGCACTGCTTGACCCTTTCCCTTCCCTGCCTACATTAAAAGAACAACTAAATAGCTGCACACAGAGCGAGCCAGCCCCTCCTCGCTCCAGGTGTCTGTATTTTACTTAGGGCCCCAAGCTTGATTCAGCTCATACAGTTTCTGACAAGCTTCAGCTGGCCCTCGTCACCAGACAGGCAGATCAATTAACAGAGGGATTTTTCTTCCCTAGCTCTCTTCCTGGACCTTTAACCCCTTGTGTGTCCTAATGCTCTATGAAAGAAGGGCAGAAAGCAAGCCCTAGAAAAAAAGAATTGCCATTTAAAGCTTTGCTTTTTCTGGGTAGAAAAAGAACCCCACCTTTCTGTAAAGATGCTTCGGCTTGTTCAAAACTTCTCACTTGTTTCCATCAGAACTAACAATTTTAAAATTTCCTTTTTGTCTTTTTTTAAAAAAAATTCTCCTCATATTTTGCTATCAAAAGGGATGAAGTTGAATGTTTTCTTTGGGGTAGAGAATCCTTTTCCACTTGTTCATTTTTCTTTCTCTTTTTCCACTGCACCAGTTTTTCTGAATTGCCACGTGGAAAGGACAAATTCTGGCTAAAGAGGCTAGGACCAAGTTGTAGCGCATGGTCTGCAAGCTTTCTTGAAAAGTTGGCAGAATACAAATGACATTTCATGGATGGGAAGGAATGAAAAAAAAAGGGGGTAGAAGAGACCAAGGCAAGAAAGTATATGTGTATATGTTCAAAAACTACAAAATAGAAAACAAAAGAAAACATTTCAAACTGGAAAAAAAAGCACAGATGGTTACAAATTACCCTATGAAAGAGAAACAATGTCAACATTGACAATTTTATTTTGCAATTTAATTATACCTCCATTTGTCTGTGGTGAGTGTACAAGAGAGCATGTCAATGGCATGAGAAGCTCCTTCAGCAACAGCAAAACATAATAAATAAATTTAATTGCTAGTGATAATAATTAGACATTTCTGTGAAAAACAGTTCCCAGAACTACTGAAAACTATTGAAAAAAATAAATGTTATGGCTACTACAGGGAAATCCATTTAAATGCATTCATAGTGATAAATAATTTAAAAGTGGTAAAGGGTTTTTTATTATTTTTACTTTTTGAAAAAAACCTTCCCACAATTCCTTAGGACAAGCCTATACTGTTACTTGTACAAATGGTTTCTGCCCATCACTTTAGTACCAAAGTAGTACCACAGCAATAAGGACAATAATAATTAGCGATATATAATAAACACCACGCAACCTGTCAATCTCAGAATGCTGCAGCAATGCTATACAAAACAACACATCTAAATGTGAAGAAACAATCATTGCTCTTCCTATAAATAGCTTTCACCTGGTGAAATACATCTCAGCATTAGCACACATCATTTTATCAGGCAGACAAGTTTTAACTCTTCCTTGGTAGAGGTGACAGTTTCCCAGTATCTCTTCTCTGAACCCAGGTATACATACTTTCTCAGGACAGTGTAGAAATTAAAACAAGGATGAAAAATCCCCCACTGAAGTGAGCATGACAGATGTGAAGAGAATTAAGGGTATCGCCTCTTCTCTGTGGTTTATAGTGCACCATTTTCTTAGTAAGGAAGGAGGGTGAAGGCAGCTGGTAATCTTTCACTTTGTGCTGGGAATCCTTATCAAGGATTTGGGAACTGAGCATTATTTCTTGGATGGATGGGTGCCGTTTAATGTTTTCAATGCTTATTAGAAAACATGAACTTGCTGCTGACACAGACTGGGAAGGTGGTAAATAGCGACGGCAGGTCGCTGATGCACAAAGGAAACCATAAGCCAGGGGAAGTGTAGAGTGATAACTTTGGGTAAACAGATTGTAGGGAGTAGTTACAGAAGTGGAGGGCTACCTCCTGAAAAGAAATGGCTCCAGAAAGAACATGGCAGGATGGTGGATGCTCAACTACACATTAGCTCTGTAGCTGGAAGGGTAACTTCAGTCCTTAGGATATGTAAACAGGGGGATATAGCCTAGAAGCCTGAGGTAATATTATCTTTGTTCACGGCACTGGTGTGACCACTAATGGAATAATGAATCTGGTTCTGGTGCCTATGTTTCAAGAGGTTGTTGATAAATTAAAGAGAAGAGCCAAGAGAATGGCTGAAGGAATAGAAAACACTGAGAGGATTAGAAAACAATTGTGAGAGGCTCAAGAAGCTCAGACTGTTTAGTTTAATAGAGAAAAGGTTAAGGAGTGACTTGCCCACAGTATACAAAAACCTTCAGAGGAAACAGAAATTTGATGGAGAGCTCTTCAGTTTAACAAAGACATACATAAAACAAGATCTAATGTCTGGAGGTCGAAGCTAGAGGAATTCATGCCAGAAATTAATGGGAATTTTTTAACCATGAGAGCACTTACCAATAGGAGCAGTTTACTGAATATTGGGGTGGCTTCTCCATCATGATATTTTAATGTCAGCTTTGGAAGGCCTGCTGAAAGATACAGCATCATATAAAGGAAAACCTTCATGGAGTCCTGTGGCCTTTACTAGGCAGAAAGGCAAACTAGATAATAGCATTGCTTCTTGTTGCCTTTAGCATCAAATTATGTATAATTTATGCTCTATGTCTAAACACTCATAGCTGTCTTCACGATGTGCAACAGTGTGCACGTTATTAAAAAAACAACTTTTGGCCGGTTCACACTCTTAAACTGTTACCAGGGAATACAGAACATGACTCTCACATGATATAAGTGATGCTGAAAACTTTCTAATATACTTGTTGCTTCCTTTCAGATCAAGCCTGGTTTTATGATGTTAAAAAGAATTATCTTAAGTTTTTAGTACTTTACAGTGCAAGCACAGAAGGCCAGTGACTCATTCCACTTCCCCCTTTTAGTCAGATGATGCCTAAGTTTCACTTCTAATTTGAGCATAGAGCTTGCCAGCAATTAATACTGCTGTCCTCAAATGGTCCCAGGGGGAAACTCAGTGGGTATAAAATAACAGGGTGTTTTTGAAAGGAGTTTGTAAATGTGCCACCACAAACTTAAAAAGTGGACTCCCCAAAATGCAAAACTGCATCATCAGTGCTGATCTACTCTCAAGCCTGCTCATCATACATTCATGAAAGTACAAGTCTAAAGAGCAAAATGAATGCATTCTTCTACCAGTGTTTCAGTTAACATTCCTCAGAGTATGCCTCTCATTTTTACCTCTTCATTCATCCCTGCAACATTTCGCACGCACAGTAAATTACTGTGGATTGGTTTCTTGTTGAATCAACATGGTTTGAAGATAGTGCCCCTTTGAAAGTTAAAGCCAGTATGAGCAGTGCAATGGGCTGATCAATCCTATGGTCCCAAACATTTGTCAAATGAGATTTAATGAAAGAGGAGTGTCCTTGCTAACATGCTAAATCCAGCCTGTAATCCCCAGTATAACAAGAAAACAAAGACGTTTCCATCCCTTCTTATATCTGGAATAGAGATAGGATGATGGAATGATGTGAACATAAAATAATTGTACACACAGAAGCTTATGCAAAAAGGCTTTGTTCAGAAGTGCTGGAAAGCCACTCACCCTGAAACAATGGGGCAAATTAGCATGCATCCAGCCCAAGGGTGCAAGCAGCACACACACACTCCCAGTGACGGATGCTTAGCTCTTGCTGGGAGGTCACCACTACGAATCTTTCTTGAGAAGGCAGCATGTCAGATTTCAGACACTTTCTCTACAAATGGGCTTTTGCAGCTCAAAGGAGAAGGGGGGGGGGGAGCTTTTCGATCCAGATAATAAAGTCCATTTACATGAAAAGATGCCGCTTTCAATGACATGATTAATTTCGGAAATACCTGGCATCTGAATGAAGCAAAGACTTCAAGAGATGACTGATGATGAGAAAAGATAATTAGGCAAATGTCAAGAGTCAGTGTTTTGATTGGTGACTGAGAGGCTGGTCTGACTAGGTTATCGTATACTCATTCCAGATGGAAATGAAAGGTCTTTGTAGGGAGAGCAAGGCAATCCATTCATGGTTAAACATAAACTCTGTTTAAGCCTAGATTTCTCCTGGGTTTTCCTCCTGGGAAGCCCTGCTACCCCAGCCAGTGCTCTACCTGCATGGTACTGGACCAAGCTTGCCCCATTTGAATCTTAAGATGTTTTAAACATGAATAATTTATCTTGCACTTTATTACTGCAAGGCTAGAGTGGTTTTAGCCTTTCCAAAACATACCAGGCTGCCTTCTCCCCAGCTCTCCAAACCTGGAAGATAATGCAGCCCTTTTGCAGAGTGGGCAAAAGCCAGTCCCTTTCCCAAATGTGCCCAAATATCTCTCCTCAGCTTCTCATCCAATGCTCAGGTTAGCGACTGCCATTGAATGCTGGTGCCCTCCACAGGACAGATAAAAAAACGAAGAGGATGCCGGGGATCCCGGCATGGTGTACTCTGACAGGATTGCCCTGTTGAGATTGACGGATTATGTCCCCTTCAGAAAAGGGAGCATTCACAAGGCCCTCTCCCTAATCCATCATGGCACTGTGGACTGCGCTTCCCATCACTTGTCCCTTCTCCACGCACGCTGCTTTTGATTTGTGGGATATGCTGGCTTTGTGCAGGCGCATTTAATCCTCAGCAGGAAAATTGCCGATGCTCAGAGACCTCACGGGCTTTCCAAACCAATTTTCAGAGGAGCTCAAAGCACCGCTTCTTCATCTCTCTACTGTTGTGGTGCAGACCAAATATCAGGCCTGGTTCATCATCTATTGAATCAGCTGCTGGCAAAGACCTCCTCTGCGAAAGCAGGCTCCAAAGAGCAGCCGACGAAGCACCAGTCTGATAAGTCATACCTAATTTGGCCAGACAACCAGTGCTGAGGCTGCTATTGGTTAATCTTCATATAATTTGTTAAAGTAGGCTTTATGAAGTACTGGAAATAATTGTCTCCCTCCCCCCTTCTGAATCCTGCGGCCGTGCACGGTTAGGGGTTTAATAACAGACTGTATCACGCAGTCAGAAACGGTGAAGGTTTTATAGCAGTGCATTAGCCAGAGGTGGATAACCTATCTCTAGAGGCTTGATTGACTGGAAACATATTCTTAGCCTGCTTAAAACTGCTTAGAGTGTGTCACGGAGGTCCCCCAAAATAAAACGTTCAGTGTATTTAGTGAAACCCTACACCCTAAGTACATGTAAGGGCACTGTAAGATACTAATTAGGTTGTAACATAAAACACCGTAAAAAGCAAAGCATGACATAAAAAAAAAATATGTTTAAGCTCTGGCCAGCTCTTTCATGTTAGAGAAATACATTAAAAATATATTCACAGCAAATATACTGAGGCTTTGAATAAATCTGTGTCTTATAGTAGCCCGTAGCTGGAAAGGACAGATACTGCTCATTATGGAGAAATTTCTACTTAAAGTTGTCCTCAAATATTAGAAACTATCCTTATTTACTTTTCCTTTAAAAGAAAAAGAAATCTGCTAGCACTAAGACCGGCAAATAATCACTATGATGGCACTGGTTAAAATATGCATGCCCAGCCTTTTTTCCCCAATCTTTTTCCCAGGAAAGGTGAGGAGACGGATGATACCAGATGAAAATAATGGTTCTGCAGGATGGTCTATAAAAACTTATATAATAGTAATAATTTCAGAAGGGTAACATACCTGAGAATTTTCCCCCTGAATTTTAAAATTAAAAGTACTGTTCAAGCACCTTTCACTGAAACACTAGCAGAAAGTTAGTTGCTTAAGGTGAAAGTCTTCTGTTCTATCTCATGAGATCACTCACAAACTATACAAGCAATGTCTTTTGTCTTCTTTTAGCATCTGTAAATTCTGAGATTCTTAGTACTTTATTTTTTAAGCGTCAGTTCTCAGTCAAAAGATTTTCTCCATACTTATGCATGTTCCTTCTGTTATCTAGTGCCACTGAGCTATACCACATTGTAGAAATTAGAAACACTACCTCCTTAATAATGTTGAATTAGTGTAATTTTTAAATGATTAAAAATATAATTATTTACCTGCATCATGAATATTAACTATTAACATAAACCATGTGTGATGTACTGAAAGAAGTAGAACTCAACACTTGCAAGCATAAATTTAAATTTCTCCAATAAAATTAAGTGTACATATATAGTTTTCTACAGAGAAAATCCAGGTGAGATCAATCCCAATGCCTTTACGAACATTTCTGATGGTACATACACATATATATGTATATAATTTGCATTGTAAAAAAATAACTATATATATTTAAAGATTTAAATATTATCATACCATTAGTAAAAACTACCTTTTGAAAAAGCCTCGACATTGTTGTGCATTATTGAAAGGAATGAAGTGCTAATTTAATAAATATGTCGCTAGCTGTGTTCAAACTAAACACCATTAACGTATGTTTGTTGCTGTATGTGCATAAGGTTACAGATTGCAGAAACCCTTACTAGGAAACAAGCTGCATTTTATCAATGAATATATTCTTCTTGGGATTTTATGGCTTTGCTTTAATGTGGACGGTCACTTCCTCCTTTGTTTGGAAAGGTACAGTTTATATTTCTTCCCAGATTTAGCATTTCCCTTGAAGGTTTTTGTGATTAACAATATAATATTTTTATTGAGTTATTTCACACACAAATGACTGGGCCTGAAGGGTATTCTAGGTTTACAAGATTTTACTAATAACCATGCTCCCTTTTGTATTAAAGCTGCTAATTAGTGCTTTTAAACAGCTCAACATTTAATTCTTTGAAGGCACCATATCAAGGGCTGATATAAAACTGTTTATGTAGAAGGATATATAAAATAAGAAGGTGTTAAACCCAACACAAATTGAGTGGCAGGGGGTTCCCTAAAGTGCTAATTTTATGTTTGTTTTCGTCTCATTTAAAGTTAAGATGTCTGCATTATAACAGTGATGTGTAACATGCTTTACATACAGATTAAGCAAAATGTGTCAATTTATGAGCCTTA
>JANZLQ010000086.1:18484852-18513655 GCA_026212715.1 Elanus axillaris | reverse complement strand
TGTCAATTTATGAGCCTTATTTGCCTGGAGAGGTAGTCACCAGTAGTTTAATCGGTGATTTTATGCATGTATATATATATATATATATATATATATATATATGTGCATGTGTGTTTTCATATGTGGGGATACAAAAGTGTGTGTTGTGTATACATAGATGTGTGAGTGCCCATACACACATGAACACATTTTTATGTCCATATTAGCTAGCCTCTGTATGTCCCTGTATTTCAGTGATTATGGAAAACTTAAAACCAATTAATTATGTGAGATTGCTCATTTAAAATATTTAAATTTTTAATTTCATTTAAATATACTGTGAGACTTTAAAGCCACATTTTGTTTAATTGGTATTGCTAAACTGAACTGATTTACACACACTGAGAATACTAGATGGCTGTAATCGAGAAATAAATGACTTGTGAGCTACATTTTATCCTTCTTTTCTCCAAGTTAATCTTCAAAATGTCCCAGAAATTCATTAAAAACACAGGAATTTTCACTCAAAATTTCTGAATGAAAATTGGAAAACTTCTTTTTAGGAAACTAAACATGAAATTTTCCATTTTTCATCAAAGCCATTGTTCACAGAAATACAATTTTGAACACTGTGTTCAACAAGGTTTTAAAAATAATCTTGTGAAGTGCATTTCCAAGTTTCATAAAGAACTGTAAATTGAGTGAAAGTCTCAACTATCCATCTTCAGCTGACCCAACTTCACTTCCTGAGAGCACCATGGCTGCACTCCACTCTCTGTGACTGCTTTTGGAGGGGTGGTAATTGTTTTCTGATACATCTTCATATACATCTATAAGATGACACAGTATCATGCAGACACAAGAGACCAGATCATTCAAGTGAAAGAGCCCAGTGCAGAATCCTACCCAAGCTAAGTGGTCCTGGTGCAATTAATTAGTTTACAGGTCTTGAGCTAGTACAGGTGTACTCATTTCAGGGTTCACATGCAAAACTGATGAGTACTTATGCAACCTAAGCGGCTGTGCATAATTATGTAATAAATGTAATTTATATAGGACCAAAAGTGTCTAATGCAAACATTAAGATGGAGAATGTCACTAAGGTAAAGCTGCAAGAGAGGGTAAAAAAAAAAAAAAAGGAAAACTATCTATCAGGTATGATAACAAATACATCAATGTCATCTCTCTAATGCTTTATCTTATTGCAAAGAAATGGAGATTAAGAACTAAATATTCACCCTTTGCATTGTATAGTAAACTTTTTTGAGAGTTCCCTTCTTAAACTACATTCAGTTCTGTCTTTTCACTTTCAATAGGCAAGCATTGGACATCAGCATCTGCCTATACTGGCCAATGTACAAACACATTCTAAAAATAGACTTTCCCCATAGATACCAGTCTAAGTAAACTGCCTGTTCATGTAAAGATGATAACGTAACAAGAATATAAGTAATAGCAATTTTGTGGGGTTGTTACTTCAAGAACAGTGCTTCACCACTATGTTATGTTTATTTGGGCAAGTGGTTTTCTCTTTTGTAGGATGAATCACTTATTGTGCAACCAACACTACAAATGTTTCGGTCTGTTTATTTTATATGTATGTATGAAGGCAGTGCACAGAAATGAACTGGCTAAACTAAAGATTTTCTTAGCATGATCTTGAGTAAAATCCAGTGTGACTTTTAAAAGTCTATTTCAAAAGGTCTGTTAAAACCTTACGTCATTCCCAAAGTATATGATCAGCTGCCATTGTCAAAGCAGAAGTAGTAACGCTGTCCCCACAGCTTCAGGAGCAAGCACTATCATTTTGCATCTGATTTATTCACCTCACCACACGCTGAAGTATCTAGAAAGACATATATATTGGTTTGTGTTCAAAATTTAAGGTGAAATTACATATATGATACTTTATAGTTGTCTCAGCATTAGAACTTAAAATACACCGATCTCCCATTTTCATGGTCTTTGTTTCTCTTTTCCTAAACTCAGCTTCCCCTGGAGAGCCTCTGGGAGCAAGAAAAATTGGAAAGTTGCCCTGACTCTCATTCTGCCCTGACACATGTGTTGGTATGCTTCAGAGCAGCCTAGAGGCAGCTTCGACAAATAACATCTGGCATTTTGCCTCCAAGGCTTGCATTTATCCTACTGAACTTCAGGCACACACACTGAGGCATCTTTGGTGGGAGACCATCACTTTGTTTCCTCTCTAGGCAAGAAAGGCAGCCACATCCAAAATGGGCATCCCTGAGGCACACTGGATTTGGTTTTCTTTATAAATTAATCTCATAAAAGAAAAAAGAAATGCAGTTATGATGTGAACTCTGGATCAAGTAGAAATGGGAGAGCAGCTCTGCCATTTCTCCTTTTTGTAACTTAGGAAACCTAGCCACTAACTCACTGGCATCAGCATTTTTACAATAGATTGATGGCTGCCACTGGCTTTTACTATACAGTGTTAAAGAGTTGTCCATAGCTGAACATTTAGAAAAGTCAGAACTAGTCTGTCTCTGTATGGTCTAAGTCATTTATATTACCATGAGACGCATCAGCTTTTATCCTTTGCTTCTGTGTGAACTTACTGTACTGAAGAGTTGCCTCATACTAGTGCCTGACAGTCTAATTCCTAATAAATCCCACCTGACTGAAATGAATTAGGTCTGGGAATATGTGTTCCAGATTATTAACCAGCACCTTTGCAAGTAACTTACCATCCACATTTATTAAAGATACTGGGTGATAATTTGTGCAGTGTTCTGGATCTCTCTCTGGTCTAAGAATTATGGTAATTAGTGCTCAGAGAGAGGATGTCATTCGTATGTTTCTCAGGGTGCAGAGAATAGCATATTATTACACTCCTTTTAGATTTGAGATGGATAACTCTAAGGCTATTTCTGTTTTTTAACCTTGGCCAGCTGCGTATGGATGGAGGCTCTGAACAGGTCAGGAGACCTGTGCTCCATCTCCAGCTTTGCCTGCATGGGACAGTGCACTGCTTGCTTTGACCTGGCCCCTCATTTGCATTGCAAATGAGAATAAAGATCTGTTAGGCTGGGTTTCAATTTCAGCAGGCACTTGCCCAAGAGGAAACAGTAGGTTTGATGGACTTCATGGAATAAAAGGTACCTGCATCTTTGGTGCACAGTGCCAGGTGAGGACCTGATGATAGTTCAGAGGGCTGTAAAGTGAGAGGCTGCTCCAGGATGAAGGATCAGTGAGGAGCTCTGCCCGAGGCTGATAGAAGTAACAGTGCTGGTCCTCTGGAGTGACCACTCTAAAAAACCTTTGAAGATCTTCTTAAGAGATGCAGAAAAGGGCAGATAATAAACCACTCTCTGCATTTGGAGACATCAGAAAGCAGGTCTTCAAATTGTAGGAGATAATTTAAGAAAGAAGAAAATTATAAACTCCCCCAGGAACTTATATATTAAATTCAGTTTGGTAAATGGTCTTTGACTTGCCAAAGTCCTCAGAAGTGCACCTGCAGTGGCCCCAAGTAATCAGTCTGCCAGAACTACCCAAAACAAAGGGCCTACTAATAACACATCTCAAAGTTTCAAGAGACTTTAGCCATGTCCTTCATCTGAGTTACATTGATCCTGCAACGTTATCTGAAAACCTCTGGCCATAGATTCCTCTGCTGGAACATGAAGTCTTCATACCATTTTCCTGGAAGGGAAAGTAATCTATGTTGCCACATCTTTATTTCTAGGTGTACTCATGCAGACACACAAAAGACTGTGATAACAGTACCATCAACTCTGTTTTCTTCACCCCTCTGTAAAACTTTTCCTTGACTTATTTCATAGCTAGTCAGTAAACAGTGCAATAATTTCCATGGTGCTATTTTGAGGGATGAAAAAAAAATAAACTTTTCCCTTCAACAACATATTCCTACTTGACTTTCATCAAAGAGTTAAACAGCCAAGGGCTTTTAGCATCTCATTTCACTTACACACACAGGCCATTATAACCTGCATAAACAAGGATGACAAGTTGAGATTAATGAAGGTCCCAAAGTGACAGAACAATTTAATTGTCAGAAATCATAGGAGGTGAACTTTGCCAGTGTATTTATATAAGACTGCCATAGTCTAAAAACTTCCCTAATTGATTATGACCAATAAGTAATAACACTGGAAGCAGTTTTCTGGTATGCAAATAAGAAATGACCCAAAACAGTTAATAATGGTATTAAGATGCATAATATAAGAATATTAGTTTGATAAAATAAATGACCAATAACACTCTGCAAATAATTGTAGTGTTTACACTTAAAAGTAGAGCAGAGAAAACTGCAGTTCTGATGAAAGTCAAATGAAATGGTCTGGCTTTAGAAAAACAACTTGCAATAAACAGGCAGAGTGCCTTACAGTGATACAACTACAGGAGATGTAAGCAGGATCCATGTGGATCTGAAGTGCAGTGCTGTTTGTTGTCTCTCCTGCTAAGAAACTTTAAAACTTATTTTTTGAAAGAATCTTAAAATCATTGTGCCTTTTTGTTCAGGAGGAATAAAACCAGTGCTGTGTAAGCAAACACACATACACAACTCTCTGATACTAATTAAGTGGGGCAAGCCATGCAAAATCTCACTTCTAACCTTTGAAAGAGTCACCAGGTAATTCAAAGCTCCAAAAAACCCCCACAGCTCTTTGTATTTTTGAATTCCACATGCTCATTCAGTTGTTGCCTAAATATATTATTGCCTTTGGAGCTCACCACCTCAACTGGAAGCCTGTTCAACCTGTTCAGCCTTTCTGTGATCATATCTCCTTATTTTTCACTTCCACATATCCTGTCTTATGTTCCATTTATATCTTCTAGTCAGGCTTCTCCAATGATCCCAAGCAAATCATCAAACTAATTTGAATGATAACTCTTAGAGAGCTGGAATAACCTCTCTTTTATGTTTTTTTTTTCTTTTTTTTTCTTTTCCTTCTTCTTTTTTTGCAGAAGGTAAGTAACTAACTGTGCTGGCAGTATTCCTCCTTCTAAATATAAAGAATATCTCTTCATTCCAGTAATGTTTTACTTAAATGGCTGCCAGGGATGGCTGTATAATTGATCCTGCCTTCGAGCAGGAGAACAGAATATATGGCCTATGGAGTTTCCTACCAGTCTTACATTTCAATGATTCTCTAATGATAAAGGAAAAAGGCAGCACTTAATGCATTTCACTCATATCACCTCGTTACTGTCCCTCCACATGACTAAATCAGGCTCATTGCACCATCTTGCCCTCTTAGTTACAACAGCACGTGTCGACTTAGATATTCCAAACTTCTTCCAATACACAAACCAAACAGGATACTGTAGACCAAGCTCTGCCTCAATATACATGAGCTGTTCCCATTAGATCAAAGGGAAAGGTAAATATAGCTGAGGCAGAAATTGTCTCCATATGTCATATGCAGCCTAACTGGTGTTTTATAAAATGATACTTACTGTCACCAGCAATCTGTGAAAACACTCACAATATCCATGGGATCTTCTCCTTGCCATTCTTTTCAAATGCTTAGAAAAAAGTTAGATTTTTTCACAGGAATTTTTGCAAGCAGAAAGCCTACACTTACTTTTTAACAAGAGCTTGAAAACCTCAGTCCCAAATGCATTACATGCTTTTGGAGTTCAGAAAGAAAGTGCCCACATTTCAATTTAGATTAGTTAGACGCTTCTTGATAAAAGCTGAGTTCTGAGTAACCTTCCTTACTGATGCTTTGAGCAGGGCATAGACAGCATTAAGGGCAAACTCTTAACTCTCAAGTTTAGCTTCTCCTTGATGAATACATTATCTGCAGGACCTTTAGCAGAGATTTTTTCATGTTTGAAAATGGCCAGACAAATGCTTTGTGTAAACCTCTTTCAGACAGTAGAGAACTTCTAGCTGCTGCTTGGCTGATGGATTTTGAGAAATGAATATTCGAAATTCATGATGTCTTGGCTGGTCCCCAGTGTATTTTAATTCTTTGATCAGATAAATGTAATTGCTTAAAAAAAAAGTATGTGTCTTGAAGGACTGAGAAAATGAATTCAAAATGTGCTTTCACAACCAGTTAAGGTTATTTACAGAGAGGCTGGGCTTCTACAAGCTTTTTCCCCCTAAAATTTGTCATGTGTTTATTTACAGAATGGGAAGGAAAAGGAGCACAAATCTAATGCTGAAGGGTTAACAAAATGTAGGTTTTGGGGGAAGGCTCAGGCCACACTCCTCTTGAGCCAATGTATGCTTTCAAGACTCTTAAGACTTTTATCATTGCTAAAATCCTCACTGATAACAAAACCAGAGCTCCTTAACCTTCTTACATCACCTCCCATTGAAGGTTGGGAGCCCAGCTCCTAATGGGGTTGGGAAGGACAAGCTACAAACATCATGGTTTGGCTCCAGCACTTCTACTTGATATGTCCAAAACAGTCCACTTTGACAGCCCTTTATATGCAAGCTTGAAAAATAACCTATTTAGCATTCCCCAGCCCCAGCTCATGATTTCACTGGGAAACTATGCAAAAGATACTTTGGAAATAAATATGCACAAGAAATTACAACTCTGTCTGAATGACCCCCTACCTTGGAATGTCTAGAACTGTGAGAATTATAAGGTCAGGAAATATGTACAGGCCTAGTGCCTCAAAAAGTTACTATTCCTTATTAGGAATCTGCACAGACATGGAAGCAGGAGTTGTATAAACTAAAAGGAAGATTTTTTCCTGTCGCTTACATGCCTAGTCCTTGACCTAGCCCATTTATAGTTTCCTTTAAGATACTATGCATTGCAAGTTCATTTGTTTCCTAGTAGTCCTCCAGCAGTGATCTTCAGATCCAGCCAATACTGCAGACAGAGGGGGGCTATGTAAGCAGAAGCTTGAGATTTATATGCCTGTAAAATCACAGGTATTCATTTATATCACTGCTAACAATTTTGAGCTCTGACTCTTACAATTTCCAGGTAAAACGTATCCTTACTCTCTGTCTGAAAATCTTAAATGCAGACATATAGGACTGTTTAGTCTGCTTTACTATAAATAGGAGGTAATATGTTATTTCAAACAAAAAGCATACCATAAACTACACACTTAATTTTGACAGATTGTGCTTTGCTATATATGGTGTGGTCCTGCTGTGCTTTCACAGATCAAACTCCCATTGACTTCAGCTGTGTCTCCTAACAGTGCAATTCGAAATACTGCCTTTTGTTATATTTCACACCTTGGTTTTTTTTTTTCCTAATCCTTTTCCCTGCATACAAGTACTGTATTCTGCAATATCCAATTGTAGGTTTGCACAGGCAACACAAAAGCCTTTTAAGAGCTGAAAAGTGCTTACAAGAAAAAATGGTCTCCATTTCCTTTCCTTTCTCCCCACCATTCAGATGACACAATTAGACAATCAATTCTCAAAACTAAGGAGAATATCACTGCTGCAGATCACCCCCAAAACCTGCAAAAGGAAAATAACTGCTTTTACATTGTAGATAACCTTTCAGCCCACATTCTCCTCTGTATCCCCCCCATTTGCAGTTAAATTGCATGGTGTGTTTATTCTTCTAGTGAACAGGCCCATTATATGACTTAAAAGTGTTAGTGTACACAGCACCGACATGTCCATTACATCCATGTACACTGATACATAGATTACAGAGAAGTTCAGGTTATCCAATGGAGAATTTGAGCTGCATTTTGGAAAGTGAGTAGCAGAAGGGAGTTCTGGTTGGAGTATTTCAGTTTACATGCTGATAAAGACATTGTCTGTTTGCAGAATATTGGTCCACTGGGTCCAAACAGTGGCAATTGGAAGGAGAGAGGGACTGAAGGGAAATACCCAAGCTCAAATATAAATAAAAAATGCTGGCTCCTAGTTTAGCCTCTGAGAACTGAAAAAATGAGACTGAAAAGGAGATGTGAGTTGTCCTCCTGCCAGTGTGAAAGTGCAGTCTGGAGGATGGGTGCAGATAAAACCCACCATACGGGTCCTGCTGATGCCCAGGGCAGACTGCCTTGTCCCTGCATCCCGCAGCTGCTTTACATCCTGCCTCCTCGCTTGCACCAGGACTCACACTTCAGGCCAAACAGCCCACATAGCCATTGACACAAATATAAAGTTAAAATAAAAAAAAAAAAACACAACCAAGCAAACCAAGTGAGCCTGCTGTACCAGGAATATGGCCCAGCCAGCACTTACTTTCTCAGTGCTTTAGAGGTGTGGGGTTAGGGCATATTTTGCCATGTGAGCCTTTCTGATTTGAGCCTACTATTGGTTATCAGAGATTGTCAGCTTTAATTAAAATAAACTAAAAATAGTGTAAGAGGTTTTCTGAGCCTTTAGTTAACCTGAGAACCTAGGTATTATAACTGCCAAAGATGTCCAATGACTTAGAACTGGAAGACTGAAAAAAAAATCTCCTTGGGGTAGATAAGGCTTTTGTCTTCGATGTAGCTCTTGCAAGGTGCTCGAGCCACAATTATGAATGCTTTTGGCTGGCAATATCACTCTGCAGGGGTATAAATAACTCACTTGCCATGGGACAGCAGCGTACCTTTCTCAGTGCTTTGAGACTTCCTTCTTTTATCCCTGGTAAGGCCCATACTGTGAATTATTTCAGGTTACCAGCAGAGTCTCCACTGACTTCAATGGGAACAGAATTGAACCTTAAGCTCTAGCTGCTTCCATTTTATTTAAAGATGTTGTTACATGCTTTGACAGTTCAGCCCTGTACATTTAAACATTCGGTTACCATAGCTTTAGTGAAAGTGATTCTCTCTAGCAATACAAATCTCTGGTTACCAAACATTTACTTTATGCTCTCAAAAAGATAATCTAACAACATTGAGAGTTTTCTGTTTCAAAAAATGAATTCATTATATCCCCTCGTGTTATTGTTACAGACCATACAGCTAAATTTAACTCGTTTATCTCATGCTGATCTTTCAAATAAAGTTCATTATTATATCAGGTATGTTCATGGTTAGCAATGATTGTTTACTATTAAACACCCTTTGCCAATAAAGCTCCATATATAATTGACTGTTACAATCTTGGTTACAGCTGTTCCAATAATGAAAGCTATAATTAAAATCATATTCATATTTCCGAGATAACCACTTTGGCCTCACTCGTGCAGAAGGTAGTACCTTGTGTCTGTCCTAAAGACCAGAGTGAGACCATTTCTCCAAGAAAGCCCCTGCTCAGGGGAAGACTGCAGAAGCTGTTCCTCTGTTTAAATTGCTGTCTCCTTTGGGAAGAAGGGTGCTGAAATTTTGGTGCTTTCAGGCATATTTCAGGCATAGTCAAATTCTTTAGAAGTCCAGATAAACTTTTGAACAGTAAGACTTAGCTGAAAAACCTATACTACTTTCTTTAACTTTCTACAATGTTTTTATAACAATAGTTTTCCTAATATTTTTCCTAATACCAATATAGTTAAGCTTCATATATTTGCATTGTGAAACTTGTCCTATTCCTTCTGATACTCTCTCCTCTACTTCTTGCCCATCTAGCTGCAACTTGAAAAAACTTTAGGGAAAATCTAGTCACATGTATTTGAGTTTGGAGTAGATGATGGTATTCTTTTCCTGAGATAAAAGTAGTACAATCTTCTCTGCTTGTGACTATCAAAATGCCTACCAAAGAGATCACCTTGCTTGTATGTAATGTGCCACAGCGAAGACTTAATATGCCATTAGTAAGAATGTTGAGATTAGATGCTAAAAGTTGCAGTGGTTTAAAAAAGCAAATCAGTGAATTTAGAAGTTAACTTTGTGGCATGCATTTTTTTGCACCACATAAGAAGCAAATGATAGCCTAGACTGTAGATTGGCTTAGAAGGATAAAGCAGAAAAACATGCCTCCTTACCCATCAAAGCACAGGTAACTCCTAAACAGCTGCTGCCCAGAGGCAGGAAAGCATCACTGATACTTCAGCAGAAATCTGGACCTGTTGTCCCCAAAACCTGTAACCATATAATCCTGTGTGCCAAGGGACATGCTCCCTCCCTGGAATGGAAAAAAGTTTATTCTTTTCTGAACTATGATTGTTCTCACAGCTGATATAGGTGCAACTCTGTATGCTACTCTTTTATAATATCTCTGTTTATCCTTAAGGAACTGTATAAGTAATTAATAATAGCTAAAACTACTACCGCATGGAAGAGACTTAACAATCCCACCCTGAGCAGTCAGCCTGAAAAGGAAATGAATAAAGTACCTACCAGAAGAATAGCTCACTGTCACCAGGACTTCAGCTACAGGCCAAAATTTCAGCCAGTGCCCACCAGTGTTATTCCAGGCACTTCAACCACACTACTCTAGTTCACACCCTCCAAAGAATTCAACCCTTGCACATGAGCATGCAATTATGGCTAGGCAGTCTTGCCCACTGGAGGGTTTCTTCATTGCTGGGTCATCCTGAAATATTCCAGGAAAAGATCTGTGGCATCTGAGATGTCCTTTTTTCTCCTCTTTATCCAGTATCAGTCCCACTGCAGCAGGCTGAGGCTTTCCTCTTTGTTCTTCATTCACCTACTTAGCCCCTGTCTTGCAGGGTGGACTGGGGAGGCTGTGTCAGCAGTACTCAGCAGAAATGAGATGTTGCCAGTTTTTGAGCAGACTCCTAACGTATCTGAATTGCTCCACACTGGGTGCAGTGATTTAGGAAAGCCCTGCTGATGTGCAGAGCTATTTTGCAGTTGTGCTCTTACGTTCATCTGTTCCACTGAAGTGCATGAATATTACTACGAAAAACTTTGCTTACGAGCTTCCTTGCATTTTAAATTTATGCCCAAAATCTGCATTGAGAAAGTGGTTTGGTGCTTCCATACAGAAATAAACCCAACTTCTTTTTATGAAGGTAATGTACCAGGCTAAATAAAAAAAAATCTTACCTGGCACTTCAGAGTGAAAATGAATTTTGGGTAATTCAAAGCAGTAACCTACAGGGTTACTGTACAGGGTGTTGACCTACACAGGACTGGTAAACCCACCCTTCCCTGTCCCTAGTACACTAATTATGTACGACAGTATTAGGTTTGGTAGCACCCTACTCATTGCATCATTACAAAGTGCTTTACAAAGCAGCTCTGCTATCATGTCGGGTTCAGTGTTTCTGTTGTCATATATCATTTTCTGAATATACACAAGGAAAGGTATCTCTTGGACCCGGGACATCAGAAGGGAAACAAGTTTCATATGTGGTCACTCAGGTTTCCTGCACATGTCCATGGTGAGAGTTTAACTTCATCTGGTCAGCTCTCAGAGCCTGACAAAGCATCTTTATTAAGTGGCAGATCTGAGCCTTTCAATTGCCGTAATAACTGACCCACCTCTCCCCCCCCATCTAAGAAATGAACACACATGACATATGTCTTAAGGTAATACAGGGCTCCCCTCATTGCACTTCTTACATTCAACAGCTTCTCCTATCTGGCACCAAAGCCTGATTAAATATTAACACGGGGTGGGTCCTATTATTTCCTGACTTCCAAGAATCCATTGGTAAATTGAGATCTAGCTGCTAAAAATTTCTGACACAACATAATTTGTATTGAACCCCCTTTCCATGCCAGAGTGCCAGTGTTAATAAATCAGGCTGTTCACATTGAATAAATCTATTTAAATACTTATAAAATATTAAAGATGCATTTGGGAAAAGCCTCTAAGGTGATTGTTGCACCCATGCACCTCACAGTAACTAATTTATTAAAGAGTTTGAAAACCTGGGAAGGAAGGGAAAAGAAAAATGGTTTCATAAACCAAGAGCAGAAGCCAATTTTTCAGCTCAGATGATGAAAGGAAGCATGCATTTCTAATCAAAAAGACAGATACGCCTTTTCTCTCCCACCATTCCCTCAACAGCAAAGTGCCTTTTCATCATCAACAACACTCCATTCCTAATGTCTGCCGAGGCCTTTCTGCACCTTCTCCATACACTAGTAATGTACACACAGCATCCCTTTGAAACAAGAGCCCATTAGCCGTGGCAGACTACCTTTTCACATGAAGTCCTTCCGTTGGTAGTCATCAGAAGAGTGCTAAATCATCCCAACTGGGCATGCTCACATCATGGCAGTGGGATAAACAGATATTTAGAGCCACAGAATGAAAATTGCTTTTCTACCTTTCTTGAAGTTTTTTTTTTTTTTTTTTCTTAAGAAAGGTCATAAACTACACAGGGAACATCTAGCTCTCCTTTCTCACCCCCTTCCCTCCTCCCTTAAATACAGATTTTTTAACAAATCCACTTTTGCTTACACCCAGGTCATCTGTAATTTTAGACCTTCAACCACCAGCCAGTCCCCTTTAAAGATTACATAGTAAATGCGACCATAAATTTGCCCCACAATAAGAAACGAGTTTGAGCATGCCCTGCAAGAGGGATTTATGTGATTGTTTTCCTTCCAGTGGGCGTGGTGAAGGGATATAGAAACTGTCAGTGAGAGCAGCAAGCAGGGTGATACTTCACAATAGCTACCTGAGTAATGCAAGAGAGATTAAGCCTAAATTGAGGACTGCCATTTCAGAGGACAATTAATTTTCAGGCTGTCATAAAACCTCTGTTGACATTTCTCAGCCGAGACTTTGCTTCTTGGTAAGGGTTTAAAGAGCTTTGTTCAATACAGGCAGTGGTGCTGCTGCCATTCTTTGGGCTAAGTCCAGGGGGGGGGTTCCCCCTATTGAAGCATATTTCTCTGACATGCAAGAAAGCTTCTGTGTATTTTGTTAATGCTTCTTCTAGATCTTCACCTGAGAGCCCACCCCAGACTCAGTCTTTCAACAGCTGTTTTTTTCCAAAAGTGCCTGATTCAGTATCCTAATGCAGTTGGGCAGACCAAAACCAAAGTGACCAAGCTTATAAGCAGCTGCCTCTGACCACATTTGGGCAAGGGTCTGCTTGTGAGACCCTTTTGCTAGTCCCTTTCTTTTTAACCCCAGCAAACACCTAGGAGCACAATGGACTATACCTAGGAATGGGAGATCTATTGATCTCTGACTATGCCATATGGGGGTAAAATGCTTTTCTGCATGCTCAAGTCATCCTCCTAGTCAGTAACTAATTCTACCACAAGAGATCACAGATGACAGTTCCAAATCCACAAAGTGAAATCCTGGCCCATGCCTGACAATAGTGCCAGAATTGCCTTTTGCTTTAATGACAAGAATCAGAGAATCATTTTGGTTGAAAAAGACCTTTGAGATCATCAAGTCCAACCTTTAACCTAGCATGCCAAGTCCGTTACTAAACCATGTCCCTAAGTGCCACATCTGCATGTCTTTTAAATACCTCCAGGGATGGTGACTCAACCACTTCCCTGGCCTGCCTGTTCCAATGCTTCACAATGGTTTGGGTGAAGAAATTTTTCCTAATATCGAATCTAAACCCCATTCAAGCTCACTACAACAACAGACTGGCATGTCCTTAAAACTATTTGGCCAGTGTAGCCTGGGGCATGTTCTTCCAGGAGGGTGCCTAAAAGGAAGTGCCTAAGCGAGCTACTGGGCAGTTCAGAGAGCCCAGAGACAAGAAGGTGAGCTAAACTTTGGAAAAGGTCTTCTACAGTGAAGCCACTATGAAACTCCAGATCAGGGTACCTGGCTGTAAGCATCCCCATTTGAAGTGGTTGGTCTTACCACTGCGTCCAATTTATGACCAGTGACAAATTGCTTGTCAGGAGGCAGCTGATTTGGATGAATATACAAATGTTTGTGTACAGATACTGAAGGATGAAAGGGTTAATTATCCAACAAACTCAGGCAGAAGGGGAAAAAAGTTTCAAGCTCAGGGAGGTTATCGTTGCCTTTTGCGCAGGCTGGTTTTAATCACTTTCTTGTACCTCTCCCTGACTTCATTTATCAAGCCTTCACATAAAAGTTGCAAAGTGAGGTTATTCAGCGGATACCTCCATTCATCTCAGATGATTGACCAGGGTGGTTTGCAGTACAAGCCAACCTGGGTGATGGCATTCCTCTTGTTTTCATTGCACAGCCTGCTTTCATTTTATGCTGTAATTGTGTTTTCACAAAACCATAACCAAGAAGGCTGCAGATCCCAGGTTCCAGATTTATTTACAAACACCCCTGACCAGCCCCCTCTGCCTTCTCCTGTTATCTGCTTTATGCTGCTTTGGATCTTACCGCCAGGAGTCTGGGGTGGATTAGCACAAGATAGGAACTAGATCCAATCTAACCAAGGGGACCTAATCGACCTGTGCTTCTACTCCCACTCCTCCTCCTCAGCATAAATCCAAGTCCTGCTTCCACACAAACATTTAATGGGAACTGGTATCTGATATTAAATATTTCTTTGTGACTTTGCAGGAATGGTGTTGACCTCAGGCAGGTAACAGACGTTCTGGTCTTATTTGACAGAAAGAGGTCTGCTCCATCAGATAATTCAGGAGATGTAAGTGAAGAGGCCACATGTCTTGAGAGGCCGTTCAGGGGCCTGAGGATCATCACCTCTGCACCTCTACCAGATGGGCCACTAAGGTGAATGAGGCAAGTTATAGATACTCTTACTCCTCAAGGTGAGTACGTATGGGTGAAGAGCAAGGAGAGAGCAAATAGTTTAAACTTCTTTGTATTAATGCAAGTAAGACTGAGTTGAGATTTCATCCACCAGTAAGGCTTCAGAGCTGATCACAAGGCAAAATGTGATAAAAACCTTTTCCCTGACTTTTGTGGAAATAAACCCACCAGAATCTGGATCCCACTGATTACTAAACAGCTGATTCGCATATAATGTAAGGGGTATTTTGTGCAGCTCAGGAACTTCAGCTGGGGTAAATCAGCATATTGATGGCTCTGAGTCAGTTCACACCACTCCATTTCAAAATTTGATGCAAATTTTTCAGTGTACTTTCTTTGGGAAATGTACATTGAGTGAGAAAAGCCCAGCCAGTGATTACAAAGAGTTTCTGACAGCACTGTTCATCTGCAGTTGCTTTCTAGGCAAAAAGCCTTTTAGATAAAAGTAGCATTTCCATCCAAACAACCTGGACCAGTTTGGGTGGGGAAAAGGAAGGGCGACAGGGCAGAATTGCCGACAAAGTCTTTGTTCTATTTAAAGCATTCCAATAAGATTTCAACCACAGAATATGGCAACAGAACTGATCACAGGGGAAAATGCAATTAAAATACCTTCCTGCATTTTGCAGCCACAGAATTGTTGGCAAATCTCTGTAATCTAGCTTTGCTGAAGTGGAGGGCATGAGTCAATGCACCAGGAAAGAGTTTCAGCTAAGTACTTTTCAAGTTAATAACTTTGCTCAGGGACAGTTCAGAGCCATTTATAACTTCCCTCATAGAAACTGGGATCCATAAGTGACTTTTCCTACTGTCCTTTGCTTCCACTGCAGTGCTGAAACCTTGAAGAGAGTCAGCTCAGTGACTTCATATGCCAGATCAGGTGCAGCAGACAGAAAAATTGAAGCTTCAGATTGATGGAGATTCTGTTGCCCTTTTTTTACCTTTAGGTTTTGTTTCTGTCTCTTAATAGGAGACTGGTTTTGTAGATTACAAATGAACTTCGAGCAAAACCAGCAAGCAACCAGCAAGCAAATCCATCCGGCCTGAAGCAAGAAGAGCCCTCAGGCGAGTGTTTGCAGGCTTTCTTTAGAAGGGCTCCCTGGACACATAAGGGGAGTTCATTAGCGGTGGTTTGTATATCACTGCTGCTATCTTGTTGATAGCATGCTTGTCTCCAACCTTCTTTGTCTGAGTCCAATTCGAACTGGAATTCAGACAGAAGTAATAACCAGAGAGGGATTCTCATTCATTTTTTCATCTCCTTCCAAATTCCTTGCTTGCAAAGGTAGTTCTTAGATTGCACCTTTGACAAAAAAGTCTTCCACTATTGCTTGTGCCTGGACCGAGATCAGTCTTCCTGAGATTATTTATTCTTTTTTTGTGTGTGTGTGTGTGTGTGTATACTGAAGTTTAATATTAAGATTAAGAGGAGCTCTTGGTTCTTTCTCATCAAAGACCTGAACACTCCCTGACCCCTCAGTAACCCTTTAGGTGATGCTTTGGGGAGTCTAAAATCTTTGAAAAAGAATAAGCTCAAGACTGTGAATGTTATTAGCATTAGATGCTCTGAGAAAGCCTTTGATCGGGTGGAGCAGTATTATTTGATAATAGTCTTAATACAATGCTGAATTGGAACCACTTTTGGAAGTGGATTTCTTTTATCTATGTGACCTATAGCACATGTCAGGATTAACGTAGACAAGTGAAAAGTTTTGTTCTTTTCTGGAAATATTTATAACACAGGCATATTTTATCACAAAGCTAATGAACAGGTTTTTAGCAGGAAGATTACTAAGGTTACCATCCTGCTGAGTTGATCATACCTCACTATTACAAATGTAAATTGAAATGTTACCTTCCTGAAGAGATGAGAAAAAGATTTTGCTGTATTGCCTTTGAGACAAACTTCGGGACAGAATGGTAATGGAGAAATGAATGCATCCAATTAAAACTTGGCAAGAGAGAAAAAAAAAACCCTTTTGGGTTTTTTTTTCCCTAAATTTTTAAAAGACACATTCTCCAGATGTAAGGAAATGAATCATGAGAGAGTAAACCTGGCATTATCCCTGCACTGAATCTGAGGAATGAAGCAGGATTCATTCAAGGCTGCTTTTTCTTTGAGGATGGCAAAGATTAGCTGATTTATGTGAGAAATCTTAAGAATTTTTTTTCCCCTAAGATTTCACAGATTCCCTTGTTTCAGGATAAAAATCAAGTTTTGTGGGCTTTTTCGTTTTCTTTTTTCCAGTAAGTGTCATTGTAAATCAAAACTTCTAGAAGATTTTTCAAAAATTTATGTCTTACTGTCAGCTCATTATTATAATCAGTGTAACCTTTTGTTGCTCATTTCAGCGTGCTAGCCTATTTTGTATCTCCTGAAACCAACAAGGGGGGAAAAAAAGCCCTATTTGAACTTTACCCTGTGATGTAATATCTCTTTGTTTGTACTCCAAAATTTTATAGGCCTCCTTTGCTATTGTGCCTTATTGAAAACTCATGCCTTATTTGCTGTTCATTATTATCTTTTCAATATTTCTGCTTCTTAAGATTCCTCATCCTCTTCAACATTTGTTTCAAATGGATTTTTTTTATGCAAAGGTATGCACTTGCATTTTTGAAGGGAACTGGCATAGTGCTATTATCTATCCATTTTCTAATTCTCTTGGTCTCTGTCATGAGCTGTGTGCTCTCCAAGAGATATGTTTGCAAAGTATATTAGTTAAGAGTCTGCACATCTCAAATGTATGGCATGCATGGATGATGCAAACAGGTTTAAAGACAGGAGAAGGTAGCCTTGAGCTTTCATTTACTTGTGAAACAGTAAAAATTAATAAATGGATGAGGAAGACAGTCCATTCTAAACACATATGATACTCTGCTAAAGTCAATCCTAAAACACAGTGCTGCTGTATTTTTAATGCACTTGCAAAGACTCATCTGCAGATTTCATTAATATACTCCTGTAGATCCAGGATGGCTTCTCCTCAGGAGTCTCTACTTTCTGGATCATAAAGTTGTCTTCACTATAATTTAGGAACCTCTGTGATGATGCATGTTCAGCTGTATTTGTTACTCAACAGATGTCTGGGTAGTTAAATTCCACCATGAGCCTTTATCAGTACTTCTATTCTGGGATTCCCAACTGGTTCAAGATGTACCTCTCTTAGTCGGCAGCAGTACCACTGCTCAGAGATCAATATCCACAGCTTGGGTCAGGCTTGTTCAGCATGGATCTAGAGTGGCTGGTTGCCCTGACAGCCACCACTCTCACTGCTCAAGTTGACCGTGTAGGCCTGGAGTCAACATCTTGTTTGCTGCTGCTCAAGAAGGACCGGGTTATAGGGGCAGCTGGGGATAGGTCCCATGTTCATAATTCTCGAGACCATCTGCTGCAGTAACTGTCACTGCTCTTCCTGTGGGGCTGCCGCCTGGGCTTGCTGCTCCTCCATAAATTTTGACAACACCTGCTGTTCTTGCTATTCCTTTATATATTACATCTACAACAGAAGCTCGAAAACACGTGCTTCTCACACTTCAGCTAAACAGCTACCTTCCCGACATAATGCACCAATTCCAAAGCCACTCCTTCAAGCAGTTTGGTTTCAATAAAACAGGCGTGATAATGACTTAACAAGGCTGAGGGTAAACAACTCTTCAGACCTACTTCGGGTTCTTCAATCATCCCAGCTGCTCTTCCCACTCCCTGGGTCATCTCTTGTCTTGGTGAACCACTTGTACCCGCCTTGGCCACTGGTTTCAAGGATTCAGCAGGATGCATGTAACCTTCTGCCAGAAGGTTCAACACCCGATAGCAGTGTAGGAAGGTTTTAGGGAAATGATGCCAGCCTGCTCTATTCCCTTAGCCTACTTCTTTGCGTTACATATTAAGGAGCTTTCCCTAGAGCTGGTCAAAGAGTAAAATAATAATCTGATTTGCAACTAGAAGTGCTGAATCTAGATCACTATGATTCACAGAATCATAATATTAGTTATTCATGAGTATTCAGCCTACTGCTGGGTATCTGTGAAAATGCTCCCAAACCCTCAGAGTTTAAGGAATTTTAGCCTGAATGATATTCACCCAGGAATTTACATGTTGCCATTCTTCCATCTAGAAGTATTTGTCATCCAGAGACCAGAAAAAATCTGAGCTGCTTTTCGGTTTTCTGAGCAATCAGAAATGAATAAACACAGTCAAAATAAATGGTTTACTTTGAGTAAGCTGAAAAGCAATTGTTCTCCTTCTGCACTGGCTGTGCACCCACAAGTATTAAATTTACAGGTGTCAGAATTAGTTTGCAAAACATTTCTTATTAAAAAGAGGATTATATTTCCACCTCCTAGCAAAGGCATAGACAAACTTTGCTGTAATTTCAGCTAGTCCTGTCCTGCACTGCAGCAACTGGTGAAGTTGCTCCTCTGGCATGGGAAGTTTTGACTCAATTATAGGCACCTTTCACTTTGAAGACAAAGTGATTCCTCCTCCTGATGAAAATGGGCAAGAAAGGAAAGAGGTGAGGCAGTATCATTTGAATACATCCACCAGTTTGGGGATTTTTGTCCCTCTGCTAATTTTTCTTCCTGGTCACTTAGACTATGCTAATAAGAGGCAGCATATGTTTCAGGACACTACTTCCCATTTAAAAAGAAGATAAAGTGCAACCAAAAAGAACTGCTTCTTCCTTTTCAACAACTAAATTGATCTCCTTTGCCTACACCCTTCACCAAGAATCTGACTTCTAGCTAGCTAGCAGATATAGTCAAACACCTGTTTACCAGACACAGAGCTATGTGTCTGCTGTTGCTGATCCATCTGTGGAACATAAACATAACTTTCACCAGCTGCTTCTTTTAGCATGGGCTGGTAATGGAAGCCATTACAGAGCATATCAACAACATACTTTCCTAATAATCATGGGCCAGAGCATCACAGGGTGTAAACTGGCAAAGCCTCATGGAAGGTGATACCGATTTACACCATCAGAGGACCTCACTGGAGGATGTGTTTGTTTTCTTCACATTCTTCTTCTTTTATCACCCTTATTTTCCTGGTTTCTAGTTTGTTTCTGGTTTTTTCCATTATATTATACTAATGAGGCAACATGTTGTGGAATAATTCCTGGGGCCAGGCTCAAGCAGTAATAGATAATTACCTTGGGTACCATACAGCCTCGATATTAATGACTCCAAGAAACTCTCTGAAGATTCAGAGGTGTGATACTGCAAAGACTCCAACTGGGTTTGGGCCAAATGCCCCATTCTCATAAACACTCTCAACTCTATTGACTTCAGGAGAATTATGCCTGCTTTTGTTTGTTGCAAATGTGCTGTAGGTGATTCACAAAATCCTGCCCAACCACATCCACACTCCAGATTTAAGTCAAGCTTGAAATCTCATAGTGCAAACAGCAGATTCCTTTTTGTCTTGCATGAAGGCTAGTGTGTTAGAACTACAATTAAATTGCTGATAAATCCCCTTATCTCTCAGGCTGCTCCAGGATGCAGTAATGAGTCTCTGCTCTTGACGAGCATCAACATACCTCTTTCCCTGTGTCACATCAGTTAGGCAGGTCAGGATCTTGATGGTGACCCAAAACAACATTTTCCTATGACCAGGCAGTTCATTTTCCTTTCATTGTAAAGGGCAGAAAGGCCATGGGATTTTTTGACTCTTCATTTTCCAGTCAGAAGACAACCTGGAACCCAGAAAAGAAATTCCATTAGTACCTGAAGCTCTCAAATGGAAAAAACTTGTACAACTTTAGAGATGTCGAATTTGGAGAAGCCCGTCCTGTTGAGTTCAGCCCATAAATGGTAGCAGTCCCTCAGACTTACCCATTAGAATTTGCTTTCCTCTTAGTAATTTTGTAACATATGCTGAACGCTGAACAGTGCTTTCCAGGACTTCTGCAATTGCAAAAATCAATGCTCACCTCTAATATATTCCGACTTAAAGTGTGCAACCTGGTTTAAAATGCACTGCTAAAGCATATATTTTCATGTATCGTTATGTCTAAATGCATGATAACCAGGTTGAAAATCAAATTATCTGTGTTAAGGTGAATATTACAATGTGACTATACTGCCTGCTGTGCCGTGAATGAATCTTGTAAACACAATCAAATCTCTCTCTTTCTCTCCCTCTCACACACAGAGAGAGATACATGCATGCCCTTGCACAAGAAAAGTGATTCTTCACCTTCTGCCATCGTATTGTCACAGCAGCTCATGTTTATTGTGAATGACATCTTCAGCTACAACTCAGCATGAGCTCAGGTATGCTGAGGCTGAACATCCTACCAGGAAAATCAGCAGTGACATTAAAGTTGTTTCATGAATAATGAAAAAATAAATAACACATTTACTGTAGGTACACAAAATGCTTTGTTTAACTAAAAGCATTTGCAAAGAAATTCCAGGTCTCTGAGGGTAGATAGTATTTTATTAACTGTGGATAGAGAACTTATTTAGATGGAGCTGTTTTAATTTTATTGGTAATTTTCTCAATTATACAGATGAGACAACACGTGATCAGTACTATTAGTAGGATACAGACTTCTCTTTTATAAAAACTCTAAACTCTCAGAAAATCACAAAACAGCAAATCCTCCATGCTTGCAGCCAGTGAGTCTTTCAGCCATTTACATTCTGTATAAGGAGGTTTAAATATGTCTCTCAAGTCCAAATTTGTGTAACAACAGTTTTAATCATTTATGGGGGCAAAAAGGCTTCAGAGACAGTAATGCAATTATATAAGTATATAATGCAAAAGAGAATTCAATTGTCTTGATGCCATACAAGGCAAGCTTATTACAGGATCCCAGCAAAAGACACTCAAAACACAACTGCACTGCGTCCAGAATTTTGCTGGCAGCATCAGTGTGTGTTCCTGCCAGCCATCAGAAGTTCATAATCACAGATTTCAGGGAGAAGGAACAAGCCTACTTTGAATTACGGGGTTACAGTGACCAGAGATTTATATAAAAGTTATTTGTAGTGAAAATGCTATATTTTGTCCTATTAAGGACTGAGCAAACATGCTTTTTACACAGCAGTAATGTGTCAGGCAAAAGTGAAATCTTTCAATGATTTCAGGCCTTGTGCTAGACTGAAACTTGTGATCTTAAAATGCAACAGCTTTTAATGAAACGCAAATATACTTTCTTCCAGAAGTGGAAAACAGTCTCACTACTGTCCCTTACAAAAAAAAAAGGGAGGGGGGCTGTTATTCCCCATTCTTTGGAATGTTTCATCCATATTCATAGCAAGAAGCCTGAGAAATGTTTCAAAGTGCCAAAAAGTATGAAAACTAATACCAAACACATTGTCAATATCCTACTATTACTTATGAATTTATCAGCATGGAAATAGTTATTCTCAGTAGAACTTTCTGAATGGCAATCATAAATAATCAGCTTCATAAATAGTGCCACTAGTAACTACATGCTTAATATTAGTGATTCAAAAGACCCACCTTCTCTCTCAAGGATGGTGAACAGATTTAGGTTTTAGCTTTCACTGAGGCAGGATAAAAATGGTGTCTTTTCCATAAACCCAGGTCTTCCAATTTTTATACAGAGTAGTATAATTTATGATTTCTTTCTTGTGAGTTCATGTTGCCTGTATTTCTTATTCATAGAGAAGTGCTCATTTCCTGTTTAAAAACACACATGTATTTAGTCTTATTTGTTTAACAACATTCTAAATGGCAGTAACAAAAAGAGCAGTAAACAGAAATAATCCACCTTACTGGTACCTGTACACGAAGTGTCTACTCCTTCTTATTCTTTGCCTTTAAACAAGACAGAAAATTAAGAGTATTTTTTTTTCTTTTTGACAATGTGCCAATACTTGCAGCAAAAAAAAATAATAAGGAGATAAGTCTAAGGTATCTTATCTCTTTAGGCTCCCGCTACTGTCAGGTGGGCAGGTGGTTTAGAGTTCCTTGGTACTAGCTGCAAGGCCAAATCATGAATTGAGAGAGGGCTAACATTTAGATCTGATGTGCAGGAAGGGGTGCATCAGGTATACCTTGTCATGCAGTCAAAAGAGTTAAAAGTAAGCAAATGTAAGAGCAATTAAAAGCCACGTATTACTGGGGAATGTATCAGTCAATAGCAATGCAAGCTGTGTTTCTATCTATCATGCAAGAAAGGTGAAAGTATTCTACTAGGTCACTTAGTTACTTCAACCAGATGGAATCCAAAATGTTCAGAAAATTAAAAATCCATTTATTCCTCCAAAGTTGCATTCCATCTGTTTTCAGACATTTATGGAATCTTTTTGCATACAGGATATGGCAACCACTGGTGCCTTGGAAATATTTCTTCCCCGTGCAGCTCACAGAAAGCCAGGCTGGATATAGACAGCAGTGGAGAAAGCCATTTTTTCAGGTGCTCTTATTTCCCTTCAAATTATACAAAACTCTAGTCTTGTTTTAAATAGAGGAATCATAAAATCCAGTGTATTATTGTCTGAAAAAATGCAACAGGAACTTTTAATCTAAAAAAAAAAAAAAATAATAAAAAAAAATCAGGCAATTCCCTGCTCTTTCCACCTTGAAAATTTTAACTTTCCTGCCAGTCTGTTTCTCATTTTCAGCTTGTGGAGACAATAAGAATGATTCAGATGCTATAAAGGAATGCAGCCTGGCATGTAGTGATCTCCACCCTGAAGATAAAAGTGACAAAATTACTCCAGGAGTTATGAGCTCTAGTCTTCATCAATCATTTTTCAAGAAATATTTTATTTCATTCAACTACATATTGTGCCTAGATCTAACTGGGGTATGGTCCCCTTCCTTCTATCCTTGTTCTCAGCATCTTCAGCTTCACCAGATGGAAGGATATCATCTGGCATGCAGGCCAGGCCAGATTTTCTGTATATGACACAAACATCCACATTTCCTCTGTTTCCTTAGGACCTTCTTTCCCTCACAATCAGTGGCTCATACAATAGTTCAGCATCAACAAGCATTATCCTGCTTGGTGCAGAGAATATTTCATCCCCCAGTGAAGTTCACCCATAAGGTAAGTACAGGCTATATCTAGACCGTCATTAAGTTATATTCCCACTTCTCTCCTGATTATCCATGCCTCACATTAAATGACTCCCAGTTTCTGTGTTGAAAAGAGCCAACTGCAACCCTTTGAGCTGAAAGACATGCAGCAGGTAACTCTGCCCCAGGACTATTTCTTATAGGTCAAAACCACACCAGGTTTGGTGATGTTCCAGAATCCTCCAATGCTACATCAGCAGTCCTTTGCACCATAAACACCCTTCATGCCCTTATGCCAAGGCCCAGATTACTTCAGGATATGTGACTTGGGGGGATACATGTCCTCCATTTTCTACAGCTGCATTTTGTTCACCTCCCCAAATCATCTGGGTAACTGGCAGGTGACTGTCACAGGGAAAGACAAAGCACTCAGAAATCCCAAGCCAGCACATCAAAAAGCAGAGAACTGACTTTTAAGCATAAGACTGCATTTAAAAATATACTGAAGAAGAAAATCACAAATGGTATATGATTTGTTTTGGTCTTTGCATTTTGGCTTGAATGTCAGGTTATGTCTTCACATTTTCTTCTGCAACCCCAAGGGCAGGGAAAAAAGAGGAAGTTAATATTCATACTTAGTCTCATGCTGTCCAAAGCTGACACTTACACTCCCCACCCCCCCAAATTCAGTGAGAGTATTGCAAGACTCTTACTGAAAACTGGTACTAGCGACAAGTTCTGCTATAACTAGCCTGTACTTTTCATCACCCCAGATTTGAAATCCACCAGGTTTGACTTTGGGGTTGAGGACCACAAGCTAGAAGTCCATATTCAATCAGCAGCAGAACCAGAGACTAGATTTCCTCCTTTTTTGGACAAACATTCTCCTTCAGTCATTGGGAAAGCTGACACTGAGGAAGCTTGCTGCCAAGATGGACAAAACACAACTGGCAAATGCAAAACTAGAAAAAAACTGGTGCAAAAAAGGCTGCTGAGGAGCATCCTGAGAGTACACCCATCCACGTGAGGCAGGCACACATCTTCCTGGGTGTCATCTTCCATCCACACAAATAAAATACCTCTTTCTCAAGAGTTAAAACTAATTAAAGGTTTCCTTTGATTACACAGGGCGATTTGGACCCACCCCTCCTTATCAGCTGAAGCGCCTGCACTGCTCCTCTTTAGTTTCACCCATCTCCTGCTAAGTTTAGAAGAAAAGGCAACAGCTGTGGCTACTGACAAAACAAGGTTGGCAGCTGCAAAACTGAGATGCCACATTTTAGTGTATAATTTTCTTTCCACAATGTCTCTCCCTAACTTTCCTCTTTAAGAGGCACTTAAAATCCATGTGTCTGACTCAATTATTGTTATTGTAGCTATGGAACAGAATGTGATGCTGATGAGGGCCTACCTGTCTAGTTAGCTTCCCTTTCTGGATGCTTTCTTTCTTTGATTCATCATTGCTTGTGACACATGTATTGTCTAAGCTATGTTCAAGAACAAGTCTCTAATACATTCAATGGAAGAAGGTGAAAAATTAGAAAATGTCTATCAGTCGCATGCATAAATTTATGCGCTAACTTTAAACACACTATTACTGAGAAGTATCTTATTTCGAAATCATGGTTTCATTCGAAATTAAGAATAACATTTGCAGTAAAATTAAGAATAAAATTTCTTTTGCTTCCTTTGATTAGGAGAGCACTGACATTGCATAAATGCTCTGTCTTTATGAACTCATCTCGAGATTCTGCATTCCTTCAGCATTCAGTACATTATCAAATCATATATGAAGTACTATGAATTCATGCCCCAGAGGGCATGAACCCAAATTTAAAGTCATCATCATTCTGTATATTTTATGCTCAGTTGAAGGTTTTATGATACAGGCTGAATGTCTTTTCAGGACAATCCTAAAAATAAGCTAATACAGTGGGAACTGAATTTATTGGACATGTACACTCACCTTCAGTTGATGCTCTCCCTAGGTCAGTTCTCTTGTGATTGGCAAGGGACCATGACAGGTTGTATCTTCCTATGAGAAACCTGTGTAGACACTGGTAATTAGAACTGCCACTCAGTCCTCCCTGACAACAGCTACTGCAGTGGCTCTGGGTCTCTGAACTAGCTACTGCCTCTGGAAAATCCTGTTTCCCAGTGTCTTCTCCTCCGTAGGCACATACCTAATTGCATGTAAACATTCTGTAATTTATTACACGACACAAAAACATTGGTACCTTCAAGCTGAAAATACAGCAGTTGACAAATACCAAAAAACTATGATTCCAAAGTGTCACCTACAATGTAGCTCTCCAACTGCTGTCTGTGACTGGTTGCTGAACTAAGGATACTTCCTCAGTAATGTAAAATCTGAGAAGGGTCTCAGTCTCTTTTTTAAGTAGCCTGATTCTTAGCCAAAGTTCTGAGTGTTGAGGCTTGTAAGTCAGTTCACTTTTGGAAAAAAACCTCCTTCATTTCGGTTTGAAAATATCAGTGCATTTTCTCTGCAGTATTCTACCTCAATCAGCACAAGAATAAAAAGGCTCAATTACCAATTAGTGTATTTTTACTCATAGTTGATTTATTCACAAACTGTTAATGACTGCAACTAACAAAGAAAGAAAATGAAAGAAAAGTAACGTAACAGGAAAATGAAGTATTTCTAGTTCATGTCTGCATTTGCAAGAGACTGAGGATGAGGATAAGGCAAGATGTTTGGAAATATTTGCAAATGAAAATGAGGCTGAAATATTTCCTTGTACTAGGCTATCTACAGAATGAAACTTGCATTTTAGTCTCAGCTCTGTTGCAGTTTGGAGGTATCATTTCAGATACAGCTTCCTTGTCAGTGAAATGGGGCTAACAATAGAGCTGTAGTTTCCATGCATGATGCCCAGTTAGTTAGATCTCATCATGTTAAATAGCACAGTAGAGAAAAAGAGCCAGAGCAAGGCAATCAGGAATTCTTGAGATCCAGGGTTAAAAAGGCAGTGAAATCTAATCTCCACACCATGGAAATGAGTGGAAATTGACTTCAAAACACTGTTGATTTCAGTGGTTTTGGGATCAAGGTTTAGGAGAACAAACTTATTGCATAAAGACAAGTCTGTTTTCCCAAGCATAGCTCGACTTCTTGATAGGAGCAGCCTGTCAGACAGCAACAGACTGTACCTTTGGTGCAAACCTATACTGAAGGGTTGTATATAGTTGTAGGGTGTCCAAGAGCATCTCAGGGAAGTTCCCCCTCTGCTCCCTGCACTGCTTGTTCAAGACAACAAGGAGGATGTTCAGGCTTACCCCTGTGGTTAAGCGGAAAATATCTGGCACCAGACCAGGTGTGGAGAGCCCCGAGGAGCAAGGAAGCCAGGCTGTGTGGGAAGGGGCAGGCACAGGGACCTGCTTCTACTTCCTTCCCCTTCCCACTCCATTGGCATCAAGCCTGTCAGCTATGGGAATTTCAGATGCATTGTACAGAATCACATACAGGGCACTGAGTGTGCCAGAGCTGGAAGGCACTGCAACCATTGCAATGCTGAATTCATTTTCCCAGTAACAATCCAGCCCAAGAAGAGTACAGCACAGTGTATTAAGCATCTTGATAAAGTTTTATGCAACCACACTTCAAAAACCAACCCAGAAATGGCAGTGCTGTATTTTTAGACAGATAATTACAAGGGTACTCCCATATATGTGCTTCAAAATGAATCCAGTAGTGTAATCATGCAACCGGTCAGAAATTACCGAGTGAATAGTTCCATTTCCTTTTTAGACTTCTATTATAGCATGGTGGTAGTGTATTTGTGCTGTATTTGGGTAACACTTCAGCACAGTGCACAGGGGAATAAGCATGGAGCTCTAACCCTGTTCACAGACACTTCTTGCTTGGGCGTCTGCTCACCACAAGACACAACACAGACTTCACTTCTATCATTGTTAAACTATCTGTTCCCTGCATTCAGAATTCTCACTAAATTCAACACTAAGCCCACAGGTTTCTCCTCTGTCAACTGCATCCAGTTTCCAGAGGATGCAAAACAAAGTGTGTTGATAGTGCCAAGCTCATTCAACATAGCCCATAACCCTCTTCTCAGGGATGGCGGGGAAGAACAACATTAAGATGTAAGTAGCAATGTACGCACTGTTAATCTGTGGAAAAATGCATTTTAGAAATGTTACAGAAAGCTCAGAACATTATTGCAGTCCCAGGTAACACAGGTGAAAGGTGAAATCTAAAGGAAATCGCAACATCTTAAGCACTGAGGTACAGTTATGGCAGCCAAGTAATTAGAACTCTGCCCTGTTAGATAGCACAGAGTATCATTGCACTTAAGAGCTCATAGTCTCCATAATATTCCAATTTTGAAACAAAGAAGCTTTTGCTTTGTCATCTCCCCCACCACTCTTACCTACTGTGTAATAATGTCTATACTAGTTTTCCATGTACTAGTAGAACAGGTACCTTCTGAGAAAAATATTCTGAATTAAAGATGGTCTCCTTTATTTTATTTTTTTTTTAGTGTAACCGTTTAGCTATTAGCAGAGGCTGAATAATGGAAAATTCTCTTTTCGAGAAACTTGTGAATGTGTTCCTTTTCAGGGCTGTTCTTGTCTGACACTCCTTCCAGTGACCACTCTGCCCCAGCTCCAGCCTTTCCTGCTCTCTGTTGATGTGGTAAAGGAACTAGAGTGTGTACTAGTACCAACAGTAGTCAACCCTAATTACACTTGAGCCCATTTCAGTTCAGGTTTGATTCTAGAAATCTTACTAACTTTGAGAAGTACCTCATTTCCACTGGTGTGGTCATGAATATCAGCTTTTCTTCTAGCAGGACAAGGTCAAAACTATTCTGAAGGGCTACAACAGCACAAAGGATGATTCAGCTGGAAGCCTGGGAACGTTCTTAGTTTACATAAAACAGAAAGACAGCTAGAAAATGATTCTTGCCGAACTTGACTAAAAATATGTTTGCAACATCATTAATGGATTCTATTTCCTGTAACTGAAAGGCAATTTGATAAATCACCCTTTACCATAGTGCCACTAATTGCAATGGATTCTGAAAAAAAATTCAAAATTATTTTTTTTTAGAAAAGCCACAAATCCTGAAGGTTGTCCTGGTTTCAGCTGGGATAGAGTTAATTGTCTTCCTAGTAGCTGGTACAGTGCTATGTTTTGAAGTTCAGTATGAGAAGAATGTTGATAACACTCTGATGTTTTTGGTTGCTGCTGGGTGATGTTTATACCAAGTCAAGGATTTTTCAGCTTCTCATGCCCAGCCAGCAAGAAGGCTGGAGGGGCACAAGAAGTTGG
>JANZLQ010000086.1:18431924-18484752 GCA_026212715.1 Elanus axillaris | reverse complement strand
TTCCAATCCTTTTACTATTACTGTTGTCATTTTATTAGTGTTGTTATCATTATAATTACTTTCTTCTTTTTCTGTTCCATTAAACCATTCTTATCTCAATCCGCAAGTTTTACCTCTTCTCCCGATTTTCTCCCCCATCCCGCTGGGGTTGGGGGGAAGGGGGTGAGCGGCTGCGTGGTGTTTAGTTGCTGGCTGGCATTAAACCACAACAGGTACACTGCTGGCAAGCCCTCAAGTGTTTATATTACCAGCCAAGCAAGTTAAATAATCCCCAAGTTCATTATGCTCAGCTAGATGCTCAGGAGAGGTCCTCTCATCCACTGGTTTCCAAGAATATACCGATATAAAGCATCTTATTTTTCACAACTGATAGATTTGGTGTGGCTGGGACTAAATTACAGCAGGATTTTAACAACTGCGGAAAAGACTATAAAACTTTCTGCCCCTTATTAACTACTGTGTGACTATTAGGTTTATGGGCAATGTTAACATTGCAGCATAGGAACAAAAACATTGTAAACGGTTTCCAAAATGTTGGGAAGCAATTTTCCCCAAGAGAGGCAGGAGGCCCTTCCAATGCTGGTATGGTACGGAAAGGGTCATGTAGCACACATGTAAAACTAGATTAAACTCTCTGTTGCTAAGTAATTAAACCTAATTGTAAACCTGGGCAAGTGCTAATTTTAAAACTGAGCTCCCTGTTCAGAGCTCCAAAATCTCTATTGAAAGTTCATGGAAAATGAAAACTGCCTCTTTAAAAGAAATCAGCTTGCAGATCCCCAGAACAGAGCCCCTGGGCAAGTGGTTCAAAATATGATTTTTATAAACAAATCTGACATAGCAAACTTAATGCAAAACCCTATGCATATAACATCACTTATGTGTGCAACTCGTTTAAATTATAGCTGTAGAGAGAAGGAAATAAAACTGGCATATTAACCTTTGGCACAACAGTGCTCACATACTAGCGATGCTGAGCAGCAGATGATATTATTGTGACTCCCACTAGTATTGTCATAGTGAAGGGTCTGTCAGAATTCATGTTCGAAACCTCTACAGTCAGAGTTTATTAATTCAGCCATGAGCATCCGTTCCAGACCTACCTTGGCATGTAGAGCCTTAAGAGCAAAATCTTTTTTACTGCAACTTCCCTTTCCCCATTGCTGCTGTGTTTAGTCACTAAATGCAAAAAAAAACCCAAACCAAAACAAACCAAAATTCATGAAATACAGCATTCCTTATTACCATCATATTTAAAAACATTGAACGCAAAAATAAAATAAATCAGAAATTAATGACATATAGCATTCCACAGCTTATTGCCATAAACCCACTGGATGCCTTGCTTCCCAAATGTCCTTTTTAAAGAATGGTCTGGTAATTCTTCCTCGAGAGAGAGGACCCTTTCTTGTAGTTCAAAAGGACAAGCTAAATGCATAAGCAAGATAGACTTAAAAAACAACTTACAAATGAGATATAAAACATTCTCAGATGTTTTTTGGTGAATACTCCACATTATCGAATACACTCCTATCTAACTGACAAAAACATCATATAAAATGAACTTTCCCTGTTAAATAATGACTTACTTTGATTAGCTTTGACAACATCACTCAGGCCTTGATGTACATTCTTGGCCTCTCTATGCTGTAAAACATTTTGGTCAAAAGTTTCAGAACAGGACTTGCACAACAGCTCAGGGTGTCCTTTGATTTGGTTTCATCATGCATCTTGAAAATGAAAAATGGTTCATTACATATGAAGGTCATGAGGCTTACCTGTGGGTAAGGCTGATTTCACCCGGAGAACAGGTAGCCTTCAGTGATGGTAAATGGAGACACAACCCAGCAGATATCCAAGTGAGAACGTTTCTTGGCTCCTTATTTCAGAGAGTGACTCATAAAAGGAAAAGCATTAAGCCAAAAATTTCAGAGCTAAGCAAGTCTACAAAGTTCACATTAAGTGAACCAATCCTGAGAGGTATGAAGTATGACAAGACAGCAAGACAGGTTTTGGAGTCCCATTGGACTTCCCTCGCCCACGCAATGAAAGTGAAACAAGTGCAGACATGCTGCTGTGCTGGAGGACACAATGGTTGAAATAATCACCTGGTTATTGGCAAAACCATTAGATTTGAGAAAAGTTACTTTACCAAAAAATCACAGGGCCATAGCAAGACACATTTATATTGACGTCTAGATAGACTGGTTTAAGCAATCCTCACTTTCTCTACTTCATGGAAAAATCCTGAGAGCGACCTCTGTTTCCCTGACTCTCTTCTACTGGCAACCCCTTGGGCCAAGCTGTGACATGGGCAGTGTTAAGCAAAGGAATACGTGATGTACTCTTAGTATTGTGGGATTAAGAATGTGATGTCTTCTCTATTCTTGCCTCCTCTGATAAAACTGGGACAAATCAGGACTGCAGAAGATGCTATGCAAGCTGTACCTAGTACAGGGCCAAAGATCAATGAATGTGAAGCAGAAGGAAAAAAAAGACAGATTTTGAATACCAAAAATAAGCTGCGAAGAAACTTAATCCTCAAAGGTCAGATGTTCATCTGAAAGACCCAGGCCATGCCTTTGTATCAGAATGTTACAACATTAGCCCTAATGACTTAATAGCTTTGCCCTTGACTTGTGTCAACAGCAACCTATCTTATTACATGGTAAATTAGTTGCTTCCAGCCTACTCCAGACTCCTAGGTGATGGGAAGACAGAGGCACTTCTAGCAAAATTAGAAACGTAACCTAGTACCTAAACAGTGTTGCTTAGTAGTATTTAGTAATATTTTAAGTTTTGTACGTGTATTTGAGTAAAGGAAGGCTGGACACAGTGTGGGGAAGAAGCTCCGCGTTCGGCATTCGGGAGCCAAAATTAAAAGGAAAGCTTCTCCTTTCCATACTGTTGTGCAGTGTCATCAAAGGTCATCATCTGCTGCAAATATCAAGGGATAATGAGCTAGGGTCAGGCATAATGACGATAGGCTCTAGGTAAGAGAGGATGCTTTCTTATGCTCCTTCTCTTCTCTCAGAGAAGTCTGCATCCTTTACAGACCTTTACATCCATGCAGAAACAGTTTCCAAGCCTGGCACAGCACAAAGCTACTAGGTGACCAAGGTGCATTAGCACCTAACTATTCAGAGCCTCTCCTTGCATAAAACAAAGACAACCAGTGGTTTCTAAAAGAGTTACTGTTACCAGGCAATTGTCTCATTCTATTTAAACTGAGAAATTCCGTATTTTCTGATTTATTTGGAAGGCTTTGTTTCACATCTGTCCTAAAAACCTGTCTCCTGTCAGCTAGACAAAGGGTTACTTTTCACAATAAATACACAAGAAGGGAGAGACATGCTTATATGGTTATGTAAGTCTCCTTTAAGGAGTTTTATAGGCAAGTAAGATGCAGCTCCAGACACTAGACTTTTAAATCATTTAAAGCTGACATAAGCTGATCCTAGGCACAGTTTATAATCATGTTTTTACTCTTCAGCTCTGACAATTACAAATTGTTTGTATTAGCTCCACAAGTATTCCTATTCAGCAGTATTGTCAAAGTCCATTCATTCCAGTCTCGTAACAGCACATGAATCCTTTGCTTTGCCAGCCTCCATCCATAACCTTCATCCAACTGTTACCAACCTCATGGGGAGGGGCAGGAGAGATCTACAGCCTGCAAAAAACTCCTCCTCGTCTGCAATCTGTGGTAGCTGCAGTTTCCCATGTTTCAATGTGGTTTTCAGACCATCCCAGCTTGACAGGAAGAAGCCTGGCATCCTCTAAGCATGTTGCACTTGCAACCTTTGAAGATGTTCAAAAGAAAAGGAAAAAAAAATAAAATGAAAGGTCTTAACCATTTTGCATGAAGTTGCATGAAAAGTCCTGGGGGCTGACTTGACTGGAACTGTTTTAAGTACTTTACTACAGCAGCGGTGCATCATATGAAAGGATTTGTTTGGCATCTATCCACAGTTATAAATAAAAAACATATTTATCTTTGGTCTTGCATATAATTTAAAAGTCGGACAGAAGAAACCTTTTTTCTCCTTTTAAATCTGTAGCAAGCCCAAGATAAATTCTTATAAATTATTTCTTTTAAAAGGAGGAAAAGAAAAAAACAATAACAAAATAGCTTGGCTATTTGGAAATCTGGAAAACAGATTATTTCTTTGGATGGAACAAAGTGTGTGTGTGTGTCATCATGACTTTAAACAGTTCCATGGTTCCCCATGGAAATACTTAATTGAAGCTAATAAGATGTGGAGTTATCAGTGGTTTGCCATGATAGATTTCATATGGTCTCTCCAAGATGTTTTACCTCCTTTAAAACTTACTGACCAAAGATTGTGTTAACTGATGATCTGAGCAGCAACCACCACAGATACTAAATTTGAGTGAAACCCAACTCAGAGGAGACAGGAGTTTGGGCAAACCCCTTTTAACTCCAACCTCTATGCAACATAAACAAACTTCTGATTTGTAGAATGTGTGACAACCTCCCATAGAAACCTTCAAACGAAAGACTTATTGGCCTCTTAACACTTGCAGCATGTGTCAGAAGTTCCTTCTTTTGGCATCACAAAATTAGGAAAGAAATTATTGTCAGCAGACTACAGAACCCAACACAAATCTTCCCTCAATTACCATGCTTCATAAGGTGATCCTACAAGCTCACCCCCTGACACTACAGATGACCAGGCCCATCTTCTTCCACTAAGCAGATCAGTTGATCATAAGTACACGCTAAGAAAACTTTTGACTAGTTACAACAATTTAAAAAAAATGTGCCCTTCTTACAGTTTAGAAAAGTAAATCCCTGCTGTATCTGAGATGGATATATAGTCTCCATAGACAGTAGAGCATTTTTAACCATAAGCATGTACCTACACAACCTAATGGAGAGCCAGTAAAGCTTTCTGTATGTGCAGAAACAGGTTGTTTGGCATCTGCAAAGTGTAGCTGCTTTATAAGCATCTGTATGTATACCCATTTCTGACAATATCTCAAAATAAATCTGGCTTGAGCCAAGTTATGTGTGTCACTATACATAATTAAACCATACTGAAGTTTATGGAGGAGGAAAGGTTTTTCCTATACTGATAGCAGCAAAGTTTATAAAGGACTTTGAGTAGAGGTAATCTGTGTAACTTAGGCACTTGTTTCACACCTACATTTTAGGTAATTAATAAAACTGTCTTTCTAAAATTGGCCAAAATTAAGCAGCTTATAATTTTTTTCCTTCAGGAAGAGAAATTTGTAGACTGCTCTGGCATAACCACCTTTTGCCTTCAGCAAATTTTTTTCCTGAAAACTTATTCCCTGTGCCTGAAAATGCATCCACTGCATATGTTTCTAATGTTAATATTCCTTTCGAATATACCATCCCCACTGCTAGCTGTAGGGTCAAGTTCAACGTACCACCTATCAGTAATTACGTCAGTCAGCAGCAAGCCCAGTGCATTCATTAACCTATAAGCAACCTTGGTATTTAACATATACTGACCAATATTATATTCAGTATTAAAGAAACTGCATGCAAATACCATGATATAGGAAATGCAAGGATACAACAAATGTCATGGGATAGCATCGCATTTGGAAATAGTGAAGTCAACATGAAGAGTGAATCATAAGATGAAACAACTACTTTGCAGCTGCTTATGGACAGGGACAGTCTGGGCAATTGACACTCAGGATTAATACAACCTTCTTTAGGCAGTGAACAAGGTGAATAAGAGCTCTGTGTTCATTTTCTAACCAGCAAAGAGTAAAAGTCACCTTCTGAAGGCAATTCCCAACTTAGGTATCCAAACTTTGTGACGCCTCTGACTCCTCATTGACTATACAAGGAAGCAAGGGCAATGGAGCTCCTAAGTCAGGTATCTTGTGCAGTTAGCAAGAAGAGAATCCAGGGTGCACTTTTTAACATATTTCTGTTACCATTTTCCCCATAAGACAATCTGTAACTTTATGTGTGTTCCTTAAAATGCAAAAGTGCCTAAGATTTACAGCATTAGCAATGTACGCTGCTGTAAGCAGCACGCAAACTCAGATGCTGTGGGATTCTTAACCAGTGCAAGTTTTCATCCATCTCAGCATATGGATGAAGTGAGCAGAGGAGAAGCAAGCCTGATTGTAATTACATTAAGCACTTTGGCAATAAGGAAAAGTTTGTACTTGTACACAGATGGCTTTATGTTACAATGCTATAAATGTGCCAAGTTTCATGGCTTCACCGCATGATGCAAGGAAGGGGCTTGATCCAAAATCTGTGCAAACCTGCTGAAAAGCTCTCACTGATTTCAGTGCCTTTGTATCAGGTTTATGGTAAGACCACTGGGCACACCTGGAAAAGGGAATAGCCTTTTGTACTGAAATGCAATTATTTTTAGACCATTTTTAGCCTGCTTTGCCTTTTTTAGCCCAAGTCTTCATGCTTTGGTGACTGTTTTCCTTTAGAGGAGAAACAATAAAGTCCAGTTTGGGTTGATTAAAATTACTTTGATTGCTCACTGTAGCTCTCATGTAAGCTGGAAACTTAAACTTTGCAGACCTCATAGAAACTATCTGGGGGAATAAAATATTACGTTCTTATTCTATGAGGCCTCCTGAGTCCTTCTTGTGTTTCTGATTCAAATCCTCTTTTCTGTGACCCTCCCATCCCTACTACTTCATGAAGGTAGGAGATTTTTAAACTTACTTTAAAAGCCCTTAATTTAGAAAAATAAACAAAAATTCTGTCAAACCATCCCCCAGTGTCTCACCATAACTTATTTTAGAGTAATAAATCTTCACCCTGACAGCTCTCTGATGATGCATTACATTAATACATCATAATGACAATACTTGTGATATATGATGGATATATTTTCTGAAAGGGATATCACCTATACATTCCATCTTCCCAGCACAGCAGAAGATTGTTTGGGAAAAGGGAGAGAAGGGGAGGTAAAGGATATTCTTTACCCAGAAGGCAGAATCTCACAAGAGAATGTTGAATTAAGTTGATTGTCCTTCTTAAAATACCAAAGAGTAAGAAATAAAATGCTTTCTGTGCACAAACAACTTCTATCAGTAAGATGACCTGTTTGTTCCTCAAAAACTGATATTCAGTCTGGAATACACAAGGGAAATCCTTTCATATACTTGTATCAGTTATGCTAATACAGGAGAAACAGAGTCTAGGAAATAATCATGATGACTTCAATAGGGTTGAAAGACTGTGATAATGACAGGTGTAATATTTAAAAGAGTAACTAAGGCGGTCTGCAAACAGAAATAACTGGCAGCCTCAGTTAATAACCTGGTGAGAGTTGTGTACACTCCAAAGAGTCACCCATGACTGACAGAAACCAAAATCTTTTCAGTACCCAAGCATGGACAAGGTGATGATGGGGCTTTTCAGTAGGAAATAAAGTTAATTTTTACATGGGTGTCTGGCCTTCCACACCACCATTGCATATAATAACCAAATCATAGGCTGGTATTTGCTGTGCTAGGCTCTGCATAAACAGAATGAAACAATCCTCACCTCAACCAATTTAAACTTGATTTCCAAGGTTTAGAATGCAAAATCAGCCCCTGGCTTAGAAAAGCCTGTTGCCAGGGCAGAAGGTAGTAGTAACTTTGCTCCAAAGGCTAACCTTCCACATTTGACTGTGTGGGCTGAACAATATGAGATTTGACAGACACCTTTGACAAAAACTGGGCTAAAGTGGCCCTCCTGATGCACTTGGCTTGTGCACAGATAACTCTGACAACAACCTCAGTGCCACTGTTCTTGGCATAAAAATCACAAGGGCAGTCAGAACCTACCCTGAGTTTACAGATAGCCTTGTTTTTTCAGAAATACGGTCTTTTCATCCACTACCAGGCTAGTGAATTGTTAGTATTCAGCTTAGATGCAGAGAAAAGCGGAACAATGAGCTTCTGGCTTTTTAGGGGTTCTGACAGTGATCTGATATTTTGGTGAAAAACTTGACTTTTTCAAAACACTTACAGCAGACTCATTTCAACAGCAAATTGCTGCTGGCTACCCACACTCCACAAGTATCTGAAGCCCATTTGGACCATGCTATTAAGATTCCTGAGGTCTTATGCTGTGTGTGACTGGCAGAACTGCCTGACAATAAACACCTTCCATGATTCTCTCTTCTCTTACAGACTTACCCACAGGTACCCACTGTGCCATTGAAATGGAGTCTGATGATAAATGTTCTGGCCTGGCAAATACTTCCCTGTATCTCACTGGACTAATGCGAAGAAGAACACACAAAGCACTTTCTGTTTCTGCTTCTGTTTGGTCTTGCTGATGCTGCACCAGAGGGGTAGATCGGATGCCCGTTTTCTGAAACAACTTGGAGGCCTGAGGCATTCCTTTGTTAGTTGAAGAATTAGTAAACAAAATTCCTGTAAGACATTTAATGGGAGAAAAAGATGTTGTGATTAAGATTCACAGAAAAGGATTAAAATATTACAGTAGGAGTGAAATTCAAAGAAATATGTATCTGAGCATATATTTCAGAGTACAATTATCCCAGCTGACAAGAAAATTGGGTTTGAACGTGGTGGCACTAATACCAGCTCCAGTGTAAAGTTCTGCATAAAGACAGGCCTTGGACATTGCTGCTTTGACTTAGCTAGAAACACTTGAGGGAAGAGCCCCAAATCCCGATAGGGACTGGCAGGTCTCGCTCTGTCTCAGAAGATGGAAACATCAAGAGGGCAAGCAAAATGACAGGAGTGTTGATGTTACTGTGTTGAACACATGAAAACAAACGACGATGCCCAGGCAGTGCAATAACCACATTCTCTGAATGTGAATGGAGTGTTTCTGAAAGGTGCTTACTGACCTCTGAATCTCAATCTGCAGAAGAGATCTGAGTTATAACGAATATAGGAAGCCACTACATGATAGCCATGGTGCCTTGCTAGAAAGCCTATCTCCTGAGGGTTGATTACAGGCAAAAAGAAAAAGGTTCTAATGGAAATCAGCTGATACAATCAACCCTACTAAATCCACTGTCACTTTTCTATGACCACTTGCAAGAGCCTATTGTAATGTTATTTTTCATTTTAAGCATTTGTCCTTTAGTTGTTGAAGGGAAACAACCAGCTCATTCTGTAGATGAGCCATCAGTTTCTGGATACTGCTGGTCTGAGTCAAGCAAACTGCATTACCAAGTCCCACCAATGCTAGATTTTTTGGGCATGCCAGATATCCTCTCACAGAAAAAATAAAAATAAAATCAGTATCCTCAAAAGCACCGCGAAAAATGCTAACTGACTTGCCCTGGGGCCAACTATATACTTAGGAGTTATAAAAAAACTCTTCTTACTGACTTTGCAACAGGGATAGCACCCCATTTTTTGTCAGCAATGAAAAAATGCTATTTTCTGTCCTAGCCCAGCCTACCCTGATGTCTTACCCTAGGGTAAGCTGAGGAAGTAATAGTGCAAAAGCTTTTCAAAAATACTCCATGTAAACAAAGCAGAGGTGTCCGTATATTTTTCTCTGATGTCTTCTTTTAGAAGCAACTTTTGCTCTATTCATCAAACATAGCTCTGGTGCTATAATTTAACTGCTATTAGAGTCTAAAGTGATTTTCCTGTGTTCACTTGTTCCTGGCACTGAATATTCATAACAGAGTTCTGTTTATTCTTTCATCATCTTTTGTCTGATGTTACTGTTGTGAAATTCAAAGAAGTGTCACAACTGTATTGCCTTTCATGCAGAAATACAGTGAATTCCAGGTTCACTTTTAAACCCAGTGATACGGGTTTAAAAGAAACTAAAAAAAAATGAAGCAAGGCATCTTTATTAATAAAGCTAGCTGTCTCTAATTTATTAGAATGTTCTTTCCTATTTTTCCTTGTATGTTAGGTGAGAAGCACATACAGAAAGTCCTGTTAACTGTCATACAAATCCATAGATCCATATTACGGTAAAAAGACCTGCTCAACTAAAGTTCATACAAACCAAAAGTGAAATTACCCCAAAGGAATCTCTGTGTTTCAAGACAATTTTCTTGCTGAGTTTCAAATATTAAAACTCTCCCAGTTGTTAAATAAAGAGTGATGAGAAAATACATGCAATTTTAATTTCCACTGGGATTACGCCTGGTATGAGACAATCATGTTGTTAGATATTTTTCTAAAGATTAAATAATGTTATAGCATCTGTAGAAGGATGTTATGAAGAACAAGGTACTGAAATAAAAACATTTCTATCCCAGATTGACTACTTGTTATGCTTTTTGCTGAAATTGCTTGTATTAGAATTTATGCAAAGCTTTATTATTTAAGACACTTAAGCTCATCTTGGTTTAACTGAGGTATCTATTAGCTTATCTATCTTGTAGTTAGTGAAGGCTTGATACATCAAGTAATAAGAATCCATGCAAGTCCAATGGATATGTATAAAAAATGACATAATGTTCACTTGTTTAGCCCCCCAGCAGTGCCAAAGCAACAGCATACTTTAAAATCAAAGCTGACATTCACAATGCTCCTTGCAAAGCTACTGGTTAGTGGAATGGCTGGGTATTTGCAAAACCTGTGCACCCGCCTTTGTCCTCTGGGGTCTGGTGGAGTTTCAGATGCTCTTAAAAGATATTTGTAGGGAGACCAAAAAATGGGGAATGACAAAGAGGAACTTTAAAAAACAAATCACAGTCTTAAATATAACTAGTTCATAATCCCTAGCTCATAATCAGGCACTGAGAAACAGATATACCAGGTATGAAGTATCACATTGTAACTGTAAGGAAGAATTTGCTTGGGAGATGACTTTGGCTCTGGCTGGGAAAAAAGTTAAAGGGACTTACCAAATAACTTCACTGTCAGAAAACTAAAAATGTCAATAGTGACTATGAAAGCATACTGCTAGAAAAGCAAACACTACCTTGTTTAATTTTTTTTTTTTTGTCAGACCGGTAACTTTTCCTAAACTGCTTCAATCTGGAGGAAGGAAGTAACAGTAATGAAAATACTTATTACCTGAAAAATGTGTCAGTTTTGTAATTTGATAATGCTGGCAAAATTGACAGTAAATACTGACAATAATGTATGCTTTAGTCTCTACACTTCTTTAAATGTGGCAAAGCAAAAAGACATGGGACCTGCCTTCTTCAAACTCATTTTCCTGCTCACACAAGGGTCCATCCTGAACAACTTTCACAAACCTACAAAGTCCTTTTCTCCTTTTCTATTAGTAGTGTTATTCAGTAATATACATAGGACAAGGATGGGATAGGAGTATTACTAATTTTCATCTCACTCCACTTTCAGACAGTTTTCACAAAGTCAACTGCTCTCTAGGAAATGCGTAACCCAGCCAAAATTTAGGTGAAATTAATTTTTTCCAAATACTCTTATATTTGATCATCCTGATGCAGGAGTTTTCCAAAGCAGTTGTTTTAGAGGAATTTCCTAGGTTAGAGGGCAGCTTGTTTGCTTTGAGTTGTTTCCTGTTAAATTGCAAACTTCTTCATGGAATGGGTAAAACCTAGGCAAGCAAATCACATTTGTAGATCTTGGCTTAACATTTGTCTGGGTGTAAGGAACAGGTAACAGCTGGAATTTTACCATGTATTCCTTGACAGGCAGCTGCATAGCTGAGAAGAGCTGTGAGAGTGACGGGGAGTTTATGTATCCTGGAGATATAGAGAAAAACAAAGGAAAATAAGAAAGAAGAGGGGAAAAATTAAGGAGCAAAATCAGCAGTTACTATAGTGGAACTATAGTGCTGGTTCATTTTTTTTTGGACTTGATTTAGAAAGAAAAATAATAGACACTTTTTTTTCAGATTTATTATGTTCAGAGGTAGTATATTTAAGCAGAATAGACAGTGGGTGATATGAGTGAGAATCTAGTGATAATACTAATTAAAAGGAATTTCAAGGCCAACCAAGAGTTAAAGAGACAAACTCTCTGCCCCCCTCCCCACTGACAAAGTGACACCCCTTCAATTTCTGGACATTTCCAAAAACAAACTGGGACAAAACAGTACAAGAAAAGACAAAACAATGCCAAAATCAGGATCTAGGCAACAGCTTCTGCAAAAGCTGTTCCAAAGTCAAGCCAACAACGACAGCAAATCCAAAAGCAGCAATACGGGCTCTAGGAGGCACTGCACCTTCTTCCTTTCTTCTGGCCTCTAATCAGAGCCATCTGCAGGGTGTTAGTCCACTTCGAGGCTGACATGAAAGATCCTTACAGTTACATTCACGCCCACCCAGCAATGAATAAATTTCTCCAGATCAGTCCTACATGACTCATGCCCAGGAGGTAGAGAGCACATAAAGCCATTCCTACAGCCCGTAACTTTGGTAGTCTCCATGTGGGTTTCTACAGGGCTGGCCCGTGGTGTGGTAGCTCTACGCTTCATCTCTAAGGTTTCTCCAAAGCCAATGCAAACCCATGACAGCTTTTGTAAATGACACAAGAGTTTATCTAGGGATGCCAGAAAGCCTGTATCAGTTCCAACAGCAGAGCTCAGACCCGTGTGGGGGCATTACCACATACTATGGAACCCATTTTTCCACCAAGTTGCTACAGCCTGGACTACAGCTTGACAAATGGGTACCAAAGGGGGTCAAAATCTGGCTCATTTCTCCTAAAAGTCCAACAAGAGGTTTTAAAACCTGCAGGGTCTCAAAGTCTCTCCACTGTGCTTTAGAAATGCAATGCCACTTGACCTGGTTCTTGATTTACCTTTACTGTATCTGAAGCCCCCAAAATAACATCCTCAAAAAACATGTAGGACAGTTTTGCATGTGCAAGGACAGCACTGAGTTACTTAAAAAACTAAGAGAAGATCATTGGGAATAGAACAGTTCACAGTTTACTGTATGATACTGCAGCTGCCAAAAACATAAACCAGAGAAACAAAAGTTGAAATTAGAGACAAAAAGCAAATCTAAACGTCTTTGATGACTTCTGCGCAGTAAAGTGGGGTTAAAAGCTCATGCTGGTGTAAACAGGAAGGAAAGAAAAGCCAGTCCCTGAAACTGGGAATAGGAGTCAGGAAAAGTCATGTCTATTCCCCTGTACTCCATAGGTTGTTTGTGTAAACAAAGGGCATATTTAAACTCAAGTTTCAAACACAGAGAATGGGAGATTAATACTCTCTACTTCTGTCCTGCCTAATGAGATTGTAAGATTTCTCATTTACTGTTTGTCCCAGTCATAGCACAGCTGAGACCAGACCTCCTTTGGGGCCCCTCTACTTTATGATGCAATTAATGCACATAACCCTATGCCATTTATAGTTCTCAAACCCTAATGTGTAACGTGTGCTGGGATGATGGCTTTTTGTGATCAGCAGTGTCTCACTGGCAGCAGGCCTCCTTTCACTTTGCATCTTTTGCATCTACCTGTTCTTCTGTGTTATAACCCCTCTAAACTCCCGAGTGCTGGAGCTGATGAACAGCAAGAGCATCCTTTCATAGGCCACAGTAAAGCAGAGATGCACTAGGTAACTACCCACAGACATCAGTGGGCCAACTCTCCCTTATTTTACTTACAAAGGAAGGTTAAGTGGAAAGAATGGTAAAACTCCCATTGACCTCAACTGGGCCAGCACTTCTCATTCTCATGTAAGTGACATTATTCATCAGTGCAAGGAAGGTTTTGCTGTCTTTCTGTCCTACCTCACCTTGTCCAACCACAACTGCTTCATCATTAGATAAACTGCTTCTTTGTGCCAGAAAGATTTCTTTCTATGAATTTGTTCATTTAATCTGTGTACCCCCATGAACTAACATCTTCTTTGCATGTAATAGGCAGTAGCAAGGCATACAAAATCAAAGCTATGTTCTGCTGAAACTGCAAGATGAAACCCAAGAGCACTCCTAACTTCAGGGACTGTTTTGTAGAGAGAAAATAGGAAGTAAAACAACTTAAAAAACTGCACACTTTTGTAATGTGTTAAAGCCTTCATTACTTTTGCCAAAACTTCACTTTTAAGAAGAACCAGCTGTGGATTTGATTTCTATGTTTTTCAGCCATAAGTCAATAGAGGATTCAATTTTAAAGCACAAGACCTATAACATACAGTGTGAATCATCTCCTGTCTGCATATAAGATAGCACAGATAGATAACATGCTTAGTGAAAGCTTTATCACCAAGGAAACACATTAATAAGCATTGAACCTAGCACCTTAACATTTACAACTCACTTTAAAAAAAATGCCAGCTGTAAATAAGTCCATACTCATAACTAAAAATATGTGGTATCTATCACTCATGCCTATTTTAAGAATAACTCATTGCCTAGGACTGGCAATGGGCAAAGCCAATTTACGAAAGTTCAGAGCTTCTGGAGATCTGGACTCTGATCTACCAGAAGTTAATTGTTTCAGAGAGATAATAATTTTTTGGTAATTATGTCCAACCAATCCATAAGTAACCCCTCACAGAATAGGTTTTATCTAGTGCCACTTGCTATTTCCTAAAGGTCATGGAATCTCTTTTTCTCACCTCTAACGGCTCACCTTTCCTGGGTGCACTATGGGGAAGCATAATTCCAGCAGAGTGGAAATTCAGTCAGCAAATGAGGCATCGACATAAATATTCATGGGGGGAAAAAAACTTCTGAAAAAATGTTGAGAAAAGAGAGTAGGTAAATCATGGCATCCTCGGGAGACCACTAAGATATGCACTGACAATTTACATAGGTTTGCTTAAAATTTTGTCCATAATTTAAGAAGTGTTATCATACTTACTGAGTTGCCACCTTCTTGCCAGTATTCAGGCATCTCTTGAGCACTGGACACTTGACTGAGGACAGAAGTTACCCAGATATCATGTGGCACCCATTTGTCATATCCTTGATTTACAGTCTGGGAATTAGCAAGGGAAATTATTCTGTATTACTCAAGGAAATGCTTATGCCTCAGTCAATATACAACAGTTGTTCAGTTTTTACAATGTGAATTTGACTTTCTATCTTGGATTCTTCGCCCACTTTGCAAACCAAGGACCTGATATGAAGGCAAGCCATGGGAGAAGCAGATGACTCACAGGGACCATCTGCACATACAAGGTTAAGTTTCTACACAAGTGCGACAACACATGCTGGGCATTATCTCAAGGTAGAGTTCCCAGTGGAGTTCAGCACAACTTAATATGGTAATGATCCAGTTTCAAGAAAAAAAACTGCAGGAAGAATTTTGAAAATGCTTGATTATTAATTGTCCAGCTTGTGGCTGTTGTCATTTTTTTGCTCATACTTTTATTGACCTTGGTAGGAAGAGAGGGAAGCTGATGCTATGTGCCTTTAGAAAGCCAGCTCTGAAAACACACAATATACTTAAAATATTTGACTCCTTGCAGTTAATCCTATAAAGACATATTCAGAGAGACCTTTGCTTAACTGAGAATCCTCTGAACTCAGTTCATGTCTGGCTCCTGTCTGGTTCCATGAGGCTAAATAGATATAAATGAAGGGAGCCATTTGCCAACTCAGGACTCCAATCACCAGCAGTCATCATAAAATCCAGTGCCCACAAGAGTCTGAGGTGTAAAATACCAGGCTCCAGCACCCAAATTTGACCATTCAGTGAAAAATAAGATATAAAGGATTTCTTTAAAGCTACTGACCATGAAGAAAGAGAACACTTACTGGTAGTAATGATGCAATCTTGAACTTTCACACCACATCTCAGTAAATATTACTGCACTGTAATTGAGTTCATCAGGTTCCATGAGCAAGCCAGTTCTTCCTTCTCCATTTCTGGGTGATTTCCACTGGTGTTATGCAAAGGACACTACTGTCTACTGGGAGGTTGTGCTAATCTGAAGCACATTCTTTTCAATTATTTATTTCACCCTTGTTTGCAGATCTTAAGTTCTCAGATCCTCCCCAATAAGGACAGTGACCAGAGGGCTAGAACATATGTACCTTTTATAAGGACAAAATGAAGAGCAATGTTAAGGTTTCCTTCTTTTTTCCTTTTTCTCTTTTCTAAAGAAAACCTTTTTTACAACCTTGATGTTATAAAAGAAGGTGATGTCATAATTTATGATATTAAACTGGTTACTAAAATGTCATTACACAAGTGATGTTTTAATTGATGATTTTAAACTGGTTAGCAGGAAAGTGTCAAGTGTCACTTTCATGACATAAACTGCCAGTTATGATTATATAATATCAATTATTCTTTGGAAAACTGCATTAGATCAGTTAGTTCTGAACCAATGTAATTGGGAGGGTTCATATTTTTTTAAACACTGTTCATCCAGTTCTCATTATTAGGAGTAAAATATACTTTGGATACAGTTTAGACTTTCATAACTCTCCCCTTGAAACATAACACCTACCTTTTTCATTTGCCCTTTCAGCTGCCATCAGATCAACAGCGAGATAAAAAGAAAGCAGTGAGATAAATTTGTAACCTTAACTGAGCTTGCCTTGTCCTCCAATCTTACAGAAACCAAACTTTTGAGTTAAAGGTAGACAAAAATAACAAAACATAATTTTAATAGCAGGTTAAATATAGAACATTAGCATTTGCTGACAGGATGTTGGTTACTATGAGCCCTGCTTTGACGCTGGATCTCCTAAAGCTGTAGTGTCCAGCTGCTCTCCAAATTCCTCTAAATCTTATTCAGGCACAGAACCAAAAGAACACATTAATATCTGAAATGCATGTAGCCAGATCTTAAAAACTTAATCCCTTCTAGGGATAGTTACAAGTAACAGCAAAAAGTTTAGTTCATGCATACTCTCTGGGTCCAACAGCAGTAGGCTGATTCACCACTGATGCTGATCTGATCTAGCAAGTTTATAACATTTCCCTACGTCAAAGCTGTACTTTGTTCCTTGCTGTCAGTGACACATCTCTGGCTAACTGGCAAAGCTATTCAGAGATGCCCTGATAACAAGTTAGATGCAACATAACAGGATGAGATTTTAATGGGAAATTCCCAGCTGAAATCTTATCTATTTTATAGGAGCACAGGTACATTCACTTTAACGAGGGAGAAAGCAACAGGCAGGACTACGTCTTGGTCAAGACTGTTGGATTTGTCTGAGTTTAAATAAAAGGACTGCTCCCATAGATTTCCCCTTTTGTTAAATGGCAAAAAATTACAATGGAAAGATAAATGATGTACATCCACATAATCACATTGACTCTGAGAAACAGTGAGGACTCCAAAGCCAATAAAAGTTGGCTGCTAAATAAGCCAGACTATTACTTTCCTGAATAACTTTGTGCTCAGACCAGTGTTTCTTTATAATAATGAAAGCTGGATGTGGAGATGACTAGAAAGGCCACACTTCATTCCGTTACTCATACTAACTTTGATCAGATCAGAAGCCACATTTCATGGGACTGGTCTTAGAGGTTTGATCAAAGTAGTTGTGGAAGGTCCCAGGGAGGAGCTGCAAAGAGGTAAGGGAGGACCGTGCTAAGAAATACTCAGAAACACACACGTGATTTTCATTAAGCTTAATGGAGATGGTGGAAGTTAGTCTGCAGGGCAAGGCTTTGAAAACTTACCTCGTTATTTCATCCATGCAAAAAGAATCTGTTGTCTCCTTTTAAGTCTCTTGCTCTCTACATGGTTTTGCAAGTAATCGATTTTGGTGTCATCCCACCTCCCCCGTCTTTCTGACAAGCTTAATGATGATTACTGACCTGAGTTCACAAAAAAAAAAGTGAAAAAAAAAAAGTAAAAGAAATACAGAAAAGGAAAAAAAAGGAAAAAGAGATATTTAGTACTGATTATCCACATGTACCAGGTGTTTATTACCCACATATCTCTAGGTAGCATTCTACCTGTCAGATTTTGGGGATGTACAAATTGCATTAGATATCAGATCTTTAATGCAGATGGCCAAATAATGCCAGAATTTTTAAAGTTTATCCCCTTAACCTGCTATCACATCTACTCTATTCCACAGACATTCTCATTGGAGCCAGTAACTATTTTTCTCTTTTCCCTTATTGGTTATAATTATTTAAAATACACTTTCAAGCCAGAGAGAGCTCGCATCAGGCATAAAAGCAATGCATCATATCACTCTAAGTTACATAACAAGTCAGATAAAATCTAAGCATTAAAGTGTGCACACCTGTTGACATGACAGAAGGTTGAAATCCTGTGAGACAGATGTCTTTTACAAGAAAGATGAGGATAAAAATTCTTTCAAAACATTAGTAGGTCCAACCTGCCCATCCATATAGTTGCTGCATCATGGAAACACACCCGTTGCGCCTGGTAGTATCAATCAATCTGCAACAAGGCTCCAGCTTACAAAAGCGAAATTCCTTCTAACATTTCATTGTAACTGAAAGAACGCATCCAGACACTTGTGGGTTCTTTAAAAGTTATATCATAATTTATAATTGGTTGTTAATTAATGTCAGATCACAGTGGAATTCCTATGGACTTACAGAGTGGAGCCTCTTTAATTACCAGTTTATAATTATAAATCTAATTGGAATGAAAAACACAGGAACTGTAATAAATGATGATGATCTTGGAAGACTTCTTTTGAATAAAATCTTCATATATGCATCCTGAGAAATTTTAGAACACTAGTCTTCATTTGGGGCAGAAAACATTTTCCATGATGCAGAATTCCGCTTCTTCCATTATGCAAAAAACAAAGAGAAAAAACCTTAAATGTTATTTCACAACTACAGCAATTACATCTTGTGAAATGAAAAATACATCTCGGGTCTCTTAGCACTATATCTTGCAATCTGTGTACACTGTAGATCACTAAGGTAAGACCTTTACCACTGTTCCTCTGCAGTTGTCATTCTCTACTGATTTGCCTGCAAAAAGCCATGGAACTAGCCCCAGCTATGAAAGATCCTCTATGCAATCATATAGTAGATGCCTGCAGCTTACTGTTTAGGTTCTCATGATCTGTGCTATACTTGCATACAGTCAAGGATGAGATGATTAGTGCTGTGCATGTTCACTGTTAATTAAGTGTACTCACAGCAGTTTATCCCATGTTCTGCTGCACACATTCGTACCTCCCTAACCACCCGTGGGTGGAGAATTACAACTATAACTGCTTTACGCCAGTACAGACCAAAAGCTGATGCAGTATGTATGTTGTTATGAATATATTCAATCATCTTTACCTCCTTTCAGTTTAAATTTGGGTTAGATGAAATGAAACAGAAGTTGGGGTGCCTGCCACATGGAAGCAGCCCTATAAGAAGAATTCTCAGTGCAGGAACTCATCTCTGCAACAGATATAAGAGACAGGAGGAGGAGGAGGCAGCTGCCTCCCTGTCTCATCAGTGCCATCACAGCATGGGACCCCAGTGCAAACCTGCACACATACATACATCCCTGCTCAGCCAAAGTCATTCACAAGGAGCCCTTGGACCTTATCTTCAGAGCTTGGTTGGGACAAGGAGGAAGATACTGATTTTAATTCAATAATTGTTTTCGTAATTGGCTTTACTTCATTGGTCATCAGCAGGTCCTGAGCTTCACTAGCTTGTTTATATGTCCCAACAAGCCCAGTCACTTTCATTCTCCAGACTGCTAGTTACTGCTTTCAGCTATCCTCCTAAGACTTGTTTTTCTTCCACAAAAAAACATAAGTAATTCATATATTGAGCCCCTTCTCTGCTGCTTCTAACAACACCGTTTTTCTCTGTTCCTTGCATTTTCCCCCAGTCCTCTCATAGTTCTGTTTCCCCGTGCCTTTGAGACTGCAGCCCTGTGTTTCTCCCCATGTCCCATGTACAGCCATGGGAATCTGTAAACCTGCCAATTTGCACTTTGCAGAAAACTTGCTGCAGATCTGATGGGTTTCATTTTGCAAGCCAAGAAACCTGGGGTTACAACATAATTGATACTAACAAATTGAGAGGAACTATGGTCCCTACCTAAAATAAAAGACAAACACAGTGAATTAAAGGTCATGGTATAAAAAACTGTGCAGAGGAACACTGGGAAATAAGAACAAATGTAATCTAGGCTACAGTGGAGTTAAACCAGAGATGAATTTGGCTAAATAAAACATAAGAAACCTATTTCCTGTACTAATTACTCTGCTTCTTACAGAAGTGTAATGTTGGCATCAGCCTTCAAACTAAATTGCACCACAAAACCCCAACACTTAACAGTGTTTTAGCCTACACATTAGGGAGGCATTTACCCATTCTTATTTTGCCTAGCTGTTGTTTATTCACTGCCAAATTTTCATTGCAGGTTTTATCAAGTGGAGAGATGCTCCTTGAATTGCAGAACTGCTATTCAAGGGCTTTGAGAAGTAACTACACAGTATTATTTGATTATCCATTTGTTTTTCATTCCACTTTGCAAAAGTGTCCCTTTAGTAAGTGCAGACCAGCAGTGTCAACAGGGCAACTTCCCTGCCAGACAGTGCTTTCCATGGAGTACATAGGCTACAGTCACTAACACAGGCAAAAGGACAGCTCGTTTCTTTTCATTCATTTTGTCGGCAGAACAAAAACAATGGCACATTAGCAACAGACTTTCATATGGACACTGGAATTAATCAGACTCAAGTTTGCCTTCCCTTAAGTCACAGGGTTATGCGAAGGTGGGGAGAAGAATTTGCAGTTCTATCATTGTGGGGCTGCATTCCTAATTGTGCCTGAGATAACGGAGCCCCAGCGCCTTGGATTGCTGATTATTACAATCACCAACAGACACACATACATATTCAGGGAAAGTGTTCGAACTCTCACATTTGTATTCATTTTACTTTGACTTGACTGGAATCATAAAAGGAATGTGTAAACGAGGAGAGCCTGTTGCTGAAATGAAGTTGAATTTTTTCCCCACAGAAACTTGGGTTCATGACAGCTTTTTGTTGGGCAGGACATTAGCCTTTTGTAATTTATTGCTTTTAGATTAAATCTGGGGAAACTCAATATTGCAGTTGAATGATTAGAGCAATACCCCTTGGAGTAATAAATTTTCTTTGGTGCTATGCATCTCCCGATCATGTTTCCCTTCTAATTACATTTACATAAATGATATTCTGCAAAATTAAATTAACATTCAAACCGTTACGCTGGCAAGGAGAGACAAAAATTAGTTACAAACTTACATCCCTAAAAAAATGAAATGACACCTCGTTCTTTCCACAAACTGAATCACAGCTATCCCCCAAAGCGTCTCACACACAACTGATTATTCTAGTTGGTTAATCACCGACCTAGATGCTCTGCTCTCCCTTTCAGAAGTTTATAGCGTAAGGTCCAGCTTTCCACAGGGTCTCATTAAATAGAAGCAATTGGTGACAATCCAAATTTGGTCAGCAAAGTGCTCTATTCAGACCTAGACTTGATTTCTACAGTTTTGGCCACAGCCCTTCCTCAGGGCTTCCCTGTCTTGGCTCCTGCACACCATTCCTCTAGTACAGAGCCAGAAGGTGTTTGGCGGGGCTCCTTGTGAACTTAGACTCAGTGCGGCACTAACACCCTCCTGACCAGGCTGAAGAAAGATGTTCTTGCTCTTCATACATCCACACCACCACTCTGGCTGGCTAGCAGCACCATGCTTTCCTGGGCTGCTCTCCAACTGATGCATGGATGCAGGGTCTCACAGAGCAAGCTTTGACTTGCCAAGAGGAGGGACCATTATTCTGATGAGAAAAAGAGTGCCAGCCTACTGCTGGCTCATGAAGCCAGTCTTCAAACAGCTTTTCCAAGATTTGAAGTTTAAATGGATTGTGATATGTAGTGTTGATTTGCTTAAGGCCACTAATCTCCTGACTACTCAATCTATCTTCTCAGCACTGTACGAGGAACAGTAGCTTTTGCAGAGAAAAATTGTTTCCTAAGACCTACTTGAAAAAGCATAATTTTTGTTGTTCAGTAGAGGATTTGCCCCTTCAGATACCCACCCACTGTAAAGACAAAGTACATCTATCCCCTCTGTACTCCCTTGATGCCATTAACAAACCATCAAAATACTTACACAAAGAACACATGTCCAATTCTATCAGCGTGAGGCGCCACTTGATGTTTTTGTTGACCACGTGCCCACTACACTGAAAATCACAATATTTTCATTCAGGAATTCGATTACTGAACCTTGTCCTGCCCTCCCCTATAATAAAAAGCATATACTGCCACGTCTCTAGTGATATCAATTCTTATGCTAGTATACTCATACAACTTTGAGGCATTACTAACAAAAAAGGAACAAAGTAAGTATTTACTATATGGCACATACGTATATACACATATAGACACATCTGGAACTATACCTGTCAGCTCTACTGCAAGTGCGTCTGTTTGAGTGTGAGTATACTGTCTGTAAATTGGGCATATTTCAATGGGGCAAAATACAGTATCTGGAGAAAAGAATTAATGTAAAAATGTCAAAGCTGCTGATTAAGTAAAGACTGTGTATATATGATCCTACTTTTCAGTTTGATGCCTGGGTGATTTCAACATTTCAATTTTTAAAAACAGTTTGCATTCAGCAATTGAATTTCCTTGTTCAAACACATCAACATTTGCATTTTAGCATATTTCAGTTTACTTGTCAAAGAGATTCCTGGTTTTTTTTTTTAAAAAAAAAAAAGGCTGGGCAGCCTGGCATTTGTTTGAAAACCTAATTTAGTTTTCCTTAAACTTCACAGATTCTATATTTCTATAGGTCCTACAATAAATACAGTTAATTAGTTGTAGACAAAACATTTAGAGACCATAATTTCTCAGTGTTTGATTGCAGTGAGTCATCTGCAGGACAGTCCTCTTTCCAGGACTGCATTTCATTCCTGTTTGCCTTACCCTGGTAAACATAATGTGCCAAACACTCTAGAATTTCTGTTAAATAAGCTCGTCTCACAGTGTTATGGCCCAGGCCCATTCAGAGCCATAATTGAATCCTTTGGCACACAAATCACTTGGAAAGACTGGGCCTATTTATATGTTTAGGACCATATGACAAACATCTGTTTCACTGCAAGGAATGCTAGGGTATAACCACAGGTACTGAATGCAAATCACATAGGAAATCTTGGTGCAGGTTCATTAACCACAACTCCTGGAAAGGACATGAGACCCAAATTTCCCATTTAAGGAACAGAGTCTTAGCCTGTGCAAGACTATGATGAACTTTCCATGAAATCTACGAGTCAATGAAAATTCAGAGCAGTCAAGGAGATGGGGAACATAATAGCACCAGACCAGCAGGTACATTTGCAACAACAACATTATACAACAAAATTCAATAAACCTTTCCTTCCTCAAGGACTCCAAACTATAGCTCTAGAAGACAGAACAATATAACTAAAATGTCATAACTAACTTCCACTGCTAGCATTAAACTTTAATTTACTTTCTTTCATCAGTCTGTTATATTATTCCCATTATCATTGCCATGGTATTTCTTCCCCATATTTAAAAAACAGCATAGCTTCAAGACACATATCAGCAAAGCACAACAAATATATGTCTGAGAGAGCACTCAATGAATGATGGGAGAATCCTTATGATTAAGAAAAGCAGTAAAGAGAATATGTGAGGCTTCAGCAATGTTATCAAGAATTCATGACTACACATGGGTGTGATTCAGATGGCTGAGGTTATCAGACTCCAGGCACATTGGACAGTGCCTGTGAATAAGCCAAGACCATCTGCCATCCACAAAGAGAAAAAACACATCCATCTAGAAGTAGGGTTCTTTACAAGCTTTCTGAAAAAGCTCCAAGATGGGGTCCAAGCATTTTGAAAGGTTATGTAAAGCACAGATACCTCATTTAGCTCCTAATCCAGGAGATACCATAGCTCTGAGGAACAGAGAAAAGAGAAGAAATACAAATTCATCAAAAGGTATCTCAACGAGAAATGCAAAGAACACCTGAAGGAGTGGCTGATACCTCCTGTTCTTCAGAATAATGGAAAATTGTGATCGTATTTTATCTCCCCGGAATATCATGGAGGAGATTCAAAATTGCATTTGGAGACTAACAGGAGCAACCAGAATGATTATGAGCTAATTTTACCATATAGGTCAGGCTCATCCCTGTGTATCAGAGACTATATTAATAAACACTCTTGACCACTTCAGTACCTCTCTCATTTACCACCCTTTGGCATCTGCTTTGAGCAAGAACCCAGCTGCCCAGGGCATGGGATTGGTGGGGAGTGGCTGCATTTGGGGATGCTTTTCTCAGAAAGTGGGGTCTTTTTTTATTCTCCTGGTACAATCCTCGGGGACTCCTGAGGGTAGGCTACTGTAGCTGCAAGAACACCACTGCGTGCACAAGGCATAGCAGCAATTAAGAGGAACTGAAGCTTGCTCTCACAGTACCCATGTTTCTCCACTTCTGCATTTTGAACTGCCTGATTTTTGGTGTTGTTGATGGTGTTTGAAGATTAAATGTTATGTGCAGCAACAGATGCTAGTGATCTCATTCAAAGCTGAATACCTTTTTTACACATGGTTTGGTTGTGCACCAGGGGCCAAGAACTTTGGCTGTAGATAAGCAAAATCAAAATCTGTTTTAACTCGCATATTGAGTCCATTGTCTATCAACATTTGCATTATGAGAATGAGATCAAATCTGCCAAGGGACATTATTATGTCGTGAAATATATTTGCCCATCACAAAAGAATGACTAGAAAAGAGTGCAAAAGTGGTGATTATTGAGCTATGTACCAGTGGCCTAAATCTGCTCAAAAACTCCACTAATTGCAAGCAAACATAATCGTGGGGAATAGAGAGTCACAAATGTATGTATAGAAAACATCCAAGAAAAAGAAGGCAAGGACATTCTTTGAGCAATAAAGCAAGGAAATATTAGAGCTTGGCAGCTTCTGCCCTGCTTTGACTGGATGGGTGGCAGCTATTAAAGGGCAGTGCCAAAAAGATCAGTGTTAGGTTGGATGGGATTTCCCTAGGAATATGTAAAACAACAGGCCAGGAAACAGAAATGCTGTGATACTGATCCATTTTTTTTCAAGCAGTCACAGATTCTTAATGTAAATACCCACAAACCACATCAGAAGGGAATCACCAAGAAGATGTCCCAGGAGCTCTTGTTAGAACTAATGTATTTAAGGATTTATATTACTATTGTTAGTAACATGGGAGCTGTGTTCTCTTTGGAACAGTTAAGGAAGCAGCTTGAGAAGGAAATGTAGGGTTTCAAGGCATGAACATGCAACTTTTGCATGAAACTGATTTTGATGGATTAAAAACTGGAATCAGTTGATAAGAAAATGGCTATAAGTATTTGACTTGTCTCAGGGGAAATCCCTGGGAATCTCATACACCTTTGCAAACCAGATTCAAACTGTAAGAAAAATATATTTCTCAAAGAAGCAAAGACAAGAAGTAAGAATCTAGGTGGTATTAAACAGTATCATAGAAAAAAAACCAAGTGAAAACCATACAACAGCATTAGGCTTTCTGAATAATCTAGTGCACTCAGAGCAACTTCCTACAGATTTTCAGCCTTAGTTCATGTCTACAGATGTGTTTCTCCCCTTCCATTGCTTCATTCACTTTTAGACAACACATGAGCTTGGTGAATGTGTGAAGAAAGCAGAGAATAGTTATCATCAGTCATAGCTTCAGGTATCTTACCTATTTAGCAGGAAGTCATGGTAGTGGCCTAGAAGGTCCATCAGGTGACTTTCACTGAATTCAGTGAGCTAACAAAAAAGTTATCTAAAGCAAATTCATGTCTCTTCTAACAGAACAAGAGAAAGATGACACTCTCTCCTCCCCCAAACCAAACACAAAAGTCACCCAAATCCCAAACCTATGTTTATATTCACTAAAAGATGGGGATTTCCTTCCAGACCCATGTCCAAAGGGGAAGGGGCTCTGCTGAGTTCATGAGGTAGAACACAGACACTAGCAGTGTCTTCACAAATGCCCCAGCTATCTGCTCAGCCTCAGATGTGCATCAGCATGACCCAATTACTGAGCAGGGTAAAGAAAGTGCTTTTCCCAGGGGTCTATTAACAGGGACCTGGGAGATATGAATAGATATCATGGAGAGACTCCCATTGACTTCAAGGTTCATTAAACACAGTCAGTGTTGTCAGAATTGAGCTCATCTTATAGAGGCGAAGGAAGTTTAATGGCATAGTGCTGGAGAAGCCCTTTTGTATCTCTTTGGTGTGGAGCATGGTGTTATTCTCAGAATCACAAACCTGTTCTTTGGCTAGAATAAAAACATTTGATTGTTTTGCCGTGAAAACATTGTGATTTGCTGTACTGTCCATGATTAATGTTGGTCTTTCGAAAAATTGTTTTCCTTTGTGCTATGTAAATAAAGCTTCTTCCCAGTGTTGTTGAAATGCTGGCTTTCATTATGCATGGCAAAGGAGAGGCTGATGACGCTTTATGATCTTTAGCAAGCACCACAGACATTTCTGGAACATGAAATAATAAAAAAAAGAAGTAGCATTAACTTGTTCTTTGAGCTAATTTCTCTAACCAGAACATGAAAGTTCTTTTTCATTTAGTGTATGTGAACAGCGTTCAAAGTAAAATAAAAATCATTCTGAAACTGAGTCTTTGTTTTTCTGGAATAGAGTCAAGAGTGCTGGAATACAGTCACAGTAAAAGCTTGTTTTTATGACAACTGAATTTGAGTATTGGATTTCTTATTTGATGTGACATCTCATCACAAGATCCTCCGGGCACTGTGCATGGATCACCTCTAAAATATAAACATCCGAGTATTATACTTCTGTTTCTCTGTGGTAATAACAATTCACTTTCACATCAACTTCTTGGAAGGAAAAGCTAGAAGTGTCTACAACTTTTTATACCATATACATCTCTTAAATAAAGGTGATCATGAAGACTCTTTCCCTCCCACTGGTAACTACGTCATGTTACAGCGGCAACGACGCTGCTGGCTTTCATAGAAAGGGATTTTGAACAAAGTCTGGGAAAAGGGACAGTTCTTCAGGCAAAGTGGGACTGCATGACTGCATTGACTCCTGTCAAACTTTGCCAGTCATATCATCAGCTGACGATATGTTTCTCACTGGTGGATGTTTTTGAACATGATTTAATAGCTGAATCAAAGCATGAAAAATTCTCAAGTTAGCTAATCTCAGCAGACCTTCAGCTCTGTGGATCACAGTTTGGAAACTCTGATTTAATAAATCTTCCATCATGATGTCTAACAACATATTGTACCTCATCCTAAAGTGGCCTAATGAACTAGGTTTGGGCAATGTCAGAGGTGAGTAGTATCGAGATCTTGCTGTTTAGTGAATAGCAGTGCAATCCATATGATTTAGATGACATCAAAAAGGTGTGTCTCATTTGCAGGAGACCAAAAGGTAGAGTGCCTTCCAGAAAAGAAAAATGGTTGTATCAAAATCAAAGAAAGCATTCTCAAATTTCTTTTTGTTATTAGCCTGAAGAGTTTGATTAAATGTGGAGATAGTTCTGCATTAAAGTAATGTTTATTTTTAACAGGAGGTTAAAGCTGAGATGCCAACATGGCCTTGTTTGCTGCAAAAATGTGGCAACGTAGGGATATACAAGTTATGTACATTCAGGCACTAGAAGACTGAAATTCAACCTGTCATTCAACAAAGATTTTCCTATTTCATACCAGCACAAATTAACCATATTCTCCTGACCATCCAGGACCTTTCCAGACTCAATTACTATGTCTTTGATCCTCTCTACATTACCCTCTACCCTCTCCAATACACAAGTACTAACTCACAGACTATTTCTCACAACATATTGTTTCTTCTTTGCTGCACCCTACCTAGGAAAACATTTTCTGAACTGATCTCCCAGGCTTTTATTCTGTCATGCCTTCAAAACTCCAGCAACAATATTTTTTAAAAGATTGTGCATTCTTTGAAACAGAAAAGATTTGCATGATCAGATGAAAAAAAAAAGCCAAAAGTCAGAGGACTCTTTCACAATGGATCTCCCTGACTTTTCAGAAACTCTTGTCATGAAGAATAGAACCTGACTGCTTTCCTGTTCCACACATCTCCCAGCAGTATGTTGCTGCTTAAGGCAGAGAACACAGTACTGTAACTAATCTGAAATGAAGGAAAACATTTAACCTACAGTCCCTCATATTCAGAACAAATAACTGTCTCCATGTCCCTTGCGCATGTTTGATGGAGTCAGAAACAGGTTATTAATGAAGAATAACTCCATAAAAATGAACTCGCTCCAATCAGTCTTCTGGCACTACAACATCAAGGGGAGATGCCAGTCAAGCAGCTAATATTAAACCTGTAAATCTTTACCTATTTGGGATGCTTTAATCATTTCCTATGAATTAATACCATAAAATGTGATTTATAGCTTAAGGAGGAAGATCTTTATGACCATTAATACACAAATTCAATCAACAGACACTTGGAAATTACAGATTCACTGGAGCTGTGTGCTGCTCAACAGAAAACCAATCCTGCCCCCTTCTCTGCAGAGAAAGTGGGGCTTCAAATGATGGTATAGGTGCAGTTTCATCAATGCTGTGTTCCAGGAAACCTCCTTACACAGGCTTTCTTCAACAGATGGTCTTCCTAATTTGGTACAAGGTACAAGATTTATAGACAACCCTCAGCAACATGGGGAGTGCTTAAGGTGTCAGATGAAGCAATAAACAAATGGGAGAGCAATGGTCTCTTAGCAGCAAACATTCTCTAACCTTTCAAGGATTGCTATGACCCTGCTTGTCCTACACATATATCTGAGAGAAAATACAAAATCATTTAGGTTTTTTTTTAATATGGAAAAGTGATTTTATAGTTTGTCTAGTTTTGCTGCAAATTAATAATGGCAGCCATTTAACCATAAAATCCCAGATATGTTGAGCTTATCAGAAATAGAGGTCTGCATGCAGTCTATCTACCACAGTCTCCAGTTCACTTAGAGATGGCCCAGCTGTTTCCTCCTAAGCAATCCTACCTCTCAGCCTCTAACATTTTCTTGTGACTGTCTTGTCACCACTGTGTACCAAACATGACTGGAAACAGGGACATGTGTTCCACATTTCCTCCTCTCTGTCACCACAGGTGACTCTGCCAAGTGCCCATCCCTTGGTCTCATCTATTCGGTCTCATCTATTCTTGGCTATTACTTATTTTTCTCTTTCCTTTGCCCCATACATACAGGCTTGTTCATCTGCTGGTCCTTCCTCTGTGTCACTGGTTCTAATGCCCCTTTTTCTCTCTGGCATCCCTGCAGATTCATACACACTCTATCGCTTAAGTACATACAAAGGACCAGTTTAATTCTTTTCAAATGTAAGAATTTGCTTGAGGTGCCAAAAATAGAAAATTAGTTGCCCTTTGTTTCCTTTATCATCCATGAAGAGAGACAGTACGTTGAGAGGCTGACTCCAGTTTTAGCTGAGTTGCTCTTTGGAAATACCTCCTGGTTTCTGCTGACAAGAGAAAGCTTAGGGTTACTGGCTTTCTAACACATCACTAAAGTGCTTCAGGGGATGGATGCAGGACAAAGTATAAACATTTTTCCAATCCCTGATATGTGATTCTTCCTCTCTCAACCGCTGTTTCTTTTTCAAGATTCAAGTTGCTTTGCCTTGTCTGGTTTATATGGACAATCTTATTTTAACTAAAACAGAAGCTTGAGCCACCAGTTCAAGAAGAGTTTTTGTAACAACTCTCCAGTGTGGAGAGAAGGCAGGTGACATGCTCTTTACATATTACTGTAAAGTTTTCCAAACAACCTTTTAACCTTTGACTGTTTCAAAAGCCAAACTACCCTACTAGTACAGACTGGTATTTATGCTTTTATGGAGAGAAGGAAAAAAAAATAGAAACTGGAATCATGAGTACTCATTCAGTAGCTGAGAGCAAGAGGTTTTCAGACAGCTAGAAACCGCTGCAGAGAACAGCTAAGCTTTTGCCTCAGGGCATTTAAAACTTCCCTTTCTCCTGCTCCATCTTTTCCCTTCTTCCCTGATCCCTCCTCCAGCATATGTCTGCTAAAGATCTCAGCCTAAGGAACAGAACTAGGAGGATGCCAATCTCCAATTCATCTTGGGATCTTAGAGTTTGATTTAATTTTCCATACAGCGTGACTGCTCCTTTAGTAATGATGTACACGTCCTGGCTAGCCTGATAAAAGCAGCACTGGTTTTCCTGGAGAGCACCAGCATGATGGAGTTTCATAGGCAACCTGATACATTTGCTACTGGTCCAAGCGCAGCAGCACTTAGACAGCATCCAGCTTTGTTATAGACAGAAAATTGCCAAAACATCCATTTATTTCAGTGGTACCAGACTAGGCCCATGGAAACAAGATGGAAAGGATAAAAGTCAGGGAATGTGATACAAGTGGGAAGACAGAGTGGACAGCATGTTTTGAGAGAGGATACAGAAGAAGAAACACATAGTGAGAAGGATGGGTAGGCGCACAGAAAGGACCATTATTACAGGAAGAGCAACAGACACTGTCTTGAAAGGAATGCAAGGAAATTTTATATTGTTCAGCTGTATCTTCTTCTCCTTACTAGAAGAGTTATGATTGATGATTCATTTTTTAAAAATGAAACATTTAGCTCAGAGTGGTTTTGGAGGGTTTCAAAGGAAAGAACAGCTGCCTATGGCAGGAGAAGCTGGTTGGATGGATCAGACTACAAGTTCAGCTCCTTTTGTTCCCAACACCTACAAAACCTTTTAAACAAGAACCTTTCTGTCACAGAGAGATGTAAAGGAGGAGAGAAACGCATACAAAGAAACAGAAAAAGGAAATATATAATAAGGGCTTTGGCTGTTCTCTTTATTTAATATCATGGGACTATGAATTTTCCTCATTCTCCCTGAATGAAGTCTCTAACTATGTATCTTTGGCAGCTAACAGCAGCAATAGCTCCAGTTTGATCACTGTGAACGTTGCATTGGCTGCACTTTCAAAACATCCTAGCACCAAGACGCTACTGATTTTGTTGCTGAAATAGGAGACACACACAATTCCCTACCTGTGTCCTAATAGCAGAGATTACACTGGAAAATACCATCAGAACAAGAATGGTTTTACTTGGCAGAAACAAGATGAACCCATGTTTGTTGAGCACATCTCACCTTAAGTCTGAACTGGTCAATCTATAATGAAGGTCAAATTTACAGACAGTAGAGCATTTGAGTCAGTCATTTAAATGCAGTATTGCGGTCCAAATACCTTTTTAGTGAATATTATTATAATTTAGGAATGCACAAGGACATGAGAACTGTTAGCAGGGCAATGATTTCTGGAAAGAAAATATCTGACAGTCAGGTAAATATTCACCTCAACCTAGATTAAAACCAGCAGAACCTGCACTATTGAACTCCATCTTCCACACTGCCACCCTCGACACACATATTTATACACCTTTGTTCTGTATTCTTCAAAAGTCGACAAGCACAATTTACTATAGGAAATTGAAAATGTAAGCTCTTGGCTAATGTCAGCAAACCAAACCAAACCAAACCAAAAGAAACCAATTTGCTTGCCCATCAAAAATACAGTATTGCATTTAACGCAGACCACATAGTTGCAGTGGGAAACACACTATACTCACTTAAGATCCACTTCATTAAATATTCCCTATATTCTTGGTATAAGAAAGAACAGACCACATGTGTGTGGGAGCATTATTTCCTGGAGGCAACATTTTATCTTTGATTTCCATTAGGTCTTTCATGAACACACCACTCAATCCCCTCTGTCTAACTGCCCCTGCTGTGCCAGTGATCACATAGTATGTAATGTCAAGTCTGTCTTTGTCAGGACTGGGATCAATTAGAAGGCCCAATATTCACATTATATGCTCGTCTCCCAAAGCGTTGCCACACTTATTCCCTGAGAATAACAGAAGTATGTCAAACTGTTCCACTGCACATGGTGTTCCAACTGCATTTTGCACTATGTTTTCACAGTAACCCAAACCAAATTTGTACTCACTGCTTTCCATGCCCAAGAGGGCTTTGAGCAGGAGCACTGCAGGCCTGGATTCACCCAACATCACCAGTGGCATCTCAATTAGGGGATGACTCATCCAGGCTCCAAAATTAACAGTGGGCTACAACATCTTTAGGAGGTGATTCGTCTGCTAGGTGGGCTGAAAAACTACCTAAATATGCTCATTTCTCTCTAGTAACTGTAAAAGTTGTCCTTGTTCACTGAGCTATTAATTTAGTGAGGTGGGATTAACCTGGAACACAATTACAGGTTGTGCAGAGAGAGGCATGTGGAATCAGTGTGTGGAAATCCCATCATGGGAGCAGCCATTGGTTCAGTGATACCCCCAAAACTGGGATCAGAAAAAAAAATTGTGAGGGGCACAAAGTTCACACGCTGCTCCTGAAATCTCCAGCCTCAGGGAAGAAGACAGTAAAAGTTTGTGAATATAAACAGGAACTTTATGGGAAGTTGACAAAACCCATACTTTTATAGTTATTTGCACACAATTGCCTATCACATAATTCACTGCAGAAAAGAGATTCCCTTTGATTCCAGTCAGAACTGGTGTGAGCCCAGGCATTTCTGAACAGGGAAGGAACCAAAACTCACTTTAATCTGGTCTGGGGAGCAAAGGAAAGTCCTACCACTCCACCACACTGCAAGTTGCATTTATCTAGCTCCTTGTAACTCTGCTTTAGCTATGATTTGTAATGGAGACTGACTTTATTCCTGTTTGTTCTCTCCAACAAATAAGCTTTCAGTTTATGTCCCTTCATTGGCTCCCTCTCCCTGACCTGAAACCAGTCTCCTGATTAACAAGATACAGAAAGTTTTAGGAATAGGGCCAAACTGGGGTGAGATTTTTCTTTTTGGCTCTTTTCAGCTAGCATAGGGCTGTATTATGGAAAGCTGTCTTGCTACTCAGAGCAAGAAAACCTTGCAAACATTACTGCAGAGTTTCATCAAAACTAAAAGACTGTACAGAATTCTTTTGTTGACTCAAAAATATGCATCAGTAACCCCAATTCATTCACCCTGAACAAAATAGCTACAAATATTCATTTTTGCCAATACACAGACCTTAAAAAATGTGTAATTTCACAGCAGCAACAGAACATTTATATTGCAAATGTTAACCTAACTTCTACGCTCCTGTAGGAAACTCTAAAATTGTTTAGCAAGAAAGGCTTTCTAAGCTGAGAATCAAGCTGTGAGAAAGAATAAAAAAAGAGCATTCATTTAAACATTTTCAGAAGCCCCTAAAAATGCTGTTTTCACACAGTAAATCCACTGCACTTGAATGTCTGCTGGCTTTCTGAAAGGAATGCTCTTCACTGGGATGCAGCCTGCTGTGGTCAAGTATGATGGAAATAAAAGTGTTGCTAATGGTGATTGAAAAGGATTCCCACTGCTGCTGGCCAGTGTTGGTTTTAGATGGGCCAACTCTGTCAAACGGAGAGCGACAGGAGACAGTAAACGTTCTCTAAGGCTCTCTAAACTTTGAGTCACCTCTGCTTCCCTTCCTTTTAACACTAGCCTGTCCTGTTGTTTCTCCACAGAGCTTTGTATTAACTTGGTCTGGACCAGAGTATCACTGGAAATGTAAAGATGCAGATTTTCACACAAACGGAGCAACACAAAAAGAGAAACGAACCATGGGAATGAGCATTAGCATAGCAGCAAGTTAACAAGCCCAAAATACTTCTTCATTGTGGGTTAGCCCAAGAAACAAAGTCGTTACTCAAGGGTAAATATCCAGCCATCCACTTTAACTGTGATACTTTATGTTGATGGCAACTATCAGGAGCAGGGCTTGGTTGTGTCAGGCATCTTGCCATTCTAAGAAAAATCAGCTTTGCACAGGCACACAGAAAATTTGCTCAGATAGTAAGTGGCAACCCTAAGGGTAGGCAGCAAGGCTGAGGCAGGGAATCTGGGAAAGTGGAAATTCGGCTTCCGACTCCTGAATCCCTGTTTGATGCATTAAGCACAAGACATACCTCTCCTCCTCAGCAGGACTGGACTTCGTTTAATGGCTTTTCTACCTTGCATTTTGCAGGATCAGCATGGCTCCACTGCAAAGTTCCAGTAGTGGCTGATAGTTTAACAGGGCTCCATCTCTCCTTAGAGCTCCTTAATTACATTGCCTCGAGACTTCAGAAGTGTGCTGTACCTTCATCCTCAGAAGGAACTTGGTAATCCAGGCCCTCAGCCACAGTGAAAGAAAATCAATTAATGACATTAAGGAGGAGAAAAAATCAGAAAGATTAAGGAAAACCTGTCTTTCCTGCAAGTGGACTTCAACTGCCTGAGCACTAAAAGGGCAGGTATCTCCTGGGCTTTGCAACAGTGATGATACTGAGGACATGTGGGGTCCTCCTGTGGTTTTACTTGGATGTACAGGTGACCCCCATACCTCATGGGTCTCTCCTCCCTGGCCACAACCAGAGAGCTCGTACGGCTGCATGGCTGAGGAACCTGAGACAGCTGAAAACTAACTCAACAAAATACAGTAAGGGGTTGCTTGGGCTGGGGTGATGGTTGCCTCAGCCAAGATGGTTGTTCAACAGCACAACTTTTGGTGTTTAAACAAGTGACCATCCTAGAGCCTCCGAGGTAGGAAGAGCAGGGTGTAGAGTGGGGGGCAGTAGTAGGTTACACACTTGGTCCCAGATGCCTTATTTCTGCCCGAGTTGAACAGCAAGGCCAACATGCTTTGTTTTATCCAGGCTGTCTTGATTGATCCACCCCAGCATGAACCACGGACCCCACCAGCATCTTCTAGGACTTCAGCTCTGCTGTGCTGTTTACTCACTCTGTATGCCTTGACAGAGGACATAAAGAAGATGAGTCAAAACTTAAATGTACTTCTAAAGGAGATTTTGATAGCTGCAAAATACTTTCAATTCAATGTATACAATCCCAGCAACAAAGCTGGCCCTATTTAGGCTATTTTCAGCATGTTAAGAGCATATCATGGTCTAGGAGACAATCTCACATGGCACAATGCAAGTAGTAATTGGTCCCTCTTCACACTGCTCTTTTTTGATCAGTCTAGCTTAGCCTTCTTCAGCAAAATGCCAAGATGTGGATCAAAGACTCTAGAGAGCACTCACTTTCAGACCCCAAAATACACACAGATATGGAACAATTCTTGATGTGGTTTGGTTTTTGGTTGTTTGTTTTGTTTTTTTTTTTTTTAATCTCTCACAGGTATCTATTGCAAGTGGTAATCATTTTGTGCTACCTTTTAACATACACTTACTGTTACATTGATGACTGAAAAATACAACTCTTGCACGTCACAGATATTCATTCACCTAATCCCAATCTCTGGCAAACTCCATTACACAGTTGAGAGGGTAGCTACCTCTCAGTCAGTCATTGTTAACCCAACCTGTTTCCTCTACCTGCGGAAGCTGGCTGGGCCACTGGGAAGTTGAATGTGCCAGCAACTGGTTTGCCAAGAAAGACATAAACTGGCCAGAAGACAGAAGCCTAGAAACTTAGAAACTACAGTGAAGCTTTCATTTTGTGTGCAAAAGTATGAGCGTGCAGGCACTTTGCAAGGGAAGCACGCAGGTCTGTTTGGAGTAACGTCTTTAGCTCTTGCCCTAAAAGCAATCTACATCTTCAGTGGGTTCACAGCCCTCCCTTCTGCCTCCAGTCACCAATACACTCCACAGCTTGCTCATGGGAAGCCTGACACTAAGCAAAGAGCCTCACAAATCACTAAAGTAGGGATGCAGTGGACATGCATTTACTGAATAGGGAGAGCAGCCCTCAGCCTGGCTCCCAGGGAGGCTCACAGGTCAGAGAGACAACAGGCCTGTGGGCACAGGCTTAGGTGCGGCTGCAACACACCCTCCAAAATATGTTCAAATGTCAACTGTGAGCACTGCAGAAAAATATTGCGAAAGGGCAAACAATGCAGTTCTCCCAGACTGGGCAGTGCCTGCCGCACCTAAGCAGCTCTCTGCACCGAGTGTGCTGCTGGCCTGCACGGTCACAGTGGGCAGGAAGGAGAACATGTGATCTGCTATTGCAAGTGTACAAGTACTGAGGGTGACCCTGATGACCACTGTTTCTGAATGGCCATAAACCATCAGCCAAGATGTTCTTCTGTTTTTTTCCCCTCTGTAAATCACAGGGTGAGGAAATGAAATAAAGAAGAAGAAACAGCTGGGAAGAGCATGTAAGAAGCTGTGGCATCAAAAGCCCTGGCTTTTCTGTCTTGCTACATCTTCTTCTGACTTTTTAATATATTCATTACACTTACCAGACTACAGCCTCATCTTCATCCTGCAGATCTTCCTGAGCAACCAGGATCTACCTCAGAACTACTGAAGTAGAAGTGTCTAAAGAGGAGGTGTCTGCATCTTCTATTTATTCTGCTCCTATCTCCCACAGAGCAATTGTGCTCTCTTCCTCCTCTGATTGCCTTTTCCAGGTTCACCTTGCACTCATTTTAGACCCTTGCAACAGTGAATTATCTGGATACTGGTGTCTGCAACCTAGTCTCAAATGCACTCTTGTCTACAAGAAACTAAACATGCAAATAAAACCCTGCCATGACTTCTTTCTTAGGCCAAAAAAAATTCTAATAAAGACTTGGTTTCCTGATGAACTAAGACATTTTTTTTATAATTAAGGCAAGACTAGAACTTGGCTTGGTGGCCATAACAACCTCCACGTGCCTCACTTTTCCCCCAGTAAACACAGGGTTGCTGAACTATGCAGAAAAAGCTGCAAGTGAAAACATCTAGGTGAGAGAAAGACGTTATTGTGTTAGGAAACTTCTCAGTATATAACACAAATAAACTCATTGTGCTTTTGAGACACTGAAGGGGTGCAGCAGTTTCCTGTTGGAGGTACCAGCAAACACGAAGTCTCACGGAAGAAATACCTAAAGATGGGGTGCTACTGAGTAAGGGCTATGCTATCCTTTATCTCCTTTGGAGGCTGGTAAAGGGCTTTCCAGAGTCCTGCTGTGAATTTGCCTCAGTGTTTTTTAAGGGCCCTTAAAAATGTCATTTGTCACAGAGTAAATCCTGGATGTCTGGTTACTTTCTGCAGGGAATGCTCTTTGCTGGGCTGCAGCTTGCCAAGGGTCAAATATGACAGAAATGAAGTGTTGCTAATAGTGATTGAAAAGGATTCCTACTGTTTGTGGCCAGTGCTGGTTATTAGAGAGGCCAAATTTGTGGGACAGAAAGCAGCAGGAGACAGTAAACTTTCCCCAAGACTTACTAAACTTTGAGTCACCTCTGCTACCAGTGCCATTCTGTCAGACCTATTTGGAGAAAACTGATATTATAATTACTGATCTCAGCAAGGGCCTAATGTGCAACCTGAGGCACTCCTCTGCTGGCTGTATAATTACAGATGGGCTGGGGAGGCCTGCAGGCACTGCCTGTGCCCCCCACGCCTCAAATACATGGGATTAGGTTACCGCTCTATCCAGGCTGCTGAGGACAGGTAAGTGAGCAGCAAAGTCGCTGGCCTGCAATGAGAGAAAATTGTTATTGTCAAAACCAACTGCCCTCTAATAAAGGTTTGAATGTCACCTCAAAAGAGCTCCATTTCTGACCCTTAAGTGGTGGCGTCTAAAGGGCTGTTTGAAGCAGGATTCATCCCCCTCTCAGGCAGCAAATATTGATGGCTGAGAAAATTTTTGGTTTGTTTTATTATTTCCTCCAACCCTTCTCCACCCTACTGTTTCTGCACCTGCTGGATTAAACTTTCACATAAAATCAGTTTTGGCTGGATATAATTTAACTTTATCCTCTACAGTCTTTTTTATACATTGTAAACACATTCCTTTAAACCCTAGGCACAGCCTATTATTAACAAGTTCAGTGCCAAGAATGTTTGTCCACCAAACGGAGATAAACCACTGATTTTAAAAGAGAAATGGGGCCTTATTAATGTACACTGTAACAAGGAAGATGCACTAGAAAGCAGCAACATAAAAACCGAACACAGACTGAGGCCCTGGTGCTGTAAACCCTATATACATGGTGACTTCAAGCAAGCAAGTGGTCCTTCTGCAAAAGGAGGTATATATCTGCCTAAAATTAAGTGTGGACAGAAACACTGTGCAGGATCAGGCCTGGAGGACCAGGCCTGCGACAGATTGATCACCTTTGTGGGGTGCTGAGCAGGCTGCTGTCCTATTGATTTCTATAGCAATAGAGGGGGCTTAGCACCTCAGAGCATCAAATTTCCAAACCTGGAAGAGACCTGGGCTCTGGAATGGATTAAAGTCACATATGATGTATTTGGAAAGGCCTCAGTTCAGTCTCAGTGCTCAGTAACAGCAACCACCATTTATTCTGGTTACTACAATTCATTTGGACAGTGTTTACAATATCGTCCCCTTCCTCCATTATTAGACAAACAACTTTGATAGGTAGCCTTTATTTTTTACAGCATTTCAGAGCAGAATAAACGCACAGCCCAAGTTATTTATGGAGTGAGCTTTCTGTATGAGGTGCCTTTGCCAAGGAAGTGTGAATACACATAGTGCACACGCTGTGTATGTTCAACCAGACAACAGTGATCCAGCAGCCAGTAAGGAAGGGGAGAAAGAAAAAACACATGCAAGACACCATCTTTTACATGTCATGTCATCGGAAAATCCTCTCCATAAACTTTAGGGATCTATGTGCCAAATATTACTGACTCAAAAATGTGATCAGAACTGGTATATAGGGCTTTTCCCTTTGGGCAGGGGAGCAAGAGAAAAACCTGATGCTTCATTTCCCTGTTTGTGCTTATCCTTTAGGGAATGTCATGTCAGTTGTTTGGGACAGTGTGGCTGGCCATGAGAACTCCAGATGGTTACAGAAAGGCAGCCTCACTCGAAAAGCCTTTTCTAAAACTTTAGGATGAAGATTTTTTTTTAAATTAAAGGACTACAGATTCAGAGGAAAGGAGAAGAACAAGATAAACAGGTTTTATTTCACATGATTTTGACATCTGCTACTGCATAAAACCCGTTCTGCAGGCAGAGGACTTCATTCAAAACTAAATAATTGACAAATTCTGATTTCCTACTATATCCAGCAGTTAAAGTGCAGGCTCTATCACTTTGTGTTTCTTTCATTTCTGATTCTTAATCCCACCAATAATGTGGGATTATGCAGCAAAGCTGCGCAGACAACACCAAAGGAGCATTGGGTCATGGTCTCAGAAGCTTATGGAACAGTTTAAGAGTTGCAGTAAGTTTAACTGTATGCATATTTATAAACATTAGACATGGACTTGCTGTATTTCCTGATTTCCGTTAAAACACACACAAAAATGACCATACAAGCAGCTCTTGCTGCCTCATCCACTAATTAGACTACTAGTTACAAATGCTGGGGACACAGCTGAAAAATCCACCCCACCACACCTCTAGCCCCCTACATATACAAATAATGAATTAACTCAGCACATCAATAAATCAAAGAGGCTAAACAGCCTGTCAGAAAAGAAAATAAAAAAGTCAAATAAATAGTTTTGATTGCAAGCTCAGATGCTTTTGCCTCTTGGAATGAATGCAGTTCAAATGTTTACAGTATGTTCAAGACAGAAAGTTGATTTGAGGTCAGAAAAGTGAAGAAAAACCTAAAAAGCTTCTCTGTGACAAAGACTGCAACATATAATTGTCCTGCTCTGAGGACAGGTTTTCCAATATGACTAGGAAGTCTTGAAAAAACTTCTGGCTTCCATAAAAAATTGTGCTCTTAAACCCAGATGAACCAAAACCTGAACTCTACATTATTAAAGAGCAGCCAGTCCTCTCATTTCTTGCAAAGCACTTTTGGAAACCATCCCCTCCATCTAGAAAAGACCAAAACCAATGTTGCTTGTTGCTGTAATGTAGAGTTAAATAATAATGCTAATTTCACATGTCATGTTACAGGAATGATTGATATAAATAAATCTGGGGTTGTTTGATAAGAAATATACAAACACGTCCCTTCTCTTTCAGAAAAGTTCGTATGAACCAAAGCCAAGCCTCTAATGTTCTTAATCAGATCATTCCTCATTTTGAATATTTTCCCATGACTTAGTGCATTTTTTAATAAAAAGATAGTCTTTTTATAGGAGAGACTTCTCCTTGGACAGTTAATACTGGAGCAATCTCAGGTCTTTTTTCAAAATATTTGAAACCAGACTTGCTGCATTAACAAATATGAAATTAGCCAACAGTAAAAGATTAACTTGTATCAACTCTCAATGTCTCTGCTCTTAAATTATTCTCACTTATAGCACAGCAGCACCTAAGAGCCTTCCACATGACCCCTTCCGCTAGACTCTCCATATAGAGCTGCATAAGAAGATGCTGTCTGAAAGACTTCAGACTCAGAAACTCTGATCTTCCAGTGACCTGTACACCGAGATCCTGTGTCTCCAGCTCTTCAGGGAAGAGGCTCTTACAGCTCAGAGATGAAGACTGGCAGGAATCACTGTCTGTTTTATCTGGATATCAAAACTGCCTGGAGTAGCAACACTCGATGATAAGAAACCTTTTGGTCACGGCGTAATGCCTGCTATTTCAGGCTATAATGCCATCCTCGCCTCTAGATGATTAGAGCAAGACTAAACTTCAAACATTGGCAATTATCCTGCTGTGGCTTGATCTTCCCTCTGAACCAGGTACTGCCAAATTCAGAAGACAGACAGACAAATTGGCACAGAAGACCCTTTCAAAACTTATCACCTTTTGTGAATACAGATAATTTTCAAATTACTCCCTCAAAACTGCAATACAGTATTTTTCCTTAAGTATTTCTCTTTGAACCTGATTCTCCTTGCAGCTGGCACAGCTAATAGCATGCTGTTCTCCACGCTTGTTCTTATACAAAATAGAAGCAGTACAAGACATGCAAAGGAGCAGGCACTAACTCATGAATGTATCTGCCCCAGGTTTTACAGATATCTCAGAAGGCCATGGCATTCCCAGCTGTGTGGGAGTCTGAAATCACAAAGACCAGGTGTGCTTTCTTAAAATAAACATCAACCTCAACTCCAGAGAAGATTCCTTGGTGTTATTTACTGCATGTGTAGTTTGCTACATAAACATTCCCTCTAGGGGAGGGAGTAACTCTCAGACAGGATAAAGCTACCTTGGCCAACTTCATAACAGACCTGGCATAAAAGACCTTTTAGGGGATGGGCCATGTACAGGAGGGATTATGACCAAAATAAGAGCACGCACCAGGAATTTGCAAGTAGTGTCTCCAGGGAGACAGTTATTGTCCTTGTGCAGAAGAAAGCCTAAACTGTTTTGAGATTCCTGCTACCTTTCCTCCACCACATGAAGCGCCAACAGAGTAGGAGAGGATACAGTTCAAAACCTGCCTTCCACATCTCATTGGTGCACCTAAAGGTTTTGTCCTCATGACCTGGGCAGCTAAGTCTTCTGATCTGACATGGAAGGGGAGGGACCTGTTTACAAAGAGAATTATTTCCTTCTTTACTGACATAAGTTGCCTCAGTGCTGACTTGTTTTATTACTTTTAAATTACAATCAAGTACACCATAATTTGGCAAGCTTGACATCTGCTTTCACTAGCTCTTAGTATTTGCAAAAGCTCTTCAAGAAATGCAAGGGAACCACTTTGGAATAGCAAAGCATTGACACCTCAGCATACATAATTAGAATGCAAAATTTTTAACTCTTTTTTAGGTTTTTCACCCTGCTCAAGCTTCACTTCAGGTTTCTTAACATATGTATAGCAGTAAGTTAGGTCTATGAAGCAGCGCATCCATCTTGTATCACACAAAGGTATATTTGCTGCTGTGAAAACCTAGGCCACTTACTCAAACACACCATCACAGCCCAGTCCCACATGTCAACCAAAATCTGTAGCCTTTAAAAAATCTCTATGGGGAAAGACCGCAATACAGTACAACGCCCCCCTTAAAATGCAAAGCTGTTGTCTAAGTAAGCCTGTTTTTCTGTATGTAGTTGCCATTCTCTTCATTTTTCTAATGCAGGAAGATGTTATTCCCCAAAAGAAGGGAAAAGGACCACCTAGTATTCCTTCTTCCTAGTCCTAGAAGAGAATAACAAAAAGAGGTTAACCATTAACCGAACTGTCACACCTTAGGCAAAACAAGCCAGTGGGATCCAGTAGGTATGCTGATTTACACGTGGCAGAGCGCCAGTCGTTTACCCTTTGCTGCGCTGAGGATTCTGAAGGACTGTATTTTCCTTTGGTTTATTTTTTTTGTGTGTCAATATACATGCTGCTATGTGCTCATGGAAAAATTAATGCTGTAGCAACATTGTCCCTTCTGAATGTACAATCAGAAGCACAGTGCAAGAAATTCATGGAAATAACAGGATCCAATCCTTGGAGTATTTTCAAATCAATAGTCCCTTTATTTATATTGTAGCTGCATTCCAATTCATCACTTACAAATATCCTCCATAATAAATAAGGGAAGGAAATGGAAATATTACAATGAAATTGTAATAATTCAATCCTAGCTCTGCACATAATAAAGTTGCAGAGGGAATCTCTGCTTTTTTTGGTTGCCACTAAGCATCAGCAACAACTGATGGTCTTAAGTTAACAAGCTAATATTTCATCCATGGATACCAGAGTGATAATGGCTAAATATGCCAGTCGAGGGAATGAGCACATGTGCAGCTATTTGCCTGACACAACTTCTGCTGTCATGGCCTATTAAAACCAGTTTACATGTGCATGTCGAATTTGATGAATATGTATGTGACCTCTTTCATAGCTATCACTCATTGGACTGTAGCCCTCATGGCAGAAAAAAACAGCACCTCTCATTAAACACAGCTTGAGTTACAGGCATGTTATGTTAATATTCCTTCAGAACTTTAGGGGGTTTTCTTCTCCTTTTAATAAATCTTCAGAATAAAATAATTTAAAAGTATAATTAAAGAAACCCTTTCCTATTTCTCTCCTCTTTCACTTGGTGAATGTGTTTTGAAATTTTCCTTATCTAGCAGAAGAGATGGTAAACAAGTTTATAGATAACATATGCAACTAACAGTAGCCAAATGTGACTTCTCTTATATAGGGTCTTGAACAGAATTAGGTATTTCAAAAACCCAAACCAAACCAAAACAAAATCGCCACCCAGAACACGGTAGATTTTTTTAGGTAAAAATGGGACTTGACCCAAATCTAAACAGTACTATGTATTACAAGTCTAAACATATGCTGTGAATGTTCCCTGTTACCTCGCAGTTATTGCACTTTTCCTGCACCTAGATGGAAAGAGAACTGAAAGTATGAACTACATTGCTACAGAAAGTGCTTGCACCGAATTTCTTACAGAAATTGTAAAGCCTCAAGAGGCAGAGGAAAGCATCCAAGCTTTTGGTGTTTATGAGAATCCGAATGAACCTCTGAATCTTTTGAGGTTTCTTCATTGCTGTTTAAAAAGCATAAATTATAGAGTATAAGCAAGAATGCAGCCAGATTGTGCAGTCCATATATGGCAAATATTTACTCACATGAGCACTTCCACTCCATCTGTTCTGCAGATAGAGTAAATATTTCACAAACTGACACTTAATTTGGTAATACCAAACTAGAAAAGGCACATCTCCATTGGCATTGGTACTTTGCACCATCCACAAAGAAAGCCACAATTTTCTCCCAGTTACATGAGTTTGATACACCAGCACTTGGAAGTAATAAGAAGGTTTGCGTCACTATACAGAAATTAATGCACTAATTTTTACAGGGAACATTGCTGTATCCTAGACCACCATGGGCTCACTGTGCTGGGATAAACCAGACACTGACCAGTTCATTTGAATGAGTCCCACATAAGCACATGAACCAAGAGGTGTACATACCTGTAGAGGTCATTTCTCTTTCATTTGCAGTGGGGAATAATTTCTTGTGACTTACTGGGTCCCTGACATCCAGATAGTTTGGGATTCTTGATTTAGCCACTAAATAAATGGCCAAAATCTGTTTGACCGCTAAAACGCACCCCTTGACCGCTATAACCAAAGCCTTGACCTCAGCAGGTGAATGCCATAAGTAAGGTGAGAAGAATTCAGTAAGTGACTGAAGCTAGCACTAAAATGATGCAGTGGTATTACATGCTTTCTGGACTGACTCCTGCAAGAAACAAAACCAGAACATTCCACTTTGGTGAAAAAAAAAAAAAGTCCACCATGGTAATTTCAACAATATTTTAAAATTTTCTAAAGGATAGCTTCACAAAGAAAGTCTAAATCCTACCTTATGCCACTACTGTCAAAATATTTATTTTGCCAATATCAAAAACTTTTCATTAAGGTAAAAACATTTAACTTTGATTATCAGTGTCTTTAATTTAATGTTGATTTTATATTAATTTTATTTGAATTTTATTAATTATTATATTATTTCACAACATTTCAAGAAAAATGAAAATTTTCAATGTTCCCATATCAACTGCTAGGGGTTCTTCTCCGGTTTGCATGCTAGGGTATATTTTGAAATGATTACTCTTCTTTTTAAGTCTGTCTGAAAGCAAACGTTGAATTCTTAGAATTTCCATTATCTATTTATGCATAAAACTATTTTTTGCAACTGAAAAGTTCCCAAAGACAACAGATTTGAAAGAAAAGAAAATTAAAAGAAAATTTACAAGAAAAATAAAGACAGGAAAAAGTCCAAGCCACTTCCATGTTCAAGTTAGATGAGATACTAAGATGTAATCTGGCCCATGAGGGACATTTATATTAGCTGAAAGTCCTGCCCAAGAGCTTTGAATGAAGAAAAGGAACCTAACTGCCCTCCTTACGTTTAGCAAACTTGACAATGGAAACAGCTAAAATTTCTCATGAAGGTGGTATTGTTGGTAGAGTTTCAAGATACAGATACAATGTTGCTTCTAAAACTTGATTTTTTTTCCTCCTTACAGTTGTTTTTTTTTAAGGCAGATTTTTCTATAAGAAAAGAACCAGCAGCTTTCTAGCAATATAGACACATTAATTTCCAGCTTCTTTTCATTAATGCAACAGAAATGTAGATGCTGAGAAAGGAATTATGAGTTTGAACAAACTCTTGCCACGTGGATAAGAAACACGCTGAGGTAGGGAAGCACTGCTGGCTCTGTTCTGCCATCTCATGATACACATAAATCCCCACAGCGTTCACCTACCCTTCACTGCAGCAAATGGTTGCTGCTGCTGCTATAAAGCTGCAATAGCTCTATGGCTCAAAACCAGCTCTTCATTTTGTGACTGATCCCAACACATTCCTTCCCCTTCTGCGAACAAGGCAGTTCCCATGCCAGGGGCACCTACGCACTGGCTAGTTCCTGTGCATGGGTCAGAGCATGGGGCACAGAGCATCTATGGTACAGATGCCTGCCTTGCTCTCATCTTCTCCCATACCTGCTCTTGGACAGCAGGATTCAACCCCGTCAGCCTGACCCATGTGGCCTGAGGATTGCAGGGCATCCTCCTCCACGCTGAGCACAAGGATGGTACAGATGAAGCCAAAATTTCCTGTGTTTTATTTGTTTGGTTTGGCTTTCTTTTAAATAAAGAAAGATGTGGTGTTCCTACACCACATCTGTGCAGCACGCAGTTCCCACTGCATCCTTTCCATGACAGGCTTTTCTCACACATTTCTCACTGGCATATCTGCATTGTCACTCCCTGCAACATGAGCATGTTTTTGCTTCATCCACCTGACCTAGAAAAACACAATAAAAACTAAAACCAAACAAAAAAACCCAGTACCATCAAAACAGACATTTTACCCCATATAATCCCATGGTTTTCAATTTTCTTAAGGTTTTGGAAAATAGTCCTATTGCTCCAAGTGGCAGAGAACTTCTGAGGAGGTTTGTGCGAAACATCCTTCTTAAGCCACTAGCCCTGCAACGCTGGCTTTCATGCATACTCTGTTTCTGAAGGGAAGCCACCAGTAATGCAAAAGCTGAACGAGGCAGTTGGTTGTGCTTTACCACCATACCAAAAGAGCCTTTGCACCAGCATGCCCAGAACAGACTTTAAAGTGCTTTTCCATACACAATCCTACAATACTTTTTTGACTTGCACATCCCCTTCTGGAGTATGTCTGAGATGAGATTGCTTACATGCTCCAAGTTCAGTTAGTGAATGCAAAGCCAGAGATACAGTATATGCAAAATGAACTCACAAATGCAATTTTTTGCAGGTGCTAAGCATGCAAAAGTGACATACAAATTCTTCTAGAAATACAAATGCCAGGAATATAAGTGACATTGTATAACAGCTAATGAAAAAAACCCACAACCTTGACTGATTCAAAGAAAGAACAGAAATAGATATGACATAACTTATGGATTTGATAAGGAAAAATACTGCCAGGACGCCAGAAATAGATGAGAAACTCAAAAAGTATCCACTCTAGCTCACCCCAGGAATTGATATACACAGAGAGCTTTCCACAGTCTGTTTCTAAGGTTAGAAAATGTCCGTATCAAATTACAGGGCACTACACACTTTCCATATCAGCTCTTCCTTAATTAAAGTAATATTGAAATAAAATGTTCCTGTCATATTCCCTTGTGGCCAAAGAGAAGTATAGAAGTATCTATTCTGAGTCTCTGAAATCAGATGCACATTTTCCTTTAAGTAGACATTTTCTGGGTACATATCAAGATAATTTAAACAAAACTAAATTTAATTCAATAAAAATCTTATCATTCTCATGTGGAATAAAACAAAGAATAGTTTAAAAGATCCCCAGGGTAATCTTCTGGTACCCACAGTTATAGCCAAACATGCAATCTCTGCTAATAACTTATTTACATATATATTAAACATGTATACCATTAGAAGATAAGTACATATTGATAGAGCCATGAAGTTTAGTGGTTCCTTTGAACACATATTTCTAAAGTAACTACCTTACTTACAATTTAATTGAAATTCTGGTTAATTTAGAGATTATGAACTAGATATATATTTCTAAGAGTTCCTGGGAAGTTAAGCCTTTGAAAAAATAGAAAGTTGCTAGAGAAGGGTATGGGAGAAAAAAAAAAATCAGCTTTTCAAGGGGCAGAAAAAATGTGGTCGTTCAAAGCAGAAATATGCTCACTCACCCATTAGGAAAAAGCGGATAAAGAATAAACCCCCAAGTTCCAAATATTTTTATACTTTTTCCACTTCCCAAGAAAAAAAATGGAAGAATCTTTATCTGGCCTCAGCCTCTTCCCCACCATTTGCTATGGAACATGAAAAATCATTGAACTGAATTTCATAAACCTGAGCTTTACATTGAAAGTGGTATTTCATTAACAGAGAAAGGAGAAGCAAAATTAGACTTTTAGGATTAAATATGGTCTGAGCTAAGACTTGAACTTCACAAACCCAATTACATTCAGTGAAAAAGATAAAGTGAAATCTACTTGATGCAAGAAAGTACTAATAAAGGAAAATGCCTAAACAGTCTTTTTAAAACATCTTTGAACTTTATTTTGGTAGTGCAGATTTCAAAAGGCACTGCTTTCTGCAGGGTTTACTAAGTGCTTTTGGAAATGCAGCCTTAAACAAAGATATTTGGAATTCAAAAAACTTTCCTTGTAATCGAAGTATTGCAGCATCACCATGTACAATCTGAAAAAAATTTGTAACGCACCATCTAGTGCATAGACACAGGTTATGAACCGCTATTTGAGAAACCAGGAGAAGGCCTGGAGCCTGGCTGCACTCCTGTAACAGTGACATCCTCTGGGGCTTCTGCACCCTCCTCCCAGCCCTGGCTGGCATCTCGCATGGGAGCAGGGTGGGAGCTGGGACACCACTCTCCCTCCCTTCACAGGCATGGCTTGGGGTCCCGGAGACACCTACACCCCAGCACCTTTGTGTGGCCCAGCACCTCTCTCTCCCAGGATAATCCAAGCTGACCAGCATGGGCTGAGCAGAGACACCACAGCCCTCCAGCTGACTCCATCATGCTGCTGGCCCCTGCCGCATGGCTGCATCTCGATGCTGGTGGCTCCCAGTGACTCATTTTCAATGAAAGTAAATTGCTACTTTCAGCCTCAGGAAACAGTGGCCAACTTGCCACGTTAAAGAGCTTGGTGTAACCAGCTCTGCCTTCTCCTTCATGCTAATTCAGAACGTGTTCCCCAAACTGCACAAATAGTCTGCAGAATTGCTAGGCAACCCTTTGCGCACATTTTGCCAGCATATATATTTGTGCTCTCTCTTTTTAATTCTATTTTGTTTTCACTGGGACAGGACTCTTCCCTTCTGACCATGTTTCTCCCTGCACCACTTCAAATGAGATTAAGCTTTAGGCAGAGGGGAGTCCGTGCTTGCGGCAGGACCATTGTGCATTAAGCAAGTTTATTTTGGTAGCACTGTGTTCTGTCTCTAGTCACTGTCTTTTTACACATAATCAAAACATGAAGATTTATTATAGGGAGCACTAAAAATATGGCTTGAAAGGAACAAAAATAAAACCACAAACTTGCTTTACAGCTGGAGTCTTAGGAATGCAACCGGATTCAGTCTGCAATGGGGAGTGGCAACACTGTCAGGTTTCAAATGTGACTTATCTGCTTAGGCTCTCAGAAGCAAGCTCTCTGACTCCTGGCATAGCCCCTAGAAAAAGAAGAGATTTATAGGATATTTCACAGCAACGTGATACACAGGCTACCACATCTGTAGATACAGGTTAGTCCCAAGCAGTAGGTCAGTAGTCATCATTTTTGTCTTGCCAGATTTTTTGTTATAAGACTCAAGGCTCCATGTGTATTTCTTGAAAATCCAAGGTCTAGAATCAGGAAAATGTAGAAGAACCCCCCCTCCCCAAAACCCCTAAGGTTCCATTTTTGTTTCTTCATTTTAAATATGTTATAGCCCTGATGGTTGTGGGAAAAAACCTACATCTTGGAAAGGGATAGTCCCTAGCCAGATCACACATGAAAAGACAAACTGAGGGAAAAAAATGCTATGTGAATTATTCTTGTAAACTAACAAATGAAAGCCTTCAAAGCCTGTCTCATGGTATTCTGAACAACTGAAACTGGGCAGCATGACAGGGGCCCATCATCACTACACCTGGTATCACAGACAATAATTCACCCTAAATAACTCAGAGACTACGGGTTCTCCTTTTTTTTGGTGGACAGCTACAAATCTGATATTCAAAGGTCTGAAAAATATTTTTCAAAACCAACTCAGTCAATGACAACTAGCTGTCTGTCAACCACACAACTTGTACACAAGGATCCTGGAAAAGAATTTCCCCAAACAGTAATCTGGTCTATGATGAGCACTTTAGGCTGACAGTGAGGGCATCCTCTGCTCTGGATTCAAGACTCAGTGACAACATACAACCCTGGGGATACACCCCTCATTGTTTCCCTTATTCCTGACATACCTGAGCTCCTTGCTGATCCAAATAAGCCAGTTGGAGGCCATCTTAGCTCAACCTAGAAATTTCAGTAAGCTGATCTTAAGGAACAGTCAAGCACACATGCTCTTCAGTGGTCAGCAAATGAACTGTACATCTAGATTACACAGTGGAAATCACTGCAACTCTCTTGCCACCTCACAGTTAATCAGCATAAGCCGCACATCTAATTAATTTATCCTCAACTTCTAGCAACAGGAAGAGCTGAATGAAGCTTGCTGTGACTTTCAGTATGTAGTCAGTAATATGCGCTGGGCTGCTGGAGTGGTCTGGCTTGGATCGTTTTCCTAGATGAGTCTCCTTGTTAGTATGTTAGAACAGTGGTGCTGAAAAATCAAAAACAGGAAGGAGCTGACACTCCTAAACACATTCTATGTACAATCATCTGACCACTTAGGAGGCAGGTTTTCTCACTGACTGCAATTTAGACATTTGTGGATCTTGAATAAAGGAGAACAATTTCAGAATTTTGTTTATTATCTCTGTGTATTGTAGTAATCCATTCACATAATGCATGCTTATAAAGTGAGTATAGCACAAGAGGACATGGGTAAAGCAGGGATGCAACAGTCTTGGTCAGCATTACACAATACATCAGGTTTTATCTCCTGTTTCTTTGTCTTGTGCTCTGCAACTGTGCCAAACCATTACACCCTAAAAAAATTTCCATTAAGATATAAGTTGAAACCAAAGGGAAGCAAGGTTCAGAGGTATTTGGAGCTTTTATTCACAGATGTGATAGCCTTATGTTTCAATGCATTTGTTCCCTTTGACAGATTACATGTGCTCAAAGAGGCAGTTTTCAGATACATATAACATACATTTCCATTTTTTAATAACTTTTCCAGGACTTTCAGAAAATGTTGGTCTGGCTTTTTATGGATTCTTCCCAAAGAGGGTAGTAAAATGTTCATGAATTTGGCATAGGGTATTCCAAGTGTCGGTACGTTCTGCTCGACATATGTAATACTGACACCATCTTTCCTATCTTTAAATTCTGGAGGGAGACATAGGCTCCACAAAACACAGGAGAAAATCTTGACTGGTTTGGATTAGGGGTTTCAGTCCTAATTTGCTTCTTTGATTCAGCATGGCCAGCACAAATATATGCAACTCATTATATAAGCTGACCTTCCACATCTAGATACCACTGCTGACTTCCTTCAGGAGTTATTTAAAATTGCATAGAAGTTATTTAAATGATGTTTACCCCTGGCCTCTCTCCTTCAGGCTCAGATGGGCCTTTAGGTGCAGCCTTAAAACAGGAAGGGAAGCAGCTCCTGTTTCCTCTGGGCATATGTACAGAGCAAGATAGCTGAAGGCTCCACATTGTGAGTGAAGGTGCATCTGCTACTTTACTCACTAACCTCTCCACAGGATGGCTGGGCTGTTCAGCCTAACAGCATGCAAAAAAATAATAATAAAAAAATACTGTAATTTCCCTCTCTCCCTCACCAGACACACTGCAGCAGTGGCCCCAGTGTAGTCTCACACTTCTCAAAGCCTCCAACTGACACAGGCTACATAAGAAATTGCAAGGATCTCTCTCACTTTGTGGAAAGGTTCCAGAACAACTCGATGGGCTAAGAAATCCTTTTAAAATATGGAGGTTTAGGGTTTGTACACACTGATGATATATTAATGCTTATTTTTCATGTAAGCAGCTAACATCCATGGAAGACCCAATATATCTCCATGTAACTGTATATCCCCATTTTCACAGAGAATGAAGGGGGGTGCAAGCAAAGTCCTGGGCATCCAGCCCAAAGGATGCACAATAAATATATCACCAGTTTTATGCTCCACTTGAGACTGTTGAGTTGCCCTAACTACAGGACTAACAATGGGAACTATCTTCTCAGATATTTTTTTTTGTTAATAATAAAAAAGACAGCCTTGCTCTAAAGAAGAAGCTAATACTTATAATGGATTTCCATTGAACTCCATCATTGCTGGGGTGAAGAATCTGTTAACACTAACATAAGGCACGTCTGGAGACGGTCTAGTCCACTGCACCTGCTCAAAGCAGGATCAGCTACAGCAGGTTGCTCAGGACCATGTACAGTCAGGTTTTGCAAAGCTCCAAGGATGGAAATGCTACTACTTCATAAAAAAAAAAAAAAGAAAAAAAAAGGAAAACAAGCTTTTCCCAACATTTGAACAGAATTTTCGGTGTTTCAATTTGTGCCCATTGCCTCTTATCCCATAAGTAGGCACCATTGAAAAGAGCCTGGCTCTCGTTTCTTTACTTCTCCCCATCAGGTATTGATACACATAAACAAGATCCTCCCTAAGCCTTCTCTAGGTTGAACACTTCCAGCTCTCTCAGCCTCTCTCGTATGAGAGATGCTCCAGTCCCCTCAATCATCTTTGTGGCCCTCCTCTGGTCTCTCTTCAGTATATTCATGTCTTCCTCATACAGGGGAGCCCAAAGCTAGTCTACTATTTTGAAAAGACACTGAGTTGATGCCCTGTTGCCCCTTGTGGTGGGTTGACCCTGGCTGCATGCCAGTGCCCACCAAAGCCGCTCTGTCACTCCCCCACCTCAGCTGGACAGGGGACAGAAAATATAATTAAAAGCTTGTGGGTCGAGAGAAGGACAGGGAGAGGTTAGTCACCAATTACCACCATGGGCAAAACAGACTCAACTTGGGGAAAATTAATTTAATTTATTACCAATCAAACCAGAGTAGGGTAATGCAAAATAAACCCAAATCTTAAAACACCTCCTCCCCCACCCCTCCCTTCTTCCTGGGCACAACTCCACTCCCAATATTCTCTACCTCCTCCACACCAGTGGCACAAGGGGATGGGGAATGGGGGTTGTGGTCAGTTCATCACATTTGTCTCTGCTGCTCCTTCCTCTTCAGGGGGAGGACTCCTCATTCTTCCCCTGCTCCAGCATGGAGTTCCTCCCATGGGAGACAGTCCTTCACGAACTTCTCCAATGTAAGTCCTTCCATGGGCTGCAGTCCTTCAGGAGCACACTGCTCCAGTGTGGGTTCCCCACGGGGTCACGAGTCCTGCCAGAAAACCTGCTCCAGTGTGGGCTCCTCTCTCCACAGATCCTGCCAGGAGCCTGCTCGAGTGCAGGCTTCCCACTGGGTCACAGCCTCTTTCGGGCATCCACCTGCTCTGGCATAGGGTCCTCCACAGGCTGCGGGTGGATGGATATCTGCTCACAGTGGACCTCCATGGGCTGCAGGGGGACAGCCTGCCTCACCATGGTCTTCACTACGGGCTGCAGGGGAATCTCTGCTCTGGTGCCTGGACCATGTCCTCCTCCTCCTTCTTCACTGCCCTTGCTGTCTGCAGGTTTGTTTCTTTCACATGTTCTCACTCCTTTCTCCGGCTGCAGTTTCTTTGCCACAGCAACTTTTCTTTCCCTTCTCAAGTATGTTATCCCAGAGGCACTACCACTGTTGCTGATGGGCTCGGCCTTGGCCAGTGGCAGGTCCACCTTGGAGCTCGCTGGCACTGGCTCTGTCGGACATAGGGGAAGCTTCTAGCAGCTTCTCAGAAGCCAACCCTGTAGCTGCCCCC
>JANZLQ010000086.1:18401478-18423090 GCA_026212715.1 Elanus axillaris | reverse complement strand
CCCATGTCTCAAGCCTGTCAAGGTCCCTCTGGATGGCATCCCTTCCCTCCAGTGTGTTGACCACCCCACACAGCTTGGTGTTGTTGGCAAAATTGCTGAGGGTGCACTCAATCCCGCTGTCCATGTCACCAACGAAGATGTTAAACCGCACTTGTCCCAATACTGACCCCTGAGGAATATCACTTTTTACTGCTCTCCACTTGGACATTGAGCCATTGACTGCAACTCTTTGAGTTCAACCATCCAGCCAATTCCTTATCCACTGAATGCTCCTCCTGTCAAATCCATGTCTCTCCAATTTAGAGACAGGGATGTTGTGTGGAACAGTGTCAAATGCTTTGCACAAGGCCAGGTAGATGATATAAACCCCAAACACTTCAGAATGCTGAGCAGCCTGGCCCCAAACTTCCCAAGGATACTGATGGCTCATATGAATGTTGTTACCATAGCATTTCTGTGCTTTCAGGTTGCTATTTTACAGCCCCAGGGAAGTACATGGAGCAAGTGAGTTAAAAGAACAGGCTGATAGCTAAGGTAAGTGGCCTGTAGAAGAAATAATGAGTGAACATGTCACTGAAAATTGTATCTTGACACATATGCACAAGAAGGCTGAATTCAGTGTGTACTGACAATCATGATTCTCACATTAGCTCACTTTGCAACCTTAGCAAAGGCCTTTAAGGGTTGTTGCATGCTTGGTTATATTAATCTGTGAAATGAAGATACCTCAAACAAGATCACTCTGATAGGCACAGTATATAAGCACAATAAGAGGCATTATCAGTGATAACAAAGCTTACAAGATAAATGGATGAGTGAGACCAAGGGATAAAGAGAGAGGGAGACAGAGGCACCATGACAAAAAAATACCTTTCCTCTGAGCATACACAGGTGCCTGTACGTTACCTGACCACAAGCCTTGCCCACTGACATGCAACACAGCTAAGGCGATAAAAAAATCTTTGTAAGGAGTATCTAAACACAATCTTGCTGATTAGAGATGACACTATTTTGCACCTTTTCCTGATAGTGGTAACCCTTTGGTAGAAGGGAAAGGTTCAGACGAGCAACTGACCCTGTGCCAGTTGGAGCTGTCAGGCGGACACCAGCAGAGCCCACTCATGCCCATGTAAACCCAATGCATCTCCATGTTATTTTGAATTTACAGCATCATCCCTCAGAGCGCAGGCAAGTATTCCCACAAATGAATGATCTCAATCAGAAAACCAGTCCTGTGGCAAGGGATACATATGGCCATCATTCCCAAGAACAGCTGTCAAGCACTAGTCCTGCCCACTTCCCACTGTGTAACGTCCGTGGTTGCTCAGTCAAGCGAATGACCTTATAAGCCCACACAGGTCCAATCTGAACTGAAAATTATTAGCAAAAACTTGTTTTCCTTAAGACTTTGCAGTCTAACAGGGAGAAATAATACACTTGGATGGCAAGTGAGTCTAAATGGCTTTTGTTACAGTTCTTTTGAGTATAAAATCTCTCTACATGGAAACAAAAAAGCTTGTTGGAAAGATGAGTGCTAGACCCCTACCCTCTCTATCTAAAGCATGCTGTTCAATTTAGCATGTGCTTCACTGAATAAATAACACTCCCAGCCATGATGCTCTCCCTCCAATATGCTTAAGTATTGATAGATTGCATTGCTCTATACTAAGTCTGTCTGGAACTTGTGACATTTGCCCAGTGATTTGGTAAATGAACTTGGAATGTTTGACCCATGCAGCTGAGATTATGCCTTATTTAGACTGAATGGACAAGATCCTTTATTGTACCCCAAAAATCTGACAGATTCGGCTAACCTTTTCAGCCAGCTCCTCTGGGTATTTAGCTAAGAGGAAAGCGACACTCCATGATGATTACTGAATCTCACATCTCTTCCACATATACACATATAACTATGTACTCGGTGGGAATCTGTGATACCAGCAAGTTGGCAACTGAAGGACCTTCTCCCAGACTGCTTTCTGATATATGTAGACCTGCCACAGAGTGACTGATGCAAGTGAAATAAATCTGTTTAGGACTTAAAAAACATGAAACTTGACAGACATTCAAAGTAAGTAAGATTCAGTTATTTCATGTTTTATCTTTTCTTGTGCTGTATCTCTAAAATGAGATTAGCTAACTTGGTCAGGGGGCAGCAGGAGGGATAAGTAGGCACAGGGTTTGGCCACAGTCTCCTAGGAGGGGTCTCCTACCCCTCACCTCCAAATCTCTGCTCCAGCAATACATTTATCACTATGCTTTAATCTTGGCTGACATTTTTAACTTAGTAACATACTCCAAGACAATCTCAAGGCTGTAAAATTACATTACTCAGCGCAAGAAATACCACTTAGCAACTGTTCTGCTTTGGGCTTTTGAGATACATTTCTGTATCTCAACAGGGCAATCTCGATGTTCTTTCTCAAGCTTAAATGAAGCCAAGACATTGACAACTTGCCTCATCTTACCAAATACCTGAATGCAGAGATTTCGCTGGAAAAATACTTAAAACATATTCACTAAAAGTTTGAGGGATCTCCTACACTGACAGGGGGTGCCCAGTCAGTATCAGAGAGACAGATGCAGAAAAATTCTGGATCAAGTCTTCAGGACTTTCACAATTTTCCAGTAACACTGATTTTTTTCTATTTCCAACAGATATACACACATCATCCTCCCAAAGCTATCACGACCCAAGCATAAAATCAGAAACAACCCATGTTCTCTGATTCAGAGTACTAAAAGACAGCTTTTGCTTTCTTCCATTAAGAAGTTTGTGGTACCCAGTCTTTTCTAGTAAAGATTATATTTAAGGGCTCTGAATTAGTAATCTCTCTTGCATGCTTAACTATTCTGCAAGAAAGTTAACATCTCCTTGATTTTTGAGCTGGCACTACTGAACCCTCTCAGGCTATGCTATGCACAAGGGCTGGTGGAGGTGAAGAGGCAGCTAGAACAGCAGTGTGACAGCAGGCTACAGCAGTACAATTCCCAGCTAGTGTGTGTCAAGGTTTCTATCACATCATTAACGTGGGTATAGCGATCTTTAGCAATATCTTCCATTTGTAATAATCCATCTGGGCCATAAATGGTCCATAATGTGGTTGAATTAGCACCACATTCAGAAGCCTACTTCCAGGGTTTAGTACATTATATCTCAACATTAATACTGCCTTCTGACTTGGTGGAGGTTCTGTATTCAGCAAATCTTGTTGGTACTAGGAATAATTAAAGTGCTATAGATATTAATTACCATTCCCAATACGGTGGCTGGTGTATTAAAACATCACAACCGAAGTTCAAGTAAACTTATACATCCTGTAGCTACATGGGAGATGATGTCAAAGGAAAAGGTATTCTTCTATTTTATCAGTTTAACTTTGTCCTTTTTCCCCATGAATTAGAAATCCACTGAGTAGAAGAACATCTCCCAAAATGAAATAGGGAGTATGATTCATTCATCTTCCTAATCTTTCAAAGGCTATTTCATGTAAAAACCTCAAAAAAACTTCACACAGGCTTGATCAGCATTTTTTTTGACACCAGTATGACACTATTACTGCTGCAGCATCTATGTGTATACCTCTGTGTACACTCGATACACCCTACTGTGAAGTTCCCTCATGAATCGTCTGCCAATATAAAGGACAGTAGAGAAGATATTCTTGAGCATTAGTGGCCTTGAACATAGCCCCACAAAACTGCCCATGGGCATTACAAGAATGCTGGCATGAACAAATTTGCAAACGCAAAGTAATCTCTTAGGAAATCTCAGCGACAAAATAAGGCTTCCCTTTCTCCTATCTCTCTGCCCTTCTTTCAAGCTTTGTTTTCCCTCTTCTTTCCTCAGAATGAGAGAGAAACCAAAGGAAAAATCAGCAGCAGCAAGAGTAACAACATATCTACCTTCTACCCAAAGCCAGCTCCCCTTGGGGTGAGGCCAGCACTGCTTTCCATAGGGAAATGTAATTCTTTCCTCCAAGCATCAGAATCTTACTCTGTAACTCCTAGGTTTGGCTGCAGCTTTTTTTTTTTTAAAACTAGAGCATATTTTTTACATCACAAGTATTGTTTATGTCTGTGGAACAGCCTCTTTATGTTTTGTTTTTCTGATGCTGTAGATGTACATCAAACATCGTAATGAAAGAAGCCATCCATGAGGTGCACTGCACCATAGATAGATTATGTAAATATTTTTAATGATCTACCAAGCAAATAACAAATTTAAGAGAAATATACTTATCTTTAAATCCTGTGCATAGTAAATGTTTGCTTTTAATCCTTTACATAACCTTATTAAAAATTTCAAGATGGATAGATTCTCCCACTGAATCTGACAAACATCTGGTTTACAATAGAGTCATGTGATAAAATTCCATCCGGAATCACATTTGCTCTTCAGTATGTTTTCTCCCACTATCATTCATAACACAGAACTTCTATGTTTTGTCTGGGATATAAGACAGTACAACAATATGGTTTTTATTAGGAATAATGCACTGTCCTCTCCCTTATAGAATTTAAATCTGCTATCTATGGGTAGGTATAGTCAAATATATTGATAGTCTCCCTTGTGGTTTCTGCTGACACTTGGCTTTAATTGTAGTGAACTTTGAATTCCTATCTTAAGGTCAGTTATTAACTATTGATGGATTCTCCTTTTCTCCATTTAATGCTAAAGTATTCATACTAACCAAGATAGATGGGAATGCTGAAGAAATTTTTCAAAGCCATTGCTGTGCAAGATATCCTTATGCTTTTCCTATGTGACAAACAGAAAGGCCTTTTCTAAAGGTGGTGATCACTCATGTTCAGCTTAAAAAAGAAAACATACCACAACACTGAGCCCTCGCCACTTTTTTGTCTCCTGGTACTATCTTCCTAGAAACAAAAGGTCCTATATGATGCTGTTAGGAGTAAAGAAAATAAAATTTCCTCAGGCACAACCTTGGATACCAACCTTGAAACCAAATGGGGTCAGAATGCAAACTACGGCACTGCACACCACCCAGCTGGGCTGACAAACAACTCTGCTCCTTTGGGCTTCCCGGGAGGAAAAAGAGTGCCCCTCAGAGATTTATAAACACATACATAATAAATGGGAGGCTGAAGTTTAAACTGTTATGAAGCATTCTCTACTCTGCTTCCGAAGTCCTCTGTGATTTAAAGAGCTGACATTTACTGTGTGCAGGCCTATTATTCAGAATGACTGTTTGTGTATAGACAATATTTTAAAATGGCTTGCTGTAGATGAAAAATTCTTATTAAGTCAGAAAACCAGTTTAAATAGGAAACATTCTCCCAGTTTAGACTGCTATAAGTCTCGCTGACCCATTGTAGGGAAGGCACAGGGGCAGGCGAGCCTGTTGACACTGTCTGCCACCTTAGTACATGGGGAGACTGTGGGCACAGCCCGTGGGAGCTCAGCCAACCTGTGCAGGTCACCAGCCAAGGCTGCAGTCACCTTCCTGTCTTCTGTCAAGCAATGGACACAAAAAGGTTCAGTGCCACTATTACACATTTAAACCTTCTTCTATCATATAAACTTTGATCAGAGCTGGAGCTATGAAATGTTTGCCTCCTCTGAAGCCAGTGGCAATACTCACACCGATGTGCCTTCATGGTCCTTGAAAGAGTTCAGGTAACCAACACTTGGCACCAGCCAAGCAAGAAAAGCCCTGAGACTTACCAGCCTGGACATACCCTTCTCTCTTACCACGTTGGTAGGTAAGCCCAGCCTTCTCCAACCTGTTGCCTTATGCCACAGTCCTGGTGGCAATCAAGCAGGACATATTTCTGTAGTATCCTCCCTGCACTGAGCCTACTGCTGCAAGGGCCAGAAATCTGCCAGGAACCACTAGACATTCCTCCAACAAAACAAACAACTAACCAAAAGTAAAGCATACACAAAGGGTTTTGATTTTACATTGTAGTAATTACAAAATACTCCTAGCAGACTTAATACTTTGTCTTTGTACAGCCTACCAGTAGATCTCAATGTACCTTTCAAAGCACATTCACACAGCTGTGCTTTACTTCAGTCACCTCACCACTTGCACACCATGCAGACCTGAAAGTACAATCTTTTATTTGTATATACATTTTACAAGTATTTTCACAATGAAGAAACTCACACATAACTATGGAACAACAAAAACAGTGATATCTGACCGTACCACTACTGACAAGACTGGCTACATCTCTCCAGCTTGTAAATTATTCTACACAAAAGACCTCATTGCACATTATTTTACTGTCATTATATTTGATAATAATGCCCAGTTCAGAGAACATTTAATACGTAGTATACAGGCCTGCCTAAATACAGCTGGGCTTAGATTTTTCAGGGTGGTATACATTGATCTGGTAGACAAAATCATCATTCTTTAAGCCTGTGCACTACAATACACACTTTAATCTTTATGCCTTCTGTGAGATATAAGTATAGACTTAAAGAGGGGGTTATAAACAGGGGACTTGGACCCCAGACTTCACATTCAGACTTCTATGATGAGATTTTTAGAGGCAGCAAGTACTGCCGTTGTCCACTGACATCAACTGAAAGAAAAAGCTATCACACTTCTGAAAAATCAGCATGCAAGGGTGCAAAATGGACACAGTGAACATGGACCTATATTTTGGAAGTAGAAAAATCCAGGTTTGAACCAGCATTTGGCAGTAAGCGTGATACAAATATGCAGTGAGCACATTAAGGTACTTGCAGGCTTTAAAAGTAGCAGCTCCACCACCTATATTGCTCAGTCATTAGTCCTATCCCTTATGTTTTGGCCCAACATATCCACCATTCCCACGGCCAACTCCCTGGCAACGACCAGGTATTTTCATAGATCAAAGACTATTCCCAATAGGCAGCCTCCATGCAACCATCTTAATTTTGAAGGCAAAGCGTATAACAATATGCAAGTGGGCAGCTCTGTGCCCAAGAGCCTCAATGTCACAGAATGGTCCCTGACGTATTTATTTCCTAACATACAGATATACATACATATATATTTTGCTGAAGAGGTTGGTACACCTTGGACACAACAGGAAGACCTATGGGAAAAGCAACATTGTAATAAATGGGCTTCTGGTAATCAGTTAAATCCTCTTTTTTCTTGACTTTCTTGACTGCAGAACAAAAGGCTAAATGAAAATTCCAAGCTACCATTTTATAAAGCAACCACAGAAAAATTCTTAACAATTAAAACAGAAAAAAAATTACAGCCAAACTGTGACTCCTAATACACTTTTCTGTGAATGGGTTGAAATGACTAATCAGCAGCAGCTGATCAAGCAGCAATTTAACCTTAGCTAAGGCCTGTGAAAAATCAGCATAGACAAAAAGTAAAGAGCAGACAAATGTTACAAGATTTATCCTTGTATCCAAGAATTTCAAATTAGAAATGGAAAAATATTTGCTTCCTGCCCTTTATAAATCACACATTTTGATATGCACTTTTTTTAAAAACTGTCTATGAAATATTAGTACTTCAAAACAGATTTAGTAGGTTTTAACAGTTTCTACTGAAAAGATAATTTATGAGAACTTTTGGCTTCTTTAGTTTTATTAAAAGTGTGGAATATAATACTATTTGTGCATCAAGAAACAGTGTATTACCCAAGTATTGGCAGTCATTCCTATAAAACACATAGCTCTTAATCATGATTCAGGCATTTTTCCTACTTGCAAAGTCTGCATCTTACTGGGGTTTTTTACCCCAGTTAAGCCAGTTTCATTTAAAGCATACTACTGCATATGTAACTTGGACTTTCTTATTGATCTCTTTGAAGGCAATTTTTCTGGAAAAGGAAGAAGAATGCACATAATGTACAGTCCTTCAAGAAAAGGTCCTCTGTAAAACCAGAAAAGTCAGTTTTCATTAAAATCCAGGATGATGAAGGATAGAAAGCAAGCAAGAACTTCTTTGTCTTTGCATCTTCCACATATGAGGTGCAAGCTGCAGCACAAAGAGAATCATTTTGTGATGGGTGGCTATTCCCTAGTTCAGGCCATCATGTTTATTATGCATGGCTAAATTTCATAGCAGACTGTTTGCAACCTTTTTCCTGTCCCAGTTCTGGTTTATTCCAATATGTGGGCCTGCAGCATGCAACAAGGACAAGTGACTCATTGAAGTCTTGATGCAACTCATCTTCACAGAGGGAGAGAGTATTCTAGGAGCATTTTACATGTCTGGCTTGTTCACTATCCAATTTAATTGTTTTACTTTTGTGAGAAGATGAAAAGAATCTGAGCTATGACAGAGAAAACTTCTTTCTGTGCTAAATATTAAAAAAAAAACCCAAATCCTAACTAATATTCTCTTAGCTTTTTCCTAGCATTGAGGGGGTATATAAAAGTCCATTGAAGCCAATAGAAACACTGCTTGTTGGTCTAGGGAAATCAAGACCAGGCCTCAACTTTTTGCAGCAGTGAAGTGAATAGCAAAGCTCCTAATAACTTCATCAGGACTTGGACTTAGCCGTGGCAGGAAACACAGCTATAAAATCATAAATTCAGTGTATGAAATTCCAAGTAAGTATATTTGGTTGAAGGAGGTGAGGACTGGAAATGTGCAGAGAGAAAAAAGTCCAAACCTAACTGTCTACAGCTGTTAAAAAATGAGTCGGTGTCATGTTGGTAACCCTGTAAAATAACGGTCTAATCATTATTAATTCCTTCGATATTTAATGTAATAACATTAATCATGATGAACTCATTTGGTATTAATACGAATGTCAGACGTACCTCTCCACATACATGCACATCATTTTGGGATTAGCTCTTTGCTGTATAATTCTTTTTGTGTCCATTGAAAAGTGCTGAGGATAGGTTTTTTGTGACTTTGACACAGCTGATCACAAGCACTACTTACATATAACCATGCTTTGTGTTTCCACACACATTTGAGAGCATCTCTAAGTGCCTGGTCTTCTGGGGCAAGCAATTACAGCACCTGGAAGTGGGAGGCAGAGTGTGGAAGAGAAGCCATTGGAATAGATTGCATGAAACTTCAGGACGTTTTTGCTCTTCACTGCCATTTTCTACATGCTGCAAGTGCTGATGACTGTTCTGAGCCAGGCCCACTGTTGACATGAGCTGACATTATAATATTGAAGCTAACTGACAGTAACTGAGGATCTGGACCACTAACAAGTTTTGTTGATCAAGAGTGACCGCTATCACCGTGGGTTGGTGGTTTGTAATAATCAGATAAAGAAAGTCTGAAGACATTATTCAGATGATACTTCCAGAGGAGGTACTTTCTAGGCTGCCTACTGGAAGTGCCCAGGATCCACAAAAAACATTAGTCTCATGCTTACTTTTCTGGCAGACAAAGTAAGATAATGATATTAAATAACAGGGTGTTGAAGAGATAGCTATCCTATGGAAGCTAACTGTGGCAAGAAAGGATGCACCCAAAATCCTTGTAATCAAGGAATTGTCATGTGACCTTTGTCATTTCTAATTAACATGTATTTTCAATTGTATTGAAATTTCTAGTGTTTTATGCCAGCATAACTCATACAAATGCCTCATTACAGCCTTCCCATCCACTCCCAATAAATATGTCCATTTTCTGCCTTTTGCTCATTTCTGAATAGCTTGGCATGCTGTTAGTTAAAATTCATTCTTTTAAAGCACAATATCCATTTAGTTTCTATCCTCTGAACTTTATTCATTCATTATTAACACTGAAAGCCAAAGTGCATAAGAGAAGTTCAGTCCTATCGGCATTTCGGATGAAAGTAATGTCTCGGTATATTAGCGGTACACAGCACTATCATACATAAAATGCTGCCCAGTCCTTCAACAAAGCGGCCGTATCCCAGTGCCTAATAGGATCACTTACTTCAAATGTGACACCACCTTCTTTGAAATATTTGTTTAGATTTCATAAACATATGAAGGTTCTCAAACTCAAACAAAACCTCCAGCCTCCAGCCCAAGCTGTGACTCTAAAGAGCTTTCTGTTCAATAAAGCAGAGCCTGAATCCAGGATAATTTTTTTTCATCTGGCTTGCCTTTTTTTTTTTTTTTTTTGGATAAAAATAAATGTCATCTGGTTTTGACTGCAGATAATGAATCATATTAAGAATTTTAAAAGCACTATTCTCTTTTTTGAGACCTAATTTCAGACCTATTAACACTTTAATATGAAACAGAAGCCCATCATTTCATTAGAAAAAGAATAAGGCCCTTCTTGTACCATATGTTGTTTTGTCCTTTGTAAAAAATCCTTTTGAAATCCTAGATTGGGCAGCATCAGAGCAGAATATAGATCTTGCACAGAGACAACGTATAGGTGAGCAGACTTCACATCAGGGAAATTAACTATTTGAAGCAAAATTACAGGTTTCTGGCAAACTCTCCTTCACACTCCTTACAATAATAAACAATCCAACTTAAAAAATGAATGATTGCAACACAAAAAAAAATCCTGGTGGGGGCGACCCAAAACATGCGAAATGCTAGCATGTCATCTCCACAAACTTGCCTATGATTACACCAAGGACAAACAGCTGCTTCTTACAAGTGCTTTTTGGCACTTTAGATATTTATTAAACAAGGGAAAGAAAATTATAGCTGTCCCTTTTCAATATTTACATTTAAAAAATGAGAATGCCTTTAAAACACACAGAACATGAATGCAAGAGCTGGTGTGATAGCAGAGAACCTTATTGCACATAATTAACAGACACATAATGTCTGGTTACTAGTAATTTCCTTCTAGCTGAGTAAGGAAATAATTTAATCATGTTGATCAAATGAATCCCATGAGCCCAGCGTAACATTATGCTTTTTTTTTTCCCCTCTCTAAATCTGCATTAACTGATAAGAGTCTACTTGGTGAAATCATGGAACCCAACCTTGTTTAGGTATCCTTAATAATACCTGAAATATGGGCATGATTTTAGTAATTGGTTTAATCAAGCATTTCAGTAAAATCTCTTCTAATTCCTGGTGCTGACCACAAAAAAAAAAAAAGCAGGGACAAGGAAGAAAGGAATAACTTAGCATGTTCTTTATTTGGAATAGAAGCAGAATATTTTTTAAAGCTGCACATTCCATGTTGCTCTGTTACAACGAGGAAGGTATTTCTATAAAGACATGCCAAAAAAAAAAATTAAGCTCCTTAAATACTTGAGTGTTAGGCAGCTAACTGTAAATTACTATTATTCTCTTCCTCTTACCCCCAAAATATCTCCAGGTGCAACTCAAATATGCAGGTAGAATTTTGGTTTTTTTTTTTCTTCCCCTCTAAAGTATCATTTTATTTGATAATACATCATTTGCTTTGTCATTCCAGGGTTTTGTAGTAAAACCTTTTGTGGGATTCTGCTATTGTTCTCTTTGAACTACTTAGAAAAAGCACTGAACTACCTTCTGTGCTATCTCAGGTAGTTTCCTGTAATGAGGTGATATAATTTAACACTTACCATAATACATTTTATCCATCTATTGTTTGCTAAATAATTCCTGCAATAACACTTTTATTCTTTCCATAATTCTTTAGGCTAATGCTGGAGGAATAATATTTTTACTGCAGTGATTGATGTCGGATTCTCCAGCATGAATAGACCCCACGAACACAGGTTATTGATAAGCATAAAAAAAAGCCGTATGAAAAGAGTATCAGGGATCAAAGGGTTAATACCATTTTATGAGGTTGTAAAAATCTACCTCAAGAATCTTGTGTTAGCAATATTCTTTGTGTAAGATGTATGTTATTAAAACAAGTAGCAGCATCTGAATTAAAGTGACAGTATGATGGATGACTAGTGAAGTGGAATCAGAGTCGTTTGCAGCATTTTGGGCTAGATATGGGAATTCTGCCTCAGAGGTAGGGCACTTGGCAGATGCATTGATTCCAGGCTGACGCATGTTCATAAATATGCCCCTAGAGAGGTGTGGCCTAGCAAAATTTACAAAATTATGTTCATGAATTATTTAACATTTATTTATGGATGCTATATTTAAACAGCATTTGCAAAGGCGAATGGACCATAGCATACATAGTGATCTTTAGATAATGCAAATCCTGCACAAGACTGAGACAGTTTGCATACTTCACAGAGAGGATAAGTCTAGCAGAACTAGGTAAGTGATATGCCAGTGTTGTGGCTTTATACACCACAGTCTGCTGTACCCCAGAGAGACTGACAATTCCAAGAAATACCTGACAAGTTGGCAGTTACAACCTCTGCAAAAGAGATCTCCTCAGACAAAGATACCACAGGGCTGGTGGAGACTTCTCCTTTAATAAACAGACTCCAGACTTGCTTCTGCAACCACTGTGCCCAAGAGCCCCACAGAACTGGCAGCGAACAAGTTGTCGTTGACTGCTGTATGGCCCCACTGATCTCGGTATCAGACCACTTGATATTACTACCTCAACACCAGAGGTGAAAACTTAAGTACTTCTAAGCCTGAAATGCAAAAGTTAGGCTGCACAGGAAAATCCCAGCCTCATCCATCATGCACACATGTAACTCACAACCTTTTATTATGGGATCAAGTTCTCTCTCAATTAATACCACAGATTTTTCTCTGCTGGATACACACAAACTGCTCAACATGTGTGGAAAGAACAAGATGAATCCATACTGCACACTGAAACAAAGCTATAGCAAAAATTAAAGATGAAATGTCATGAAACAAAAGAGAATCTCAAGGTAAAGTAGTATATCTCACTCTGGAAGGGATTGCCTTTGAAGGAAAGGAAATCTTTCATTTAGCACTGCACTGCTAGTTTACCATTTACCCTCTATTTACACTCTATTCTACTCTTCCATTGTGTCATTTCTTGATCTTCAAAAAACATAATTTTACATTTAATTTTCACTGTAGGGGATATGAACAACACTGTCATGTGGAAAACCTGTTTTGTTTTGTCTTTTCTTTCTTTTTAGTCCTAAGTGGTTGGTTTACAATGCTAGTAGATTCCTGCAGAGAGCAAGGAGTGGTATCCACGGTGCCTCTGTAAGAGCTGTGAACTGGAGATGTACCAGGCTATAAATGGTCCCTCTTGCTCCAGAGAGGTATTTATTAGGTGATGGTATGTATCAAAGATGAGTGTACAAAGCAAGCGTCCTCTTCCCTTACACCCTTTTTCTCTCCTTGTTGCTGCAGCAAGTACCTTCATGTGCTTTCATACCCTGTCCACATAGACCAAGAAGGTCAGGGGAGATGGAAGGGAAAGCTCACTTGTGCTAATGGGGCTGCATGGTGGACACCACCATCTAGCTCCATGCAGGTGTAGGCACTTTAATGTTCCTCTAAGAGGGCCGGTGGTGGGGCAATTTCTTTGGAAAACTTTCTTCACTGGCATTTTCCTGAAATAAACTCCCTAGGAATACAGTTTTTCACTGCTTAGGAACTTAAAGCCTTAGGAAGGTCATCCTGTCCATGAAATGCTCTGAAAAGGGATCATCTTTACCCAGCCATTCGATAAAAGTTCTCAGAACCTGCAGTTCTTCAACATCCTGGAGCCCTTAACAGTCCACACTGTCAGGATGTGTTCCCCATTATCTAATTTATTCTTATTTGCTGCAGTCTAATCCCACTGCTTTTTCTTCTGTGTCAAGGAGACACAGAGCAAAAATGATTCCTTTTCTCTGTGCAGTCTTCCTTTATATAGTTGATGCCTGTGATCATGTGCCCTCAGCCTTTTTTACTCTAAACAACCCTAACACGTTCAGTCTGTCTTCAAAGGCCACATTTGGCAAACCTCTGATCAGACTCCTTGCTCCCTTTGCAACTTCTCCCACTGGCACACATTTTTCTCCTTATCACATCTAAAAGTGAGCATGCCACCATAGCCAAAGTCTCACCAATGCTTCACAAAGGAGATGAATGCCCTTCACCACCTCAATATGCATGCCATCTTCCCTGTTCTCAACATGGTTGGGTTCTCCCCCCAAAGCAGGTTTGTGTTCAGCTACCAATCTGCCGAAGTCCTCTCAAAACCCTCATAAAACAGGCGTTTCCTGGCTTGTGTTTGTCAGATTATTCATTTCCACCTATGCTCAGAGCTTGGCATTTGGTCTCACTGAATGCACCCTATCTTCAAACCATTTCTCCAATTCGTCAAGGTAATTCTGAATTCTAATCCTGTCCAACAACCTGCCTGCAGACCCTCCCAGCTTGGCATCATTTGCAAATTTAGTAAGTTTAATATCCATTTGATTATCCAAATCATTAAATGCAAATGTGGAAAGGGTCCTAGATAAAACTTACTCAGTACAACCTTCCAGCTTGACAATGAGCCACTGGTAGCTAGCCTGAGTGGTTATTTTTCTAACTCACTTTGCACCCACATGAAAGTGGTTTCCCCTAAACTAGATTTCTTATGGGAATAGTTCACAATAATGTTTTTATGTCCACCTCTTAAATTTCAGGATAAAAGTTGACCGAAAACTGGACTTGCTGAGCTAATAGGCATCCAGCACATCTTTTCCCAGAAGAAATGGAAGAGTAAGAGAAAACAGAAAGTAAGAAAATCAGCATCATATTCAGTACAATTATACCTTCTAGCTTTTGTTTCATATCTAGTCTAGCACAATTATACCTTCTAGCTTTTGTTTCATACTCAGTCTAGATGAAATCCATGTGATTCAGATCTATGGTCTCAAGTTATAGGAGATATAGGATGCCCTTTGAAACTATGAAACTTTAGGTTTCTCTGAAGAAAGAGATTCCCTTCATTCTTCTCATTGTCACTAGCATCACCTTTTGCTCATCCCCAGTGGAAGCAAAGAAACACAACTCACAGCCACTGTTCTGGTGTCCCTCTCAAATGCTGAGTCCCCTCCAAAGGCACAGTTGCAATGCCATCATGTGCTACCTCCATGGATGTAGGTTGCAAATGAACATCAGAAGGCTACAGCACATCCTCTGCCTGTCTATAAATGATCACTTTTCAGTGGGAGGACATGGCCTCACTTGTTTCAGGAAGAATTGCTTGACTAACTGTCCACCTAAAAACCTTGTAAACCTGATATGAAATAGGGAAACATTTCTCCCCTTAAAGGAACATTTCAGACAACACAGTTTTCTCTGCTGCATAAGAAACGTATGTTTCTATTGAGGATTACACCACAATTTTCTCCAATTACCTTACTTTGGGAATCAATTTATCAAATGCGAACAACTTTCCACCAGAGACCTTGGAAACCATACAAATTTTCACTCTGTTTCATTAAGGTTTTATTTTAATACTGTATAACTTTTCAGCTGCCAAAGATGATGTTAAAACAAAACCAAAAACCAAGGAAACCATGTTCTGCATGTAACTTTCCTATGTCAACATGAAGGACTCATCAGCCATACTCTTGCTACTTGTACTAATTGCACAGTATCAAATGGCATTCTCGGCAGCAAGCACAAACTTAAAATCTGGGTTTGGGTTTTAGGTTTTCAACTTTTGGTTAAAGTGTATTAATTTATGATTTCATTATTTTAAACATGACAAACTGCTGGCCCTGTTCTCTACATCAATTTTTTTAATTAAGTCCAATATTCTCCAGTTCTGTGATGATCCTGTCCTAACAGGCAGCTCCAAATCTCAAAGTTTAGGGATGTCTCAGTGTGGCCAATGCAAGCTTGGAAGACTATCCAGAAGTTATTTGAGGCAATCTATTTTGATTTTCCAGCATACTTTTCCTCTGCTGCATCCCCTTTTCATCTGGAAGCAACTCCTGTCTCTTTTCTAATTGATGAGGTGAACTGGTATGAGTGAGCTTATGATTCCTGCTCTTTGCTTGAGTGGCACAGAAGTAAATGGAAAAATTGTCTCAAAAGTTTAAATGAAGGATGTGGCTTTTGCAATATTGAAATTACTAGTGCTCAGTGGATTTCTCTTAAATGTTGCATGACAAACCATGCAAATAAACCATGAATGATTGGGGTAGTAGGATTTTTGTTATCAGATAAATCATCACTTACTCAGGTTCTCTGACTTTATTTCCTTTGCAGGCTTTGGATTTTTTTCTTTCCATTTTTAGTTTACTGACAATGAGAAACACCTCTGAGCTAGAATACCCAGACCCGACTTGAAAGCAGCATTTCAAATACTTGTCTCTCTTTAAAACCTCAGACTTTCTGCAATGGTTGGAGCACTTCCTTCGGTTTCCAAGTACTTAACCCATCAAGTGTGGTCTCTTTGATAGACTAGAAACACTTCTTAAGGAATTCAGTGAAATTATCTTGCTTTTTAAACACTGCATGCTTTAGAAATAAATATTAAAACTTGAAACTTTGATTTTTAATTCTTTTTACAAGTTGTTGGTATGTTCCTGTTCAATTAATGTTTTTACTTTTGAAAGAAGGTGGATAATTCCAAGTAAAATAAACTCAGGAGAATTAGAGCAGGAATCTGCTCAGTTTAATTACTGCAGGGGAAAAAAAAAAAAAAAGGAAATCTTCTTACATGCTGATGATGGGTGAATTTGTGACAATTTAAACTGTGAAGTACTAGGATCTCAAGAATACCAAAATATTGACAATTAATATAAGCCCTGATGTTTCAACCCAAAAGGTATTGAAGTGCCTTGTGAACTACCAGATAAATATGTATTTGCTACTAATCTCTCTTGTTCCTTTGCAGGCAGCAGAATTAAATTATTTTCCACGTCCCTGCAGCAGCTTTGGCCCTGTGTAACTTTTGCACTTGATGTAAGTCTGGGCCTTTGAAAGTAAAGACACTGAGCCAAATTGCTTCCTTTATTGGAAGCCCATGGAAAATGCAGTGTGTCTTGCAAAGCAAACTGGGCTTCACCTTTAGGACACCCCAATTCAATGCTCAAATTCAGTGCTGACAACACAAGAACTTCTGCTGAGGACAGTGAAGACTGTAGGCACACACATGCACTGAAATGTTCTCAGTCCTTTTTCACATGAAATTTGTAGTAAAATGTTTGGTGCCAGCTTTATTTGTATCACAGAGGAGCTCAATCAACACAAAAGAAATTGGGTCACAAAGAAACTGGGTTGCAAAGATAACCGCTTCTGAGGCTCTGAAGCCTCTGGGGAGAAACATGAAGAGAAGGAAAAGACATTCTTCTCTGTAATTTCACCTTTTTTTTTTTTTCCACTCCAGAAAGACTGGGCTGCTACATCTTACAGCTAAGGGATATTGGGAGCTACAGCATGCATTAGAGCTACAAACTAAAGCTCATTATAAGTGACACAGGAGCACTACAGGTAATAGAAACATCCTGGTTGAATTCCAGGGATTTTGAACCAGGTGTTACAAAAGAAATCCCAGCCACAGTGCAGTCAGTGGCAAAACACATTTCAACGTCATAGAAACCATGAACTCACCCAATATGTGTTATTTTTTCACTTTTCTGTCTCTCTGCCTGCTTCATTTATCACTTTATTTATTCTATTGGATTTATTGTCCTCTGACCCTTTGCTGTACTTGGAGTCACAGTTTCTCCTAAACAGAATCCAAACTCAATAATGGTCATGACTGAGGTGAACTTTTGACTTCACAAGGGTCAAATATGTTCAAAATTAAACCGGAACAAGAAAACAGTTCAGTTCAAGTTATTATCTTCTTACATTCACCACTTCTGATTTTATTCTCTAGGCAATTACATGTGCAGATTTAACCATGTGCAAAACCATTTACCAGGATGGGATTGGAGCCATAATCTGTAAACATACATGTAATTGCCATTGACATCAAGTTTGCACTGAAAGGCCTTTCAACAAGTTTGATGAAAAAAAACCCCACCAAACTTCAGTATTTGGGCCTTTGGCAACAAACCCAGGCTGCTACTGTAGAGCCACAAAATACTTCCTGTAGTAAAACAAGTACAGCTCCAGCAGAGAGAGGTGAATCTGACACTGTGGCATGGTTTTGGATTTCATCACTGTTTTGGATATCATTAAAGAAAAATTATGTTTCTACTCTTCTCACTGCAGAGAAAAGAAGGCAAAGAGAGCACCAACATTTTCTGAAAGCATTCAATTCTGAAGCTGGGCTCTTGGCTTGTAGGAGCTGGCCGCCTCCTCTCCCAGCAGTTTGGTCTGAGACAGGAGAGGTCACTGGTGCTGGAGAAGGGAAGAAACCAGTGTGGGGACTGAGAAAGGCACCACTAAAGGGCAGGAAGGAGAATTTATAACTCTTCTCACAAGCTGCTGATTGCAGACAGTCACTTAGAGTAGCTGCCGGGGCAGAATAAAACACAGGTTTTGTTTTATCTGCTATGTCTTGATCATCCCAGCACTGCAGACACTGTGCCACGTATTTAGGGACAGAAAGTCACTCTTAATCAAGTATATATTATGGAAGACTGTCTGCTTTAGCTTTCTCTGTCTCTCTCACCAAAAGCTCTCAGGTGGGGTTATGCTGCTTCTGCATGCCCAGAGAGAGGCAAACCCAGAATGCCCTGGCTCCTTTCAGCCCCCGCCTACAGCCCAGGGACACCGGCATGGTGCAGACAGACTGTGTAATGGGTACAGGGGCCTCAAAACAGCCCAGCAAAGAAAGGCAGACAGAGCAATTCCTCAAAACATGACATAAAGCCTTCCCAAAATACCTCCCCCCAAAATCCCAACAGACAAATCCTATTGGCAGTACTGGCAATAAGAATTTCCAGGGGATGTGCAAGATGGAAAGAGGCAAGGCATGCTAGTAGGGAAGGAGGGTTTGCAAAACCCCTGTACAAATAATTAGGCCTCTGTTGGTGGATTAGTGCACCTGAGAGCTATCCAGGGCTGAGTCATCCCCATGCAAGCTTAACAGTGCTGACAGCAAGTTGGAGAAGGTCAGTTGTGTGGACAGAGCAAGGAGGATCCACAGGGAAAAGAACAGAAGTTCAGTGTTTGCAAAGTCTTTCTCCGCTCCAAGGACAGAGATGTTGGACAAATACCCTGCTGCCCAAGACAAGTCCTAGCTTCTGATGAACAACAACTGCTGAGGATTTTAGGTGCCCCATTGGTTATTAATGCTAATTCAAGCTCAGTTAAAATTAATATCACTCCCTCTACTTTTGAATTTCCTGACTTGTGCTGCACATGGAAGCCAAGTTCTATGGATTGGCTGAGAAAGGCAGGACTTCCCTTCTTCAGGATGAAACAGTCTCCATCCTTGAAAATCTGGTAACAACTTTGCATTAGGGATATCAGAAATATCCTTCTATTACCCACCAACACCTTGGATCTTTGTCAATCTCGATGTAGCACTTCTCTCGTGCCTAACGTTTACAGTGATGCTCAGTGATGAATTGGGCCCAACTTCTCTGGAATCCTCATAATGAACATCAATTTTTAAGCTCACCTTGTTGGCTGACAGTGACAGTATCACTCCAACATTTTTTCTCTGACTTCATCCATTAAAATGTAGAGTATGAGTGTCCTCCTTTTGCTTAAAAACATAAAAAGGAATTTCAGTCTTCCTGCCAGTTTAAAGAAATGACACACAGGCATTATCAGTAAGGCTGGTAGGATGAATGCAGCAAAGGCAAAAGAACAGGATGTCTGTACAGGCAAACAGAGGCATTGAAACTGTACATCTGAAGCCTCCCATGTCCTTACCCAAAGTGCAAACTTTGCTGTCATCTATAAATCAAGCGGTTTATGAGGCTGCAATATTTACACTCTAATTAAAAAATCATAAAGCCAGACCCCTTCAGTTTGTAAAAAGAACTCAGGATCTGCTACTGAAACGTGGCGTTAATCAGTAACTCCTAATGATCTGCTCCACAGCCTTAGAGGTTACATGCTTATTCAGCTACACATAACAAACAAGATAATGAGAGAAAGTGGGAGAAATGAAGGGAATGCATTACAGCAAATGCAGGGCTTCACTAGCACCAGGACCTATTCCTGACCCCTCCAATCCTCACGTCACATTTTGTTTTCTCATTTCCAAAAAGCAACAGATTTATAACGTAAAGCTTTGATAACACATTATATACAGAATGATCCTGAGATGTTTTCCATGTGTGTAAGCCTTGCAGAAGCCAAATATAGCCCCGGAGAAACACCTGCTTTTACCTTTATATGGTCAGAACTCCAGTCCCCTCCACATTAATGAAAAATGAGCCTTAAGAGTCAGTGTTTCCACGTGAGTTTCTCTGAATTCATTAGGGAAACAGCTGATTTCTGAATCTGCCATTTTCTGCTTAGGCAGTCAAAAAAGAGTTCCCTAGCAAAGGCTGGAGAAATCCAAGCACTGTGCAATGTCGGAAATAAAAATTACAAAACAATGTGTCAGCAGTAGTTAGTGCTCCTAATTTTACACTTAAAACAGCATTTATCATTTAAAGCTCCTCATGAAAAAAATTCCAGTATGGCTTGACACTTCCCCTTCGTGCTAAACCAGCCCCTCTCCCTACCACCAAGTTGCACATCGAGTCCCACAAAGCTTTGCTGTTTTCTAAAACCAATACCCAGGAGATACCAGCTGGGACAGGCAGGCCCTGAAGATAGGTTCTTTCATGGCACTTTCACAACATGGCCAGTCAACACCAAGGCCTCACCCAAACTTCTCATCTTGCATCCACAAACTCTTACTAGTTCAGGGTGAAAAAGATAGAAGGCAGAGATTTTACTCCCTGGTACAGGCTAGGGAAAAAAAAGCAACATCTGCGATCTGTCGGTCACACCAAGATTTTAATTATTTTCTTTCCTCCTTTTTTTCTTTTTTTTTTTTTCTTTAAGTTGACCATGGGTACAAAACTGCAGGTGAAAAATTACAGACTTTATTTTTCCAAATCCCTCCTTCTTCATCCTCTCCTCTAGTCTTTTGACAGTCCAAAAAGAATCAAGGAATAGTTGTTTTAGCTGAATATGAGTTGGCTTATTTCTGTCACCAGTTATATGATGCTATCCAGAATGTATCATTAAAAAGACTCAACTAAATTACAGTTTTGACTCAGGTATTCCCAGCTCATATATTTTTGTCAGTATTTCAGACTGGTAAGAATTAATGGGAGTCACAAGTGCATATGTATGTGACCACAGACACTTAACAACAGTAATGATTTATCCTGGTTAATAGTGCAAATTAACAAAAAGGCATGCAAAAAATAGAACTATTTCAGATATTTTTTTTCTTTTCAAGCAGCTTCTGCAGAGGGAGTATGGTGCTATAGCAAGAAATGTAACAGCATATAGGAGACAGGCCTAACTCCAACAGACTTGGTCCTTAAAACTGGTTAAGAAAAGTCTTTTATCAAGAACCTCAGAGCTGCAGTGGGCTTGATCACAGCAATACCTACAAAAGATGGGATGTAAAAGGAGAAGAGAGGGGAGAAAATAACCACAGTGAAACCCACAGGTGTGGGTTTACTTTACAGGTGCTTTGTGCGCCCTAGGGAAGGGCCCAAGAGCTTTCTGCCCTGGCTGTTAGAACTCTGCACTGCTCACCTGCTCCTGTACGGGAAGGAGGATGTCATGGGGTGAAGGCAGCAGCTCAGTCCCTCCCCACTATCACTGCCAGGGTTGCAGGCATCCTGTCAAAAACCACTCCAAATAATATTGAAGGCAAACTTGATCTGCTTTAGCAAGCACAGAAATATCACTTGAGAAGCCTGCAAAAGCTCCATTAGCAAATGCCATCCAGAGGGACCTTGACAGGCTTGAGACATGGA
>JANZLQ010000086.1:18382169-18394513 GCA_026212715.1 Elanus axillaris | reverse complement strand
CAAAAAGAGAAGTTAGAACAATAACGATACAAATAAGAGAATACACAAAATGAGTGATGCACAGTGCAACCACTCACCATCCGGAACCCGGCACTCCGCCACTTCCCCCACCAAAAAAACGAGAGCCAACCCCCCAGCCTGCTCCCTATATATATACTGGGCATGATGTCACATGGTATGGAATAGCTCCTTGACTAGTTCAGGTCAGCTGTCCCTGCTATGGCCCTTCCCAGGTTCCTGTGAAAATTAACTCTATCCCAGCTGAACCCAGGACACCTATAAAATACACCTCTGTATCCAGGAAAAAGCTTCATGTGCAGACAAGAACACCATACCTCAATACCACTAGTTTTCATCAAGAAAATATTCTGGAGGCCTTCACCTTACTATTTCACCTCTGGGCTACTCAAAAGAATTAACCCTATGTACCAAACCCACATTTTCATTTCGTTTGTTCCATCTCAGTTGTAAGTGTTCAGCACAGGCTGTATGCTGGGTCTCAAAGAATTATGGCCAGACGATACTCATGACAGCTGGAGGAAATCGCCCTGTTTGGACACAAATGACAAGTGTGGTAAGGTCCACAACACACCTTCAAAGGGTGCCAATGTCAATCAACTCTGAGCCTCTCCAACAGCTTCTGACAGGGCAGTGAGAAAGTACCATATTTAATCTACTTAAAGCTAGACCGGACAAAGCACTAGAGAATATACTGTACAGGGGAAAAAAAAAAATCTGCGTCGGCAAGGGCAGGGATGAGATGATCTAATGCAGAACTTTTCCATCTCTGATTTTTATGATTCTCTGATATACATGCACAAATAATGGGTCTGAGGAACAATTGTGAACACTTTGGATTTGTGATGAAGTTCATTGCATAAAAAGGGTACATACAAACTGAAATAAGGACAAAACAGTTAAAGAAGCAATTTTACTGGTCCTATTTGAGAGTCTGGGGTGGCATTTACTTCCAAAAAGGTTCTTCCTCTTGAATTAATGCCTTTACATATGACATCCTTGGTGATATAAAATAAGAGAGAACCACACAGAGATGCCAGTATTTGGGGTCTAACTTTCCCAGCAGGCAGCCAAAACACAATCCATCATCATGACCTATTTGCTTTTAATAAACACCTGGAACCGCAGACAGGCCTTCTCAACAAACTGTTGGAGCGAAAGCGCCAACCCAGAGGGGCAGCTTACAGGATGCTGGTGAAGGATGTGAGTCACCATGTTGAAGTCAGTGCAATGACTCACATCTTTCTAAACTGGTCATAGATCCAAGTAACTTGTTTAACCAGTGGCCACATGTGGAGGCATGGGATTTGTCAAAGTAAATGCCAAAGTTCATGAGATGATTTTGGAATTTGACCTTTCAGTCTACTTTGCTTCACAGTGTAAGCCAGTCATTGACTCCAGTGGGCCTTATACCCAACCTGAACATGGCCTGACAGCAGCTAAAATTTTTGCTAAACACTTCTTTAAGTCTACTGTGTTGATAGAAGGTGTGGTGATATATACAAGGTAGCAATTAGCTTTTGGGGTAACTAGGTCAGTTAAATGCCACTTACTGAGTAATAAGATTTTGCACCACATATTGCTGCCTCACGAGGCTATTACTAGTGACAAGAAACCACATCATTACATGTGGTCATCTGCAAACCTCAAGGAAGATCTCTGGGAGGAGGAAGCTAGTGTTTAAAGAAGTATCACTGAGCGCATGCTGAATAATTTCACTCCTTTTATGTACATCATGCCTGCTTTCTGTGGTCAAGAATTCTCTTACTTCTTTACAGTATGCAAAAAGGAGTTTAGTTAGTGGCTTGTGTTTGTTAAGAGATGCAATTAGCATATAAATAGTTCATATTCAGAGGCATTCATATTTAATCAAAATGGGAAAATAAATCAGACCAAGATACACTTAACTCTCTATTATCACCATCCTCTTCAGACATCTCTTAACTCTGAGGTTTGCACACTCAAAGAAGGTAGGGTTCCTACGCCAGAGATGGATGGAGGCGAGGACACTCGGCTGCCCCCACCCTCCCACGTCTTCTCCATAAGCAGCACCACAATTGCAGGCAGACACCACTAAAGCACAAGGTTGTTTCTCACAACACAATTTTCAGGGCAGCATGCACAGAGGGAGACTGGGTAACAGACATGTGACCTGAAATACCTGCCATCCTCTCCTCGGTATCACCATGAATGTAAGTCAGGTACAAAAAAATCCAAAAAAACCAAACCATGATAAAGTGGAACTATATTGCTAAACTAAGACAAAATTTTAAAAGCCTACTAAGGAACTCTTCCCAATTATTTTCTGAAGTAAAGAAGAATTGGGATTGCCAGAATTGTTGGTCAAAATATCTTCAAATCAAAACAATAATTGACATAAAGACAAACAAAGGAAACTTCAGTTTTGTGCCCTTCCTGACTCTTTCTTCATCTTCCTTCTTAAGTGTGGAATTTAGCTTTGGGATGATTCAATATATGCAGAAAAAAATATTTTAAAAAATCCGCTAGTTCTAATCCTTAATGACCTGATTTTATATAATGCTCTTTTAATGTCATGATAACTTTGTCAAGCTATAGAGAATATGCTTCAAGAACCAACCTGTTTATAAATTTCACACATAATTATCCTTTGCTATCTCCATTTGATATATATTGCCTTTGTGATACTTCCCCTGAAACCCTGACTAGCTAAAGCAAACTCACTCTGACAGAAGGATTTTTGAAGCTGTTATTTTAATCTTAAGGTTTACCTACCTGTCAGAGGATAGCACGTTCATAGCCTTTACTATTGTTCACAGATTCTTTTTTCCAAAGTCTACACATAGGTCTCAAGGGTTCTTGCTCCTCAAGGCAAATTACCTCTGAGTGCTTAGGTTCACCTCCAGGTCTGTATTTTTTTACTTTTCATATGCTTCTTTCTTTGTGGTTTTCTTCCTCTCTTTTCCTCATTTTCAACTCCTGACCAGGATCCTTAAAGGAAAGAAGAAAGACACTTAGATACCATGGTGATGGGTGACCTTATAAAACCACAGATAAATAGATGGGGGTATTGTAATGTTTCCTTCACACTGTTTGACTGTGCTACAGCTGGGTGAAAACATTTGTTCTACAAATAAAAGAAAACCTTTCAAATACTACTTTGGCCCCAGTGTTGTTCCCAGTGATGTAGCTGAGGACAGGACCTATGTCCTCATGGGCCTTTCACCTAGTAAAGAACTGAAGACAAACTAGTTAATGGAGAGGTGTCAATACAGCTAATTGATTGATTCTTCCATATGATAGATGATGACGTGCAAAGATCAGGAGCTTTGGTTTAGACAAATAATTTTGGGGTTTCAGAACTATAACCCTACTCTTTACTCACTCCAGACCTTGAACACAGTGATTTCTTATCATCATCACAATACATTTCAAAGCATTTTTAGTGCTTTAGTTGGAACTGTTTTGTGACAGCAAAAAGAAGAGTTTTCAGAAAACAAAGCAAAACCAGTACAAATTTATTTAAAAGAGAGGAAAAAACTATGTTTAAGTTTTATACTATGTTTAAACTAGGTTTAAAAGTTTACTAGTTTAAACTACGTTAAGCAAAGATGTTTAATTTCAATATCAATTGTAACAATGTAAGTATCTTCTGAATTAAGCCTGTAATATAGTAGAAGGACCTTAAAGATTAAAACAACCCATGGGTCATTTCATTCAATTCTGCCAAGAAGCATTTAAAAACCTTACATATACAAATAAAAACTTTTTGTTCACACAAATAAAGATATTTTTAGCAGGCAAACTTCCTCTTTCTTCTTTTAAAGACCCCATACAAATCACTAAAATCTGTATAAGTCATTATTTTTCTGGGGCTAAGAATAGGACACTGCAGCTCTCAGGCTTTGGAAAACAATTTGTCTGCATTGTCCACTCAGAGTCCCAGTGAGGAAGACATCAAAGCAGCCAGAACAGGGTGTCAAGAAGCACAGTTTGTGACAGCCTAGAGAAGGCAAAAAAGGGGGTAAAAAAAGGCAAAAAATGAACAAGCCAGAGAAGAAGCAGAAGCTGAAGGAAAAGGCCAAGCCTGTTTTCTCTGAGAAAAATCCAGGCAGTCCAACACAGAGGGAATGCAGCAGAGCTATTCTGCAATGTCTGGAGGTAAGATGAGCCAAGTAACAGCCTTGTGAAACACAACTAGAAATTCAGCCAGAGACAGCATTGATTTTTTTTTCCTCCTCCTCCTCGCTACCCCCCAGCACAGAAGATATGTGTGTTTAGATCCACTTATGCCCTTATTGAGTCTTGAGCAGAGAAAGGTCTGACTCAAGCACTTTTCATGCAGTCTGCAGGATTCCTGCGTGCACTCTGGGCAGATTACTGGGATAAATTAAGACCCAGCCTCTGCCGTTAACCTATAAGACAATTCACCCCCATGGTATTAAGTGGTTTAAAAAAAAAAAAGGATCCAACAGACTTGCAACAAATCTTTCTAACCGCTAGGTTAACACTGCGTGTGATGTTTGTATGACAGATCCTGACGGGAGGTGACAGACTTTCAGACCTTGGCTGAAAAGTAAGATCAGCTGGAGGTAGATGATTTCTGTCAATAGGTGAGCTTCACACAGCCAAAAGAGTGATGACCTGAAGCTATGGAGGCATTTTTATGTTCTTCTGTTATATCTCTGGGTGTACTTGTTCAGGATATTTTATTTTAATCCACAAAGTAGCAGAAATAGTGATGTTTAAAAGCATGAATTACAAATGTCTTTGATTTGCTGGAAGAGATGGAAAAACAGATTATGTGGAATTTGGACAGTAGAAAAGATAACTGCCCAAGATACAATGTTCTTCCTGACCTAGTGCTGTCCTCATCTTTCATATTATACACACTACATCGACCCCTGCCTCCGCTTCACACACAGTGCCAGTCTCCACTGTCCATTTGTCAAACCTTCCAACAAGCAACTTCTGTGTCATGCCAGCCCCTAGGCACTGGATGAGTTCTCTGTAAAAATTCACAAGGTCAGTGGCTGTATTATCCTGCTTTACATCCCACCTTAAAATCAACCCCTGATGTGACCCTTGGGCAGCACGGGACATTGGCTAAGCAGCTGGTGTGCTAAGGAGGTTGCTGAGGTCACTGGCTGAGCTCTGCTGTCATCCCTCATGGCTCCCCCACTTGCTTGATGTTCACCAACACTCACTTTTGGGCCTGAGCCCATTTATCTGCATCACTTTGTGGACAGCCCAGGTTGAGTGTATGCTAGCTTTGGGGACATTTCTCGACTACGTGTTTCCCTTTGCTGCAACAGGGCAATTCCTGATTTACACATTCACGATTCCTGATTATTGGTGCAGAAGAAAAAAGAGAATCAGGGCTGTTACACCACTCCACTGTCACCCATGCTATCATGCCACAGTGGACTTTTCCTCTGGAGTCGGTTCCTCCTCTTCTTTTAGGCTGTCACAATCCTGCTTTTCTCATAACACCTTCTCAATTCAACAGATGCAATTTCAATTCAATGAGCAGAGTGCAGAAGGAGAGAGGCCTATGCATAATGTTCGTTATATGCAAAAATTAGTGTGCCCCCACAAATCCAGCATATAGCAAATGACTCATCTGCAAGGCTTGGGCTCAACCAATGACACATAAAGATTAAACTGTATTAAGGTTAATGAACTTCAGGATGATGATTTATACTAAAGAGAACGTAACACTTTATGGCAGCTGAGACAATGTTCACTCCTTTTCATTACTTTCCTGAGGACAACCCGCATTAAAAAAAAAAATAGTCTGACACAAAGAGCTGTTGACAAGCATACAAAATGGAGCATAAATACTACCTACTATCCATAGCTACACCCAGGAGACCTTTGCAGAGTGTCTGAATATCCCCTGCTCTTTGTTCACTGTAATAAGTGAAATGTGCTCTCTTAAGCCAAAAGTGCAACTGAACTTGTGGGAAGACACCCTTTGTGTACCTGCTGCTGAAGACAGAACGCCAGCTTCTTCATGCATTAAATGTGCATCACTGATGATACTGAACTGTCCAGAAATACTGTTAAACCTTCAAAAACCACCACCACCACCACCAACAGAGGGTTTAAAATTCTCTCTACAGATGCAACACGTTCCAAGAGCTAATTAATTGCTGCTACTTACTGAAGGAAAGAGCCAAGAGCCATGTGTTTGTGCTATTCATGTTTCTGATAGAAACATCCGATTTTGTTGTGTTGATGAGAAAATGCTTAGGAAAGGGCATCCAAGCACTTTTCAGCATGGCTTACAATATGTTTTCCTATTTGTTTCCTCTTTTACCTGTTACCTGCTGAAACTCAGCATATATTCTGCATGGAGCTTCACAAGCCCTGCCTGCCTGTATGGTAAACACCCTTTCTTAAAGATTATATTTTGATTGTGTCTTCTCACACCCTTTTGTGTGTGTTTGAGACAAGCACTAAAACAAATATGTTTATTGTGCGGACTATTTCTGCAAATACCGGATTGTAGACTGCTCAGAAAAAAAACCAAACTCCACCCCACACAGATTTTACATGTGTAAGAAATAAGCACAACTAAAACACATGCTGCCAGACTTTCCTGTCTCATGTACCACAGTGGCAGCCCCCAAACACCAGTTCTCATCTGCTGCCGCACTCTTCTGACATTACAACAGTCTCCTTTTTCCTGTTTAGCGTTCAAGAACTGCAGCACTAATTCCTCCTGGTTGCAGTGCCAATGACTGTACTGGAACTAGTCCATGGAATGAAGTGAATCCCATCCATTTTTTTTAGGCATCAAAATCCTAACATTGATCTTTCAAAATATCAGCTTGGGCTTCCAGAAGATTAATAGCTATCTTCAGGCAGTGTTGGTCCGGCAGAGTCTCTCTGACCTTTGGACTCACTTCCCCCACAACAGGGACAACCAAGGGCAAACACTAAGGGCAACAGCCAATGATTCAGGATGTCCTCTAGCAGTGATCTTACAGTCTGTAAACAAATGACATTATTAACATGCCCAGTAGAGGCTTGGGTTTGGCTTGTTCTCTTTCTTATTTGAATTAATTTCCAAATAAGACCATTTATGACCTTTATCTAAAGCAGCATTATGCAAGCCAATACTTGTGCAGGCCAGTGTCTCTATTCCAGGGTAGAAGACACCAGGAGCTAAAAGGAAGAAAGTAGGTTTCTGCTCCAAAACAAAGTGAAACCAGGAAATGCCTTTAGACAAATAAATCACAATTTCAAGTCAACTGCAATAAAGGAAGGGGGGAGTTTCCTTGGCAGAGGAAGAGGTCCTCCATGAAGCCAGAAAAACTCTAGATCTGGCTTACCCAGAGCAGGTTTTTGCCACTGCTTTTTCTGGCAACACCAAGATGCAAATGAACAACAGTTGTAACACAGGCAGGCAAGACTCTGAAGGGCTTACTCCAAACAGCAAGTGACTGTCAACAAAAATGACTGTCAGCTTAGTCAAGACTTGAATCTTTTTTGGTTTGTTTGCATTGCTGTGATTTCTGTTTCCTCCATACAGCAGTGAAGCATGACATATGGAGACTGGGAAAGACATTCTGCTCAGGACATCCAACACCCTGGTTATGCCAAACTTTTAGAAAACATTGAATTTAATGATAAAAGCAAAGAAACTGCAATACTAGATAAGGGCAACAATCCATACAAGCCAGTCTCTTGTGGCCAGAACCAGGCTTCAAAGTACAACTCTGCTACCTATAGTTATTGGCTATTTGTCCCTCTCAACCCCCAAATACCCAGCAACTGAAGGCTCGATGCAGTGCATGTCTAATGACCTTGCCGCTGCTCTTCCCGCTGTAGCATGGACTACTGCTATAAATTTGGTTATCTCTCTCTAAAATTTGATTTGTTCTCAGTTGAACAGAAGCACAGAATTTCCCAGCTGAGTTACACATTACGGGAAAAAGTGTTCCCTTTTGGGTTTTTCAGCCTGCCATATTTCAGTTCACTTGACTCTCCCCTTCTTGTTTTGTGCTGCCTTCACATCCCTTCTTACTTGCTCTAGTCTGAGGAAAAAAACATTTCATCCTTCTCCATCTGCCATTAATTATCCTCTCTACTCTAACCAGAAACTACTGTAACTCTCCAGTATCCTTATGGAGCTGGAGTGCCCTCTGTTACCTATAGCAATGCAATCCATGGGTCTGTGAAACTCTGATTTATGTATTTCTATGTAACTTATTTCTTCCCTCCTGAACAGAGTCTCAGCTAATTACACTCAGCATTACACAGTTCCTTTTCTCATCCCAAAATTTAGATGCCCAACTAGATTCTAACTGAAAAGACAGGATTTTCACAGGAAAAATTCCTCTTCTGCTTTCTGAAAGGCCTCAGTGGTAGGCATTGCTCAAACACTCAGTCAACAAGCCCTCTTTAAACAAAAATACTACAATACTTCAAAAGCTTTTATGTATGTCTGAGCTTCCAGATGCTGTTGGGCATGTCCACAGGTGTTTTACTGGAACAGGCATGGGATCTGGCAGGATTGAGCCCTGAATGGACAAAGAAGAAACAGAAGCCAACAGAAGGAATCACAGAATAATTATAAAACTTCAATTGAAAAATTTTTTTTCTACAAGGATTGTGATTTTTCTTAACTATGATAAAATGATGACTTAGAAAATATACATCTAGTAATGAATGATAAAAGTTAGTTTTTCCCCACTTGATGCTGGCATTATCTGGCTCTTTGCTGATACAGAGTTTTGCTCCATAAGAGAACAAAGGAATACCTAGGGAAAAAAAAATTATCAGCTGTATACTATGGCAGTAAAAGGAAATACTTAAATTACAGCCTGTGTGTGATACTTTCTGCCCACATGCATCACTTAAAAAACCAGTCTAACAGGGCACATTTTAACAGGAGTCAAGCAACAACAGACACTTGTACACAATGAATTAAATAGTAGGTGGAATAAAATAAATCCTTTGATGTAGGACATAAACCATGGGAGGTTTAGTTGAGAGTTAAGCAGATCTGTCCCGATGGCCAATGACAGGAGCAGCACAGCTCTGAAAGCCTCTGTTTCGGGTGTTTGGCCCATGCCATGCCCTGGGTTTTTCTTAGAGCACCTGCAGACCTTGTTAGTCTGGCACGATGGTGCTCAGAGTTTCCTGAAAGCAGACCAGAAGTGTTCACATGCGAACCCTGAATCAGTGAATCAACTTTTGTAATGTTATTTTAACCAAAAGAAGACAGAAGGGTGAGGTATGTGCCTGTGGGAGGGAAGGGGGGGCAGTATGGGGGGAGAAATGAGAGAGGAAAAAAAAAAACCATTTTAACTAGAAGCCCTGTCTGTACCTTTTCACTTAGTGACTTAAATACACAGATGAGTATAGCTGAGGGATATTAAATGTGAATCCTGCACAGTACATTTTTAGGAGATATAAAAATCCAATGTACTGTAAAATTTATAGCTTCCTCTCCCTCCCCAAAAAAGGAAAAGAAAAAAATCTACTGGTGGAACATATAAATTTTGCTGAGGCTCTAAATGCTGTCATAAAACCTCCCTGCCACAGATACACTTGGTGTTACAGTAGGTATTTCTATCACACAGGTTTGTAATAATTTGGGTTTTGTACATTGGGTGGTAATACTGCGGTGCTTTAGGCAACATGCCTATAATGTCCAACACAACAGAATGCCTGTTGGGTCTCATTTCATGTATATAAATTATATATAATCTGAACAAACACGAATGGTGGGACTCATATATAAACAGTCTTAATATTTCAACACCTACATTTCTTTATGAACCTAGGTGGTTAGAAAGGTAGTTGCAAATGATTATTTCTTTACCAAGTTCACATGGAGTAGTTTGCTCAGTTTAATAATAGTCTATCTTGTTCAGGCTGAACAAACTGGTCCCTGTGGGGAAAAAAAGCAGGGGGGGTGTGGGGTAATAAATCAATAACCCAGATGTAATCTTAGGTGTCTAGAATGCAGAGAGGGATTTTGGAGCATAATGGCACTGGTTGTCTATTGTCATTCAGACATGAGCTGCATCAGAAAAGGGCTTGTGGGAACCTGATAAGAGTTGGTCAAAAGTGGGCCATAAATCAAATGCAGGCAGTATTCTGCTGATTTCACACACATGCTCACTGGAAAAAAAAAAAAAGAAAAAAGATAGAAAAGAAAAGGTGATAGATCTGCAATTTACTGCTTATCACATCTGCTTGAAGTTTCATAATACAAAAGCCTGACCTTCAGTGAATAAACACCCTAGTTGACTACCTGTTTCTGCCTAGAAAATATGGCACTCAAGCCTCCTAGAGCTCAGAAATGCAGCTACGAAAATGATGTGACATCTTCAGGTTTAACAAGCTGCTTTTTGTTGCTAGCAGTTGAGTAGCTGTCACTTTAGTTACTAGTAGCCACTTTAACTTCAGATACACAGTGTTTATTGAAAGGAACTAGATACTTATTCAAAGACGCTAATAGCCTATGGGGAAAAATAGTTCATAGCACAAGGATTATGGAAAGACCAACGTGCACGGCTCTTTTACTTACATTTATGTTCTGCTTCTGCCTAAAGAGAAAATAAAAACTAGCAGTAACAGTACATTGATTAGAGAGGTGTCCATGCTGCAATACAGGTACCTCTGCTAGGATTCTAGCCACATCAACATCCACAGGTGAGTGGTGTGACTCATTTACTTCAGCCCTTTGTAAAGGTCATTTGTCAATTTTAACCTTGATTCGAACTCATATTTCAAAGCTCTGGCAATAGCTATTTCTTTAAATGTTGCATATTCATTATTTCAAGACCAAACACTTTAAACTATTTTCCCAATTTTCACATAAATTACTAGATCAATGCAAATTTTATCTGATGTTTAATCTGGTTTTAGTTATATCTTCCTAAGGACTTACTGCAGATAATACCTATTGCTCAAGTTAAGGTCCTGTATTTAAACAAATTGGGAGGGACTGAATTACTGTATTACAGAAAAGATCCTAATAATGTGAGTTTGCAAGCTATCCCTTAGCAACTCCACAAGCCTCACAAACATTAACCCATAGAAGACAAATACATTTTCCACCCCAGTATCATACAAAGGGAAAAACAGTATGAGATTAAAACAAAGGCCCAAAATTAACAGAAGCCTTTCCCAAGATGCTCACACCTCATCTTGCCTGCACTGGTCTGTCAGATTCCCAATCCCTTAGAGTAACTGTTGTCTTGGCTCGAGGCATCTTCTGCAGCACAGGGTCAATCACTGCTTGAGAATAATGAACTGAACACTAAAAAGACGGTGCAAAGTAGCCTGAAATGTTTATTGCCTGAATTTTCTTATGTCCACTTTATTGTTCTCTGGAAGGAACCTGCCCTTGCAGGTTCAGGGTCCAACCACTCAGTGCACAGGTAAACACTGGAAGAGAGAAACAGTGAGACATTTGGCAGATCACTCATGTGGGGACCCTTTGCAAGATAAACTACCCATGCTATATAACCAGTACAGGGCATGCAAAAGACAGTCCCAGCACGGCAATTCTTCCCTCAGCAGAAGGGAGTTTACTTCCCTTAGATACCCCACAGAAACAAGCTTTACTTTTCCTTGCTCAGCTGCAGTGACTTTGGTATATTATAATGTCTAACAGCAGCTGTTAGTGAGAAGACAAGAAGGGTACCAGCCTATTTAAAAACCATTCCTCAAAACCTGGAAGTAGAATTAATGAAAACATCTCGGATTTTGATCCTAGTGCAAGTTCTCTGCATGCTTGCTGGTCTACTTGCCACTGCTGTGCAGGCTTTGCTGTCAGAGAGGACAACGGTTATCAATCACGTCAGACCACTTTAACAAGGCAAGCAAGCTACAAACACCTCACAGAATTTATGTCACTAGGGAAGAGTCATTAATTTGGATTTCCAGCTTCCTGCTCAGGCAAAATTAAAAAACAAAATATTGAATATAGACTCATTTGATTTAATGCACACAAATAGGTAATTGAGTGTATATCTGCTGACCTTCCCTAAGAGGAAGGGCATAAATATTCCAGCTTGGTTTTACAAACCAAACAAACTCTTATAATAAGAAAAAAGCAATTTAATTATTTTATATATATATATTTGTTCACCTTGGTTTGCTAGGAGAGAGATTGATTCCTTCGTTAAAAATTATGTTTGGAAGGGGGAAAGGACTTTAATTTATATAAAGTGTATTCTGGGAATTAACATTCCCCCTGTTTGAAGGAGAAAAACTGTGCTATTAGATTTCATTGGTACTAAAAGAAAAAGGTTGTAGGGTTATTTTTGTTTGGGTTTGTTTTGAGGGGAAAGGGGTGTTAATGAAGGCTGGGGGGGGTG
>JANZLQ010000086.1:18336271-18382160 GCA_026212715.1 Elanus axillaris | reverse complement strand
GGGTGGGTGGGGAGCAAAGTTTAATTTTGCAGTGCTTTACCATGCATCTATGCATCCTTGTTTGTGTTTTTCACATACATGTATGCATGTGAATAGGTCTACAGCTTTATTCTGATAGCCGAGTTGTAGCAATAGCAAGGCTTTGCTAGTATCACTCTAACACTCCTAACTGAACATTAAAATTAACAAATTGAGTTCCATGCACAGACTGTGAATTCCTATCCTTTCCAAATACAAAATACCTATTTCCAAATCTCTGAAATCCTATATTGTTCCAAACACAGACCTTCCCCAGCAGCTTCCTCTCCTGTCTTCTGGTATCTCCACTCCTTCTCCCTCTCATTGAGGTGTAGCATCTCAGCTGAATACTCTAAGGACAACTCCACAGACCCATTTCTTTGTCCTTCTGAACCAGCTTCAGCAAGGTTTGGTCCAGCTTTCTTCTTCTTCTTCAAACCCTGCCTTTGTTACCCAGAAAAATGCAGGGTCTCTTATATGGAACTACTGAAGGGCTTCACTCATTTTCAAGCCCTAGTAGTCAGAGGAACTGGCTGAAAAATTCCTTTCTCAAAACAACCAGGATATACTAATCTTGGCAATTCCCCGGCAACTTCAGCTGGGGTGCCTTTTTTGCTAGAACAAGATCTTGGCTGCATTTTACTATTCAGCAGTTTGCACTGAATTAAAAGAAAATAAAAATCTACAAACCATATGGAGGAAACACGGATTAATCGGTGTAGGAAGCTCACGTTATGCGTACGTGCTTATTAGAAAAAGGCTGAATTAGAAACACTGCTTAGCTGAAACAGCTGACTCATGTTGCTACAGATTGAATCAAGTCAAAAGTACTCTGGGGCTAATGGAAACATGTCATTCTCCCAGTCCTAAGCCAAGAAATATTTATGTATTATCATAAGCCTGTGTCCTGCATAAAACCTCCGTTGAAAGTTAATTGCTCTGAATGTCTCCAAGGCTTTGGGTTGGCCTGGCAATCCTACCTTATCGAAATTCAACAGATGTCCTTGTACGGGTCTGTCTGGGCCTGTGCTATGCCCTTACATCCAAGAGTCCACTCTGAGGCAAAATAAGGAGAAAGAGTGATCAAGAGGTAGAATGACTGTGAAACGCAGAGCAGTTCACAAAAGAGAGCTTAAAGAGAGCTCTTCCCAGGAGGAAGGAGAGTATAATTAGAGTTTAGTGAGAGTCATTCTCTTCCCTTTCAATGCAACTCATAAGGGATATGTGTTGATTATCAAATAAAAGAGGATAATGCATTGCTGAGAGACTGTACTGTGCAAATATTCATTTGAAAATGTTTACACTACAAATTTAGCTCATTTCCTGCATATCTATGCACAGATGGTAATTTCCTCAGATTCAAAACTGGTTGAGAAGAGGGGGAAACTGCTCACAGAAATGCTAGCAAATTCAAAAGGATCTCTACATGGCAGCAGCCCAAACATTTTGTTTTCCTAATCCCCTTCTCTCCTTTTTCTCCAGCTTTCATTCTGTAAAATGGTAAATCACCTTTATACACTTCAAGATTTCATAAAGGCCAAGCAAAAATACAAGCAATTGCAAAATGTTTTCTAGCAAATGATTCTAAAGCAAATTTTACACATTAAAAAGTTATGAACAATGGAACATTTTTGTCTTAATCCTAAAAATTAAAATCTGCTTCTAATTATACATTACTTCAATTAGTTACAAATTCCAACCAAAGCTATCCAGCAGTCTCAGTTACACCCAGTATTTTTTCCCTAACTCATCTTAAGCTCCAAGTCACCAGTGAGATGCGCATAGGAAATATAAACTGTTGGACACTTTTCCTGGCAAAGTCAGACACATACTGTAAACAGATTACTCTTACCCAATTACTAATTTAAGACTAATTTGTTTATATTTTAATTCTTCTGTAATTTGTCCTTCCTGTAGAGCAAATAAGAACTGATCATGTAGTTAACAACTATAGCCTAATATGCATACAAAAATGATGGAGAGGTCACACTTGCTCCACCAACCCCAAGTGTTATCCCCCCTTCTCCATCTAAATTACTAGATTAATACAAATTTAAAAAATATATATATTCTATCATTTAGTGTAAATAATAGACCTATTTTATGTCTGGACAACTGCTTCTTGAGAGTGCAGATGCAGGACATACTTTCAAGCTCTTCTTCATGACAATAATACTTTTGCAGAGGGTATGGAAGGTTATAGCTACATGGAAGTAACATAACTCCAGAGGATGACAGTTTAGAGCTAACATCAGGGGAGTTGTCAACAACGTTGACAGTAAAGCTTAGTTCTGGTATATTTTAACTTGGATCATTCCAATTTCTTCCTTACCCATTAATAAAAAGTGAAGTGTACTGCAGAGAGCAAAGTAAGAAAGGGTATCAGTGTGGTAAACAAGGTATAGTCACAGTCAGAAAAGGGCCTTTTCCCAGCATAAATTATTGCTGAGTTAGGACAAACAGCCTTATCAGCGGGACAGCATGCTTTGGAAGTCTACACCATAATGCTTTGAAAGTCCTCTTGAAGACTTCAAGGAATAAAATCCATGCAGAAGGACTTTATTTGAGCAACAGCCCTCATTTCCACCATGTAAAACATTTCACAGCTTGTCTCATTATAGCATTTGTAAAAACACTGTCTGAGACCAGTGGTGCATAAATGAATTATTTAAGTTTTGCAGCAAATCACCCTGATCTTGTGTGCAGCTTCTTAATGCACTCTAAGTGTGCCCTAGGAGGCAAATCATAGCAGACAAGGGGTATAATGTAAACCAAGTTTTATTAGCCACGAAAAGCCACACTACAACATTTATTAAGTATCAAAGACTGCATTTAAATAAGTTTGATTCGGTAAATAATAGCCAACATTGTGTCTATCTTCCCCAGTTCCAAAGGCTTTCTTTTTTTTTTCTAAAAAAAAACCAAACCCAAACAACAAAACCCAACATCAAAACAAAAAATAACTGTTTATTTTCTTGTCAGTTCTGCTAATATAACAGGTCCTCTCTGTTTTGCAAATAGTAATTTTTAACAAACTACCATGTGCCACAGACAGTCTGCAGCTCTCTAGCCTTAATACTCTGCAGAAAAGTAGAAGTGTGTTAGCATGTTATCATCCACTCCTTATCAGTGCGAGCTCCGTGGACTCCGCTGCCCTTAGCAGTCTGGGAAACACACATCACCCATAGCTCCCTGCCTTGCCCTCAAAAAACAGGCCCCAAACACCCTCCTAATATTTTCCTATTTTAGGCAGCTGCCTCTTGTATTGCTAACATGGAGCAGACCTTCAAAACCAAAACTATTTCTGCCACAGCTCCATTTTCAATATGGTACAAAATTTAAAAGGCAGCATAGCAAAGCCTTCTTCCATACCTCTGCCCTCTTCTTACCTCATTAATTGAATCTCAAGAAAAAACTAAGCAGTGCCTCACATGCCATACATTTACAACATAAATCATCTTTTATCTTTGGCCAAGGAGATAAGTCCAAGTCCAGACAAACAATAACAATAAAAAAAAATTAAATCTACTGAAGTACTCAATGGGCAGACACTCACTGATAAATATTCAGTGCTCTGATAGCGTAGTTTGGGTATTTGTAAAATGCAGCTGGTTCTCCTTTGTGTGAGCATCTCCCTTGCTCTCTCCAGCTTTGGGCTGCTATAAAAAAATAATTGGTAACTTCTCCACGTGCTCTGAATGCTGAACAAAGACGTAGTGCTTAAAACTACCCATCCAAAGCCACATAGGCTTGTAGCAACTACATCCAAGTCCCTCATCCTTCCCATCACAGTGGGGAGCATAATTAGTGCATCAGGAGTCCTCCATTGTGTGTGATATGATGGTGGTACAAAAACCAAACAAGCCACCCAAATAAGCAAAGATTTGACTCTTCTGCTCTGAAAAGTTATAGAAACTTCCTACTACTGCTCACTCTCCGGACTACTAAATCCTGGTTCCCTTTCTCAGAAATAACTTGTTTCCTTTTATTTTCTTCTACAATGCTGAGAAAGCAGCCAGCTGAAGATCTGGTGCCTGAGGAATGAAGGGAAAAACTAGCAATTTAAGCACGGGGTCCCCATTAGCCCAGAGTCATGTGCTGACTCTCACTGAATCTTCTAGACAGTGGGACACAGAGCCTCCTCTAGGTGTGCAGGTACATGTTTGTGCAAATAAATGGCTCTCCTCTCTCATTGGTTTAGTTGAGCATCTCTCACTGAGTAAGCTCTGAGCTCCAGAGATTACTAATATTTGTCATCCAGCTCTTTGTGCCCTCAGCAGGATTTAGCAGAACCACCATGCTAGAACCATGCTGCTTCTTTGAAAAGAAGTGGCAGAATTTGGCCTGAAATTCTGTAACTCCCCCCAACCCCCTTCCTCCTTCCTTCCTCTTACTAGAATCCATTACATTACTCTTCTTTTTTTGGGAAGGCTTTTCTATGAGCGGCTGCATAAACAGGATAACCAGATTGATACTTTTAAACTGAAGAAAGCATTAATCTTTTTTCTAACTGGAAACTTCCTACCATTTTCTCCATAGCTATGTACATTTTCCAAAGCAAAAGTGAAAATCTCTTTACACTTTTTCATTTACTTGCTTTTTTTTCCACTTTGCCTTTTTTTTAAAAAAAAAAAAAAAAAAGACCCAGTTGTGAAAAAAGGTAACTCTTTTTGCAGAAAATACTATTTCTGTATGATTTTGAATTGCATGTATCTGGAGTGGGGGCTGCTAGACAAAGATTTAATAAAATTATGCAGTACACAGTAAAAGTAGCAGATAAGTAGGCCTTCTCTGCAGCAGGATGCAACAGATGTTTCAGAGGAATGAGCAAGTTTCGCTTACAGTCCAGATGTGTAATATATACAGAGAAAGCAATGGGAACCCAAAGGAAAAATGATGCCACTTATAGCTGTCCATGAAGAGATTATTTTCCTATAGAAAGGAGCAATCAAACAGTTGTCCAACTCCTTAAAACAGGAGATGTTCATCTTTCAGCCATCCACATTTGAAGAGGTGCTGCTGAAACTGGCCTGGGAATCCAACAGCTTTAGAGGGAATATTGGCCAAAGCAGAATTTGCTTTCCACTATAAAACAAGCTATTGCTTTCCATACCTCACCACCACCAGAAAAACTAAACTGAGCCAACCACACCACTGCTGTTGCATGGACACAAAATATGATTACAGAAATCACCATTTTTCCTATCTAGGTTTTCTATTCCTCTGCAGTTATATTCTTAATCCCTATATTAAGAACTACTCCTATCAAATGCAAGGGGTATGATATTTAATGCTCAAATATTAAATATTTCAAAGTTCAGAAGAAAAGTTCATTACCAAAGGAAAGTATAAACAAGGAGATGATAAAACAGTCATCATAAAATATGGTAATAATCCCTTCAATGGCATATCTTGCTGTTGTAATTAACTAGTAACACATTCCTCCCATGTTTCATACAGAGTTTTACTGCTTTAATATATTAACTGAAGCTCTTTAGCAGAATCAGCATAACTCAATCATCATTTTCCTTTTCCATCTAGTATGACCAAGATTTGTATCTACATTGAAGTATTTTTAGTTCCTATCTTACAAATCTGTCATGCTTTGATCAGTTATCAAGAGAATATCCCAATTACACCACTATGTTCAAGACTCAACTATTGTGCATGTTTCCTGATAGACAGCCTTGATAGTGCATTGAGTCAATAGATATATTTAACTTTGATAGTTAAGTCTGCGTTATATCTTCTAAGCAACTATTAGACTGCACCAAAACTATGTTTTATATGCAATTCTACAATCCTCTCCCTTTCTCCTCTATTGTTGTTTGCAGAAAATCTGATAACTGGTATTGATTGACAGGTTTTTTTAAGTGAGCATGAGTAATCACATCAAATTGAGTTACACTTTCTAAATGTTCCTAAAAATATTCTACTATCCTGATTATTGATCAAGGGAACATGTTTGGTTTATAAATTTAAGTTTCTGTAACAGAGGCTGTTTCAGGAAGGCCCACCATCAGCGACTTCACAGCCCCTGGTCAAGGTCATCTTGCATATTCGTATTTTGTTTCTTCCCCTGAAAGAAAATACATATTACTTAACTCTTTAGGCAAATTTCATTTCTTTAAGTGCAAATCAGTTCCCAGTAAAATTCTTCTCAGGGAGAAAGGAAAGTCAGATCTGGAAAGCTAAACTGCTCCAAAGTCATGTTCCTAGTGATTTTAGTAGCCTCGATTTTCCTGTGCTCATCTGGAAGACATCTCAGAAGGCCAGTAAGCAGTCACTCTAGTAAGCTTTTGAGAACCAGCTCCTTTAAGATGTTTTAATCTAAACTTCTAAAATTCAGGGCAGCAAAATTAGCTAGTCACAAGTGAAAATTCCAGGGTGACATCCTGCAAACTTGCTTAATTTTACCACAATTCTGCTGGGTAAGTATTGGTAAGATTTGGACTTAGCCTCAAAACTGGCTGAATTTTACAAATACCCAAGCTTCAAAATACGTAACTATTGGGATGTTGGCCTTGCACAGGACTTGCTAGTGAGAAACTTCATCTCTTTGAGTTCTCCCAAATGCAATCAGTTTGATCCTGTACATATGCAGTGATCCTTTTTGGTGAGGTCTTACATGCACACCGAAGTCAGAATTTTAGCTGTCTGCTGTTTCTGCAAGCACAGGAAATACACATAGCACCTATAAAGCAGATCAGCTGATATTTTCCGTTTTAAACACTGCTTTCAGACAATTACAATCACTTAGAACGAAACTCTTCAGATTGGGGGTTTTGTTTTAAATACAGATTTGGGGGAGCTGGTGTTTCAATTTTGGAGTTTGTTGGTTTTATTTGTATTCAGAAAAATATTGAGATGGAAGCTGGGAAGTATCATGTGAACTGGCTGCATCACCACACCAAGTAAAAATTCATGAGAAATGGGGCTACAGACATCTCAAAGTAAATGCACAGTTCTCCACATTACTTTGCTTTTCTCATGCTTAAAAATATTCTTCCAACCACTTAACTGTTTCATGTTTGAAATAAAAGCTTGAAATTTGTCAGCAGCTGCTCTGGTATTAGATAAATGCCTTTTTGTACTTCATAAAAAGTTACCTAAAGTTGGTCAATGTATAAGCCTTTAGGGGAATATAATAAAATCAGTTCACACCTAATCAGAAAATATTTCTTTGACATCAGCTGCTAAATTCTCTCTGGCCTGCATCTCCAGTGGGTTGGCTTCTGTCTGAAGCTGCAGAGACAAAGCAGGGATTTCCTTAAAATTTCTTCTTCAGGTGTCAGGCAGAGAAGTGAGAAAAGGAAAATGTCTCCTGCGATCTCGAGGGTCTCCTCCTCATTGTTCCCATCGTACAAGCTACATACAGTTCAACTTCTTCACCAGTGAACAAGAGTTCCATAAATAACAGTCACTTTCTCTACATAATCCTGATTTATTCCCAGAGAGTCTATGCAGTACCCTGAATCCAGCCAGTATGGAAGAAATATTATGACTCGGAGAGGATCACAGAGCAGACATGCTAGAAAGGCCAAATTAACTTCACCATATTGGCAAAGGTATGACATTTTATATAATTTTTGGCATGTAGCTTTAGAAATATTTTAAGACAGTGTAAAATGGCTATGTAACTGTGCAACTGAACATCTTTAAGAATATTCACTGAACTTCATTAGACAGCACAATCTATTTTTCCCCCCTCCCCCCAAAAAATCATTGCCTAGTATTTAACTTTCCATTTCAGAAGTTCTCACTAGCTAAACTCTGCTCTTATTTCAGCATTTAAAATTCCCACTGACTTTGGGGGGAGAGGATTTATGTCAATGATGCATATTCTGGAAATCCTACTGGCAATACAATGAAGGGCTCCAGTGCTAGAAATACTACAAATGAAATATTTTACTAAAGTTGGTAGTGCCAATACAATCTACTTCAGCTTATATTGCCATGCTATAAATATATTGTGGGATAATGAAAACTGCCCGGAATAGGAAAATGCTATTAAACAGTCTATTTTTGTCACTTGGTTTGCCCAAAGTAAACAAGGGAATGCTCAGCCCAGCTTAGTGTTTCATGAGTCACTGTGCTAATTTAAAAAAAATCTAGGAAAATCTGATACTGCAAATATTTCTGAATGTACAAGTCCTCAAAGTAGTTTTTAGAAATGATTTTATCATCATTAAAATAAATAATTTAAATATTTAAATTAAATTTCAATATTAGTGTAATGCTAACTTTTTATTATATTTCATTTAGAAAAGGCTATTAATATAGGGATGCACTCTGAAAAGTCCAAAGATAGACTAATAAGGCCATACATCTCCGATTTATATCCATCAATGTCTGAGAAACTTAATAGACAAAAGCTTTTCATAACAGATGCAACACAATTTATTATCAATAGTTGTATGGAGTAACACAGATCAGAAAGTGTTAAGGTATAAATTCTTGCAGGCTTATTCACGTTCCTAAAAACTTAAGAGACAAGACTCTAGTTCTTTTGCAAAGCAAAAAAAGAAATCTTTCTATTAAAAAAATCCTGTCAATGCGTTCACCACATTTCAGAAAAATCTCATCTAATGATTCCAAGTCCTTTTACAGAAACAGCATTTTGAGGTATTAGTAAGTATTTCAGGAAAGAATTTCATGAATGGCCTTCATAAAAATGAAAGAGAACACCACACTTCCCCAATTATACAACTCTTACTGTTCTCATTCTCTGTCCCTTCTTTGAGTGGTAAGGTTTTTTTCTCCCTTTTTTATAAAGGTAATATTTCAAAGAATAATTAGGATAAGTATTGGGCTGGTTTACCTCCTACTTTTAGAATACTGCACAACAACTTGTCTATGTGTGCAGTCACCCACGGGTTTAATCTTACTGGAAAGTCAGTCTGATGTGTAAAACCTGCTGCCCTCATCCCCTCTCCTGTGTGTTCCCTGACCTTTTTGAGCCACACTGAAAATATAAAGATGACTGACTGTTGCTGATGATTTGGGATTTAAGCCTACAAGGAGAGAATGTACGGGAAGGCTGGAGTTAGTTTTTTTTGCATCAGGTTTATTTTATTACATATCTGTGAATCTTAGTTCATTAATAAGATTCTTCCTATAAAAGTTCCTCAAGTTACTTGTCCACAATGCTCTCTGCGGGCAAGTAGAGAGGTACAGAAGATCTGAAATGAAAATGCTTAACTAGTACAGAAAATTATTGTCAAATAGACATGAAAAAAATATTCTCAGCAATTTTCATAAGGGTTTCAATGTAACTTTTTATATATCTAACAATGTTATTCTTACTCAAAGAAAAGGGAAAAGGGATTTTCTTTTACATGTATTTTTGCTAGTAATATATTATTAGGCAATAATGATTAAATCTGCCATTGTTGCTCTAAGTATTTTGACGCCTCTATATCCCACATGCTAATTGTGACTAAATTACAGGTGCAAAAAAAAAAAATTATGAATCACTTTTTTGCTGTGGCTTCACCTGGAATGATGACAAAGCTGTCCTTGGACCAAGAAACAAGTGTGACCTCATGATTTCCTGGTGTTGGGAACTGCTAGCCAGCCTCTACTGTCAGTCACACCTATGTCAACTCATGCAATTCAAATTAAGTGAATTGAGATATTCCAGGTTTACGTTACTATAACTAAAAGGAGAAGATGGCCTTTCAATGAGTTTTACAGGCTTCAGTGGAACATGGATTTGTCATGTTTGCAGGAATCTGATGTTTTCATGGCTAAAGAATAAGAATAATGAGGAACAAAGGTATATATGGGTAGTCACAATCAAGTTTATGCTTCTGATATGTGGGGGTTTGTCGTCTTTTCTTTTTTTTTTAATCCTTAACCTTATACTACACACAGAAGTAAAACAACACAAGCCCCATTATACTCATTGTATTCAAATTCTGGGTGAGCAGGAAAATGGTGAAAAGTCCAAATATACCTTGAAAAATCCCCTAAAATTCTCCAAGATGTGAACCCACAGGACATTGGATACAGATGCATGCTGTGAATATAAATGACTCTCAGGAAGACAATGCTAGTAGTTCCTGGGCATATAAATATATTTTCACTAGCTAGACTGCAAAAGATCAGGGTTGATAAACAGTGATCTCATTTTCTCCTTACAGAAACTTCACGTTTCCTCAAGAAAAATGAACTTCAGATTTTAACATCCACTGGAAAGCAGGCTTCTAAAGGTGAGGGACAGATCAGAATGAGTTATTTAGTGTCACACACTGTAAGTCTGTAACCTCTGTGACTCTTTAAAAGAAAGAGAAGAAAAACAATTTTTTCCTAAGAGTGATGTCTCCCAAAATTATGCGTCTGGTATCTTCTGCTTGTAATTAGACTGGAACCCAGGCAAAAAGTGACAAAGCAAAAATGAAAGCACTCAAAAGCACAATCTTTTAGTAGAAGTTTCTCAAGGGAAGTTTTCCCTGTAGATTAAATTCAACACTTGGAGAAGTTTTAGCCTGTGTGTTAATCAGAAGTATTGTCAACCTTCATTTGCCTTGCTTGCCATTTGGGAGAGCAGGATCTATCCTTACAAGAAGAAACAGACTAGGAGATAGCTCATACTTACAGTTAACTTGCTAAGAGTAAGTGTTGGCTTGTTGAGAAGACCCGCACAACATACTACTTAAACCCTTTGGATGGAGGTGAATTCCATCTCTTTCAAGTTTATCCCCTGTATTGAGTACTGGAGCCATATCAAATACAATTGGCTTCACTGTAACTCAGTGGAACTCATTACGACCAGATATCACTGAGGCCAAGGCCTTGGGTGGAATCAAAGAATAATGGGGGACTTATATGGTTATGGAGACCATCTATAGTTACATCTAGACAGGATTTAAAAACACACACACACATTTTAAAGAACATAAATCTCCAGATTTTAAGGCATAAGCCAACTTTTCCCTGAGAAGTTGGGAAGAAAGTTTCCTTCTAAGTAGGTTATTCCACACTGGTGGTGCGGAGAAAGTATCTTCCCCATCTCTAGCAATGGAAGGTACCTCATCTAACCAACTGTGATCTTACAGGCCACCTCTGCAGGCTCTAAAGAGAAATGGACATCTCCAAACAGCAATACATTCCCCATGCTGGGCTGAATTGCCCACAGAGGTACTTCTTTCTCTTACTGATATAGTGTTTTACCTGACCTAGAAGCAGGCAAGCTAAATCCCACCACTGTGTACTTTTTGGCCTCCTAAGCCTGAAGCATCTGATGTTTAACACTGCTGCCTCAACCACCGTACTTGCACATTAGAGCAATTTCTCTCTTATCTCAACCAGACTGTCCTGGTTTCAGCTAGGAGAGAGTTAATTTTCTTTCTAGTAGCTGGTCTAGTGTTATGTCTTGGATTCAGTATGAGAAGAATGTTGGTAATACACTGATGTTTTCAGTTGTTGCTAAGTAGTGTTTATACTAAGGCAAGGATTTTTCAGCTTCTCATGCCCAGCCAGCGAGAAGGCTGTAGGAGCACAAAAAGTTGGGAGGGGACACAGCCAGGAGAGCTGACCCAAACTGGCCAAAGGGGTATTCCATACCAGGTGACATCACGCCCAGTATATAAACTGGGGGAGTTGGCTGGGGGCAGATCACTGCTCGGGAACTGCATCAGTCAGTGAGTGCTCAGCAATTACATTGTGCATCACTTGTTCTATATATTCTAATTATTTTATTATTATTATTGTCATTTTAATTATTGTTATTACTTTCTTCCTTTCTGTCCTGTTAAACTGTTTCTAGCTCAACTCACAAGTTTTACGTTTTTTTGATTCTCTTCCCCCATCCCATGTGTTGGGGGGGAGTGAGCAAGTGGCTGTAAGGTGCTTAGTTACCAGCTGGGGTTAAACCATGACCCAGACCTATATAACTTCAGGGGTTCAAACAGCTCTCTTTTTAGACAAGTAGTAAAATTAAATTAAGTGATCACAGCAATAATTTGGATCAGTGTTAACACTGCAAACATATAAAAGTTACCCTCTTATTTTGAAGCCAAACCTAGACAAATTCCAAACTAAACAAGGCATTAATTGTAAATGATCAGGATAAATCAAAACTTCTGAAAGGTATACAAGTCCTCAAAAATTGCATTCCCATTGGTGCTAGCTGCTCTTCTTAAGACTGAAACCTCAGCTCAATGCATGCTGTTGGATATGTCAAATTACTGGCTAAAAGTCTTATAACCTGCGTTAGGCAGTAGTGCAAACTAGATGAGGATAATGGTACCTTCAGGTCTCAATCTCCAAGCTACCAGTCCACCAAATGCATGAAGAAGTCAAAATTCTCAATTGTGATCCCTGCTTCTTGTTCCCTCTTACAGAATTTCACCCCAGAAGGATATAAGAATGCCCAGAGGATGGGGCAAAAGGGAGAGGAGAAAGAGGGCAAGAGAAGGGGGCTGCATACCCAGCTGACTCTTTGGTGTGCTCTGCAATGGGTAGATGCACACTCACAGAGAACTATGGAGATGCCAAAAGGAAGGAGAGAGACTCCACAGGGTCTCTCAGGTAAATCCATGCCTGAGTTTCACCACAGCAACTATAGGGAGAGCATGGCCTAATTCTTTCCACAGTCAGTATGTGCACAGGTGTGCTAAAGTGAGAGATTTCTATTGCATGACACCAGTGGCACGATCATAAAGAAAAAAAAAGGAGAGGAAAAATCAATAATAGCTGGACATTCATTTAAACAAATGCATCATCCCATAAACAGTGCAGCAGCTTTCAAATGTAAACAAGAAAAGGTGAACTTTGTTCACATTATGTCTCCAGCTGTTTTGTGTTTCAAGACTGTGTGCCACAGCTGGGCTGATGAGCTCTGAATCCTGGGAAAAGGGGAAATATTTAACCTAACTTAAACAGAAAGAAGCAAGCCTCAATGGTGAGAGATAACAGGTGGGAGTCGTGCTTTGCTGCTGTGCCTGGAGGGTAAAATCTGGCATGCAGAGGTAGCTTCAGAACAAAAGTCATCACAGCTGCTGTTTGCTGTTCTCCTCAAGTCCTTCCCTATTTATTCAGCATCACTGACAGCACCCTAGCAACATTAGTTTAAGTCACCATCAATTGTTATAAAATTAGCTCATGCTCCTGAAGCCAGGGCAAGATGTGGGTGACATTATCTGCATCTCTGTGCTTCTGTATGTCTGTGTAGAGTATGTAAGTGTAAGCCTCCCTCCTGCTAAAATATTGGGATAGCTGCAGTAGAACATGGGTTAGGTTTTCCCAATCCCCAAACCTAAAAACCACTCCCAGAATGAAAAAAAAAAGAAGCTTAAGAGCAATCCCCACCCATATTTGCAGGACAACAGTGTTAACGTGAACCATCTTCTTTTATCTTAGCACACGGGAAAATCTGATGTAAACCCTCTACCTCTTAGCTCTGTTGCTGCTTTCTCTCTCTCTAGCTTGCTTTTATGTCAGGCTTTTAAGACTGCAGTGGTCCTCTGGGTCTTGAGCCTCTTTCTGAGGCACGAAAGTCAAATCCAACATCAGCAGATTTACACTGTATGTTAAAATTAGGTGCTCAGGCCCTCCCTTGTACTACCAGTACAGCAGACCCCACCTCCTGTATCATCAACACATTACACAATGTGAAAAGTCTTAATCTACTACAATTCCGAGATGTTTGGAACTACCAAATGGAATATGACAACTCCCTGAAAAAGAACAGTATGTTTAAACCAGCACAGCCTCAAACTAGCACTGAACCTGTTACCGTGTGCTCTTCTTTTTCCAATTTTTATCTTTGCTAAAAAACCCTAATGAATTTCAGACACATTCTCTTGACTGAGAAAGAAAAGACAATAGTCAAAATCCAGCTTCCTTCCAAGCCACTGGCAGGAATCCAAGTGGTTTAAACAAACAAACAAACATGGGCAGCAATGTGTGGGCTCTTTTTAGTATGCAACATCCAGCAGGATTTATCTCTTTTCCTGGGGTCCTCTCAGGACCACCAATATGGATGCAAGTGCCAGTTATTTAGCAACAAAGAGGGATGAACAAGTACGAAAATTAGTAAAATGGCAGCTTGAGTGGCATATTAGAATTGCCTAGTATGTTGCTTCCATTGCATAGCAGATTCAAAAGACTCACATCAGTGCATGTACAAATTGCGTCATAAGGAGAGGGCTTTCAAAAGCAGATCTGCAGGGGTACTTCTGTACCTCTGGCACTATTAGTCCACATAAAAGGATGAAGTTACAGCCTGGACCAGAATTTAGCACAAAATCCCTGTCGTGCTGAACCTTACAGGGGCCACAGGCAGCAGCCAACTACACAGGTACTTTCCAGCAGAAAGGACCAGATTTTTAAGAATACAAGCACTAAGAGAGCAAGGCACAAAAAAGGCCTTCAAAAAACTTGTTCTAGTACCTTTTGATTGACCCAGACCAGCCATTGCAGGGGGAGGTAAACCTATAGCCTGCTCACTCCCAAATGTTCACAAGCATAAATAGTGGGAATCTGACTGTCTCTTTTTCTCTGCATGCAGGAGAGCAGCCAGGATCTCACACGGAGCCATTACTCCTCCAGTCATATGGGAAAAGAGCAGTGCCTGCTGAACACGGGCACTCCTCAATCTCCTTCATAAAGGTCTTCCCCTCAGAAATTTTGCTCAAGCTGCTGCTGAAAAACCCAGCTGGGATATGAGCTTTACTGGACAAGATATTCATTGTTCAATTTATGGCTTGACTGTACTTGTAGAAATGTATTTCACTTCAGCATCAGATGAGCTGGATGAAGGGAAGCAAGGGAGGAGTTCATCAGAGGGTTTCTTTCTTTCTTTGATTTGTTTTTTGAATCACTGAAATGAAGATGTTTGCCTAGCTCAGTGATGGGTAAACATCTTTGCTTTTCCCTGCATGACATTTTTTCACTGGTAGGATTTACAAATTCTAACAATTGCATTTCTAAAGGATATAGAGGCACACACAGATGCAGAGACAAGAAAAAGGGAGGAAAGTTTTCTACCTGCCAGGAGCCAAAAACTGTTCAGAGTTGCATTCATGTAAGTCTGCAGTAACCCCAGCATCATCAACTGGGGCATGCTAGCGAAAACAAACACAGAATTCAATTTCATTCAGAGAAATAAAACAAATAAAAAGAATCTATAGCCTGAAATTCCAGAAGCGGAAGAAAACATACAGTTCTGTTCACTGTAATGGATCTTGGTGACAGAGCTGTTTTGTAGGAAAGACATATTGTGAGCACCAACTGATAATGCAGGACAATACAGCAGTTTGATCAGCATGTGTTTTATTTCACTGCTGAGTACCAGGACTGTCATGAAACCAGGAGAGGGAGGCTCTGCCTGGATGATGGACATCTCTAATGAGGCTTGGTCAGTGTGTGTGAAACAGCCAACCTTGTCAACCTACAACACACTGCCAGTGCACAATCTCATGTGTTATCATTCAGCTTATAAAGCAGCTACACTTCATACATGTGCTTGTGAGCATATTTTAAAAGCAAAACAGGATTTACCATAGGGATGTAAAGAAGTTACTTTTAAGGCTTTCTAAAGTATGTTCAAAGTAACCAGTCCCCCACATATAGTGCAAAATCAAAGAGTGAAAAACTGCCAGAAAGGATATTAAGACTCTCTTGATTGTGAAGGCTCATAAAATAAATGTGTCGGTTGTTATGGATTAAAGCGTGTACCAAAAAGATGAAGGAACACCTAGCATCTGGAGTCTATATTGTAGTCTCTAAAATTGCTAATAGATCTGTGTCAAAAAAAGATATACTAAGATTATAGGCTAAAATGAAAACATATCCCTTCAGAAAAATGTTTAGCCAGAAGTAACACAATCCCAGGATTTATGCAATTCCAAAACTCAGAAGGCTGTCAATCCTCTATGCATTTCATCAATTTCTGACCTTAAGACTTATCTAAAGGTGAAAAATACTTTAATTTGCATTTCATTGCAAATTCTGGATTATGGGAAATTAACAAAAATCAATGTCTCTGCAAGGACTGGCTATGGGAGTGTTTAAATGCAAAATCTCTATACTCTCCTAGAAAGAGATCAGTATTAGTAGTTCAGTAGGTGAATCTTTCCAAATTGATCTAAAACCTCCTTAAAGGTTTCACTATACCTTTTAAAAGTAGCGTTAGCAGAAATAAGCTCCTTCCTGTGACAAAACTTGCAGAGGTCTTCCCACATTCCTACCGCTTTTGAAAGAGAACAAGATATTCTCTGTTTCATGCTTCACAGCATCACCACACAGTTTCATAGCTGTTGCCCAACAACAACAAATAAATTCTCTGGATATTCATTTATTTCATTTTATCGCTACCAGGGTTCTGACTGATTTTAGCACTTCAGCCTGTTCATACAACTCCGATAGGATAGCAGGATTTTTAAGGGAGGCATAAAAATCCTTTAGGGCCAAATTTACATACCTTGGACCACATCTATGCAAAAGCATGCCAGACTCAGTATCTCCACGTTCCTTTCACATGGATCTTCCCATATAAATACAAGACAATTATATAATGATAGCTCTCCAAATATTTCAGTTGGTAGCCAGTCAGTAATCTCTGTTGAAAGGGATTGCTAGATCTGGGCATAGTTCTTCCAAATTTCTACAGAGGGGCCCCAGAAATGTCCACTGCCTCCTCCTTGCTGTGCAATAAGAGTAGGAGGGTCTTCTCCCACACTTGGTGCTACCCCAAGAAGCACCCACCAAGCATTAGAGCTAAAAAACCAGCAGCAAAACAAGCAAAGCTCTCCAAAGCTAGATGCAAACCTGTCCTGCCCAGAAGAATTTCTCATACTGAATACAAGGACAGCAGACTCCTAGAAGGACACCAGGGGGAAGACACCCTCCCTGGAACACAGAGAAGCACCAGGGAACAGACAAGCGGAGTTCAGGCACATCTAGCTCTTGAGAAAGCTGGTCAGAGGGGCTTCAGACAAGGGGAAAGGAGGTGGGTGCAGAGAACTGTGGTAGATACACAGCTGTCTTCTATTAACATCTCCAGGCTTGAACTAATCAGGGGTTTCATTAGAAGATGAACCACACCTGGCTCCTGCTGAATTCTGAATGCCAGCTTCACTTTTTATGAGGTTGTTGTAACTTTTTCAAGCAACATTTACTTGTTACAGCTAAGGATTTTTTACTTTCTCAAGATTGTCCCTCACAGCAGTTTCTTCAAACTCTGGGAAGGAACTCTGTATGTGTTCTGGACAAGAGTTGTGGCACACCAAATTTTATTTTTAATAACTATATATTGTATTTTATTACCAGCTTATAATTTCTTTTTATTAGGTTTCTCTTCAAAATGCATTAGCAATCATGAAGTGTAACAATATTTCTGTCCTTCTATCTACTATAAAGACCGTATCTGCCAGAAACTGTATGTAATGACTGTGGTGCTGTTTAAACCATTTACAAAATGAGTTCCTCCTACTTTCAAAATAGCTCAAAGGCAACTATGAGTACAATTAATTGGTCCCCTATGATACTGGTACACACAGATAAACTCCATGAGGAAAATTTTAGTAGGAATGACTGAATGGCTCAGAATTTCAAGTACTTTACATCTCTTTACATTTTCTCACAAAGGCTTTAATTTTGAAAATTTTATTTCTTCTCTCTCACTCAGATGTTTTCTTCCCCATTCTTTCTTTCTGTGATAGAACTTTTGTAAAATAGCTGCTTAGTTCCAAAGATGAGTCTACTCACAATACAAAATGCTAGAAATATACTTCTGTTCCTTTTGTTTTCAAGTCCATCCCAAATGTGCCAATAAGACACAGAAACGGTACATCTGGAGGACGTGCTATAAAGACAATATCTGCTATAAGGACAATTCCATAGCAGTGCAGATAATCCATTCAACCCCATATTGACAACTTCACTACAATTGTTTTCAGTGAGGGGAGAAAGTGGGAGTGAACTTTTGGCAGCATAAACATCTGTTCTACTGCAGTGGCACACTCTAGTAAAAGTGTTTGCAATACTGAGGTGGATCTGGAATTCTTTAGCTAGATAAAGAGCTGAATTTAGAACAATAGACTGACCTCTATGTACATACTGCATTAGTGTTAACAGTATCTTGGGGGGTGGGGGGAGGTACAGCTTCAAGAACACAAGTACTTTTAAAATTCTTTTCTTCTTGGATGTGTCTTCCATTCATTCACCTTTGTGTCTTTTGCTTAGTTCATTCCCTTCTATTTTCACCAGGCACCTTGTTCCTAGTGAATTCCTTATGTCTAAGGGCGTATGAGTCATTAGACTGAGAGCCCAGATCCTCAAGAGGATATGAAGCTTGATAAAACAATTCACTCCCTTCTTCTGTTATTAAAAGATACAGCCAATTCCCTCATTACTAAAAAAAAAAAAAAAAAATCCACCCAAAAAGCATCCTATCAAGCAAAAAGTCAGGGGGACTTGAAAATAAACATTTTGGAAAGTCCTGAGAAATTCTATGATTTCTGCCTTTCTGAAAACAACTCACCATGTCTGCAGTTCCTAAAGATCAGAGGATGGACGTACATGTCTAACCAAGTCACCTACAGTACTCTTAACTCAGTAACTGCTCCCTTGAAATTTCTGAAATATGGTGACATTGTTACCAAGCTTTAACAATGATAATGAAAACAAGGCTGCCATTTTGTATTTGGACTGATCAAGAAGGGACCTGCATTATACATACAGCTGCTTATACCGGCTATAAAGGATAATTTTGCTGTATTAACTCCATAAATTTGATAGAGCCAGCAAGGCTTCTACTGCATAATAGCTTAATTTTTCATTTTAATAATAACTGGCTGCCAGTTGAAATGAATGGGAGCAAAAACAAACATTTCTGTTCCATGACATGATCCATGACAGATGTACAGTTTAGGAGGCCCTAGGGCAGGGTATTCCAAGCTTCTCCTCCCTTCACCCAACAGCGGTAAAAGCATTAACACCAAGAAAAAAGACTGAACTGTAAAGGAACTCCTAGGAAAATGACCCAGCTATCCTCTGCTTAATCCACAATTGGCAACACGCCTAATTTAAGACTACATTAAGCATCCAGGATTTTCTAAAGTGCTTGCAGACGGTGCATACAGTATAAAATATGCCTGTAAACTACAGAGTATGAAGCATCCCTCTCTCAATCACACACAAAGGTTTAGTGGGGCTTTTTGCTTTGACTTCTACTTTATTTATGTTGAGAAAACCCCTTTCCCTTGGAATATAAAGAGAGGATTAATAATTTGATTATTACAGTTTATTATTGGTATCAATTTCATGTCATGCAACATGTAAACATGTATCCCCTTTTAGAAAAATAAAAAAGCTCACATACTTGAAGCTTGACAAATTTCAGTGAAAATGGGGCTGCATAGTTTAGTGCCAACAAGTTACTCAGGCTTTATGTGAGTATTGATTTATCTGCTAAATGAAAATGAATAGCCACCATATCTGCTGCATTGTTTTGCTGCCTCTGCAAGACAGAGCACCTTCTTAAAGAAACCCTAAGTATTTTTAAAAGATAAGTTGACAATGCTATCTTTGCTATCTTTGAGTGGGGAAAATCCACTTTAAGGGCCAGATATATGTACTACTTTTGAACAAATGCTGTCAGGGGCAGGAATGGGCTTTGTGAACATTTAGGATAGATTTTTAGTGTGGGTTTTTTGTTTGTCTAAGTGAAAACATTAATAATCTTTCTGACAAAAGTGTAAAAGCAAGAATTCATGCATAAGCCAGGAAAGTATCTGATTGCTGTGTGAGGATAGGACAGTGATGAGATTCATGAGAGTGGGGGATTCCCTTCACTAAATGTTTAGCATTTGGGGCCTGTCAATGGGTTGTTCCTTTGTATTTTGTTGGACTGCAAAACTTCCTGATGACTTCAAGTAAAGGGGCCATTGTTGGACAATAATTATGGTAGTGTCTAAGAGGCTATCTAATTTGATATAAATGAAGACAACGTATTGTCAAAACCCTGGGAGCTCGACAAAAGATGGTAAGAGAACTAGAAATCATCCCATGAAAGACATACTTAGGATCAAAAACTGGACGTGATGAATGAAAACAGAATGATAAACAGCAGCATGGCCTTCTGAAGTTGTCATTTGCCAAGCATAAGTTTTTGCAACACAGACCAGAAAGGGTGATCCATGGCTGCCTGATGCTAATCTTCAGTTTTTACTCATCATCTAGGATTATCTGAGTTCTACCAAGGGATCTGAAGTCCCCGCATGCCGGCCATCTGTACCAGGTTTCCTGCTTGCATCCAAATGCAAGCAGAAGTAGAAAAGCTAACTACTGCCTGAACATCAGAGATCTCTTCCTTGGTAGAAATGGATGAGCTCAACATGGCATATGTAAGCCTATGAAAACCCTCCTCTTACTTAAAGCCTTAGATTCTGGTTTGTCACAAGTACTGTGATGGAACAACCTGTTCCTAACCAGGAACTGATGGATGCTGAACAGAGTTGAAGGTAGGTGGGCGCTGTTAAGATTTGATCAACCAGGGAAAGCACAAAAGTGAACTGAAATTCACAAAGTGAGAAACAAAAAGAAAGATGATCAGAAATCTGAGATTGCTGGTACACTGGAAAAAAGGGGAGGCTTCAGTCCCTCCTGAAAGACCCTTTTATATCTGGAAGTAAAAGGATTGTTGTCTCCACAGAGTGTTGGAAAAGCATGGAGACAAGTTAATGTGATAAAAGCTTGGGCTTCTGATTTCCACAGTAAGAATACATCTTCTTGATGGAAGATGCAAAACAAATATTTTATATGAAGAAGGACAATCCTGCCTCCTCTTTCTGTGGTTACAAACACCCAGTGGTCGAGTGGTTTACCACGAAAAGTAAGGTCATGTTAGAGCACACCTTAAAGGAGATGAGTAAGGTAACATAGAAGCAAAGCATGCTTTTACAAAGAAGAACTGTCTCACATCTTGTCAGCTGGCCGTGGTTAAATATATGGTTAGAAGAAAGCTTACCCCAGCCTCGCTGACATGAAGTTAAACGGGTCTGCAATGACTGCTAAGTCGATTTTAGTAGTCAGTCAGTTCATCCAAATGTATCAGACTGTGTGTGAAGATATGTCTTTCTAATGAAGACAGACACTAGAAGTTTACACACATTATAAGCCACAGCAAGAAGCTCTATGGAAACACAGAGATACATGGTATGATTTGTACTGTTGAAGTAGGATTTTGACTTAATGGATCCTACTAATATCCACAGTGAAATTTCCCTGATGTAAGGAAAAAGACAGGATAGAGGGCAAAGAGGAAATCCCATCTTTCTGTTGCTATTGGACTTCTGAGCATACTATCTCAGCTCATTATTTTTTTTTACTGTGACTAGAATCAGAGACTGTTGCTGACCATGTCAAATTTGGATTAAAACAGAAACCCTGAATCAAAATCCTACTCAAAAGGTGATTTAGTGTTCAAAAGAAAGGCATGAGTTGAAGCATCTCTCTCTTAACACTTTCCTTTGATTCCTCTAAAGCAGATAAACACATTTGTTTCTGCATGAAGGGTCGAGTAAAAACTACTGGCCTCTTCAGAAAGCCAGTCTTTGGGTTGGGTTTTTTTTTGTTCTTTTTTTTGTTATCCCCCTCTACCTGCACCCTTTACCTGAAAGCTTTAGTTTGTGACCTGTTCAAAAAAACCCAACTATGATACCAATATCACACATGCCCACTGGATATGTCATGCAGGACCACAGCAACTTAATGATGGGAAAATTTCACTTTTTTTTGTCATTTCTGCAGAAGAACATGTAAAATATTGGTCGTGGAACTTTAACAGTATTAACTTCAGAATGGTCTTCGTGTCCTTGTCTTGCAAATACGAAGCCTTTACCTATTTTAATTCTATGCATAAGTGCATGAATGCTGAAGTAATATTCACATGCTGCCAGGCCATTCCATGTGCCAGCTTTTTTTCTTTCTGCATATATACCAGTCTCAGGTAGCAAATGTTGTGAAACCAAATTACACTTTGCCTACATTTGCACACATGTATGAACATACATGTATATTTTTCCCCAAGTCAGTCAGTCTTCCCTGTTTGTTAGCTAGATCTTCAAAAGGAAAAAAAAAAAAACCACAGTTGTGTAAATCTCTTTGAAAACAACAGTAGTAATAAATTAAGCATAATCAGGAGGCTTCGTCCAGATCCCATCAGCTCTGGTGGTTCTGTAACTCACTACCACACTAACACTAAAAAAACTGACTCCCTGATCATGTTAGTCACTCCTTCACTGCTTTGTCATCCTAACCACGCAATGGCAGTAAACGGGAGGTGTTCTCTGGGTTCCTATTAGGAACCCCATTGCTCCTCCTTTCTCTCTTTCTTGAATTAAAAATGTTTAAATTAGTTCAATATGTCTTGAACGTCTTCAGCATGCTGCTGTCCATCTGACTCACTTCCAAATTGAAGTGCATATATAAAAAAAATGAATCAGTTCAATGATTTTAAATCACTCTTCAATGTGCAAAGTAATTTAAAATTACTGGAGTGCTTCCAATTTTTATTAGTCCTTGAATTTGGAAGTGATCGAGGTTCTTCTGGGCATGTGCAGTGCACTGTGACTTAAAATTATTATGTCCATACTTACTTTTTCTAAAAAAAACAGATTTCACTTTACTGCAGAAACTGCTGAGGGGTACCATGGAACAATTTTAAAGAAAAAAATGGAGGGTTGCATAATTCCAGAAGATATCAATCCAGAAAAACTCAAAGAAACCAAGAAACACCATAAAATGTTTGAACTGTTCTACATGCAGCTTGGACTCCCATTTTAATTGCTACAGCACATTTGCATTTAATTACTTTCAATGTATCTAATTGCTCTAAATTTAGCAATTTCCCCAAAATCAATATGAGGACAGAATCAAAAAGGGCTGACTTTCTCCTTAAATCTTTTGGATGCTTAGCAACATGATTAATCTTTACGCACAAGACTAGTCTTATTGAACTTAATATGCCTCCTCACCTGTCTGAGCAGTCTCAGTAAATGAATGCTACTCCCTTACTCCTCTGGGTAGATTCACTGGAGTACTAGAGAAGATAAAAGGACTGCTTACAGACATAAGTATTAACAGTGCCAGTGAACTGTAGGATTTGGTACTGAGCTTATCTAGTATTTGAAAAAACTAACCACACTACTGCTTCTCAACAGTCCATTTTAGTACACCTGTTTCATGCCCTCAGTCTCCCTTTTTTGGAGATACAGCAGTTGAAGTAATCCCTTAAGCTGAAGGTCTTCCCATTCTCCACCATTATAATTGTAGAGTGAGAAATAAAGGAAAAAAACCATGATGAGTCAATACAACCCCCATATGCCCAATAAATTTATTTGACTGCCTTGAAGGTAGTCTCTTAAGAGTGGGTATTTTTATACATCTGGGAAAACCTTCCAGTTTCCTCAACTACGAAGCTTCACAGAAGCTAAATTATGGTCATGAGAAATCAAACCTCCACCCCCACTCCCTTTTGCATAATGCTCACAAAAAACCCCCACAAACCTTCATACATTCCCCATAAATATCACGGAGCATAAAACACAACCTGAGTTCATGGAGAAGGGGATTGGGTCTGTGGGGAAGGGGACTGCAATTTCAAATAGGCCTGTTTGCTACAAAACTTATGTGCAGAGAGATGGAGCAGTTTAAGATCAATTACCTGAAACCAGGTGCTGAGCAGATGGGAAAAATGATTCATCTGGTATGTACTCTCTTCTTGCACATCTCCCCTAACTCTCAATGTCTCTGTGGCAGCTGCTGCACTGTGCACAAAAACCTAACAAGCCACTGGATTTGTCACCTTGGTCTCCCATGTCGCCCCATTACCCCACTGCCTCTACAGAGTGAAGACTAACTACCCCTCAGTCTCTTCACTCCTCTCACTGTAACTATACACTTTGAAAAAGCAATTCAGTATTGATCGGGACAGAAAAAGGCAGCAGCTATGCAACTCACTGAGGTGAGGTACTTGGAGCAGTACTCACTAGAAATGAAGTGTTCAGGGAGGCTCTTTATCACAAAGCTCTACAGGTAACCAATTTACACTCCCAAAACAAAACTTTGGAGCAGGACTTCAGTCTTGCAGAGGTATCTCTTGGCTGTGTTTGAGCACACATTGAAACATGCTTCCCAGTGGCTGCAGACAGCCAGTTTTGGAAGGGAAAAGAAGACCAGGCCATGCCCTTATTCCTCACTGGGCTCCTGGGATCCTTCTCTCCCAACTAAACATCTGCCTAAGAGCTGGCCAGAAGGTAGCTCAGAAGCTGCTTTTAAGAGTAAACAACTCAGTGTCAAAGCTCTTAGCATCAGCACTCTGTGAAGGAAACAGAGGATTTACTGTGTCATAAGAATTTTAATACTTGATATATCCATCCACATATACCTGACTATATCCTGCCCTTGTAACAGGGATGGACTCAATGATCTAATAGATCTTTTCCATTTCTAGCTACTATAATCCTATTATTAAAAATAATGAGCCTCTAATCTAACAACTGAACTAATCAATAAGAAACTGAGTTTGTTTTTCAAAATTGCTTTAATTTTAAAAATACAGCATGTCCATTCCCTGCTTCCTGCTTTTGACTGTGATAATAAAACTTTCAGTGTGGCTAATGTAGTTTAGCTAAACAAATTAGGCAACTGCCCCATTTAGGGGGAAGAGAAAGTTTCCATTAGCCATTCAGATGTTCTTTGCCTGGTCAGCTAACAATTTTTGCAAACCAGACATCAGAAGATATATGATTTTAAACTCGCTATAATGCTGGAATATAATGCTCTGCTATAAACCTACAAATAGTGTAAACATGACTACAGTTTGTTGCTTTATGTTAATCAAATTTTTCTTCCAATCACCACAGCACTGTTACATGTTACAAGTCCACAGAAAACAAGCTTGTTAAGTGTCTTTTTGTCCAGGCACTGGAATGATTTTCAAGGTACCTGGGTTCAACTGTTAGTTCTACCTCATACTTTCTATTTCGTTTTGGACAAATCACTTCAACTGCCTCCCAGGAAAGTAAGGATAAAAAACATCCCTTCCACAATTTTCACTCTATTACACTGAGGTAGATTGTAAGCTTTTTCTGGTAGCTTTTGCCAAAATAACTACATGACTTTACAGTGCCAAGCCCAGCAGTTTCATGACATTAGTAGGGATTGTTAAGGATATTACAGTACTAACAGAAATAGAATTTGGTATGTTAGTGTGATATACTGCTGACTCATAATAATATAATAAAAAGAATTACCAAATGCCACAGAAAATATGCCAGTTCGGACAATCATTTTAGATTAGATGCCTCAACTCCACATTAGTGAGAAGTTTGGTGTGAAAAGAACAGATCAAAGGATTACTGCAGTTGGTGTTGAAGGCTCTGCATCTATAGAATATGCACTTTTGGGGGATTACTTTGAACTAGATTTTATCTGATTCCTTGGACAAAATATCCCTACCCTTATGTAGGTAGCTTTAAGTTGACTAAAGAACAGTCATTATTTTGGACACCTCTTTCCCTATAGGGGGCTGGTACATGGTCCGTGAGTACCTGGAGCTCAGCTGCTTGTTCATTTTCCTTCAGAAGGAATCTAGATTTTCCCCACGCCAAAATCATCATCAACTGAACCAACGTGACTAAGTGAAGAAATTCTGAGCATCTGCTTCTGCTCTCAACCAAAACTCTAATTCTAAGACAGCTGCAGATGAGAAAGTACAGGGAGATCAATCCGATCCCTTGATAGATTTTTTCCTTCTTGTTATCATGCTATCAATAATTCTCCTAGCTTCCTAGACTAGGAACAGGTTGCTTGACATACTACTTTGAAGGATTGTCACTGAAAAGTCCTCTGATGGCAGATGGGAAGGCAAAAGGGAAAACATAAGTAGAAAGACCCTCTAGAGCAAGACACTCTAGATGCCTCAATCTTTGTCTTCAGATTCATTGGTTCCCCACCCCCCAAAGTTATCAATACTAATGAAGTGCTTTCTGAAAGCAATGGATGATGATCACAGTAGCAGTATTGACTTTTCCAAAGCTTTCAGTACAACTGATTTTATTACATTGTACTGTGATTTCATCTTGGTAGTGCAATGACATAACTTCAGACAGTTGCAAATTATTGCTTCTTTTCTCCTTAATGATCTTCTCGGTAATATCTCACTGTTCTCATTAAAGTCTTCTGTACCTGCTTATCTTTATTTTGATGTTGTAAGAGCAGATAACTCCTCTGCCTATGATATTTGCCAATGCCAAGATTTGTATTTCCTCTCCATCAAATATAACTACAACATCACGACTGTAAGAAGAAAATATCTGAGCTTGACACAGAACCACTTCAAACTAAAGTAATACTACTGTGAAGACACATTAAGAAACCAGCCAAAACAGCAGTCTCTCTGGTATGAGAGACTGTTAACATACTGGGAAGTCTTAAGAGCCTGGATGAAGCCTTTACTATCCATGGCCAGCTAGGTAACAGAAGACAGGCAACACGTACAAGACCACATCAATCTTGCTAGAATTTTTTGTTAAGTGCTTGAGGAAATTTTTAATTCACACCCCCCTGTTGCAGATAGTGAAATTCAAAAACTTTTATTTACACATATAAAACTTTCCTGTTTTCTATGGAATTTCACTGTTTACAAAAAGTGTAATAGCTTCCAGAACTTTATATTCTTACCTAGCTAGATTTTTCTGGAAAATAAGTCTATACTGATTTTTAAACAACTACAAATAAAATACATTGCTGAAAAAATAAGGCAAAGGGAGACAACTTCACACTGCTGTTTTGATAGTGCTCTTCTGGGTAGTGTAAGTTCACATAAGCTCTTCTTTGATCGATTAACACTTAAGACTGCTAAACTATAAATACATTATATGAATATATATAGTAAGAGGCAAGTTAGCTGTTCAGGCTTGCCCCTTTCCTAAACATAAGAGTCACAGCTTTATTGGATAAAGACCAAAAATGAAATAAAGACCACTGAAACAAGGCAGACAGTTGCAATGGCTTGTTTCTTGACCCACTGGTTTGCAAACCCAAAGAGAAATGTAAAAATGTTGACAGCTGCAGAACTTCCAGGAATACTCTTAATTAAGACATACGGTACCGAGAAGAGTTAATATTGTTTGAAAGTAAAAGCTCTCATTCTAATAACAAGACCTCTCTCTGTGCACTGCTGGGTCAGCATGGTAATTAAGAAAATTGCCTTTAGTGCACTTGTTTGGTAATGTTATTATCATCTTTTTTCATCTTTTAACAAGAGTAAACTACTTGAAGATGTCCCCATTTACTCTTCTTGCTTCTAGTAACCCATGAACCCATCAAGTCCATAGTACGCTAGCATTTAATGGCCTAAATGAGTTACTTTATCATCTGGTTCACCCTGAAGTCTTTTACATATTTTTCTTGACCTCTAACCTTCTGACTATTATTTTGACAGCTATCATTAATGCTGTGTCCTGGGCAACCACACATTGACTAAGATGGATGGCAAAATGGCTAAGGAGTTGAAAGTAACACACATTCACTTTCATCTTACACTCAATTAAACCAAAACCATACAAAGCCAAATCATACGATGGGTCCCATGGAAGCAGTCGAGAATACAAGCCAGTTTTAGTAAGTAAACCTGAACAGAAAGAATAAAAGAGGGGGGAAAGCGGCCTTATTGTAAAACAAATAAGCTATATAAATTAGACACGTAGAATGCTATAAATCTTCTAAGTTATGACTATTCAGCTATGAGCTTAGATAAATCAATAGGTAGCTAGAATGAAAGTACTTTATACTAGTCGGTTAAAACATAGATTTGGCAGTAAATTTCACTCAAAAATACCCTATCCACAACACAAAGAACATGCTTATGTGGAAAGGACACAGTTAATTGGAAAGAAAGTTTGATATAACTTAGTACTTTTCTAATAAGCTACCCCACTTCAAAGGCAAGCATGGCCCCTTCTGATCACTTGCATGGAACACTACGGACTGTGGTCCTGCACAATTGTAAGGTCACTACAAATCATGTACCTTGAACAATTAAACTATTCCCCTTGGAGAAGCTGGATGATTTCATTTAAGAAAATGGAATCCAGATAAAAGGGGCAAGAGGAACTTCAAATAGTTCCACGTGCTTAAAATGAGATTAAAAAATGGAAGGAGATGTTAGTGTCAGATAAGATTGTATGCAAAGAGTCCTTCTAACTGCATTTCAGACAGTTGGTGTAATCAGGCAGTAGGTTAATGGAAAGGAAGGCACTATATTGCCAAGCAGGAGGAAAAAAAGGTGATTTAAGATGCCACTAAAGTATTATCCAGAGACTAGTTTAAAAAAAACAAGCTTAACTGTCAGGAAAAGCTAGGAACAACATGAGAAGGAAAGGCAACCAGAACAATGTCACAAAAAAAATTCTCAGCCTCTTTGTCTTCTAAAGTGAATGATCCTAACTGATGGAAAACTGAAATACTACAGCTCACTGATGGACCTGACACTTGACCCCTCTTACTAATTAGGGATGGAATCTGGAAACTACAGCACTTATTTGCTTTAAGCAGCATTCTTTAGGGCCACAACAATTTTTGTGATTGCTTTATGAGCAGAATTTTTACTATGCATGGACCAGATGAAAATAAAGCTAGCAAAATAACTACGGTCAGCTCTTGGGTAGAGGAAAGCTAAACTTCGGGTGACCTTGGTCTTACTCTGGTTTGCACATGCCTTGTGTTTTCAAAACAGATGTTCTCCAAAAGCATGTTCCTTGGGAAGAGTTTCAGATCTGATCCTCAAAAGTTGTGCATGCCCCAGAAGGACCTAAGCAGGCCTGGGAAAGGGGAATGGGTAGAACAGCCCGTGAGAGTTGGGGACAAACTCTTGATCAGAACAACCAAGCTGCCATACCTGGATCTCTCTACCCTCGGTAAATCTATCCTTTTATAGATTTAGAGAATGGCCCACTACACATTATTCATCTATGTTTTATGTCTAGTATTTTTAGTTGCAAATATTTCCAATTAAAACAATGCTTCTGGGGGCATGAGTTCAATTCAAGACACCAAATCAGCTTTCAAATTACAATAAAGCAATAGTAATAAAACATTTCCAGAACAAATACTAACCCATGCACTCAGTATCACACTGGCAAAAGCCTTTTAGAAGACCATAATGATGCATTAATTAGTCTTGAATGATGATACTACTAATATGCAATGCCTTACTAACTGAGAAACTCACATTAACAAAGCACATGAGCTCTGTGCTTCCTTCACACATCACACAGCACGCTAGAGCTCACAGCCATTTGCATTATTTCTCTCTCTCTCTCATCTCAGGTAAGCCAGCAGGTCAAAAGATAATCAAAACAAGAAGCCTTGTATTGCACATTTTTACTCATGCAAGCAAATACAAACTTTCTTAAATGTAACTGCATGTGCAATAAAATAAAACAACTTGGTAACTCGCAGGAGTAGTTTTAAAGAATAATTGATTTCAGAAAGATATTTTTAAATAAAGATCATTCTCCAGCTCTAGGATCCCACCTAGATCTTAACAACTTCGCTTTAAAAGAAGTCTTGCCCTTCCAAATTCTGGTGAGATCACAGAAACTCTACTTCAGTGCTTCAAACTGCAGTATATCCACTGCACCATCCATGTGTCAAGCAGGTGTTCATGGGACTGTTTTATTGCAGGGTTCAATGATCAGAAAAATCTACAAGGGAAATGGGGACGTGTTGCCCCAGGAATTACATAGAGGGTTTTTTTCACAACAAAAGTGTGATGTATGGTTTAGATCCAAAGAAAGAAAGAAAAAAATTTAATATTTAACAATAGCCCTGCATTCAAAAATAAATCAGTACAGTTATAAAGACTAAACAATTTTTTACTGGTGACAAACATCCTTCTCCTAAAGCATATTTACAAAAGCCAAACAGAGCTAAATGACATGGTGGTGTGTTATTGTATATTGCTGTGGATTAAATTAGACAATTCTTAATTACCTTACAATATATCCAAGTTATGTTGCACCATAACCAAAAATATTAGGTTCACTTTTTTCCCCTGAGTTCTTTCCTGGACATTTCTTTCCTTTGTTTATCTCTGTCTAATAATAATGTAGGTATATATAAAAAAGTGAGAACTTTAAGAAGTCCAGCATCTATAGTCATCCATTTCAACTAGAAACTCTGATCATTCTGCTAATACTATTCATGATATTGAATAACTGTAAAAGCTTTATTACAGCTTGCATATCATCGCAAAAGAGTAAAGACCTAATGCAGTCATGTTTCAGGAGAAGTTGCTGTGTGCATTAATCAATGTACTGCTGTACCCTTATCTATGATTCTTCATTAAAATCATTGTCTTATTTGATGATCGACTGTTGTTTGCTAAAAGATAATGGTTTTTACAGCTACACATCTTTATGTGCCTATGCTGTCCAAACTAAGTGGTGCATTCACTTCATTGTATAGGATTTTATTTATATTTTTGTATTTTCTTAGTAAAAATGAACCACCAAGCCCATCCCTGAATCAGCACCCCAACTGCCTATCTACTACAGGTGGCAAACTGGGCAGGAAAATGGGATCTTCCAATAGTTTTTTTAATTCCTACCGTGTAAGTGGCAACACAGCAGCAAGACAAGACTAGTAATGCCAGCAACTGATGGTGAGCAGTATGTTTAATAAAAAGGCAGTACCAATCAGAGGAATGGGTTAATTTATACCACTAATGGAAAAACTCCCAGAGAGTGTAAACAGACCACAGCTTTGAGCTGATGCTTCCCAGGTTAACAAAACAACAAAGTCACATGCTGTGACTTGGTGTGTCTTGGTCTTTTTCACATTTACTTCTGGAGGGCCTTCTTGCAAAGGGTAAAGAGGAACAGGAAAGAAGATGAGCATACTGAGTGCTGATCACACTGATGTGATTTACACTCCAACTTTATTACACCTCATTCTTTCTTGTTCACCTCCTTTGGATGGAGCCTTCCCAGGCCAACGTCACAAAAGCTCACCACTTTCCCCAGGCCCCCAGCAAGTGCTCTACAGACAGCTGATATTTTGACTGCAGATCACAGCTGAATAATTTCAGAAATAAACAATGATGGGAAAACTGTGTATTTATAACTTATTCCTTGGACTGTTTCAGTTGCACAACACAAACATGAGAAGGAACACTCCTGAAAAAATCTTTTTTTTCCCTCCCTACTAAAAAAAAGTCTTTTAAATATCAATGCTTGTAATCACACACATTTCATTGGTGCTAAAATAAATGGATTTTTCAGTAGCTATATAATAGTATTTAATTCAACATGTACTCAAATAAACATCTAAGCAGCTATGTGAGTTGAACTTACCTTATGTCATAAGGACATTTCCCTGGTAATTCACTTACTGATATGTGAGGTAGCTGAGACATTAAGCTCAATGTTAATTGAGGCAAAACTGTCACTAGCTCACCCATTCATCTGAGCAGTGTACGCCTGCAGCCTGTCTATGGGACTGCACCAGTGCTCACTGACATGAACACAAAGTACCAAATTGGTTGTTTTATTGGGTACTGCACATACATAAAAAGCACCATATTTTGGCCAGTTGAAAGTACCAAATGGCCTCACTTGCACTGAATTTACACTGCTGTGCATAATGTATTACAAAAAGCGATTGTGGGTACTGTATGTTAACAGCGGACCATTATATCTAATAAGAGAAAGTAATACAATCAGTATAAATATTTATGCAGTATCACTGTACACAATATTCAGATATAGGGTTTTGGAACCCAGGAAACAACTCAGTTAAAATTTGTAAAACTCAGATGACCATTTGACTGTGTTCAAAGTGGAAAGATACTGAAGTCTGACGTGAAATTTCTTTAAATCAAGAATAACAGTATTGCAGAAACACCTGCCCTTCCTGATCAAATAATAAACAAAAAGTCGGCTATAATCAACCACTGACAAATAGCAGCTCTCTTAATTTATTAATCTAATTAATGCACTCCCTTTATTTATTAAACTAATTGCATTGACTCCTCAAGGGGAATTGCATTCCCCGCATTTCTCTTAGCTTGTATCCTAGGCAGAATCTTTAGTACTTTATTTCAGTAAGTGAAAAAATATCTTTGGTATATTCTTACCCTATAATAAACTGCCATCACAAACAAGATGTTGTGATTTCTAAGTCATAAAAACACAGCAGGTGAATAGAAAGAGGATGTGACAATAAAGTTTGCACTGCTGTCCCGAAAGCCCTGAGTACTGGCAGCTCCTGCCAGACTTCACAAGTAAATTTCCTACTGGATCAGCACATCATGAAACACTTTGTAGAAAGAGAATGGAGGGCGCTTAATACAGGCAAGACTTTAAGAAAACATTTTGGAAATAAAGGAGGCCTCAAACACAAATGTAATTCAGTAAATAAAATGCAAATGTCAATGACACAATTAACAGGTCAAATTGAGCACACTGAGTTTGTTCAACTAGCAGAAAATGCACAGTAGTGGAGAGAGAGTGAAAGAGAGAAAGGAAGATGCATACTGGTTTTTGGTATGGAATTTCCAAAATCATTTGATTCAACTGTCTGTTACAAAGCAGCTAAACAGACCACTTATAGTCATCATAGTGTTATGGAACTCATTTTATCTGTACTTCCAGTGTAAATAAGAAGTGATTCACAGTAGATCAGAGGACATACATAAGATTTCTGGTGAATGTTCAGCCTTGTGCCAATCTGCTACATGTAAGTAAACTTCACGTTCAAAGTCTCTATTATTTCAGATAAATAAGTAAAATAATGTATTAGCCTTTGTTTTAAATGAGCAAGGTTTTAACAGCTTCCAAGCACAAATTCAGAATGCAAAAATTCAAAGTTGGTTGAAAAATAAAAAATGTCAGCATTGGTATAAACTTGTATCAAATTCTACCTGAGGAGACATCAGGGAAAGTTTTAGGGGGAAAAGTACCTTTTAAAATCTCACATAGAAGAGTTATAGATGACTAAACCTTGTGTGGCAGAGAGAAGATAACATCTCCAGCATTGCAACCAAAGAAAACATGGAAAGAGGGAAGTCTCAGACCTCTTATACAGAAAAAGAAATAAGTCTATAAGATACCTTTCTGGGTGAAGCTCTAGCAACTGTCATGTAATCCCTTAATACTCAAACATATTTTTGAGAGCTGAACAACAAGGTACGTTCCATTTAGCTGTGGGACTGAGGAATGTTCAAACCCTGAATTTCATTATATATCCCATGTAGCTGTAGTTTGGTTCCTCCAGAAATGATGACTGATGTCACAATAAGAGATGAAGATGGATGGAGGAAAAAAATGTGAGCAGAGGACTGCTAAACTGAACTAAAATGCAAACAGGAGTAATGGGATGAAATTTAACAGGAGAAAGTAGAGGATGAAAAAGAGTCCTAACAGTGAAATCTATTGGAAAGGGAGATTTGCTAGCAAGAAAGATGATGATGTTCTCTTTGACAGCTGCATTTACAACTGGACAAAACACTGTGAAAGGTACTGGAAGGGACAGGCAGGAGGATGTATTCTGCTATACAGCGCTTCAGAATATCTGTATGAATTCAGGTGAATCACATCATGAAAAGAGATATCCAGTCTTTGGTCACTCATTACATTGATTCTCCTTTCAGAGGAATATGGTGCTCTGGAGGTAATATTCTACGTACTGAATATCACAATATTTTAAAACATATTTGTATGAGCTTGTTCTCCAAATACAGCTTCTCTTAACACAATATGGGACACAAAAATCTAAAAGTAACTTTAAAGTTAATAATTTACTGTCATTGTTAGGACAGCAGTCCCCTGCCAGGCAACCACCTCTAATGGGACCTCTAACTGAAGCCAACACATTCTTGTGCAACTTCTCTATATCAGGTGCACAACTTTTGAAAAGAAAGTAACAACAGTTGCACATTATCATCGGTTAATTACAACCATTTTCTTTAAAGGACTGAAGGCCACAAACAACACTGTCAACACAAAAATCTAAAATATAGGAAGTTAATACCAATTACCAGCACAAAAGATAATTGTTAATATCCCTAAGTACATCAAGAGCTGAGCTTGCAGTTACAGCATTTGTGATTTATCAGACATTCACCACAGCAGACTCACTTCAGTGTAGAAATCACTGCAGTAAGAAGTCACTCTTCCATCCCCCAGCACCAACTCTTCCTCCCAACTCACTCAGGAGCTACTCTTCCACAAGGAGTGAAGCAGCTCCCCAGTTTACAGCTACACACCGCAATTCTATCACAGAATGCACAGCTGTGGCCTGGCTTGGCCAATGCTGATCAGCAGTGGTAACACCTCCTTCCAGACAATCCATCTAACCTCTCATTTATCCTGGTGCAAATATGCGGAGAATCAGGTAGGTTGTCTTTTCCCCCTGTGCTGAAATGCTGATGGCAAGAATTCAGTTGACTGTGTGGAGTTCTTCTGTGCTTCACAACCTCTTTACTCCAAGTGTTAACCATACAAATAAACTGCAACATCAGCCATGGAAGAAATATGAGATAAACTAGGAGGTATATTAATCTTGAACTGGGCTGGAGGCATCCATTTCAATTACTCTTCTTTCTCAACTTCTTCCTCATTATCTACAGCTTCTTTGGTAACAGCACCTCTTCCAATTGGAAATCCTTCTCTGGTTACAATGTCTCCTCATGAAAAAGGAAAGTGAGCTGCTGCTTTAAGTGTTTTTGTACAGGGCAGTTTAGGACTGCTTTCCTCTTCTTGACTAATATTCATGTAAGAGACATAGCAAATACCTGGATAAATATTGCTATCGTCAATAAAGAAGAAAAAACCCTATCATTTTGCCAATGGATGCTTCCTACAGAAGATGCCAGCTGGCACTTATAGGTGTTTGGAACAACTAGCTGACTGCACTTGGCTCTTTTTCTTTTACTGTTGGTACTGCTTTGACAAGCCTGACTTTTGCTTTAATGTTGGTTGTTTTTCACTCATTTCTCTGCCTGTCTCTTTAGAATTGCTAGTATTTCACTTTTTGCATCAGCTGTTTCTTAGTGTTCCATGGTGGTATCACCAGGCTCCACATGTACTGCTTTTTTCTTTACTTCATTACGATTTATCAGCATCTTCTTTACCTGTTTGTCACCATAGACCTCCTGTCTCTTTCTGCCAGAAGCCTCAGATTCTTTCTTCCATCCTTCCCCAGAGTAAAGAATAAGAGATACCTTCCCCTCCCCTCTCCTCTCATTCTTTCTTTTCCATCCCACTGCTCTCAGAAGCCATCCTGTCAAGCCAGCAGGCCTTCTGGACAAGGAAAAAACTTGGAGACCTCCTCTCTGTAAACTACTGGTGGGGATGCTGAGTCGCTGAAGTGCCTGTGAATCAAAGAAAGGGTCCATACTCATCCCTAAGGATGAAGCCAGATTTTCTCGTAGCAGCAGAGGATTAACAGTAAAGCAGTTTAGACATGACTTTCTACCTCGTAGTACATGGAATTAACACAAATGACATGGTTGATCGGTATTTTACTTGCTGGATGCATAATCCTCCCTTACATTTTTCTTTATGGAGCCTTGGAGTTAACAGGATAAAAAATCATACTGTCAGAAATTTTCAGATAAAATCGGTGAGCCATTCTAAAAAAGGACTTCATGGGAATGTCTGACATCATTCTTCAGCTCCTGCTGAAGAGGAAATATTCAGCTGTGAAAAATAGTGCAAATAGCTCCATGTGCAAAAGCAGTTCACTAAGTTAAATTTTCTGGCATTTCCTGTGTGTTACAATTGCTCACAGGCTTCTGTAATTGGGATGAGGAGACAGTGAAGAGGTGGGCACATAAAGAGCTAACTTTCTGAAAAGTGATCAATTTAAATGCACCTATCTCAGTGAGTAATTCTGTTCCCACAGTGTAAGTATAGTGCATGTGAGGAAAGCAAACTGCACTCTTCACTCATGGAAAGTAATGTGAATCTCTTGAAGACTGGACAAACTTCATTCACATTTAAGACCAGAGAACTACCATAAAGAGTATTGCCCAACTTTTGGAGGAACCACAGCTTCAGTTGACTCCACTTGGATTTGTAAGGACCTCTGAAAAGTCAGACGAACAGTCTTGCATTTTTGGTGAAAAATATTTGTCACTCCACGAGTAAAAATGTTGGCAAAGGTTTCTTGTCTTTTCTACAAATACATATTTTCTGTTTATTTCAACCAAAATCAGTATATCATAAATTATTTTATCTATCTCATAGATGACTAAACTGATCAGTACAAAGTGGGTAACTGCTTTGTTAAGGTCAGACATGAGTTAACACAACTGAAAATAGGTATCTCTCACTCCAACCACTAGACTAGTATTTTCTCATTATTTACTCTCTTCATGTTCTCTTTCTTACAGCTCCATGTTTAAAACAAAACCTGGAAAGGGAGCTGAAAGATGTGGAACTCCAAAGGAAAGTCATTTATTTTGCAAAATGATCCTGAAAAGTCTGGCCAAATGTTCTCACGCTTTATTTAGACACCAGAATGTGTCGCATCAATTTTCAATCTCCCAAACCTAGATAAAGCACAAAAAATAATTGAGAAAGTAAAAAATAAGTGGGTGGCAACAAAACCACTGAACCAACAGCCTGGCAAGTCATCTTAATCAACTGCTATCATGGCAACAGAGCAGACCTCTGAGTTTTGACTCATGTCACAAACTGCACTCTGACAGTTCTGTTGAGAACTCCTTTTTCCACTGACAAGCTCTTGTTTTCACAACTGGAAGAAAGGGGTGACCAGAAGTTCAAAATTCAATGGTCTAAAAATGCATGACTAAAAATGCTTCAAAGGGCAGCAGTGAAGAATGTTCAGAAATTAAAAGCCAGGTTCCTCCAGCCTTGATGACTCCCCAGTTCCCAGTGACTCTGCTTAACTTTGTCCACTGCACACTTCTAGACCTGCTCTTTCAGCTGTTACGCCCTACTGCCTTGAATGTAGATCTAAGACACACACAGATAATAATAAGATCTTGGAAAGACAGGGGAGAAAAAAAATCCTCCCAAGATCCCATGACTTTACCTACTTGAATGGTCCATATGCATTTGGTTGATGTATTACCAATAGGCATAAAGACTATGCGCTACATCTCTTAAATTTCCTTATCCACTCCCATTCAGCAAAATAATGAGGATTGCAAAGGGGAGAAAGGCAGTTTCAACAAAGTTCTCTTGGTCATACATCATGATTCTTCCCACCCAACTCCAGGCTCTTAATTTAGTCATGACAGGTGATGCAAAGCACTTCCTAGTTGTTCCTCTCTCCATTATCTGTAAAGACATCCTACAGTGACTATATTTAGAACAGAAAAGTAACATGTAAGCAGAAAAATTCTGGACTTAACTCTTCCTTAGAGTTCTAACTTCACTTTAAAGTAAGAGTTAGGCGCCTAAATAATTAGTTGGACTACAATACATTTACTCTACTATACCTATTACCCCAAATAACTGTACTTTCATTGGCCAGTGTTTCAGCACTGGAAAGTAAAAAATTCTCTGTTTGTGTATTCATATGTAGTATGTTGTCTGCCTGTAAACAAAGGATGAATTACAAAAAATAACACTGGGAGACCCATTACAGGGTAGCATCATAGCTATTTTATTTTTTTTCCCCCACTTCTTGGAATGGGAAATTGTTGAGGTATCACTGCCCTTGGTAAACATTCAGATTTCAGTGACATTCAGTGCACAGAAGAAAAGTCATAAATGCACAGTAATATCTGGCACAGCATAAGAAAGAAAGAACTCTATTCTTCCCACAGCCTGTGCATACGCACCCACGGATTCTCTGTGCTCTACCATGAATGAGCTTCCTACAGTGCAATGTGTCTGTTCCCAAGGAGGACATCTTCACTACTGATCAGCTGCACACATTAAAAAAAGCAACGTGTATTTTGGAGGCTATACGATATGAATGCTTTTTTTACCTTTTTATATATAATGCATTCTACACAGCAGTGGTGAGCAGTGCAAAGGGATGTTCTAGGTTGTCTTAAATTTGTGCTTTCACTTTCCATGTAATATTTAAACCAAAAAGGATACTGCTACTTGAACAAGGTCAAAGAGGTCTTCAGATGGTCTATTTCCTCAGCTTGCCTCTGGCTCCACATTGCTTTGTAAATCAGATGCTAGATATATTTTGATTAGTTTGTACTTTAATGGATCATGTACAAAGAGTCCACCCTTCACATCATAGCCATTAATTTTTTCTGGAGTCTGATGGAAAAAACAGGTAGAGGGTTGTGTGTGTGTGTGCACGCACATGCGCGTGCGCACGTGCCAGTGTATACATGTATGCTGATTGAAAAGTGATGGATTATTTTCATGTGGTAAGAAACACAATGTTTTCCTTAGCACAGCAGGATATTCTGTTTGCAAGGTCTAACAGTGAAATATTATGCATATCTGCAGCTGGCTCACTGCCAAAAACCAAACAGCAGAAATCAGAAGAGATTTTGAATCTGAATCTTAAAAAAACAGTACAGCCCTACAAAGCAACTAATGAGCCATTCAAAACAGAAAAGCATTTGTACTAATGTACGATGGCTGTCATATATGTCAGCATTTAACAAAACAGTAAATAATTATTCATTTATATGTTACCTTGAAGTTCAATTTAAAATATAAATATATTTTCAATGTCTTCTACCTCTGTGCTGATACAGGTTAATTTACTTTAGGTCACAATAAATAAAGTGAAGTATTCCCAAGCTCAAAGAAGCAATCACTTAAAAAGCAGGTACAATTAAAAAAAACCAAACCAAACCAAAACAAAACAAATAGCATAACCTCAAAGCACAAGTGTATGAGAGCTGTAGCACATCAACCAAGAATTTACTAGCCCAGAAAGCTGAACACCAAAATATTTTAACATGGTTCATTCAGCTCTTAGGAAAGAGGATGGGGCTGTGCATAACATTCAACCAAAGGGAGCTGGGCTGGGGTCCAATCAGCCACTGCTGGAGTTAGCTGGAGTTCTGCCATTCACTTCACTGGTGGACGACCCAAGCATTCCCCTTTAGAAATCGGACTTTGAGGACTTTTATTGGTGCTAAGCTCCAATTAAATAGGATGGGAGAAAATACCAGAGTAGAGTCAACACTCTGATCCTTACATATATAATTCCTGCAGAAAGGCAAAACTAAGTTCACGTGAGGATGGCGGACTGGGATCTCACAGCACATACATCTGGCTGGGGTCTTACAGCTTGTATTGCAAACTTGCAAAAAAAAATCCATTTAATTCCAGGCAACTTTCTTCCAGCATGGGATCTAGTAAAGCCCAACAGTTCCAGTGTGCTCTTCAGGACAGTCACTCAGTTGTAAGACAGAAAACTATTATCAGATACTTCTCTTTAATTTGTCATAGGCTGGAGGACTATCAGCATTTTGGTGGCCACTGTAAGGAAAAACAACTCTTCCCTTGGTAAGCCTTCTTACATTTGTGTGCACTCCTTCCTTGGTTAATTTATTGCACTTGAGTAATTATTAGATAGCACTGGATTGCGTGTGTAAATGAACATACATGTCTGTGTTTGTATGTGAATATGTGACTACATTATTTACTGATTAGCATGCCCTTCTGGTAAGTCTCACTCAAGCCACAAGCTTGCAAGGTGCATCTTTATTTCCACTGCATTCCTTTTATCACTAGATCTTCACGCTGGGTTTCAGAAAATGCTTATAGTACTAGACAGTTTATTAAAAACAGGCTAGCAGTTTTATCCAAATAGTTAATATTCTAAGAGCAAAATATTTAGTGTCAGGACACAATCAATGTTTGGATTGTTAATATGGAGACTGTGGCATTTTGAAAAGGAAAAACCTGGGAACTCATGATATATATTTAATAAACTTCCAAAGTAAATCACGTCTATTTTTATAATTTGATTTTTTAAAAAGAAAGAACAAAGCCTACTAGAAATTTGGAAACCATGCTAGTAAGATACAAATATTTTTTAATACTTTTGAATACAGAGCTTGTCATTCACCCTGCTGCATTTCCTTTTGACATGTTACCTCAGAACCCTTATTTTGAAAACACTGGAAACTGGTTTGAAATAACAACCATTTCTGCTCAAAATAAAAGTTCCACCAAACGATAAGTTGCCATTTTCTTCCGGCAGGATACATTACTATTAGGAATTTTCTGCCTAAGTTTCCACTAAGGATTTTCACTGGCATATTTTGATACACAGAAGTTGATTGGTGCATCTTTTCAAAACCTTTCCTGTTTTTTCCAAACATAACTAGCATATAAAAAGAACAATAATATGTATTATGGGAAAGCAGCACAGTGATATAAAAGACTTCCATACTAAGAGCAGACGGAAAATGGTAGTTATTATTAATTTAGAAAAACAAAAGAGCTACCCAGCATTTCAGTAATGTGGCAAGTTGTGTGTTATTGAGGGAAAGAGGATTTTATAATTGGATTTTAGAGTAATTTAGGAGACGAGATAAGCTGTAATGGTTGCATATTAGAGGTTAAAACTACAGCAGAAACTCATAACGTAAGGGTTCATTGCACTGAGGAAAACAGAACAAAGGAAAACAACACAGGAGCAGCCTGGCATAGGTGGCAACAAGGTATGGGCTACAGGAAACTGAGGGGCTTTTATATAACATCCACTTAAACAGATATCAAGCAGCATTCCTTCCCTTCAAGTGTGGCTTCTTTAAAAAAAATTAACTATATAATATATAGAGAGATTTTATATTATATACATATATATATATATCAAAGAGTGTAGGGATGTTACTTCCTAAACTGTGCAGCCAGGAATGTCTTGGTTTTAGGAGATGAATGACAGTAAGCATTTTCACCTTCCTCTATAACAATGGCAAAAAAAAAATATCATAATGCCACCAAGCATGGACATAGCATGAAACTTTTGCGCAAGGTATCAATGAAATTTCAGGGCACAGTAGCTCTGGAGACCAGGGGTGCTGTTCCCTACTAATTCTCCCCTGAGCAAACAGAGACTCAGTAGGAGACAGAGTCTTCTCCCTGGGGGCCTCATGCTCCCATCAGACTCTGCAGTTCCTGCTGGCTCTGCTGCTGCTTCCTCCACCTTCTCCAAAGGCTGGCACTCTTCCCCCCTCTCTGCCCTTCAGCTGTCAAGTCAAAACTTGAACCAACCCAGTCTCCAGAGCCTCTGAAGCTCTGGCCATGGCTGGAGCTCACAAGTAATGCAGGCAGTACTCTGCCAGCACTGAGCAGGGAGACAAGGAGCAGAGGCCAGAAACAAAGGCTGGGCCATCAAAGTCACACAAAGCAGAGGCTGAGACAAGCATCAAGAATCTGTGGCACTGCCACAACATCTCATAATTCATTATCAAGCACATTTTGTGACATTGCTGCAATGCCAGCAGAATGAGGGGCCCTCCAGTTGTAGCATCCAGACATCAAAAAACAGTGTCTTCCCAGACCTCTTTAGGAACATCAAGAAGCCATTCAAGCTCTCTGAACCCTGTGGGGAAAAAAAAAATCCCACACTAATAATCCTTTCTGGGACTACTGTCTGCCTCCATGCCGTCTATGAGAAGAAAGCCTGGCTGATACAGTGCCTAGCAAGACAGACTCTTGATCTAAGCCGGCATGCCTGGATGCCATGCAAGTGAAGGGCAGCCGTATTTTAAATATAAGCAGCTACATCCCTGCAATCTGCAGTATGTCAGCTCAGCAGCCAAGTCCCATTATTTTGCTGGGGAGCAGGGGAGAAAGGGAGAAATGTACTCCAGCATTTTTCCAGGCAAGGAAATGTAGCAGAATACACACTTTCAGTTTCACTCCCCAGACAGATTCAGCTGTGGAATGGAGCCGTGTGACCAGGTTCTCAGCAGTGACAAGTGAGCATAGGCTCAAGATCAGTTGCTTTACATTAAACGAAGACCAAGCCTTGGATTTTTCAAAGCCAGGTGTCTAATTTTTTTGTGGGACTTTGCCAACACTGAGATATTTTATGTTTGCCAGCTGCCCATCTCTGTTTGGAAAGCATAGTTTCCTCACTTAGCGATGCAACTCCATAGGCATAGCAAATTATGTACACGTTTGGCAAGCAGCTTTGAAAAAAAAAAAAAAAAAGATGTATTCCATGCCAAGAAATGTGAATACTTCCAAAAACACAGTAGTTTATCATAAGACAACCGTTTCCCCTCCTGTTTACCTTCCAAGGATTTAGCTAGGGAACATTCACCTGAGCAATCTAAAATCTCAACCTACAGCCAAAGGAAAAAAAAAGTGCATTATTCTGCAGGGTGAATTCCCACGCCATGGCTTCTCCTAGCAAACAGAGCACCATCTCTCTCCACCCGGGTAAATAACCCAAGCCTTCAGGAAGCAAAATCTGTTTAGAGGGTGCATGCTTTCTATCGCAGTCCGTATAATGAAGAATACTTCAAAGTTGGACGCCTTCTTAGTTCCCAGTGCTTGGCTACCCCCTGCTGGGCTGCGACGTCTCAGACCTTTCCCTACCATCAGGCAGCAATAGCAAAGCACCCCAAACAGAGCAAGTTGATCACTGGGATAAGCTTCCTAAATTAAAGTAAGCTCTGAGTCTTTACTCCTGCTCAGTACTGAAAAATGACACAGACTGGTCATCTGAGATTAAAGGGATGGCTGGTTATCACACCACAAGTCTCTATGTTTTATATTATATGTGGATCTTGCATAGATTTTCCCCAAATTCTAAATCAGCACAAACAATTTGAAGAAACAGTGATACACTGAGATGCCAATAGCTACAGTCAAGAAGCAAAGAAGCCCCCAACACATGAACATACAGAAAACCAAATGTTTTCCCAGTAAGTATAAAACTCTGAGGCAACAAATTTAGCTTCCAATTCTATAGAAACTGGATGAGCACATCTTAAACACTTGGCTCAGAGTTTGCCTTAAAAGCATTCCTCAACTACAATTCAGAATAGAAATTCCCGGTACGAAACCCTTATTTATTTATTCTGTGGATAAATTAAAACAAGAAAATGTGCTGCAAGATGTGTTCAAACAACTAATAGTTCCTGTAAACCAAAAATATATTAAAAAAAACCATAAGTGAAAAGAAAAAGATTAGTTGTTTTAAGCTATAACACAGCTGTATGCAACAAAAGCCAGAAACATGTTAAATTAAATTGGATTTTGGGGTGGGGGGAAGTGTGCAATGGGGTTAAGTTTACTAGTAATTCAAATCCTTTTTTCCAAGTTGCAAAATGTTGTTACTGACACATTTTTTTCATTCTGTTTATTTTTGCAGACAAGGCAGAAAAGAAATTGACATTTGAACTATATAAACAGGGGCTGCATATGCTGGCTCAGGGCTCTTGCTTAGCCAGTTACTGCTCCTATGTAGCACAAGGGTAAAAAAAAAAAGTCAAATATCCCTTCAAACATTTATTAGTGTCACATAAATTGTAAAACTTTATTTACTAACAGATTAATAAAAGGCCGAATTAGTCTCTAACCTCTTTGGTTTTTAAATGCTGGTAGGACACTGTCACCCCTCCTTCCTTTATCTAAATACAGCAAGTGTAGCAAACACTTCCCTTGTGTTAGCACAGGAAAAGGCAAGAAGTTTTCATTAAATAGAGTTGTAGAAGGATCATATTACTGGACTAGAGACACATCTCTCCTCTCAACTTTTGTCCTTTACGTTGGCTGTCCTCTGCAAGAGGAGAAATGGCAGCGACAGACTTTGGGGAGGGAGGGAGAAGACAGGATACCACGCCTGTCTGTTAGTCAGCAGGGGCTGTCAGCTAAAGGGGGTGGGTTATAATCTGTGGTTCTCAAAATCTAGACAACTAGTCTATTTTTTTTCTCCTATTTTAGATTCTGGTTTGCTCTCAGGATGCAAAACCTTTTCAAAGTTTCACTCCTGAAAAGACTGAAGTGCAAAAAATAGCATTTCAGAGCTACAGGCCAACAAGGAATAGAGGGATCCAATCCTTCAACTGCCACTATTGACAGAAGGCCTTTGCTTTAGTCAAAATGGCTTTGCCTCTTCTGTGGATCTCCTCACAATTTATTTGAAAGCAGGAGGCACTTACTTGAAAACAGGCTAGGAAGCTATCACTAATCTGACAAGGTTTCCACACAGCTCCAGCCCAAGCTTTGTCTGTGGTGTTTAGCACTGGCCGTACACTGCTGGAAAATGAACAGGGTCTGGGAATCATTCAGCAAGGAAATAACACTGATGTCTAGTGTGCAAGTGGATGGAAGAAGAATACATCTGTTCCCCCCAGGTTGGGGACCAAGGAAGGAAGGGATGTACATCCCCACTCCATCCTGTCCTGCATTCCTGGCTCCCAAGTGGGCAGACCTGGAGGAAACCACCACTATGGACTTCTGGAGGGCAAACTTTGGCCTCTTCAAGGCACTGGTTGAGAGACCCCCTTGGGAGACAGTCCTGAAGGGCAAAGGGGTGCAGGAGGGATGGACGTTTTTTAAGAAGGAAATCTTAATGGCTCAGGACCAGGCTATTCTCATGCACCCCAAGTCAAACTGCTGAGGAAGACGACTGGCCTGGCTGAACAGGGAGCTTTTTCTAGGAGTCAAGAAAAAAAAAAGTTTATCATCTCTGGAAGAAAGGGCAGGCAACTCAGGAGGAGTACAGCGATCTTGTTAGGTCATGCAGAGAGGAAATTAGAAAGGCAAAAGCTCAGCTAGAACTCAATCTGGCTACTATTGTAAGGGACAACAAAAACTGTTTTTACAAATATGTTTACAGTAGAAAGAAACCCAAGGAGATCTATCCTTTAATGGATACAGAAGGGAATGTTGCCACCAGCAATGAGGAAAAGGCTGAGGTACTTAATGTCTTCTTTGCCTCAGTCTTTAATAGAGAGACCAGTCATCCTCAGGTACTCTGCCCCCTGGGCTGGAAGGTGAGGATGAAGAGTAGCATATACCTCTCTTAATCCAGGAGGAAATAGTGACTTACTACACTGTCTGGACACTCACAAATCTATGGGACCAGATGGGATCCATCCAAGAGTACTGAGAGAGCTGGCAGAGGTGCTTGCCAAGCCACTCTCCATCATCTATCAGCAATCCTGGTCAACGGAGGAGGTCCCAGACAACTGGAGGCTTGCCAATGTGACACCTGTTTACAAGAAGGGTCAGATGGAGGATCCAGGGAACTACAGGCCTGTTAGCTTGACCTTGGTACTGGGGAAGATTATGGTACAGTTTGTCTTGAGAGTACTCACATGACAAGTCCAGGACAACCAGGGGATGAGGCCCAGTCAGCATGGGTTTACGAAAGACAGGTCTTGCTTGACCAACCTGATCTCCTTCTATGACCAGGTGACCCGCCTTGTGGATGAAGGAAAGGCTGTGGATGTTATCTACCTTGACTTCAGCAAGGCCTTTAACACTGTCTCTCATGGCGTACTCCTTGAGAAGCTGGTGTCTCATGGATTAGACAAATGTACTCTTGACTGGGTGAAAAACTGGCTGGATGGACAAGCCTAGAGGGTTGCAGTGAATGGAGTTAAATCCAGTTGGCAGCCAGTCACAAGTAGTGTTCCCCAGGGCTCTGTGTTGGGGCCGGTTCTGTTTAATATCTTTATTGATGAGCTAGACGAGGGGATTGAGTGCACCCTCAGCAAGTTTGCAGATGACAACAAGTTGGGAGGCAGGATCAATCTGCTGGAGGGTAGGAAGGCTCTGCAGAGAGATCTAGACAGGCTGGATCAATGGGCCAAGGCCAGTTGTATGAAGTTCAACAAGACAAAGTGCTGCGTCCTGCACTTTGGTCACAGCAACCCCATGCAGTGCTACAGGCTTGGGGAAGAGTGGCTGGAAAGCTGCCTGGCAGA
>JANZLQ010000086.1:18289321-18327229 GCA_026212715.1 Elanus axillaris | reverse complement strand
GGATTGTTTCTCCTACATGTTCTCATTCCTCTCTCCAGCTGCAGTTTCTGTGCCACAGCAACTTTTCTTTCCCTTCTCAAGTATGTTATCCCTGAGGTGCTATCGCTGTCACTGATGGGCTCAGCCTTGGCCAGTGGCAGGTTTTCAGGCAGCCTGGAGCTGGCTGGCATTGGCTCTGTCGGACATAGGGGAAGCTTCTAGCAGCTTCTCACAGAAGCCAACCCTCTAGCCCCTCCACTACAAAAACCCACACAAACCCAATACAAGGTACTCAGTTAAGGGGGTAAAAAAGATAGACTGCAGGATATATCCCTTTTCCATCCACCCATAAAATCCCACTGTATGTACCCCCTCTGCTTGCTTTATGAATGTAACAAGAATAATGATTGCATTATTCACAGATTCTGTCCAGAGGAATGAAATCCCCAAGCTTTAGTATCATCCCATCTAAAACATTCTTTTTTTTTTTTTTTTGATGCAGTGTCTTGTGCAATGCACCACAGAACAAGTCTAAAACCAATCCTACAAATATAGTAAAAGTCTCATGCAGCATCCTGGGGACTCTTCCATTAGCTTGTAAAATGACATGAAATGACTTCTTGAAGAAGTGAAGAAGAAGAAAGAGCTGCTGCTGGGACATTTAGTCTATCAAAACACAAATAATTAATGGATGAAAATACTTTTTGTTTAATAATTGCTGTTCTTCATTAGTGTGAACCAAGGGCACCGATTATCTGAGACAATAACATCTGCACCCCATATTTCATTATCACCAAACTTCACATTTCACACAAAAGCATAGCTAGCAAAGCCTTACAGCTTTAATTAGTTTCTGCCATAGCTGTGAAGGTCAGCCAATTATTGTGTGTGAAATTTCAATATGAAGCAGCTGAATTGAAGACAGCATTGCAACATTGTGAAACTCTGCAATGCTGTAAATCCAGCATGATAGAAGCTTTTTTTAAAAAAAAAACCACAAAATAACATAAATTAATCATCAGGTATGCACAGTTTCAAGGCTTATTGGCTAATTTAACATGAGTTAGAGGGGGAAAAAAGGAGGTAATTGCTGATAGCATCTTACACTTTGCGGGGTTTTTTCTTATCAGTGTCACCAACTATAACAAAATACTTAGTTGGGTCCTCATTTCTACAAGGAAAACAGGTTATTGTGGGATTCAGAGTCCTTCTGTCAAAAGAAAACAATAGCGTTGACCAGATGAACTTCAGCCATCTAGAACAAGGAGCATGGGATGTACAGCATGTCCTGAAATATCAGGTCTTTCAAAAGATGCTTCAGTTAGGCTCCAAACTCATGGTTGGCTTTTGAAAATCTTGAGCCAAGTGCCTTATGTGTACGTGGGTGTTTTGTGTGAAAACATATATATAAGAATTTGGATTCAAATGATATACAAATAATACCCCAGCTGGCAGTGAGGAAGTAGCAAAGGATACAAAATGATGCACCTACCTCCTACCCGAGACACAGCCTATTTGCACGTATTATTCTTGCTAAACAGAAATAATTTATGCAGCATGCTGTGCACTGGGATTAGAGATGTGCAGAAGGTCTAACCTGAACCTTGAATGCACTCAAGATCAGCCTTACTCTCAAGTTTGGCCAGTGGTTGTTTGTTAAATAGATGTTTGCCCATTTCTGATTTTTTAATAAATTAAAACTCTTTAAGTAAATCTTATCGCTTTACGTAGCAAATGGTCTTCAAAGATGCATTTCAAAGATCCTTTTATTTGGATACCACAATATGAGACACTGAAGTCAAATAATATTACAATTTTTCTATACCTCTAGCTCCAGTGAGCTAACAAGACCCGCTCTTGATTATACATTTACAGGTGAGATTCACTGGGTTTCAATGGGAGAAACAAGGAAGGAAGTAAAGCTTAGGGAATAGATTTATTTTGTGTATTGTTCCTATGTTCAAGCCTTATTTTTCCAAATGAAATGATCCTCACAGAAAATACATGCAAACTCATTTTTAATCTAGCCTAGGACAGTGCATGCTGCTTTAGTAAGCACCATGGCTTCATTCGTGTGGAAATACCTGCATGTTCATATGTATATATGCACATCACAACCAATTCCCCCTTCCTGTGCCCCATATTTTCCTGCCATTGGGAGGACGAGGTAAGTGGTTATGCAGAGCCTCTGCAGACAGCACGGAACCTGTGAGGGTTTTTCACTGTTCAGATTCTCTCCTGGCTTCCTTCTTTGCTGGCACAAAACACATTCACAGCTATAATGTGACTCACAGCAGTTATTGCCAAAGCTGGGTTTTTTTCCCTTCTTAAAAAAAAATATTAAAATGCATAGCTAGCACTAGATGCTCAAGAATGTCTGCAGGCTCCTACATCAATGCCTATATTTCTGCAGTTACCAAAATCCCAACATTCTGGTTATTTCAGCCAGAGCATGGGTGCTGGTCTTCCTCCAAATCAGCAAGCCCCAACACATGGCTGTGGAGAAGATGAAACAAATACCCATAAATATCATCGATTATTTTGAATTAAAACCATCACCATAATAAATATATTTTTCCTGCCTCTAGAATAATCCCTTTAACTAAACCCAACTGAAAGAGAGATTGCCAAATAGTGGGTGATTTGTTTTCTGCTGCACCTTTTCCAACACCTCCAAATATATCCATGTATGGAGAAAGAATGGAAGTAAGATTTCTGTTTAGTTTGCATTGACAGAAGAAGACTGATGCTTTCTAACCAACAAAGGCTCAGGTGGCTAGAACAGATACCAGGAGTAAATTAAAAACTAAATTAAACATAACAGGTATACAGGTCAAACCTACAGGGGTAAAAAAAATGAGCACAGTCTTACAGTTAAGAGCCAGATCTTTAGTGTAGTACCCTGAAATACTCTGCTCCAATCCCAGGATCTCAGCAGTACTTCAAGAAGGTGACTGGGAGTCTGAATTCCACTTCAGCCACTTCCTAGAGCTCTCTGCCACAGTGCTCAGCATCTTACTTAAGCTGACACACCCTCCAGGGCCCTACACAGGTACATCAGTATCTCTATGTCTGCACTGCTAAACAAAAGCCTAAAATGAGCTGTGAACAGGTAGCTACATGTTCCTTGTTTTCCCTTCCTATCTGATTAGAAGCATATTAACTTATTTCTGGGCAGGTAACTTGTAAGACATACCAGCAAAGTATTTTCTTTTACTGTTCATAGATACAGTGGCTAGCACAATAAAAATCTAAGTTTGAATTTCTAGGCACTGCTTTTGTACTTACAAAACACAAGAGAAGTTTATTGTGCTAGAAGTAAAATAATTTGTAATTCCCAGATGTGTACCACCCACAATAATACAAAACATTCACTGAAAGCTAAAATGGCAAAAAATGGAGAGGGGAGGTGAAATACTTAACAATAGCACCAAGAATGCTAAAGAAAATGTGTATTAGCATATTATGCATTATAAGATACATTCTCTCTTTTAAAAGGAATCAGTGAAAGGAAATATATTGTTACTGATGAGTGGCCCAAAGCAGAATAAAACAGGACCACCTGAGTAGAAGTCAACTCCAGAACAGACATGAAAAGAGAAAACCTGCCAGACCATGCACACCAACATGCATGCACATAGAGGAAAAACAAGTTATTATTAGTGAAACAGACTGAAACCTGTCTTAGGCAGCCTACTGAAGGGAGCAGCAAAAATCAGTAGCCTGGCTGAGGTTGTCTTTTACTAAAGGTCAGACAAAACTGCAGAACAAACCTCAGGGATCCCTGAAAGTGATTCCCTAAGACAGGGGATGCCTAATGGAGGTGGAGAGTTGTGTGGGTTTCATTGTGTTTATTAAATACACACTAAAATATTAAACATGGTAACATCAGCTAAACTAAATCAAACATACTCTAAGCATGATAAAAATCATCATTAGAAAATGTAAACAAACACTCAACACACACAAAGCCTTTATTGCAAATCCCAGCAATTATATCCATCCCAGAGAGATGCCACTGGCTCCAGGAGCCCATATGGAGCCCTACTTGGTTAAGGACACTGGAGACGGGTGGGCTCTGCATCAGTTCACCATGCAAGCTGAGGGAAGCTGCTCTTGCTAAGGCAGTCTCCTGCACTCGCTCCAGTCTGGCCCTGCTCCAGCAGCAGCGCTTCCCTGCAACAGGGTCTCCACTTAGCCCAAACCACTGGGGACAAGATCTCTTCCAGCCAGGCTTGCCAGCGGCAGCTGCTCCCAACCAAAGAGTCTATCTCTGGAGAAAATGCTCTCTCAAAGCCAGCCATCCTGCAAGAACAGTGGCTCCTAACATAAATGGTCTCCTTTCAAGTATACAGGGAAAGTCCTCACAGCCAGTCTCGTTCCAAAGGGAGGAGCTCGCACATTAATCCAATGAATAATTCCAGGCTGGGAGATAAAATATTTAAAGCAAAGAAAAGGCAAAAGATTTTCAGAGTTCACAGTTTTCAAGCCAGCCTTCAAAGCTCACAAGCTAACTATCATTTGCCAAGTAGGATCAACATGACGAGCATGATTATAAGAAACATGAAAAATTGCACCACCAAATCAACAGGGACTTCAGAACTTAGCAAGTATAGGAGCTAGTGGAGCTGCTGAAATGCCAGGTTCAGTAACCACAAATGGAAGTCCACCATGGTGGCATATTCTAATGTATGATTTGACTTACAGTTGTTGTATCACACAAGGAAAAAACACAGGAATTTTCATATTGGATCAGACTCATCTACCAGGGATCCTCCTACAGTAGCCAATACAAAAATCTTCAGTGGTTAAGCAAAGGAAATTCTCCAGCGAGCAGCTAAGGTCTAGCCACCTTACTCAGGAAGTTTCTTCCTTATCCCACTATTCAGAGCATGATTTATGTTCCAAAGCCTGCAGGTCTGTTTGCCCTTAAGGTTGTTTTTATCTCCATCTAACATGAATGTGTAAGACTTCATTCTACACAGAGATGTCTAAACCTGACCTAGAAATGAAGCCTGTGAGGATTCATACCACCAATTTCCACCAGGTTACTTATGCATTGCCTACAAAGTATCACTTTTAACCCATTTCAATCTGCTCTCCTTTACTTTTCTGAAATAACTCTTGGTTCCCGTTTTTGTGGAACGGTAAAAAGGTATGCTTAACTCATCTTTTCTACACCATTCTACAAAAACAAGCACAGTTGCACTATTTCTGTGAAAGAGGATGTAAGTAATTCAAAGTTCCTCGCTGCTGCTGCAGGCTAAGGGCACATACACAGGCAATTGCTGTTGGATCAGCTGAAGTTCAATAACTTGTTATCACTAACACCACTGAGCTTCTCACTTTCAGAAAAGCCCATTACAAAACTTGCTATAAAGCTTCTTGCTGGTCAAAGATTTTCTGAAACCCAAATAACTCGTCAAGTGGATCTTTTCTAACCATATTAAATCTGCAGAAACTATGCCAACTGGAGCTAACATCGTGACCATCTGTATTTTTTATAACATGATCTTTAATGTTAGTTCAACCAATTTCTCAGGTACCAAAACAATGCTTACTATCATGAAATTCCCTGAATCTCTACTGAAGCCTACTTAAATTATAGATAAACCTACACTACTCTTTGTCTTCTTGTATAATAGAATACTTCAGCAAAGACTGCACTTTTCCCCCAGTGGTTCAGCCACTCTATTTTAAGATCCTTCACAACTTTTAGGTATATATTTTCTGATGATTTTCTGCCCTTTGATTTATCAGCTGGTTGCAACATTTCTTCTATTGACATGTCAATCAATGAATGGCTCATCTTTACTGGCTGAAAAGTAGGTATTTGCTCTAGATACTAGAAGTGAAGACAGAAGCTGCAAAATCATTTGACTTCTCTGCAATGTCCTTAACTTTCATAATTGTCTGGCAGGCTTTCTCCTTCACAGATACTTTGAAACTTTGTTGGTTGTGCTCATCTCATCAGATTTCTCACCATCTCTTTCCTGCAGTATAGTCTGGTTTCTATAAGGCTAATATCTTCTGAAGGCCAGTTGTCTACTTCAAATCACTTCTCCCTTAATTTCTAAGTAGGCATGCAAGATTTCATATGGCATGCTTTGAAATAGCAAAAGTTTGACTAAGCTTTCCAAACTGCTCCTCCTCAAGATGTCAGTTACAACAGCTTTATCAAATGTTGAAAGTATCATCATGCCTTGCTGGCCTCTTCTACCCTTCACCTCCTCCTCAACCCCCATAAGCCTAGGGGGCAAAGCTACGTGGTGCAGTCTGGGCAAGAAAGGTATATGTGTATGGCTAGAGTTCCTCATGTTATATCACTCCCATTGGGGAAAAAGAAAGGAAAAGAATTTCTGATCCTTGTTTTTTTGAAGATACAATCAGAAATATGATCCAAGAGTGCTGACTGAATGCTGTCTGCTCAACCTTGAAGAGTCTGGCAGAATGAGCTGTCACATGATTTTTACTCATTTTTATAGCAAGTCTCCTTTGATCTAGTAACAATAGACACTGAGATGCATCAAGTGTGTTTCAAGTTCATTCCAGGCTCTCAATCATAATGCAATAAGGATTTTAATTTTTAATTCTTTTTAACAGCTTACTTCTTCTACGGTATGCTGTCGACACCCTGTCCATCTAATTCTGGACCCTTTTGGATGGCTGTACTGGAAACATGGGAAGGCTTTTTCCCTACCCTGCTACCAGTCTCTAGCTGTGCCACTGTATTTTATCTGGGCCACACTCTAAAAGCTAGACTTCAGCCTAAAATACCTGGGTAAACATGCTGTGCACGCTTCAGCATTTTGCTGAACATCCCTGCTCTGTAAAGTAGTGTACCAATGTCTCAGTGGCAGTTTTACAGAAGTCCACAAGGAAAGCTGTGTCTGAGAAGAGAATAGCCCTAATGGAATGACCTTTACTGGGACTTGACACCTGCTACCTTGTAAGCTTCTTACACACACAGCTTAATCCACCTGGAGGCTTTTTTGCTTGATGGAAGGTGATAAAAAAAGCTGTTAGACTGTAAGCTCTGTCTTAGATTCAAAGCATGTAGGCTCCTTGATATTCTGAAGCTTAGGGCACACAGAGGGGAAAAATATTTCTTAGTTCAGGTGCAATTCTCAAGTTGCTTATTAGGGATGAACCCTGGTCTAAGAATCACTTTATTGGTATGAAAGTAAAGTAAAGGCTTCCTGATAGGAAGAAGGGTCCCAGTTCCACAGTACTACAGCAAGATAATGTAATAGTGATCATAAGGCTTTCCTCAGCAGACAAGAAGAACAAAGAAGCCCAACTCTAGAAATTTACAATCCACAGAGGATCAAGCAGATTGTATTCTGGATACCTTAAAGGTGAATGCTCTAAAACATGCATCAATCTGTAATGATGAAAACGTGGTCCCCTCTGATTATAAATAATTCTATCTTTCTTTGAGACAAAAAAGGTCTAAATCAAGAAGTTGTATCAGTGTGATTTTTTTGCATGATGAAAAGGGGGGAAAAAGCAGAGTAAAAGACAGGCACCACTGCAGCTCTACCTTGGTGCAGCTCGTTGGAGAAGCCAGTACACAAAGACTGAAACAGGCTCAGAATTAGAACAGAGGAGGAATTAGCATTATTTGGGAGTGAGTTTTATTTGGTGCTTAAAGGAAAAAAAAAAAACAATAACAACAAACAAAACAACCCCAAAGAATCTACCTTCTAAAGAGCTTATATCCCTCAACAGAAAATGACCTATCACTAACCGCTCAAATTGTAGTGGAAGCACAAGTGAGAACACCATAACAAAAATGCAGTGGTGGCTGGGAGCTGAACTAATGTTCTTCAGGTCACTACTGCTCACCCTCTTCTCTACTATGCCAAACACCATCTCCCTTATGGAAGTGAATCCTTGGAGCTCATCTTCCCTGCTGCCTGAGCTAAGGTGCATCAAAGCCACCAGCTGTGTGTGGCCTCGCAGGACCTGGAAAAGGAAATTGTGCAAACCCTTTATTCCATACCATGAGAGGAAGCTCAAATAAGCTCTCTTCAGCTGAAAGCTTTTCCTAGCAGAAGCTCCCATTTCATGTTCCCATGGGCATTATTTCTATGATTTTTTAATATTTTTTTTTTTAAGTCTGAAGGCTAATGTTGACAATCTCCCATCACTACAGAGTCTTCAAACACTTTGTCCTCTGCAGTTGGCCCAGGTGAATAACTTACTGTTTTAAAAAGTTGGATGCAAGGAGTTCAGTATGGAAAAATTTATGCAGAGATTGCTGTTTAAGAAACACTGAAACAGTCAGAAGCCTTTTATTTATTTATGGCTGACACCTATACTGATGGCTTTAGTCACTTAGATCTAAGGACACTTGCAAGCACTTGTAAGATCGGGGTTTGTGTTTGAAACTCCACCCGTATCATACATGCTAGGCTCTAAATGTAGCAGTATCTAACCTTTATCTGCTGGCTTTTATAATATAGGCCATTTATGTGAAGTGAGTGGAACATTGATCCTCCTGTTCAAGTTTCCCAAGATTATTCAGTATTAGTATTGCTGTGATTAGTCACACTGTGGCTGCTGTTCCTGTAGATTGTTTGATACAGTGTATTTCCCACTATACACAATGAAGCACTGTAGGAAAACCCAATTCAATCAATTTGAGCAGCCCTTCTTGTGCTACATTGGTATATTATGTATTGGACAGATAAAGTTGTGATCCTATCTAATATATTCTTTGGCTGGTTTGACTGATGTACTGAATGAATGGAGATACCTAATGCTTTCCAATCCTGCTACCGAAAGATAATGGCATCATTATTTGAAGACGGACCAAAAAGGGGAGTGGGGGGAGGGAAGGGTTTAACCACTGCTTCCTACATCTGTAGCAAACATGGACACTGCAGTATGTGAAGGAAGAAATTCAGGCAGAGGAGACTTCTGACAGCAAGCTAAAGAGTGGAAAGTGAGAACAAGGAAGAGCTCCAAATATGGATGTGATGCCAACTGCTGCAGAAATCAGGGAGTCCCAGCCTCATTTTCAAGAGGGGCTCTGCAAACTGCAAGGCACTTTCAGATAACCAAACTATCCGAGCCCCAGGCTATTGTATTATTTTCCCCATTTTCATAATTATTCGTTGGGGTGGCAGAAGAGAGGAGCTACCACATCCCTGCAGCTGTGTGCACCAACTGGCACAGGAGAGCACTTGTAGCTTCCCTTGTGGCCACTCTCTAGCGACAGTGCTCGACAACTTCAGTCCTGCCAGGTTTCGATAATAAGAAAAAAGATTTTTAAAAAAACTTCTGCCAGCTGATCTGCTGATCTAAAGCCTTAAACAGGTAGTTAATATTTCCAGGGTTTAGGCTGACTTTCTAACACTGGGGCTGCACAGAACATTTAAATGCATGTCAGCTTTTACCTAAAACACCTTGGACCCAGTTCAGGAAGGAAACCAAGAAATTCTCTCCTATGTTATATTATAAAAAAGAAATGCAACAACAAGTAGCTCATAAGAATGATTGTAAGAATAAGGACAGACATGACAAGTAATGGAAGTGCAGCATCACCAGACAACAGTTAATGTAAGGCACAATATGTATTGTGTCATAAATGTAGAAGTCTCAGACATGGAACACAGTGTCATAAGACAACAGAATAATAGTGTCATCAGGTGATATGTTTTGTTAAGTCTTGTATACAAACTCCTTTGATTCCTTCAGTCTCTTAGCAGTCTTGCATTTGTTGCTGCTGATAGGTTAAGATAACATTAAATTTACTGATGACATACCTTAGTCTGGAAGAAGCACCATTTATAGCACTTGAACTGTAAGCATTGTGCAGTTTTATCCAATTTATTATTACTGACATATATCTGGACAGCTTTGCTAGTAATCTGCTGTAGCTACTGGGGACTATTTGGGTCTAGTTCTGATGTTTTAAAGCACTAGTTTAAAAATCCATTAATTGCTTAGTTTTCTATACCAAAATACTCATATTCAGTGAAAGCAATGATGGTTCATCTGAGAAATGCATGTGTATGTATGGAAGGAACCACTACATTGTGGTTGCACAAATTTTCACTCCTTTGAATAGTAGTGTGATCCTAAAGACTTCAGATTAACCAGATCCTGCTGCAATTGGGACTGCAGATACCCACCTTTGCTGCTTAAGTTCTTCCTCAGCTTATTTAGTTACTTTTTAATGACCCTCCCCAAGGCCTTTTACACAGATATTTTTCTTGGTTTTAAATACAAAGGGTTTCAATTGACATTTTTTTGACAATTTAATTAGAATTACATTTCCCTTGTGATTACATTTATTTTTACACTGTCTCCCTGCCAATGTTGATCTATTTAATTAGTTTTAGCTCACCTTCAGAAGTACACCTATTACATCCACTCAACCATTTTTCTTATATAAATTATCTGAATGTAGAGGAACTCTAAAGGAAGAACAGTTGCTTTTATTTCATAATCATACTACGATACAATTTATCAAGTTCTATGGATGACCCAACATAGTCACAACCAATTTAATGGTATTTTGGCTTTTTTTGGTTTCTTCCCCCCAACTTGTACAAGGACCTAACCTTTAGTAAGATAGTAACTAAAAGTCAAACTGTGCACTAGGAGCCATCATCAGCTGTTGCCTGTAAGGATGCATTTTAAAATTTCATCATGGAACTCTTCTCAACGAAAAATACTTGGAACTTACAGGCAGATCTTTGCCTCCAATACATTTTTCAAATGCTGTATCTGATTCTTTCTCTGTAAGCTATTGCTTTCATTGACTTTCATGCAGACACTGAGGATAAAGCAATGTAACAACCTAAGGCTGAGGCACATGCACAGCCATAGGCTGACACATTTATGCCAAAGGGCAGGGTGGAAAAGCATATCTCTTGTGGAGCCTCCAGGCCTGGAAATACTCAGAGCTTTCTTGTACAAGCTGGCCATACTTTGAGCTGAGAGGGAGCCAATCACATGACCTCCAGAGTCCCTTTCTGACCTAAATTATTCTACATTTCTACTAACCTGATGAAAAAAATCTCATTTGAGCTTTGTTGAATCAAGGCATTCTTTTCAACCACTTTCATTTTCCCAAGACACCAAGCTGAGAACTTTTAAGCTTGGAGATTCATCTCACTTAACTTCAGCCACTTAACTGAGATGGCTGAATTAAGAACGTAGTTGTTCTACACATCTTTCCCAGTCTGAAAAGACAGGATGACACCATGACTCATGCATATCCCAAACCTAGACAACAGGAGGAGAAGGATAATTATCATATAACTCAACTGAGTGCTTAAAGCAGGTGGGATGGATTTGGAATCCAGTAGCTTGCCATGAAGAGTCTGTAAGGAAGAGTTATTAGCATTTTCTGCATTTCTGCCACTACTGCATAGTTATTTCTTTTAACAAACTGAAAATGGTTTTTATGTTCATCATCAACATTAATGCCTGAAGAAGTAAAGTGGCAATGATATTTGAAGTGATTCCTGTAGTACTACAAACTGAGTTAGTAGGTTTCTAAATTGTTATCTGATGTCCATAAACTCAGAGAAATATTTTAAACAGCACAATATTTATTTTTTTTCTTCCCTGTGGAAAACCACAACCTGCTAGACTAATATTGTATATCTGATTCTGATTATTTCCCAGGTGTCAAATCCTTCAATAGATGGAACTTGCATTTGAAAGTTCAGGGAAGAGTAACAAAATAACCTGACATCTGCTGTTACCCACAAGAATTGGGGAGAATGGTATTGCTACCATTCCCTTTTAAGCAGATTCTCAAAATTAATCTGAAAAAAATTGGTAAATCATTTCCCCTCCCTGTAATAAACAAAGATAAATGGACTGTAACATCTACTTTCTTTCTGGGAAATATAACAGGAGGGTGTAAACTGAACACTATGTCCAGCCAATAACATAGGTTATAAGGGTTTTTATCTTGAGCAATACCAGGCAAATTTTTGTGAACTGATTTGTATCAAGCACTTGATGTATAGCCATAAAACAGTATCAACTGACCCTATGCCTGCCAGATACAGATTTTGTTTATCTTAAAGAGAAAGAGGAGCATGTGCCAAAAGACTTATAGTTGCCTTTCAACTGGACTGACCACTGTAGCCTTACCAGGAGATCCTGACCCACAACAGGCATGAACTCAAATTTAGTCCCCAGGAGGCTTTCAAAAGCAAAATCGACATTTTTCTAAGCAATTTGTGTTTGTTTAATAACAAAGCCAAACAAACATCCAGTCTAAGATGAATTTAACTTGCAAGAATTTCTCTCTTGGCTAGGCATCTTCAGTTTTAAAGACCCTCTGAAGCCCAAAGACAGCCTTCATCAAAATTAAAGGGAAACCACAGGGCTCTGCACGTCCACAGCCACAATACAACACAGTGGGTATGTTTTCAGCTTCTCATGGCAGATTCAGAGATTCCCCGCTCTTGCTCTGTGAGGAACAGGTCACTGTTTACCTGTGTAAGTGGAGAGACATCCAGATTAACCATGGGCTTTTTTCCCCTCAGCTACTGTACAGAAGCTCTTAAGCTAAACTCCTTAAATGTTCTAAGAACTGTTGCATGCTTACCACAGATTTTCCATCCATGTCTTTGATTTGCCTCCTCCACTGTCTAGAAGAAAGCTAATGACTGGAAAGTATTTAAAAAAGCATAAATAGGGTGATTCAGATAATGCTAGGATGAACAGCCTGACATCAGCCCTATAAAAAGTCATGAGAAAGTTGATATTCAATAAGTATAAAAATAAGTAAGACTATAATTAATGTTAATTAATACTAATGACTTCATTAGTATACAATGGGAAAAAAGACAGGTTTTTATCAACCAAACAATCACCAGTAAAATTTCTGGTTTGGTTAAAGGCAATTGTGTTGACCTGACACACTTCTGGAAGATGTCCAAGTTACCCAAGGAAGGTTAGAGGTCTGATTATTAAATCACATGAAAAAGAGTTATCCACTTCTGAATATGAAAGAAAGATATCAGTGTATTAATCTCTAAATCAGCAGAAAATGTGTAACATGGTGAAATAGTTGGTAACCACAAAGACAAAATTATTAACTAATAAAAGGGAACACAAACAAGGAAAAGAAAAGATGGTAGATTCTTCACAATTCAAACTCTTTTAGAAAGAAACCTTCTTAGTGTAAGCATCTGGTATGCTTACATAATAGACATTAACAGCTTAATGCAAAATTAAAAGATAAGGCTCTCTGGTTTATATTACAAAAGCGATAATCATAACGGTCTTTTCAGGCCTTAAAATGAATCTATTAGCATGGTTCCAATGTGCAGCACATGGGGTTCCTCAGCATGATCTCACAGGCACTTTCTTTGATCCAGCTTTTTTGGACACCCTCAGAATCATTAATCTCAACATGGTGGGGTCTGTTTCTTGTTATTTCTTCTTGTAATGTCATTTTCATTCCTTCTGCAGCAAGACTTTTGGAGTGTCACTTATTAGCAGAGCAGTAGCTTTCCTAGAGGCCTCCCTGGTGCATCATCTAACTGTGCCTCTGTGCCATTAGGCCAGTTTCCACAAGGATCAACCTACTGCCCGTATTACCAACCTGGTTTACGTTATTTATTGTAACTTTTTAACACTGTAACTCTTGTAGATGCTGGTAATATTTTCTGCAGCTTGCTGAAGTCATGCTGTAGCATTATACCTTAAAGCATACACCTTATTTTGTGCTATTACACCTTGAAGCTACATCTACCTGCAAGGTGATACTGCCAAGCAGTGCCTATGTTTGGGGTTAAGTACCCACCCTTCCATTTGTTCTCTTACAGCCAGAACAGATCCCCATCATACTACACTGTATTGCCTAGGTGCCCAAATTTAAGATCTGGTCTGTTACTCTTCAGCTGAAACCCACCTTGAGCTCCTTGCCTGTCAGGGAAAATTGTCACCTCCAAAGTATAGTGGCTCCCTCACCACTCCAGGTTGGGCCAGCCTCTGGAAATACCTCTCTCTGCTACAATACCACCACCAAAACTAAGGAAAATAGAATCCTAACTCAGATGAACAGTTATGGTCTGAAAGTTAGGCAGAATGAATATAAGCCTGTATGTTACCTTTGTAGATCCAAATTAGATTAGCATTTTTCCTCCTTTTCCAAATCACCTTTTTCTTTATGCAGTTTCCTGTTTATGAAATTTCTGTAGCAACCTTAATGGATATTTTGACCCAATACACCTTGTGATAAATGCCTTAATCATCCAGTTGGAGGCTGTCCCGTGTTCTCAAGACCATAGATTTTTTGGATCACAGCCTTTTATTTCATTTTCATTTGGCTTCTGTTCCTAAGCACTTTGCTTATTATCAAGCCCTTTTGTTGTGGGTACTCCAGTTCCATCCTCCTAACTGGCTATAGTGTAGGTCTATGATACCTATCAAATTAACTCCTACTGTAATTGAGCCTGCTACAATCACATTGCCTGCATAACCTCTTCAAGTCATGCTCTCACTGCTGTAAGATCTACACTTAATGTTGAACTTGCAATGCCTTCCTTTACACTTTCATCAGTGACTATGCATCTGAAGCCATCTTGGACAAAAGCATCTATTACATAAAAACTAAATGCCTTTTTATAACCACAAAACAGCTGACAACAGTCAACATCTAATGGTAAAATTAAAAATCAGTCCATTCAGCTAAATTAGGTGACTGTTGATTTTAGAAGGATCAGGGATTCTTCCTGCATGGCATAGTAGTGAATGGATATAGTACAAGACAATAGTCAGTCTAAAATAGTCAAGATTTTCCATTGTGGCATCTAGGCATGGATAGTAAGAATTTCCTTCTGGATAGGTTAGAGATCTTGTGGAAGACTGGGAAGAAAGAGGAAATTCACTTTAAATGCCTAAGACCTTTCATTTACTTTTGTCATCGAGGTTCTCTATAAAGTCAGTGAAACCACCATCCTAAGCCAGGAACATGGCGGTGCTCTAGAAAGTCATTTCATTTGGTTTAAGTAACATAATAAAAATCTGCTCAAAACCCAAAAAACATTGTTGAAGATCTCCATACTGATGTTGTTACTCAGAACAAAGCCATGAGGTACAGGTGCCAGGATACATGGTGCGGAAAAAAAAAAAAAAAGAACTACCAGCAGGCCTTTAAGGAGTGACTTAGTGAAAATAATTAGAATAGGAAATACAGTCAGCTAAGTAGAAGCTACTTTAGCACTCCTGCTATTTTTATTTGCACTGGTTAATACGTTCTTACATCTTAAGATAACTAGGCCAGCTTGTCTGAGGGAACACAGAACAGAGTGCTAATTTCATCTCTGCCTCACAATTCAGTGTCAGCACTTCCTAAACTGGAATTAAGCATCCCATCCTATTTGATGATGTCACATAGCAAGTTCTATACATTGTTCCTTTTTGCTGTTAAATTAAGCAGAACAGTCAGATTTTGACAAAACCTGTTGGACTAATAGTAGTCACCCACTCACTCAGTGTCTCCCAGCATCACATTTCCCACCTCTCCTTGTTAACATCATATCCTCTCTTCAGCCGCTACTTGTTTGAAGTACACAAAATATTCTATTGCCCTTTACTTATTACCATTCTTGGAGTAACTGATTAGTCTATAGACTTAATTACATATCGATGATAATAGCAAGATATCTTACTTGTGATTGACTAAGCCTGGCAAGCACAATCTGCATTTTAAGAACTTCTTCTATGGAAAATTACCTCAGAAAGCACAAAACCAAAATGGTCACTTTCAGTTCAGGGTGAAGATTCTGCAGTGTCATCCTGACAAGTCATTGCCTGCCTCTGAGCATGTAAATTGTACTAACATACTAATATACTGAAATCCCAGAGCAACTGTTTGTCATCAGGTTAGAATGTTGATGACTTAAAATACAGATGATGAAAGATAGGTGATAAACTTATTGTTGCAGATTAGAAAAAAAAAAAAAAAACGCTGTGTTAATTTATTTCCAAAAGCAGGTATTTCTGACTATCAAGTTCCTACTTTTTTGCACATGTAAATCTCATTGAATCTACTGTCTGGAGTGCAGACTCACCTAGTCAGATTGTGAAAGGAAAAACTGAAATAATTTAACATAGAGGCATTTACATTAATGAGGTAACAGTATTTTAATTATAATTCTCTTATTAAATGAGATTTAAATTATTATATTTTTCTTCGGGTTCACAAATATTGCTTTATTTACAGTTGCCTTATGAAAAACCTGCCTGTAGTGAAGACTTGCTTTCCAAATAGTCAGCAACTCACATGGTCTTAAAACAGCTCTATGAGCTTAAAACATTTCTATGAGCAATACTGAAGACTAGACTGATCATAAAGTCTACTAGAAAACACCTATTTCTTTTCTCTGTTTGCTCTTTCCTCATACAGTATGCAGCTACACATAAAAATATTCAGAATAAACACAACTTTGGATGCACAGTTAAACACACACACACAAAAAGCAAACTTATGACCAAGTTATCATGTCAGTGTAAGTACAGTGCTGATCCTTCGCTTCCAATCCAGTTTGAAACTGGAACCAAATAGAGCCCAAGGGGCTATTTCATTTTCACACATCAGACAGGTCTCCAACATGCCACTACACCAGACTCTTGGTCCGCAGCATTTCTTCACCCTCAACATGCACATACAGCATTATACATACAATATTTTTCTTGTGAAGACAGAGGCTGCCCCATGACATTTTATTCTCTAATGCTTCAAGTGAAAAAAAATGCAATAATCTGCAGGATCAAGAGAGGACTTCATATGTTAATGACTTCAGAAAAAAAATTAAGTAATTTAGAAATAAAGTTTTGAAGGCATTTTTCTCCTGTAAGTAAACACTGGCTATTTGGTATGCAACAAGCACCCGTACATCCTGTGCAGGCTCTGAGGCTGTACAACACTGGCATTGTGACCTGACAGTAAAACACAAGCCAGGATGGTGTTCAATTCTCACCTTTCCTTTGCACTGGAAAGAAACACCACATGCACACAAGTAAGACCAGATAGAGACTTGTGAAATGCATCTACTATTTTTTATAGTCAAATTGCTTTTCTACACATATATACACAGTTTGCCTCTACGCTGTTTGTTTAAATGCAATGCATTCATGATGCTAACATAACATAGATCACTAACAACAAACAGAGAGGCAAATTTTTCCTTTCAAAGCAGTGTAGTCTCCACAGGATAAAATTTAACCTTTCATATTGAGCAGAGGGAAAAATTTACAAGATCTTAAAGTATACCATAATGTGCTCTCTATAAAACAAAATTAGGGCTGAACTCCTTACTCACATTTAACTGAGGTATACAAACTTCTCCCATATAATTCCAGGCACTTAAATGACATGTCTGTGGAGGAGCCTGGCTGTCCTACACTCCTGCGCCACTTGCAACAGAGATAGAAATAAATTTCCTAAAGTGTAATAATTCCTGTGCTCCCCCACCACTCCTAAACAAAACCTTTCCTTCTCCTCAACCTGAACAGCTTCAGTGAGATTGAGAGGTACACATACAATTTCTCTCACAGTTCTTGATCTATTATTTGAATGGTGAAAAATTATGGTTGCTTTATAAGAACACATGACTGGAAGCAATGCCTTGGGCTATCACATCAAGACTCCGTTCTTCTCAACTCCCTGTGTTTACCTCCCCTTAAGTATTTGTCAAGAGCAGTCAGTCGTCCTCAGCCCTCATTTTGCAAGTTCAAACAAGCTGGGGTCCTTTGCTCTGCATTTTCTTGATCACCCTAGTAGTCCTTTCTTGGTGCTTATTCCAGATTGAATTAATCTTTCTCAATTATGTGGGCCTGAAATGCACACATTGCTGCAGATACAGCCTCGTTCCAGCCTTATACAACAGCAATAATGCTTCCAGGTCCAGTGGAAATACTTGGTGTCACACTTCTTTGGATCCTGGTTGCATTTTTCATAGTGATATCACACTGATGATTCACAAACCTTCTAAATTAGACAAACAGACATCAGTCTTCTTCATTCGTGTTTCCATGGAGGAGCTTCCAGCTAGTCATGCCTGCCCCTGGGCTACAAAAGCTTTAATGAGTTAAATGAAACAGGCAACAAACATTTTTTGTCCTGACTTCACTAGCTGAGATATTAAACATGTATTAACATCGTTATTTTAGAGCTGTTTTCTCAGGGGCTATTTCCAAGCCTTCCCCAGGATTAGCCAGCCCCATTCAAATGCACGTAAAACTCAGCAGCACAGGGCCATAAAACTAACCTGGCTCTTCCCACCAAGAGTAGCAAGAGGCTGCCAGAAGTTTGTACTGTCTCTTCCTTTTTCTTTTATTTCTGAAATATTTTATTCAGCTTGCCAGAATGACTGAAACCAAAAAAAATCCAAACAGTTTAATGATATAAAATGTTTCAAATTAGCGTCTGTCTTGTTTTTCTCTGTAGTTTAAGGGATCAATATTAATGAAGAGAGAAGCTATAAACATCACTAATGAGGATGAAGTAGAATATCCCCCACCAGAGCCGTCTGCACTTAGGCTTGCACCAAATGAAGATGACATCCACTATTAAAAGCTGCATTTTAATCCAGCCACAATAATAACAGTGAAGTTAGTGCTATTGGTAAATTTTAATAGATGATGTCTTACAAAAGCACCCTACTTGAAATTCAGCCCAAAGACTAAATTAAAGTCAAAGCCCTAGTCAGTTAACTGGGCTATAACATGTGAAGAATTGATTTTCTTATTTTCAGCTGTCAGACCTGCTACAAAGAATGAGTTTTAATTCTGGGGATGTTATTAAACTCCTTGCTTAACTGGCAGAAAAATGGAACCACTAGCCAGGCGATAGTGGTGCGGCTGTCGGAGTGAATGACACCTGTCAGAGTATGATGAATGACCCTCTCTGCCCCACAATCCCCTGCTCTGTCACTCAGGTGAGGGCCATTAATCTTCATCGAGGACCTGTCAGGCCAGGCAGCCACGACGACAAAACATCTTCTCGCATTTGCTGCCGCCACACACGTAACAATGTGATATTCTTATTGTCACAGCGACACCGAATTAGCATAATTTATTATGACTTTCCTCCCCCTGAGCCCCCTCCCCACCCAAAACCCAAGTAGGGGAGAGATGCGATTAGACAGATGGAGGGTAGGCCCAGCCTGCCAGCCCCAGAGCCCCCCGCAGTGCTTGATGAGGAGTGGAGCATCTCTACAAACCAATCAAAAAGCTGGCAGTTCAATTACAGAGTAATAAAGGGACATTCATCATTCAATTAGGCACCTGTCATGGTTTCACAAAGGGAAAACTTCTAACCTGAGACTCCAGGGAGAAGATGCTACAACCAGGAGGCAGAGAAATAAATGAAAAAAGGACAAAGTCAATTACTGGCCAAACCAGACAAAAGAAAATATGTTAAAATAAGGGAAAAGTTATCCCTAGGCAAAAATCAGAAAAAAGTTACATGACCTTACAAAGATTATAAAGGGCCAGCATTAAAAGAGCTGTGCCACACTAGTCTGCGATACACACACTACCAAATTTCCCCCCTTGCAAGTTTCAATGAAAGCTGAAAAAGCTGGATGTTATCACTAAGAAAGCTATAGGGAAATAGGATTGTGGTTTAAAAGCCCTGATATTGCTACTGCAAGAGCATACAATGCACACCAACTTTAGAAGGAACACTCCTATTCATCCCAGCTTGTTGATGTGCCTTGTCTGAAATGCTATAAACACCTGGGGTGATTCTTCCTAACATGTTACAAATATTAGCAATTCTGTTAGCCACCAACAAAAGTAGGTGAAGCCTTTCAAAAACAAACAAAAACCTAAAACAAACAAACAAACAAACCCCAAACCCACTAACATTCAATATAAATGCTAAGACACTGGCATGTAAAACAGCAGAGAAAGTAAGCAGGCATGCTTCATTCAAAGTTATTTTGTTCAATTTATGTGCTTCATAGTTTGCAGAATCCAGATCTTGAAAGTTACTGAAAATTAGAACATGGCAGAGATGAGATTGTTTGTCAGGCGGAGACTGGAACTAATGTGGATTTACCCTGTTCTGCAGCTGCAAATAACAGGTAAAAAAATAATATTAGATTGCTGAACAGCTGCTTGTGCAATAAACTCCGTTAAGTTGATTACCTGCCTGCTAAGAAGGTTTATAGTAAATTGCAACTCCAACATTAAATTACCAGAGCAGCAAAGGCAGGATTTGGTTGGAAAGATGCAAGACTAATCCAAAAAAACATTCTTTAGAGGTGATGAATGAAACCCTGTATAACCAGCTAGAACAGGTAGAAAAGTCTAGAGTGTCTTGATGATTTGAATCCAACACATTTTCAGAAGGGCTGTCCATGTCCTGGTGCCTGCTTACACAGCGCAGCACAGGGTCACAAGGAAATCTCCATTTATCACTGTATGAGCATAACACTGCATGTCTACTCATCCCGCCCACTCCATCACAGTAAGTCCAGGAGCATGCCACACTGACACAGCTATAAGGTTTCCAGGAGACAAGCTAGTTCCTCTGGGGGGTTGCAGTTTGACATGTAGATGTGTCACCTCATTCAGGCATGGGTCAGGCTACAGTTCTGAGTGCTCATGTCACATCAGAGCATAGGATTTACACCTCCAAATCATGCTAATGGTTTTCGAAATCCTGCCTAAATGAGTTCATATAGTATTACAATTAGGGAACTCTTTGGGAATATTTTGTCAATTAATGAGGAAAAAATATTGTCAGAAAAATTTGCTTGGCTTTAGCATATGACTAACTCCACGCACCAGCAGTTATTTACGGCAGTAGTCAGACCTAGTCTTGTTGGGGAGTGAATCATCATTATGCAGTGTTTTCTTTACAAGAGGATCTAAATCTACAACAGGGTGCAAAATAACATAAGCAATTGATTTGTGTGCTGAATACTTCCCCCCCATGCCTTCTGCACTTGCATCCCAGGGCCTAATGAAGTTCTGATACAACATAAAGAGGCTAACAATGCCTACATACCTCACTCGCAAGGGGTGCTACAGAGATCAATCTGTTAAGGTTTTTAAACTGGCTTAGAGATGAAAAGTGCTACATAGCATAAATACAAGCTATAGCATTGCGCATTGTCTTCGTTACACTACTTTGAAAAAGTCATCATAGACTATTGTACCAGTTTTCCCATAAAGCCAGGCAGCGGATTTTTTTGTTTTCCCCTTTTGGTGTAAATGCATTCTAAATAGAAGCTTGCAAAATCCAGAAGTTGGAAGAAAAAAAGAAAAAAAAAAGTGTCAGAATTACTGAACCATAGAATTTATAACTCCTTCCTTATCCTTTCTCCTAGAAAATATAGTTTATCAATACAGTGGTTGCCTTTGAGATTAGTCGCAGTGTCAAGGTTTTCAACAGAACAGAGGCAGGGAATAGTGCATGCGACAAAGGTGTTTGATGACATCAGTCCTTGAAGTCTTGGGCATACAGTTCCACTGCTGCTGTGCAGTGGTTCAAAAAATTGAAAGCCAAGTGTACAGGGAATAAGTTACAAAATTAGTAATTTGTTGTTCCTGCTTTGATGTCAAACAGAAAACAAACAGAAATAATACCCCTTACAGGAAGTCTAAAAATAACTAAATAAACCAAACAGAGCTAAAAATACAACAATAGATTTCAGATGCAGAGCTGCAATTATCAAGCTCCAAAACATCCAATTTGTCTTCTCTCCTGCACAAGCATACGTTACAGACAACCTGGGAACTAAGAGATTAAATGCAGGGATTCTCAGAAGTTCTGTATGAGGGACAATTTGGGTATGGGGAGGAGGAGAAGGGAAGAGCAGTCCTATGCACTCCTAGTAGTTCACTACTATTTGCAGTTCTGTTTTGCCATATACACTTCAATATAGATGATGTGTCACAATACCTTACTAAACACTACAAATTAAGAAATGCATAGATGATCCTGAGTTTCCAATATGGTAGACTTTAACAAATCAGCTTATCCAGGGCTGTCATATTATTTATTAAGTCTTAATAAACCAGCACATTTATCCAAATGCCTCAAAGAGCGCAATTTACCCTTCTTGCTCCTGTGGATACTGTGTGGCTGCCTTCAGAAACACAGTTTCCCGGGGAGGAAGTCCTACCGGGGGTACATGTCAGCAAATCCACAAAAGGAAAATGAGGGTAGAGGGAATAAAAAAAGGTAATCATGTTGAGACGAAAAGGGAAGACAGTAAAGTACCAGGATGATAGCAGGATGAATAATTGATGAGCTGGTGGTTTATGAGTGAGTTTCATTAATATTATCCTGCAGGTTCATTAAGCACTGTCCCAGGCTCATCTTCAAAGGTTCCTCCCGAGTTTTGATTAGGTGCTTCAAGTCTTTTGCTTAGACATCAGAACTCCAGGCCTTTGGTGGTGACAACCACTTCCTAAGCCCCAGTCCCTTCAGCCAAGCACCTTTCAGAGCTGTTTTCTATTCCCCTCCCACTAATCACAAGTCCCTAACCATGACAGCAAGTCTTAGTAAATAATATATCAAGATAAATGATAATTGTTCTGTTTTAAGTGTCTCCTAATGAGCATCATAAATTAAAAATTAATATTGCAAAGACTGTATGAATAGCACCAACGCTATAAACAGAGCAGCAGGGATCAAGAATGCAAATGAAAGTGAAATGCTCCCTTATCCGCACCCCATATGAAAAAATTCTGGAGCCAGCAGACTGTTAGGCATTACAAAGCTAATAAATGACTTTAATGAAGTTCTCTAACATGCATTTTCTTCTTAATCTTCCCTTCACCTTCCAATATTTGGTTCTTCTGGATTGTGAGATTTGTTGATTTTTTTTTCCTTTAAACGATCTCTCAAGAACTGTTTGTTTCTTGTTAGGTGCAACAGTAATCTCAAATTAAAGCATGCTGCTGCAGCAAAAACTAGAGAATGGGCTGGTTAACAGATTGCTGGTCCTGATGATCATGCAGAAAGGCTAAAGCGATTTGGCAGTAGCCATTCTGTTGTGTGACGTTGCTATTATCATTGTGCCTCCTATTCAGAGAGTGCATTCAAATGGTGTCTTTTTCTGGGTGACTGAATAAGGTACATTTAGCTGAGCCCTTGTATCTCCAAGTTTCAGCTAGAAAGAAAGGAGGCAGATGGAATTCTTACCCTTCCTTCTTCCAGAGCCTTAGCTTGTTCAATTTAGATGTAGCAGAAGTACTTGCACAAGCAATGTTTGCCTCCTTCTTTAACAGCTGGAATAACCTGTAACTGAATCCCACCTCCTTCAGTTTTGTAAACACTTAAATTGATCTTTTTGAAATGTCTTTGAATACTGTATTTGCATCATCATGTCACTAATTATTCCTAGCCAGTAGATAATACCAGACTTAGATAAACAAATAACATACAAATTTACTAACTTATGAATGACACAAGGTACACATTTATGAAGGAATCTGACACTCAGGCTAGGATTACAACAATTTGATAAATGACTTTTTTTTTTTTTTTTAATATCTAGCAAGTCTTCTAGTCCTTGTCAATCAATAATCAACAACCAACTAAGGGACCACAGAAAATAAGACCTGATCATCCAGCACATCAGACCGGATCACCTAGAATGCCATTTCACCACCTGTTCTGTAATTCCAACCCTCTCTACTTTCGTCTTGCTTGCCTTTTTGTCCCCTCATCTGGCAGCTTTGAGGTAAGGAATAGCAACATCCAGTCAGCTAGTCTGCTCCTTAAATTATACGAGACATCGGAATAGTGGGTTTAAAGAAAGAAAGTGCAAGTTATACATTATGAAGAATAGCAATTACTGAGAAGAGGCTACTCGTCCATCTCCATCATTTTTAAGCCTAAAGCAATGGAAGTGCCTAGTCACTGCTCTATAATTAAGGCTGAAGTCTGCATTTCAAAGTTCAACTTCTTTCCGTGATGCACCCTCTCCAAACAGAGCATTCGCTCTTTAAAGCGCAGAATGACCTATGAGAATTCATACATATTGTACTTAAAGCTCATTTTTATGACAATGTTAGACACCCTGTGCCTTTTTATTGTCCCAGTTGAAATTAGTACCACAGTAACTCAGATTTGAAATATTGCAGCAAAATCTCAGCATAACAGAAATTATTTTTTCTATAGTAAATTGTTCTGTTATCTTCCTCTTGGATACTGTCACACAAGACTGAGACTCCTCTAAACAAGACTTCAGTGATATGGAGGATTAACTGAACTACTCTTCAGCTATAAAAAGTTTTTCCTAAGTAAGTGTTATGAGACTTTTATGCTCCCCTAGTGTTAGGAGCTCCCTCAGTGGAAGACTTCACTTCTACCATCACTACACATCAAAAGTTCAGAATTGCTTGCTTGGCTTTGTTGCCCTGGAAGTTTAGGCAGAACCACAGGCAAAGCCATTAAAAGCAGAGAGTCATTAAAAGTTGGAGACTAATGTATCTTTGAAATTCAATTTCATCTCCTTTGGGACAACAAACAGTAAAATGCATTAACCATAATTGTATGGTTATCTCAGGACATCACTAGATGGAAGAATTAGTGTTATTCCAAATTTCAGCAAGCCTGGATTTGTTTTAAATGTGATTTTAATTCTAAAATACTGGGATTTATAACTTTGGTCTTTAGTTAATTATTACTGTAATTATCAGTAACCTTTAGATTACTAATACAGTCCATCCACAGTGAACTATTTTAATCAGCTGGTGATAATTGCTGCAGCTACACTTAATGGACCTATGCCAAATCTGTGTCAGCTGAGGATCTAGATATGTATATTTGCTGTCTTGCCTTTTTTTCTTTTTTTTTAAGTTTATACAAACTATGAGCATTCTACCCAAATGTGACCCCTTTTCTACCAACAATGGGTTTTGCACTGGTGCCCTCAAGTTTGATCTGTGCTGAGGACACCTGCTCTCAAGGAAATGAGCTGGGACCACCAACTCATTTCATAAGGGGCCACTGAGCAGCTGTCACATGGTAGCAACTCCCAGGCAGTACTGACCTGTAACAAATCTGAACCACTGACCTAGAGGTGAAAGGCTCTATATCCAATTACCAATCCCCTGAGTGAGCCGCTACTAAGTTTTGCCTTGAAAACATAGATAAATATGCACAATAGAATAAACAAGAATGAAGTAACACAAATATTGCATCATTGCTAATATTTTGCATTGCACCAAATCTTGGAAATCAAATATATCATTGCCATCAGCGGACTATCTAGACTATATGCCTATGAAAAAAGCCAATTAAGAGGGATAGACTAAAGCAATATCCACCTTTCTTTCCTCTTACATTACTAATAGAAAACAAGACTATCCATACAAGATTGCCATAAGGAAAGAAAAGAGAATGGTTGATTTCATGTTCCCCCCACCATGAATTCATCAAATAACATTTTTCCTGCAAATGGCTAAATAGTAAGCATAAAAATATCCTTATTCTGTGAAGTAAGCCATTTCCTCTGCCTGCAAGTTCAAGAAAAAAAAAGGCCACTTCATGACTGAGAACCTGATAAAATGAGCTATAATGCTACCCAGTTAGAGCTTAGGGAAGAACACACTCTTCTCTGCTTTGGTCTCATTTCACTCACATTGTTCTTGACAGTGTCAGTAAGCAGCAGCAGAAGAGTACAATCTTCTATTATTTTAAGCAGTACTGAAGATGCAAGAGAATTCCTCTTTTCTTCTCTCCCAAATATATATTTTAAAAAAAAAAGACATCTAACAAGCAGCAATAACATAAAAAGCTGTCTTAATGATTTCATCTTGATAATTTACTGCAATTATTATGTAATTATATCAATGCATCTTTATAACTGTGATAATACAAGCTTTAACTAAGGCACCTTTTAACAAAGGTAAGGAAAAGAGTTATTAGAAATGAGTCACTGAAAGTTCACTTCCTCTATTAGTCTCCAAATTGTGCCACGCATAGCCCTCTGGGTCTAGGTAGATGTAGACTACAAGCTCCAGGCTGAGTGGCAGCTTGCCATCCATCTGCCCATCTTGCCAGCATCTTCTTCTGTCCAACCCAAGAGAGCAGGAGCTTGGTAGAAAAATACGCTGACAAGATATCAAGTGAACAAAAAGGCTGTGCAAGTCCTAATTTCAAGAAGCAACTTACAGAATTTTTTAAATCCCACAAAACACAGTCTGTCCCTGCTTGTAATGCATGACAGTGGACTCACTTTGCCAAATGGAATAGTTGTTGTGCACTCAGCAGAGAGGTTTTGCAGGGCTGTTGCACTACAGCCCATTAACCCTCTCTCCTTCACAGTCAGGGAGAGCCTTGAAGGCAGGAGAGCCAGTACTCAGAGGAAGGAGAGTCCCAGGGGTTAGCACAAGGTTGGGATCTCAGTTCCAATCCCAAGTCTGCCACTGCCTGGCTGCAAGGCTTCAGAAAAGTCTCTTCTCAGCTTCCCCCTTATTAAGAAAGGACAAGGGCATGAGTATCCTTTGCAAGCTGTATTTTGGATTCTATGTCTACAAAAGCTAAACAATGCTATTACTTAAAGAAAGAGGCACTCTGCATGCACTGGACAACTTCCCTGTCCATAGTTAGTGGGACCACTTAAGTGGCAGAAGTGAAATCTCTTTTGTGACTTTTCTGTTGCACGCCAATGTACTTTGCCTACTGCTACTCTGGAAACAAATGCAACACACAGCCAGAGAAATGAAGCAATAATGCTCTGAAGTACCAAGGGAAGGATTTTTTTCTTAGCAATCCTTGTGGGTTAACCTGGAGTCTAACAGCTCTTAAGGCTCCATGCTGGGATCAGCATTTGCCCCTCAGAGGGAGCTGACCATGACATGGCAAGTTAGCTTTTCAAGAAGAACCATGTAATCTCCCTCCTCCACTAAGACAGCTGTCAGGAGGGGGCTTGCAATGAAACCCAATACAACAGTGCACCAAACAGACCAACACCCTCTATACTGCCATATCAAAACCAAACGGTCACAAGTTTACTCCCCTCAGGTGAAAGTACAACAGAGGGCATTCAACAACAGATGCATTATGGACTCTTGCTAAGAAATGAAGTTGCTCCAGAAACATCAGACTATTACGTTCAGACTCATTTGTACTTCAAAATGTTATATGCATCACTGACATACATCACTGTTTAAGGGTAACCAGCAGACACTTCTTTAACATTTGTATACCTTAACTTGGAATTTACATTTGCAAAGTTGATTTTTTGCATTAAAATTGGTTAAGACAGTCACTGAAAGAGAACATGGTGTTTGTAGACTTGAAACTAGATTTTCCTCTTTTGCCATTTTTAAAGTTTTGGTAACAGCTGATTGTCTCTTTGGTACCTCATCCCTCCCAGAGGGGTGGCAAACTTTCTGGAAAGAAATTTAACTTCCTTGGTATCAATTGTCAAGACTCAAGCATCCTACTCTTCCTCTCCAGTCTGTAAAGACAGTAGTTTGGATTTATCCCAGCTAAAGAAAGATGGGATGTCTTGTAAGCAACACTTATCGACTATACAATGAGAACAGATATCAGAAAACTAGTCTTGACAAGACTCCTAACTACTAAGCAGCTAAAGCTTCATGTGCAGTATACAGATCTGTTTCTACACAGTATTACTCCATGTCAGCAGCCATGAAGTGAGTCACAGAAAGCCCAATACAGTATTCATCAAAAAAAATCAATGCGAGTTGGATCAGTCCCCTAAAAGCCAGGCAGTTTGATTTATTTTTAAGAAAATACATTGGTGAAAATCACTGCAGGGGGAGGGCAGGGAAGAAGAAATCTTTCAGCTTGCCTACTCTATAAATCAAACAGATTTTTCCCCAAATAAATATATAAGTGAATGACCATTTTAGGACTGATGTGAATCAGTCCAGAAGGAATCATTTTTAAGAAAGTTGTTGGTGAACGGAAACAGGTGGCTATAATTTGAGTTAAACTGCAACCTTAACTGTAGTGTTTGCTCTCATGAACACTATAACAACAGATGTACAGTTGCACCTTGGGATGAATTCATTATGGCCTGAGAAACATAATCATGCCATTCAGACCATATTTTGTCCATATGCTCATGTGGTTTCCACCCCTGGTTTATTGGCATTGTACTTAGTTATATAGCAGGAGACTCCCAGGATCATAATTTGCACTTACTGTTACTGTTCAGGAGAATCCCTTTGTAGCATGGGTTTCCCATTAAGGCAAAGACTCCCTTTCAGGGCAGGAAAGGAAGGCCTGGGTCACAGCCTTTGTGGACTCTGAGGAAACTTAACATCACTTGGAAAGCTTTTCATACAAAAGGTGTCACATACCTCAAAGAAATAGAAAAAAATAACCTGAAGAGTACAGGGGGCTACTGTTCAGGACATTTTACAGTTATAAAAATGTAGATTATATTGCTATCTTATCCTGTAATTTATGGGATGAATATTGTAATTCATTGAATGTCACGACTTATCTTTTATTCATATAGTTACTATTCCATTACCAGAGAGGGAGGTTTGTCAAAGGTTAATTATTTTAAATTGCTCAGGCAAATTTATTTTGATTTGTACAATTTTTTTTGAATAATCAAAGGGCTATATGAGGATTCATTTAAAAAAGAAACAAAAAACAAAAAACAAAAAAAAACAAAAACCCACAATATTCCTTGATGATACAGTCAAACAAATGCTTTTGTAAGGACCAAAAAATGGGTTCTTTCAACCCTAAGTGTAAAGAAGTTAAAAAAAAAAAAAAATTGGCAGTGGTTCTTTCTCCCCCTTCTGTTTTACTATAAAAAAATTCCATAGCAGTCTTAGACTGCTGAATTATCTTTCCCTCCAGCAATCTATTTACAAGTAAAAAGCATCTTGCCACAATCTCAAGACCTGTGTCCCTGGGGCAAGGACTATTCATTTAATTGCTTCCAAAGCACCTATCACAACAGGCTCTTGATTTGTGCTTCAGTCATGATAAAAAATTAGTACCATAGTACTGAAGTACTTATCGCTTACAAGTTGCCCACTGCTCTGTTCCTCTTGGTTCCTAGAGATGCTCAGTTGTTCTCAATTCAGGCAGCCATTTGCCATTCAGCTTCAAGCACCTAATGTAAGAGCACAGGTTTTGGAAGTGATCAGCAGACCCACCCAAAGATAAAGTGCTCTGAACACACAGAGCCAAAACCCCACACTGTGTAGCAGAAACACCTCCCTCTCCACTGAACTGCAAGAGATGCCCTGACAGTAGCTGGGAAAATGCTTACAGTAGGATGCTGTGACATGGACTAACAAAACCAGGATGCCAACCCTCAGTAAAGTCTTTTAAACACAGAACTCATCTTTTCTCCTTTTGAAAAAAATCACTTAGCCTATTTCTGTGTCTGTTTCCCTGTAAGCAAAGTACGGATAATGATACTTACCCTGTAGGAGTGCTGGAAGTTTAAATCCATGCACAATCGAGTGCTGTGAAAGCCTTAAACAGAAAATACAAAGCAGGTGCTGAGCACTGTTCTAAAAAAAATAATTACTATTCATATTACTGAACTTCTGATGAGCTTGCTGGAGCTGTAATGGCAGGGAGGATGGTCCTCAAGGTTCCAGGGATCTTTATCTGGACCCTTTTCTGCACTTTATATTGGTTTCTAACTACAATAACTGCTGCTGTTGAGACAGAAATGCTTCTTGGGAGGGTAGAGTGCCATAGCAAGGGAGGCACAGCTGCTACATCAGCACAGTTACAGTCATGTTACTTAGCAGGCCAGGAACAAAGTATGAGGTACAGGGTGGATCAGACTCTTCTGGAGAGGGCTTCATTTTCAGAAGCTCTTATAACCAGGAGGCTACAGCAAACAATCAGTAACCTTAAGGGCAGATTCTGACCCTGAGATGCAGGGTAGTGCTGGATGAGATGGCAGAGAACAGCAACACCCCTGCTAGGCTGGCAAGGCAGCACAGGGTGCAACACCGGCTAATTCAACCTCCTTTCATGCCATGCCGTAGGCAACAGGGCATGGAGGGGGGTGATTTGGGGCAACAGGGAAGGAAACAGATCCGGCCACCCACCTTGCCTTTAACACAGCTGCATGATGCATGGAGATCTGTAGCTCCCCCATCTGTGAGGCTCCCCATGGGGGAAGCACACAAGTTGTGTGTCCTGGCCACACGGTACCATGAGGACTTCAAAGTCAGCTTTTTCTGGCTCCCTCCCAGCTTGCTACCACCTCCCCCACTAAAGGAAAGGTTGTGTTTGCATTCTGCCTGTCCTCAGACAATATTGTGCCTTATGGGCCCTCTGCCAGCATCTGCTGTGGTTTTACCCAGAGAAAGGCTAAAAATCCACCTTGAGTTACCTTGAAGTCTGGTAGCTGGAAAATAAAGCAATGTCCTATTGTTCTACACTCCCCCAACCCTTCACATTTTCATAAAGCTCTTGGACAATATTGGGGATGGGAGGAGAAAAAAAACTCCAGGGAAACAGCTGATTAGATTCTGGCAAGGCGGACCAAACATCTGCTTCAAACAAAAGACATCTGCATATTTCACATTTATTTTTCATAATTTACAGAAGCAACCTGCCAAAATTTAGCAAGGGAGAATAAACTAGCACATAATTAGCTAAAGTTTGCTTGCTTTAGAAGTTATTAGCATGAAGCCCAGTAGCTCACCTGGGAGGACATCAAGGAATGTAGATAACTACAGTTTGATTTTGTAAATTCAATTTTCGATCTGGTGTGCCAGGCCAAAAAACAATGTTGCCATGCCAATTAACGCAAGCCAGCAAATGTCCTGATGTCCCCATGTCATATACTGTACAGCTGTCTCAAAGGCATTGATAACACTGTTTATTAAATAAAGATCGATTAGACAGACGGGTTTTGCTCCAGTTTACGTGGTACAGCAGGCTGTGGGCTGGAGAGCAGAACAATACTTTATTTTTTTTTTAAAATCAGACGGTACACTATGTGCTGTGTGTACAGATGGTACAATGAGTGCTGGGGAAGCGGGCATGTGATTTTTTCAAGGCAGCCAAAGAGTCTGTTAAAAATGCAGAAAAAAAGATCCAGGAATGATATACCCTCAGTGAGCTATACTTCCTCAACTGAATTTTGTCATCTACCAGGTCATTAGTACGTTTGATAGCTAATAGGCTTGCAATTTTAATAGAGTTAAGGTGAATAGCACGAAATCTTGAGATTTTGAAATTCAGCTTTGAAAACAATAGGTGTTTCACTGTGTATACTTACAAACTCATTATCTGGCCTGTAAGGGCAAGAAACAGAAACAGGCAGAACTTCAGGGTAGGAAATCCTGCCTTTGCTGCAAATGGGAGTGGAAAAACTCCTATTAACTGTGACACAGTCAGGGTTATACCCTAGAGTTGAAACAGAAGTTGAAGAAATAGGAAAGGGCTTTCTTATAAACCCCAAATTAAACCCAGGTTCATAAAAGCATCTGCAAATCTTCTGGATGAACCAAGGTGGAGGTTCACCCTTCTCTCTCCGAAGAAGGATTTATTGTTTCAGACAGAAACCATGGGAAACTCACTCACTTGGACTGAATTTTGCTCCACATTTCAGATTTATTTGAACCTGAATCTCAGAACAAAACTCAGGGAGTGAAAACTTAACTGCCCAAAAAATTCTGTCAATCCCAAAGGAACACAAATTGCCAAATACAGCACAACCCTAGAAGACATTTCAAGCCCCTTAATCTGGGCTTTATGGCTTGTACCTCTCCATAGTAGGATGGATCCAAGACTCAATCTGAACACCATGAACTTTGAGGGGGGGGGGTGTGCATATAGGAGAGAGTGAAATAACACCACTCAGACCTGGGAGATTTTCATTCTAAGGTTTTGCATCTGAATGCTGAAGGATTTGGACAAGAGCAGTTACAGGAAGACTGGAGTAGAAGCCTCTTCTCTTGCCAGATTGAAACATTCTCACCTATAAAGGGATTCAGAACTCTGAATCATACCCATCACTATGTTAAGACACTTTCTTTTTCCCCAGACTTACTGCAATTGAGTCAGAATCAAAACCCTCTAATTTCACTATATAAATGACAATCTCTAACGTAAAAATCTCTGTAATATTAAGTCACTCAGATGCAACATTTTAACTGGTACTACAGTTGACTATTGCATAATTATAGTAGCCATCTTATATGCTGAGCTTCCCTCTCCGTTGTTACCAACACATTTCAATATCATCATTTCCTTTATAAGTGAGGAAAACTGAGGCATATAGTAACAACATGAACTTCCCATACACAAACTTCCCTCTTGGCAGAGGCAGGGACAGGACAGAGATCCCACTTCAGTTCCAGCAGCAACTACAAGACTTTCTTCATTCTTTTGCTTTTTAAAAAATAAATACAAATCAAAAATGGTACAGTGGAATTGACTAAAAGCCTGTGTTGACCTACAATTAGTGCAGGATGCTCCTAATTAGAGATACATATTCACTCATTTCAGACATGCACTTAGTTTCTGTTCCTAATCTTGTTTGTCTGAGTAAATCAAGACCACTCTTGTAGTTCTGGGTTTATTAAAATAGGATTCCTAAAAAAACTGAACTGCTTCTTGCTGAGCTACTCTTTTTAATTGAGCATTTTGAAACAAAATCTAATTTCAAACAGTTAGAAGCACTTCACCAAGGATATCAAAATGGTACTCAAAATCTTGGGACTTTTCATTTTGCAGTGAGAACACTGGAATATTGATCTGTTAGCCAGTCTGTACTCAAGCTTGCATTTACATATTTTAGATCCCCCAAAAGTTTCACATTAGAAGTTTCATCCAGATGTAACCATTCTGAACAAGCCCCATCTACCCTGAAATAGTGACCGCTGCATTGGTGGTACTGATCTTTGCTAGAAAGGATCTCTTCCTTCAAACTCGATTTATCTCCTTACTGTATTTGAAATGCTCTTCAGCCCCTCCGCTTACCTGCATTTAACCACTTCCAATTTGATCAACACCGTTGACCAATTTCCACTGCCTTGTTTGAAACAGCCACAAGATAAGCTCCTGTTGCTTGTTCAAACTGGACAGGCTATTCTACATTCCTGTCTGTGGGCCTACACTCAGGAAAGCACCGAAGCACTTGCTTAACACACAGGTGGGCTTTAGTCCTCTGTAGAACCAGGATTTAGTTACACCACAAAAAATCACCACTTTGCACAAAACATGAAGATTTTTATGGAGTGGTCACTAGCAAGTGAACTGAGAACAACTCTTTCTCTTCTACAGACTCCTTATTTCTCAGAAACCAACTTCTCCCAGTCCCTACCGCTGAGGCTGCCTCGCTGCCAATTCCTTATATCCACTGCATCTCTTGTCAGGATTACAACCTGCAGAAATGCTGACAGGTAGAAATAACTTTTTTTCCACTGTTTTGGACATAGTACAACATGAGCTGCAGCAGATGAGGACAGTAGTAACCAGACAATATTAAGCAGTAGGAAACACACCCATGATCACAGGATGGATCTGTTGCAGTGTTGTGGCCTGCAGTATCTTAAAAAAGTGAAACTGTGTGCCTATGCAGGTCCTTTTCTTAACAGTACATTTGATCTCACTCACACATGCAATTTCATTCTCCTGCTTTGTCATTATTCAACTTGTTCATTCCTTTTAATTACACACACAGTAATTTATCATATATATTTTGTTATAAAGATTTAATTAAACATATATTAATACAGTTTAACGATCTTGCCAGTGACTAAAATTCTCCTGTGGATTAAACAGAAAAGGAGGCATTGAACATAAATTTGTACAGTAAATAAACAAAACACAGCCAGCCTTGTAAAGCAGGAAGAAAAACAAGGCCTACACAGCCAATCTATTTCAAGAATGTTACAAATGGGAAGCATTTACTATTTTAAAAACATTAATCATATACTCACTACATTTATTTACTTATCTGTATTCTTCGAATAAATCTTTCTTGAAAGTGCATAAACTCTTAAGAATTATAAACAAAAAGTGAAGTCACATTTGGTAATTCACCTGTTTACACTGTAATTACTCAACTTCGCTGAAAGCTGATGAATTAGAAATTTTTATTTTCTATCTGCACCTTTTAGCTGGAAGGATTCTATTTAATACTTCAGTATAAAAGTACATGAGTTACAAGTAGATGAGATCAGCTGCAAGCCTGCCTACATGCATGTTCTGACCTCATCAATATTTGCCATAGGTTTCCTCACATTGACAAAACAAAAGACAACTGGCAGTACACAAGAGTAGATACTCTATATAGCTACGTATAAAAATACTTGACAGGCTAATAAATTCACGTTAATAACCCTCAACCTTATGCCACCATTCCCTGTTCTATTTGTCTTGGAAAAAGATTATGGACATGTACAAGGTCAGAGAAGAGCTACCATTCCTCAGCACAATATAAGTAGGAACTAAGGTTCTGCAAAGCCTTGGCTATATGCCTTTTATTTTCCTTCTTCTGGAAGCTTACCTTTACATTTGAGATATGTTGCACAGCCCAGCAGTCTGCTGCTTTTCCTTACTTTCATGAAGAAATGGTTGAATAATTTTTTTTTCCACCTTCACAAGACTGGACAGTCCCTGACACAAGCAGACACCCTTTGATGGTAGTCAGAAAACAACTCTTGCAGTCTCAGCCCCCTCACCCCACTTCTCCCAGGGCTGTACCTGGACTAGGACCAGCCTCAAACCACCAGCCTTTCTCCTCTTCCACCCCAGAAAAGCATGGCCCTGAAAGAATCTCCATTGTATTTTGCTTAGTACATGTCATGAGAAGAGCATTCTGAACTGTGAGAGGACAGTTACCAGCAGTGCACCCCGCCTGCATCTTACAGATCTCTCAGCAATGCCACATCTCTGTCCTTTTCCAAGTCCCTTTTTTAAACTCCATTTGAAAGCAGAGAAGCCATTAATAAAAAATTGGTTTCCCACTGTGAGGGAAAACACTTTTATGAGCAATTAAAGTTTGCTGCACTTACATAGACTTAAAAAGAAAGCCCCATACATGTCCAACATTGTTTATTTTGTCCCCTCCCTGGAATTCTAATCAAAGCAAAGGCCAGTGTTCAACTCATGCAAGAAGAAAATGAAGCAATACATAGCTGCAGCATGCTCAGAGCAGCATGCCCTTTCTGGTTCTCATAAGTGCCACAAAGCCAGGTGAACAGCAGTGGTCATCCTACAGGCAGCAACAAAAGGGCACAGAGAATTGCACAGTTAAGTTTGCTGATGACTGAATAGCTTTCTGGAGATAATCTAAAAACGTAGGTGTGGCTGAGCCAAACACACTGAAAAGCTGCATTCTGTACATCCTTGAGGTCTTGTATCCTGGGCAGTTTAGGACTCCATTGATTATGCAGAGGACCTGGTTTTATACAGCAACAGGTACCAAGCTTGGCAGCTAAGTTTATAATGACACTCTGAACTGCCATACACATGAACCTCTCCTGAACTCCTTTGGTTACACAGAGCCCAGCAACATACTTACATATGTTCAAATGCCTACCATAAGGCCCACGAAGATCCCCTGCAGCATCTCGTCATCTTAAACAGCAGTAATTATTCTTTGCTTCACTGCATCCACAGGGCCATTGCCAGGCTAACATACAAAAAATGGCAAACATACCTTTCCAGAGTTAACACTGGTCATCTTGGAGCAGGGTCCTAGACTGTCTTGCCAGCAGCAACAATTGGAAAATTCAAGAAGTAAAGCCAGGAAGATTGTAGTTTTCAAACTTCCCTCTTCCAGCAAGGGCATTTAAGACCTAAAAGAGAGAAAAACCCCTCTATTAATGATAACAAGATCCATGCTGATAATTTCTTGGGCTACACTAAGGACTATCCTTTGCACTTTCTCTCCGAAAATATAGGGCTAAATTGCCAAGATTACTGGAAAGGGCAGCCAGCTCTGGTTTACAACATAGCAGCTGTCTCTGTTCGGAGGCATTCCTCTCACCACCACTCCAGCTGAAGCTGGAAGGTCAGCTCCAGTTTAAAAAGAGGATGCAGGTATTGTGCTATGTTCTTTGGAAAATGCAGTGACCAAGGCTCAGACCCTCTGAAATCCTAACTCCTCCTGACTGGAGGATATGAGTGTTAAATGCATCTACATCTCACTCTATAAAAACAGCACCTCCAGGAGCATAAGGGCCTTCTCATGTGCTGATCTGGTTCTGGTATAGGGTGTCATCTGTTCATAAATATTCCTTGGAGATTTGCAATGCAACCACCGATCTGAACCAAATCTGTTTAGACTACAGAATTTTCATCACAATATCACAAGCTGGTGTTGCAATATACACAGAGCTAAAACAAAGAGGATTTATTATTCTATTGAAAAATCTTTTTTGGCCAAACTTGAATAAAAGCATCACATATTAATACTTCTGTAAGATCATAAACTCAAATGAACACCAGCTGAAGAAAAGGACAATGGTAATGCCAGATGACAAACTGATACAGTCATCATATTCATCAACACCAACAGCAGCCGGTCACTTCCTCTCCTTTGCTGAATTAGCCATGAAGGATTGTTTTAATGATAACAAGAATGTGTTAAAAGCATGCGTCTCAGTGGCAGTTCAAATTGGAAACTCAGAAGCCCACATCTGAGGAGAGGATGGTGAAAAGAAAAAAAAAAAAAAAGACAGACTTGTTAGGAAGGACTAAAAAGAGGTGAAAAAAATCAAAATAGAACTGTTTGGTAGGGAAAAAACAGAGATTAAAAAGCCGGAACAAGTTTGACACTAAAAACATACTGCATTATTCAGACTTGTGGAAGAGTGTGTGAACAGAAGTGATGACAAAAGCTACAAAATTCAATATGATCACTTGAAGGGTGGGAGTTTTTGCAAGCAAACACACTACTTCACAGCAAAGAAGAGTCTCAAAACATTTGAAATAAACATTGAAATTTTACACATTGAATTACAAGCTTGTTTATAGGCTTCACGTGGTCTTGTTTCTTTGTAATCCTGAGAAGTGAGACAGCTGCATCGTACACATGGCATTTTCAAGTGACAGTGGCATTTTCAAAGGAGAAATCTGTTCAACAATTTGGTACTTGGGTCTCTGTTTTGAGACAGAAGCATCTATATTGATCATGGAGGAAAAAAAAAATCATACGTAAGGCTTTAAAGACAAAGCCATTAAAAAAAGGAATGCCTTTTTACTTTTGTTATTAAATTACCACAGGTTGACTGATTTATCTTTACCAATTATTGTAAGCAGCTGCTTATGTAATGTAAATTCAGGACATATACAAGAAAAAGGCTGTTCCTTTTTTCCAAGCATCCAAACAAGGTACAGGCAAATATAAAACCACAGGTGAAATAACTTCAATTAATTTAAAAGCTCAAATTTTCATGTTTGGCAGCTTTCATTTCCTTTTTAAAATCATCCTCAGTTTGACTTTTCCTGGTTTCAAGCAACTTCCGAAGTAAAAGTATCAGATCAGCCACACTAGAGCCCTCTTGCTCTCAGCCATCCATCACCTCAGGAAGCATGCCTGTCTCAGGGGCAAAGGGAGGGGGTTATGAAGCAGCAGAAGAGGTCAAAGATGCTCCCATGCTTGGATTTTCCCTGCTGTGTTTCCTACACAGCTGCTCCTACCCTGAATTTATGGTAAAGTGGGGAGCAAAAGTACATCCTCTGTGGAAAGGGTCTAATGCAGCTTGCTCTTGCAAAAGGCCTTCTAAAAGTCAGCCCTGAAGCACCCGCATGTATTTGTACTCCCTTCCCTGCACTCCTCGAAGTTAAGAAACTTGGGGCTTGATCCAACGCCCACTGGAAGGGTTCATCAACTGCAACAGGCTCCAGACCAACCTGAAAAAACAAAATGCTTTTATTCAGACTGAAAAGCATATTGATGTTTTCCTATATTTTTTTTCAAGCCTCATTAAAGCCACAGGTGTGGGGAAAACTGTTACTAAAGCAGCAATAAAAATTTGAAAGACTAC
>JANZLQ010000086.1:18242873-18276299 GCA_026212715.1 Elanus axillaris | reverse complement strand
AGATGCATTACATGAAAGAGTCTTTAGCATTTCTAAAGCTGTTACATCAAAGAGCCCTGCAGTTGTTACTGGAGCCACTTACTATACAATTCTAATCCAAAAATGTATGACTAAGTGTTAGTCATGCACAACAAAATCACTTTTAGACCTTTAAAAAAAAAGAACATACAAAAATTTAATTTAAGATAATAGAATACAGGATGTAGAAAGGACCCTGAGTCACTGAGTCTAACCCCCAAATACCACACCTTGAATTGCAAAACTCAGGGAAGACAACAATCATCTTCAATAAGCAGGTTGGCAGCACTATTTTTGACCCTCTTCTCTTAAGGGCTACCCCTTCATTGCCAACAAGTATTTGAGAAATCATGAGGGAGCAGAACTCCATTACACACTCACCTCCTAAAGGTGCTCTTTCCTCTCCTGCACTTAGGATTTGAGTTGACCTTGAGATGGGGCAGGGCGATCAGTCCCTGACCAGACAAGATCTCAGACACCTGGCAGTCCTTCCCCAGGTTTTGTAGCTTAGGTTGATGCCTGATGGGCTCCTGCAGCTCCACCCTCCAGAGGAAGCAGCCCCACAGGTAAGCCCCGAGAGCTCTCCTGGCCAGGTGGAAGGGCTCTTCTTGGCTTTAGCATGAGGACCCCTCAAACAGGGTTCCTCAGGGGCTTCCTTTTTTTTGCATAGAGCACACGGTGTGCCTACTTACAGGGCTAAAGTGCTGCTCTTTTACCTGTTCTATGCTCTCTACACCAACTGCCTTCAGACTAGCAGATTAGACCTGGAAGTTTTCAAGTGCTTAATCAGGAGAACCCAACCCAGGTCTGATTTTACTACGAGTGATTTTCATAGGTCTACACTATACTTATATTGTAAGCTGGATTCCTCTGGCTCAGCCTTAGCTGCCAATCTGAGATGCTTCTTTTCTAAACCTCAAAGTTGTTGGTAAGGATCACACACCTGCAGAGTATGGCTGAACATACCTGCTGGCACAACTGCCCTTAGGAGGAAGGGTCTCTCTTATCATTGACAGAAGAGGCTGCCAAGACTAAGCAGACTCCTGGCTTAAGCACCTCAGCTAAGTGCTTAATTCTGATGTGAAAAAAAAACCAGTCCATTGCTACACGGCACTTTTTAGGAAGTTTGACCTTCTCCCAAAAATTGGCAAGCAACTACCTCTGGCTGTGATGCCCATTAGAAAGCAGAACCTTTTTCACCAGAGAATCAAGCCCTACCCCTCCATACTCTGCCAAATGAAACCTCTGAAAATTTGTTTCTCCCCTTAAACAGCGGTATTTTTTCACTCAGTAGGTGTCAGGCTCTCTGATACAGTGATTTTTTTCTCACTGTATTCAGGACTGAGTGGCTTGGTGAGGTAGAAGCCTATACAACGTTATAAATTACAGCACGTAAAATAATTTAAATAATTTCTTTTTTACTTTCTACCCTATAAATGAGCAATCAGGTTTTCTTTAGCAACAATAGCTTTTGCCACAACCCTAGGGGCAGGAACCTAAACCATATGTACATAAAAAAGGTAACCTCAAGCTTCCTCTTCATAGCTCTGATGTGGAATACCACAGGCACATTTAGTCCATTGTCTTTCAAACATCTTCTGTACATTTGGCCTTTTTCCCCTTTATGCTTGAGAAGACCTCAGAGGCTCAGCTTCAGGGAGTGGAGTAGAGTTAGACTCCTATTCATATCCATTAACTGAATTTATGTTGTAGCCTTCTGTTGGGAAACATCATATTGTTTCATGATCTTAGTTTCATGTGCAGTGGAAGTACTCGCACTAGCTCTCTTTCCTTCCTAGGAAATCACATTTCTTTGGATGGCTATCACCCAAAATACCTGGCAGTAAATCCAGAGAACTAGGTAAATTGCAAGGTTAATTATGAATGGAGTGGTGATGATGTTTTCATCCTCCTCTTCATCATACCGTTTTCTCTGACAAGAAGTTCTGCATTGACAGCAGCGCTGGGAAGGTATAAGTCAACATCAGAGGAGTGAACCCAGAAATATGAGAATCCCACACTGTGCCACTTCATACACATAATGCTGGAAAGTTTTCTCCTCAGGTTGAAAGCACAGCATCTAGAAAGACTCTCTGGTGCTCTAGGAGACTTACCAAGAGAAACATACCATAAAAGCATGTTGCTGAGGTGAGTAGGTGTTAGTCCAAGCCTTGTAAGTTAAAAGCAACATCTCATAATCTCTGCTAAATGTAATGGGTAGTCGAAGTAATGAAGCTAACCCAGGCGTAATGATTAATCTTAGTGTGAGTCGTGACCCTGGCAGCTGCATTCTGAACCAGCTGCAATCTATATAATGCATTCCCAGGAAGACCCGACAACAAGGAGTTGTATTAGTACACAGTGCAGATGGTATGAATGCATGTACCAGCAGACTTAAGCCTAGCCGAGGAGAGCAAAGGTCTTCATTTACTAATATTCTTAAAAGGATAGCAATTTGTCTAAGATAGTTATTATGCTTATCATAATCGAAGAGCTTGATTTCTAGAATTAATCCTTTTACTGCTAACAAAAAATATTACCATGAAAAAAGGTTGCTAGAGTGGACACAGTCTCTGAGCAATGCATAGGATTAGCCATCAGCAATACATTTTTTTTCCTCCTCCTCCCCCTACACAGTGTCAGGGTCATGTGAAGTCAAAACACTAAATATAGGACAACATCAGTTGAAAGCAAAGCAAGCTTAGCTGGCCACAATGGAAACATAACATAGGGCCCCTTACAAGGTAAACCCATCAAAACAGCATGATTAGGCTAAAACAACAACAAGAGGTTTGTTAAATCAACAGAGAGTATTTGTGCCTTAACCCAGCTCTGTATTTATGAGATTCGTTCTACAGATCTGAATAGGTTATTGCTGGAAGGGAGACCAGGCCAGACAGATTAGAAGTGCTTGCAGGGTCCTTTGGGGAAGATCCAGAGGTCTGAAAGCATTTAATGGGTGGATTTTCACTCTGGAAAGCCAATGCCCTATCCAAAGCAAGGAAACAGAAGTGTTTACCTAAAGGGAGCTATCTGGACTGACAAGCCACATAATGTCTCCTGGCAAGTGCAGGAGAGATGGAATGAGCTTCTTCAGCCTGGGAAAGATCTCCTTTCTCCTGGAGAGTTCTGCTGTCACTCAGCTCCTGACTTCTTCGATCTGTCACACACTTTGAACATAGCCACCGCTATAGGCTTTCACTGTCTACACCAGTTTCTTTTTCCTTTCAGAGCTGTCAGTTCAAAAGGAAAAGAGCCTGGCAATAAGCTTGACTTTTCAAAGTTTATCCTCTATTTTTTGTCATGCTCTGAATCATCTTTAAACAGCCACTGCTTATTGAGAAGAGGCAGCAGTACCCATATGGTAAGTTTTGCAGTGCTCAGTACCTGGAGTTCATGCGGCAGGAATGGTGAGAAGGCTGATGGGACTAGGGATGTAAAGGTCTTAAGAACTTCAGTGGCAAAGTGGCCAAAGAAGTAGAAATAGTATTACAGCATTTTGGTATTCAGCCTGCTTGTTGGTACAGTGCAGAGCAGCAGTCTAACACGCTAGTACATGCCTGTAAACTGAATAGAGCAGCAGGTTTAATTTTAGGTCTAATGGTTGCTGACAATGAGTTCCTTTTGATCCCATCTTTTGCTTCACTTTAAAATATAGTTTGAAAGGTACTTGACATACAGTTTCAAAGCAAAACCCAGCTCTGGATTTCTAATCTATTCTATCATTTCCTCCAAAGTTGCCTGTCACTGTACCAGCTGAATACCAGCGACCCTCATAATCAGAAGTTCAGGACTACTTCTGACCTGCACTGCCATTCAGAATCTGTATGGCAAGTGAGACCAACTGAGAATGGTGCCATAAAATTTCATTTGGTGGAGAGGCTTTTTTCTAAATTAAACTAGTTAGAACTAAGCTGATTCATAGAGCATGGTGCATTTTTTTTAAAACTCCACTTCTATGGACCTAAGCTATTCTCCCGTTGCTTGAAAAACCTACACCTATTGATTAAGGCCTGTCCTAATGCACAGTAGCTCTTCAGTAATGCTGCAGTGAGCAGCTGTCAATATAGGGTACCTAGATCATCCAAATATAATGCAAGCATCTTCAACAGTCATCAAATATGGAGACTAGAGATACTGGTGTAGCAGAACTTGCATGAGAAAACCAATGAAATGTCTTTATTCCTGTGTCCTGGTTTTGGCTGGGATAGAGTTAAATTTTCTTTGTAGTAGCTGGTCTAGTGTTATGTCTTGGATTCAGTATGAGAAGAATGTTGATAACACACTGATGTTTTCAGTTGTTGCTAGGCAGTGTTTGGACTAAGTCAAGGATTTTTCAGCTTCTCATGCTCAGCCAGCAAGAAGGCTGGAGGGGCACAAGAAGTTGGGAGGGGACACAGCCAGGAGAGCTGACCCAAACTGGCCAAAGGGGTATTCCATACCAGGTGACATCATGCCCAGTATATAAACTGGGGGAAGTTGGCGTGGGGGGGATCGCTGCTCAGGAACTAACTGGGCATCAGCTGGCAAGCGGTGAGCAATTGCATTGTGCATCACTTGTTTTGTACATTCCAATCCTTTTATTATTATTGTCAGTTTATTACTGTTAATATTATCATTATTAGTTTCTTCCTTTCTGTTCTATTAAACTGTTCTTATCTCAATCCACGAGTTTTACCTTTTTCCTTCCAGTTCTCTCCCCCATCCCACTGTTTGGGGAGTGAGTGGTGCTTAGTTGCTGGCTGGGGTTAAACCACAACATCCTGCAAGCTGGTTTTGGTCCAGCTGGGGACAATACTTTTCCTGGGTTACACATTAGACTGTGCAGGTAATGAGTCTGGTGCTTTTCCACTTACTTATGGGAGAAAAAATCCAGTAGTCGGTAACCTTGAAAAGAGATATAAAATAAGTTCTTTACACTGAATGTTCCCCACATTATTCTAGGCAACTTTTTTTGAAGTTTCTCCATCCTTAGCCCCCTGTAAAAGAAATGCCAGCATTGCTTTCTCCTCTGTATGTTCCCAGGCACTTGCCAGAGGAATAACATGAATTCCTATATTAACCTGTCCTGGATGACAAATATTTGCTGCACCCCACTGTCCCCCAGGAAGGGATGTCTCACCAACTCCTGGACCCAAACCTGGAGCCCAGAGCAAAAGGGGAGGGATACAGAAAAGTGAGTACAGTCTGAGCCATACTAGTTTAAATCTTTCACGTTCCCACAGTTCCTGCGGAGTGAATGGGTCGGAGGCTCACCAAGCTACAGACTCCAACCCCACAGAAAGCTTTTCACTGGGAAACCTGGTCCCCTCCACACAGCAGACAGCCATAAATGGACAGGCTCCTTTCCTCCCAGGTCTCTTGCAGGTTTTAACACCTTGCAGGAGGCCCTGATGTTGGTTCTGGGCTCCACCACAACAGAAACAACAAAGGCGGCTACTAGAAAAGATGGCACAAACAAAGGTGCAGTATAAACTAGCAGACACCTAAATGAGCTCAGTGTTGTTCATTTGTAATATGCTCACCACCCCACCCCCCATAACAGCAGATTATTATTCACCTACAGTAACATCTGTTCCTTTGCCACAGTCTCACTGATGTCAGAGCTGTGCTGTAGCAACTCCTATATCCCCTTCCAGGAAAATCTCCAGTGAGGCACAGTATTATAATGCCCTGACCACTGAGAGTTGTATACACCAGATGGATACTACCAACCTGAGCACTTTAAGCACATATACCCTACAAATTAAAGCAATCAGTCAGCCTCAAAGAGGAGTAAGAAATATCAGCAGATTTCTGCCAAAAATTCAGCTTCACAATAAAAGCTTCAATGCCACACTTTCAAATGGTAAAGTTGTTTACTTCTGTTATGATCAGTAATTCTCATTTCTATTTTCTTGCTTTGCTTTTATTTTATGGCATGCTATGCTACCAACATTGATATTATCTATTTACTATTTTAAAATATCAGAGGCCTATCTTTAAATATTTTATTGAAACAAACTAATTGTAACATTCCAAACTGATTTTTTTCTGAATTATCTTTAAATATTTTATTGAAACAAACTAATTGTAACATTCCAAACTGATTTTTTTTCTGAATTTACTTTCCCCATGAAGTTATCTGCCACTCTCCCCCACCCCAAAGTTTCAGACTCTGCCACAGAAAAGCAGTGGTGTTTCCTGAGCACCTTTGTTCTGTGTATATACAGACACTGCTCTAACCTGTATAACTTGAATTACTCCCTTCAGCATTTACCAGGGGTTAATCACCCTTGGTAAACTGAGCAGGTGTTAATGTCCTCCAGGAATTACTCTCCATCCCTGAGAGATGCTGAATTTTCTCCCTGGAAGCCCTCATCCACACACATGTTCTCTGTCAGGGCAGAAGAGGGCAATCTGGAAAGGGTAAGCAAAGCGAAAGCACAATTAATGTCGTCCTTATCCCAGGGGCTGGCCAGAAAAATGAGATCTGTAACAGCTAGAACCCTCCACAAATAAGAGAAATATACCTGCCTGGCTGCAGTTCAAGGTCCCATCTGATACAATTCAAGGCAGCGCAAGTAATTTTGTGGAGACCACAGCAATGCGTGCCAAATTTGTTTCACCATTATTTCACTCTTCCATCAGATCAGGGCGCTGAAGGTAAGATAGCAGCAGTTTACCCAGTATGCCCCTCTGTTTCTTCCTTCCTGGCTTTTAGCATCTCATCTGACAGCAAGCTGCCAAAGTTTAAACAATCTCAGAGGCACTCACAAACCATATCCTTTTTTGTTGTTCATTTTACAAAATTAAAAACATTAAACATTAATGTCTCTTGAGTTTCCTTTCCCCCTCAACCCCTCCCACCTCTCAAAGTAAAATATGTTTCTGTGATTCCACATCAGAAGAAACAATACTCTGTTGTGCCCAATACTTTCTGGGTGTGGGTGTTTTCAGGAACCACTTCTGAGAAGAAGTCCCAGAGGTTATTGTAATCATTCCTTTCACTCCTGGGTACTCAAGCACAGGATTGCCTGCAATCAATTTGCTCTTGCATCCAAGTATTAAACTCCCTGTGTATAAAACTATCACAAGCACTTTCTATATTAATCTATGTAGTAATGTTCTGGAGAGTTTTTTGTTATGCTGCAAAGAAATTACAACACAGAGAAAAAGCCACTAAAGCCTACTTGAGCATTACCACCAAATACCAAAGCTGGGTCAGATCCTCAACACACTCCAGTCAGCATAATGGAGCAGTCTTGGCTACATTCACTGATTCTTTTCAGGGCAAATTCAGGTACATGTGCCTGTAGCACAGCCTCATAAACCTACCTTAATCTTACAATAAAGAGGATTACAAAGCTACAAAAAAAAAACCATGACAGGAAATTAGAACACATTTAATGTAAAGCATATGAATTAAGATCCTGATTGCTTTCAAGCTCATCTTTTTTTTCACTTCTATATCAAATATTTGGAACAAGACAAAGATACCAGCACCATAGTCTGCTCTACAACTAGCCCAGCAAGAGAGTTTAATCCTTGAGCTCTAATCCTTGGAACATTCCACTTGAAACTACCCCAACATTTGCTACTCAGTATTAAATGTACTATTTAGTACTAGCTCCTGGGGGAAATGACTACGTAACACAAGGAACTTGAGGCTACTTTTTCACTTGCAAATTGGCTTTAAGGAACCCACACCACTCTTCCTACACCATCCAGCCTTCTCTCTCCCAGAGAGAAGGTTTCTCAGGCATTCTGAGCTAGTCCATTCACAGGATTACACACAGGACTTTTCACCTTGTCAACCAGCACTGCTGGATAGACAAGGATAGTGCAGAGGCAATAATCTCACCTGTGCCTTTGAAGATTTTCACTCTGGTTAACTTTTCTATGGAGAACCTATGAGCCTGTGAGAATCTGTGATGCCTCAACTACCATCTTTTCAACAATATTCAAAAAGGTTGGGAATGAATAGCTCAGTTCCACAAACGGATCAGAAACAAATTTTCTACTTCTGTGCTGAGCTGTGATAACTGTGAGGACAAAGTCCTGTGGCATTGTTTCCCCTTCCTGGCTGGACATGCACACAGACTTTCCTACTTCATATGTTAACTTCTTATCAGCTCCAAGTGCCTTCTCCCTGAATGCTCAGGCACCAATTGTAAAATTCACTTGGATACAAATGCTGAAATAAAATGAATGTAGTGCTTCAGTCCCAAAAACTTACAAACCTGACTGAAACAAAACCATTTCAAGATCTGAGTGATTATACACAAAATTCCCCAAACCAAGGAAAATATACATTGTCTCCGCTCACTACAACTTGTAGTAACTTGTGCCGGCCGGATTTGATCCAAATATCTTGCAGGGACATTCCTTAGCTCTGCATTCATCCTTCACATCAACTCTAATCCTCTAAGTAAACTGTGTGCATTTTGCAAGTTTTCATCGTAAATGACAAGGAACTTTAGGTTAGAGATAACACAAAACACAACAATGTAAGAAAGGAATAAATAAAGAAAAGCTATTCAGGGTCTGACAGCACTGGAAAAGTACGCAATATGACCCATAGGGCAAAAATAAGAACAAGAATGAACATGGGGATATATGTTGCAGGTTTGTAAAAGGCAATATAGGCTTGGAAGAGCCGTAAAAGCAAGCCACACAGTAAGTAAATGCAGCTGTAACTTGAGTTTTATGAGTGATGGATTCCCAGAGTAGAAAAAGAAGGAACTCTAAACAGAAAACTGTAAAAAACACTGGACAGTTCAGTCTTGCTATAGGACATTTGAGTAGCTGGAAATGGCAACTGCTTTCCAGCCCCTGCTGATTAGAGTACAAGGTGATAGACAGATAGATAGATAGATAGACAGACAGACAGATAGATAGAAAAACACATATATATAAATGCGTAAAATCCTGCAGTCTCTGAGAACAGTGGCAACACTCACAAATGATCATAGCAAATGATCAGAACATATACCTACGGGTATAACTCAGCTTCAGAGACTTTACTTACACATTATACAGCTTCCTTTCTAAGACTAGCTTATCATATTTATTTCTGTTGTTTCCTTTTTAGTCATTCTTTCTAACTAATCCATTTATGATAAAAATCCTGCATCATAACAGACTTAGGAATACTTGTAAGACTTCAAAGGAAAACGCATCTTTTATCTGATAGCCTTTCAGTACTATACTATTTTGGTATAATTACAATCTTTATCACAAAAATGTTATTGACAGTGATCATAGAAAAGTGAAGTTCTTTAAACAGGCCATTTTTTCAAGGCATTGCAAGATAATTTATGCATAGTTTTAGGCTAAAACTTGAATAGCTATCCACAAATCAGTATCACAATGATGTTTATTAATTGCTGCATCAAAAGCAAATATTCTGAATTTGTGAACTGAAAAAGAACATGAATGAGAGAAAAACACAGAGAGAAAAGCACAGATGAAACAGCCTCAATTCTGTAATAGGGCTTTTCACTTCAGTTTCAATTTTGACTGTTTTAACTTACAGAAAGGAGATCAGCACATCTCAAATGTTTATGTTTATGCACCTGCAGCTTAGAAAAGTTATGAATACAACAGGGATTCTCCTGTTACCCTTTTTACTTTCATCATTCACGCATTTGCAAACACAGACCTTTCAAAACTCCAACGGCAGTGACAATGCTTCCAGCTGCACAGGATCTACTGGTTTTCTGAAGGCCATCGGGACAGACAAAGAGGTCGGCCAGGGGGTCTCCTTTAACAGCCACAGAAGTCCCTGACCTTAGGGCTCAGCTCTGCATGCTCTTAAACTGCTGATTAGGGCTCAGAGTCAAGCCATTAAGTGCTGTCTCAACTAAGAGTAAGCAGAGGCACCAGAACAGAGAATAGCAATTTGAAAGGCCCCTACACACAAATCACTCACTTCTGGAGGTACACAAACTCCATTGGTGTACATCAGACAGGCTTTGAGCATGTGGCACTAACTGCTTAGTCTGCTTGGACAACTGTCAGCAGGTTAATGTGTGGAAAAGGGACCAGCCTTCAGTACGTCTCTTCCCCCTTTGGCTTTTGGAGTCAGTACTGTGCTGTCTGCTAATGATCTTTGATATCCAGCAGCACAACCGCACTGGAAGGAGCAGAAAGCACCCGTATCTTTTCTTCCTTTCCTCCTTTTTCTGATGAAGAAGCAGATGGCAATATGGCAGGGTATTCTCCTGTGAGCTGGGAGATGCAAGTTTAATTCCTTTGATACTGAATTACTCCCCAGGCATCCCAGCCCCAGCTGGGGCACCCACCAACATTATAAAGCAGTACCCCTTGTGCAGTTCTTTCACAGCAGGGCTATGAAGACCTGTCTCAAGCTGATGGAAGTATCTTCTGAGTAATGTCTACAAATTCTGGAAAGCACTTAAGAATTCTGACTGTATCTTATCCTCTTGCTAGCTCCTTTAATAGCATAATGCTTCTGAGACACTCTTCAGCCACTGTATAGATCTCCAGCATAGGGCCCTATTTCAGGAGGCAGGCGTGGCAGCACATACTTTCATTGGATCTGCCTTTACCCTGATCCCTGTTTCCACTGCCCTGATGAACAAAGAATTCAGTTCAAGAAGAAGGATAGCATAATTTTTTCCCCTCTTTCTTTCCTGTCATACACACCTCTCTTCTAACTGAAATACAAACAGTCAAGGCTGCCTACCATACATAGCATCCATCTGGTGTTTTAGAATAGTGAAGTACAGGACTGGTGCTCTATAATGAAAAGATAGTTTTCCATGTCCCAAGGCACCATGCCATGGGATGCACAGTGCCACAGCACAGAAGGAGACTTCCTTCAGAGTGGTTCAAAGTTTGATGTGAAAAGAGAGTGGCTAAAGTGGATTCCATATTAACTAATGTCAGGCCTTTAGCATTATTTGAACATGGGATTTTTAATGCATGGTTTTATACATCTCTACTTTGTAAACTGAGTGCTTTTCAAAGAGAGCTCCAGAATCCTACAGAGCTGTCTTTAGGGGGGCTTTGATCTTTCCAGAGCACCTATCTTGTGTGTCTGTAGTTGCTCTAGTTTAACAAGGCTCCATAGCACTTCAAGAGAGAAAAAAAAATAATCCTTTTATTAAGACTGTAAACATAAGTGACCACAGTGACGGAATGTGCTGCTGTGGGTACCCCGTAAATCCCCCAGAAAAAAACCAAAAGAAGAATCTCCACGATGAAATGAAATGAAATATTTATTAAACATGTTGCCAATGTCCCAGGTGGTATGAAGAAGCCTTGTGGTATGCTGAAAGGCTTGATCTTTCTAAGTATTATGAATGCCTATTTAAATGATTGGGTGAAAGCTGAGGAAGTTATGGCTGAAATTTTGGCTAAAGATGACAGCTCTGAGTTTCAAGTTGCACAAAGCAGTCTGAGGGATTAAGCCAACAAAACCCACTCAAAGATATCCAGTTTCAAAAAGGGTAATCTTCGTATCGGTGATTCACACTCAGACAATGGTGAGGATTCCTCATTACTCTGACTTTGCCATATTAATCTTACTTTACAAATACATGCAGTGATTTATATCATGTTTAATTAACTGATTGAGGGCTCCTGTGGTAAAATGGCATCACATTAAGCTCTGTCCTTATGGCAAATGCGAATCACATCTTTAGCCTTGCAAGAACAAAATATCATGGGATTCACTGATGACAGGATGTAGGAATCGAAATAAGGTCCCTCCTGTTGTTTGAGAATCCAGTGAGGGTGGTTGCCATATGCTCATCATTTCCAAGGGAAAAAAATGACAGGATAGAAGAAAGAACTGCTCTAGTTCTTCCAATATGTTCAAATCTCAGATGAAAATGATTGTACAGCAGTTCTGTACTGAGGCCAAGTTTTACATGAAAGTGCATAGCAAACTTTCAGAAAGCTTATAATGAGAGATCTTTTTAACATTATTTTTTTGTATTTAAATAAACTGCTGTGTGAAATTATTCCTTTTTTAAGAAAAAAAAAAAACAAAACCAGAAGAGATGAACTAAAAAAAAAGAGGCTTTTTTGCCAGCAACATAAGACAACATAAAATTAACTTAGCTTTTGCTATGAAGAGTTATTCCCCTCTAGCACTCACAACCTGTTTTTGAAGATAAAAACTACAACTGTTATCGTCTGATAAAATTAGATGGTGTATATAATTTGCTGCCACTATTACCAAGATTAAAAGCCTTGTTTATATTATTACAAAGTTTCTTAAAATGCAGAAAGCGTTTTATTTTTAAAAGCTTTCTTATTAAGAGACTGCATTTTTTATACTTAAAATGAACCTTACATCCAGTAAATTCTCTAGCAATTGACAAACTGTGTTACATGAGTCACAGATTGTTCCCAGGAACTCAGTGGATTTTTGCAATTTGTTTCTATGGCAAAGAGGAAAGCGGTAGGATGGGAGAAGCGGGTTTCGAATTTTGCAAAGCTTTTATGAGATTACAGAAATGTTGCCATTCCTCCCTGGGACCAAGATTTTTGAATTTCAAACACAAGAATGAGAGATGGACAGTCTTTAAAAGCAGGGTAGGCAAAGCACTCAGTGCTGCCTGCTTTGCTGCTCTCTCCCATCTTACTCGAGTGCCTTAGCCATCAGGTCCCAGGCTAGTCCAACACATCAGGGACACATCAGGTCTCAAGATCTCCTGCTAGCACAGCTCCACTTTGCATAAACAGTTAAATGCAGAGTAAGCAAACAACTCAAAAGCCTAGTGTTCAGGGCACTGGCTTTGTAAATCTCAGGTTCAAGTTCCTAGGCCCAAACCTTGATTTTCCACATTCCAGGTGAGTGCCCCACTGCAATGCTACCTGATACTCCACCCTTGACATCTCCTCCTGGTCTCAACCAGAAATACCATCCGACGGCTGACAAATCTCTTCTGATTAAAGTTTCTTTGAAATTGATACCTGCCTGCAAAAAAAAAAGTTTCAGTTTCCTCAAACCAGCCTTTTCAATCAAAAAAAGAGAAATTCCCAACCCCTTCTAACCATTTCACTGATGGGTAAAAGTGAGCCACTTGTACAGCTAGGCAATGGTCAATTCGGCTGGCACATTTGACAGCACAGCTGAAATCAAGGGGTGACAGTTTTGCCCACGAACACCTGGGCAAACCATCATTCCTACAAAATGTGCTGAAGAGATGGCTTTGTAATGCTGCACTCCTGTGCCCCCTCTTCATCCTTTATCAGAAGTCAATATGCTTCACTGCTGCTAGAAACATTAGTATGGTTTTGTGATTAGAAAGGTTATATATGCTTTCCAGTCAGTCAGTTCATCCTGCCCCTGTTCAGATTCCTTAAAACTGAGCAGAAACAGGGTAATTATTTGCCCTTTGCAATGTACATAAACTCTGACTCTCTTCATATATCTTTTTAAAAAATTTCATCATGAAGCAAACCCCTCCTCCCTTCTCACTGCCCCCATTACAACATTTGATGTTTTAAAAAGTTTTGAAATTGTTTTCCAAATGTGAAGCACTAACAGGATATCAAAACCATCTTAGTTTGTAGTTACTTATGAGGATAGCTGCAATCACAATAACTGCAAATAAACGTGTACCATATCATACCTTCTGTTAATAATTTTGAAACTTGCAGTGATTTTAACACCTGTGCCATTAGTCCACAATAATTTGTGATAATTTCTGAAGTTCTGAAATGCATTTTTAAATTTAAAAAGCCATTTTAAAGACATTTTTAAATTAAGGAATTCAACACAATTCATAATGACTCCCTGTTAGATAAAAAGCACGTGTCTAAATATTCTAATAATTCTAACACAATGCTAGGAGCAATTCAAAATTGATTGCACTAGAAGAGCATTTTGATTCTGAACAAACAGATTTTAAGATGCAGATAGATCCATTTTAATATTCTGAGGTTACTTTCACGTTCTATACAAAATTAGCTACTTGTAAAAATTATTTTTAATTTTGCTGTTTTAAAAGGCAACTCAAAAGTTTAAGAAATACATATATGTAACATAAAATATCCTGAGCAATGTTTGATTAACTATCTTTGGCTGTTTTTTCCTTAAATTTACTATTAACTAGATTAACTATTTTGGGGGACTAGACTGCATTTCCCTCCAAAAACAGTTTGCGTTTGAATTTTTTAATATTTAGAGTAGCGCTTTCAGCTGTGTAAAAGTACCTTAAAATATGTGAAGGTCAAAGTATACCTTAATTTTAAATATTTCAAATTGTTGTAGTTACTGCTTTGAGATAATATGACATTTACAGTAATTGCTGAAATTCCAATTACTTTCAGTAAAAGCTGCTTTTTTTGCAAGTTGTTAAAAAATATAAAGGTGCACTGGATATTGCATTGCTGGAGACAGAGTCTGCAAGTAAAGGCAATTAAATGTGAGTTTGATGATACACAATGTACTGGACCAACATTAAAAAGACTTTTCCATGTTTGACTGTTTACCAGTTTTGTCTTTAAATAAGTCTTATTTTGGCATGTAATGTATATCTGCTTGCACTAAACATAATTTATGAATATTTTAACACATGTGTACTCAGTGGGGTGTATTATCATACTGATATAAATAGAATTAATGAGCAGTCAACCTGCCACATGTCATGACATATGACAGGGCAGCCAGAGCATGGGAACAATTCTTTCTGTTTCATATTAAAGCTTCTTTTCCCAGTCGAATTTTTGTTCCCAGATGCCAACAGACCTAATTTTCTAAGGACTATTTACAAAAATAGTAAGAAATGACAAACCTGGACTAATTTATCTTGGGTCACTTCAAAGAATGTTTACTTCTATGCTATTTCAAATGTATAAATAAACACATTAAAGGAAGTAGCTTTTTTTCAGTTAAATTTTAGGGGTTTCACAATGAGGGGTTTGATATCTGCCTCAATTTTCATTTCTAGCAAGCAGGCTTTTTATTTGTTATTGATTTTGAATTTGTTTCAATGTCATGTTATCTGTTTCTTCTGTTAAGGGACTACAATATATCTACCATCTAAATACAAAAATGACATGTACCAGGTAAACAGTTATTCCAATGCAGAAAGAAATACAGATGCAGATAGGTAATATCCTTTTAACCAATTATTCATTCCAGTTTCAAAGACTAGGTAACAATCTGCTAACCATGACTAATAAGATTTTTTTTTAATAAAGATACAGTGTAAGTTGACAGAACACGCAGAATACAGGGCTAGGCCATATTCCCTGTTTGGCACTTTATTTTAAATGATAAATATTGAACGGTAATATCAATTCTGTTTACAAAAGGCTGCTCGGTCAGTTAAAGGCCAAGGGTCATAATAAAGTTAATTAACAAATTCATATCAGTCAGATCGTCCCACTAATATCTAATTAAAGAACTTTGACCTGAAAAGTTTTCTTTTCAGCAAATACTGCAAATGTTATTTGATGCTGCAGTGTTGGGCTACTGAAAACAGGAAGGGAGATACATACCCTGCTTTTTCTCCTTTTTTGGTTTGAAATCGGGGGGGGAGTTATTATTTTACTGCTCATGAATCTTTGAGTCATGACTCATTCTCTGTCATTAACAAGACAGTCTCCTAAAGATGGATCTAGTTCAGGTTTGAAGACTTGAAAGAAGTAAAAGAGACCTTTCTTGGGCTCTTATATTAAGGGACAAGGAGACCCTACAAGTTTTTGTGCCTGATGATCTTCACGGAAGGGCAGTAGCACCTCTCTTGGGAAATCCAGTTCTGTCACACTCAAAGAAAAGGGGCACCATCTAGTGCTTTTTTGGAGGAAAAGCTGCTAATACTAGTAGGGGTGTAGCAGGGGGAGGAACACACGAGGAGGAGGAAGAAGAAATGACACTCCATTTTTTTCAAAAGACAAAGAAAACCTGTTGGCTTCTTTCATCTTCCATTTTGAGGCACTGCAGTATTTAACTACAGGCTGCAAGTAAAAATTGTCAGCTTTCACAAGGTGGAAGGAAGGAATCCCAACGGCTAAAATAATATATACAATTTAAAATGGACAGGGGGCTGGTATACAGACATTATTCTGCTTAATAGGTATTTCTTCTGCCTATCCATACATTTAAACATTTCCCTATCATCCCTTTTCATTATACATTCTCTCTTTTATTAATCTAAAAGAAACCCCTTTTAAGTAATTTTCATTTCACTGGAGACTACGCTGTGCTGTTAATATTCCTGGAAATGTTCTTACAAATAATCTGCCCAGAGTTCACCCAACATAAAACAAAGAGATTCTATGAAAAATGATTTGTAGCACAAAATCCTTTACAGTGCAAAAAGATCAAGTTAACCACTGATGCTGCTAGGAAAAAGCTTGGGAAGTTTTATCTGATTGACAAAATAGGTTCGTATCTGAGTCCAGGGGAAGAGTGCCCTTTGATAAAATTTCACAGCACTGAAGTCTGATTATCTGAATGCTTTTTGAAACCTCCTTGAAAACAACTTGGGAGGGGGAATATTCTTTTTGGCTGTAACTTGGGGAATAGATGATTTTCTAGGATTTGTGAAATAGTAGCTTAATATTGTTTAACTTACTGATACTATGAATTGACAGAAATTTTATTAGTCAAATTAATTAAGTGCTCAGTCAAAATAACCACTGTCTCAATGGTATATCTGCTCCTTGGGAGCCCCAGGTTGGGGATGTTTGTTGTGAACAGCAGGGGTTGCTGCCTTTCAGACACCCAGAACAACCACAGCTCTACAGAGCGTCAGAGCTCAGGATGTGCTGACACCCTGACCAGAGCCCCCAAAAGATACAGAGTTAAGATCAGTGCTTATCTTTAACTTCTGGGCCATAATCTTGGATTCCTAGGCACTCCAAGCTCTCAGTTCACTGTGTTATGGTAACAAGGGAATGCCAGGCCTATGTGTAAGACTAAATAAACAAGAAATATTTCTACTAGAATAGTGCTGAGCAAAGCAGATGTGTGGCTTGATGAGTAATTCTCAGAGGGAAGCCTATCCCAGGAAACAAAAACAAAAATGTATTTTACTATTTGGACCATAGGCTCAAATTGCCTCATTTTAGGCACCCATATTTTCAAATGTCACTATTTAACCCCTCTGTGCCTCAGTTTCCACATCTGTAAAACTCGATAGCTATGCTTACCTTGCATGGGTGTCAGGAAGATTATTTCAAGTCTGTAAAGAACTTAGAAAAGGAGAAGCAAAACAAACTGAATTTACGTATTATTTGTCATTTTTTATCCCATAAAATGGAAGTCAGATGCAGCCTGGACTGTGAACTATAACAAAATGTTCACCTAAGCCTTTTCTATGGCTCTGATGCCAAAACAGCCAGTGAATTCAGAATGGCTTTGCAGGAAGAAGGCAGCTTTCCCACCTGCTGACCTGGCAACATGCAGGGTAAGTGGTAAGTTAACATCTTAAATAACTACAACCTTTACTAACTGATTATCTTATACATTTCCATTATATTCTTTACCTGAACTATCAATGCAGTTTACTGTGTATTTCTGATGATTAAAAAATCCCTCTTTAACAGAGGAATTCCTGAGAGGGAGCTTACTCTACTGGGAAGAAAAAAAGTTCCAAATAAAAACCTCTCTTTGGGGTTTTCCTTGGTGAAGAAGGAACCTCATTAGATCTCAGGCAGACACAATCTTGCCTTGACAGGTTTCACACCTTCTAGAATTGATTAGATGAGCCCATTAGAAAAGTCTACACCAGTTTGTTTCTAAACCTGAAGAATAATGGGATGCTTTACCTACCATATCCCTTTTTTTTTAACAAAGCAGCCACTTGCCTCCCATGCTGGGTACCTTCACAAACTCTTAATGTATCTCCAAGTATTTTGTCTGAAGCTTTCCTTCCCTTGCTCTAAGTGTGCCATTTTTCTCTGGTCTTTGCAGTCTCAGTCTCCTGAATGCTATAGTTCAGTGAAACCCTCTGGTAATGACAGCACTGGAGTGATAATGTACTTGCCTGATTTCCCGTTAATAGTAGCACTTGATCCAGCAACGGGTGCCAGCTCAGTGGCAGAAGGATGCTTTAATATTTTCTTGAGGTAAAAGGACCAGTTCAATTTACAGCTATGGCTAACTCAGCAGTTTTGCTTTGTCTTGGCACAGAAATGAATGTTTTAGTTAAAACAAAGCAAAAAAAAAAAAAATCCCCCTTAGTTCACCCAGTTTCATGCCAAAGAAACAAAGTACAATTGTTCACCCTGAGGAAATGTGTAAAAACTGCATAATGCAATGAAGGGGTTAAAATAACTGAGGGGAAATAAGGAAAACAAAAGGGGGTGAACAGCAACATTAAAAAGGAAAGCAGTTTGTTTTTCTATTTTAATAAGAGACACATAATCACAGACCATCCAAAAATACGTGTATCCTTGCCGAAGAGCTGCTGATATTCTACATTAACCTTTGATAGCGAGAAGTGTATTACCCCTACTGTTTTCCACAATAAATTATGTTATATCTGGCATCCAAAGTGCTAGGAAGTGTTCAGCCAGCTGGAAGCACCAGATTGGCCTAACATCCCTAACGTTCAGAATATAAATAAAGGGTACCTCATACTGCTAGTATAACAAAAACAAGCAATGCAGAGGAAGGGCAACTCCCCCCCTGCCCACAGTAGCAAAGGGCATCAGTTGAGGAATGGCAGTACAGGAATTCAAGAGGGCAGAATTTCTGCAGCGAGATGCAGTCCCCCACCACACCAAACCTCAGGCAAATGCAGGACTTCAGGCAGAAAAAATGAGACTTTTCTGGTTACATCTTTACCGAGGATCTGCATGTAAAAAATGCCAAGGGGAAGTATATCTGGCTCTGCTCTTCCCAGATGGTATAACCACACAAACACACGCTCACACATACACATATCTTCCCACTCTTTAGGCAGCATTGCCTATTCTCTTCCAGCCATGAAAATAATTAACTCAGCCACAACCTCAGTTTCAGAGGATGTGGTCAAATGTGCCATGGTGCACACTTTTCCCATGCTCTCTAATCGAAGGACATTATGGCCATAAACATAATGGTATTATGATAAAGGTTGAGGAAAACCCTGCCTGTTATGATCTAGAAGGTGAGGATATCAAATAGGAAGAGAAAAAAGATAGTCCCAAGACTCAAAACCTAATGACTGAAAATGGCTATAAATGGGGTTTTTGAAAAGTTTGCAGCGGGTCCAACCATTCTCAAGGAAACCACTTCATTAGCTTCGGTGGGAACACAACTGAACCAGTGCTGAGAGCTGCTAAACCAACTCTACTGCTGGAAAAATTAACCTCATCTATTTATTTTAAGGGCTAGACTATGGTGGTCCCTGGTGAGGATGTAATGGGAAGTCGCATACAAGGAGCTGTTCTCCCTCACCACTCCTTTTTGGTAGGGGCTGGCCACAGCTGCAGTCCCTGTGCTCTCCTGAGGGCAAGAATTAGCCCCAAATTGGTATATTCCATCTTCATTACTCCAGCTATTATATAAACATGGCTATATGCTTGCTTACTTAAGCTGAAAAATGGAAAAGAGGAACTAAAATTAAGGTTAATAGAGCCGGACAGAGTATTCCCCGTTCACCTTGCCACTACTTCCCCCTTATTCCTTCAGTAGATGCTTTCCCTCATAACAGCACTGTTTCTCTCTTTTCCTCTTTTCTCCCTTCCCTCCTATTTTTATTTCTCTGGTGCCCTCTTCCCTCCCATTGTTACTGCTGTTGTGGCTGTTTCACTTTGTCTATTCAACAAGTAGCTTGAGATTTCTGAAAGAAGACACCAAGAGAGGAGCTCTCCCTTTCTGGTCTATAACACCATGGGTAAGGGCCCTAACAAATTGTACTAACAATAAAATCTTGGAAATTTTCAGTGTCTTGTGATGGATCTCATGAGTGAAAGGAGATTGAAACTGGGCAAAGAAATAATGCATGGCCAGCAAGAAGTCTTTCAATGTCTACCCTTCTATCTCTCTACAGTTGGTCTGTGCCACATTCTGAAATTTTCCATTTAATTCCACTTTAGGCAACTGAGGTGCTGCCTGGAAAGCCTCTAACCTGTTGGGGTTTTGCAGGCCTGCAAGGGTTGTTGAGGTGAAACATATGCCACAGAATAAATCAGATGCCCTGATTTATTTCAGGTACATGTAAGTATTGTCCTCAGGGGGGTGAAGGGGAGGCTAGTCTGAATGCAAGAATCACATTTGCTACTGCCTGTACATCCCAGATTTAGACCTCTCTCTCTTCTTGTAGGAGCTGATGCTTCCCACTCAAAAGGTGCTCTGTTCAGATCCTGTTGTTGGCCTCAAAAAGATTGTTTGGGTTTTTTTAAAGACATGGTGGTCCAGCCCAAAGAAATAGCACAGATTTACTGTTTTTCTCAAAGACTCATTACACCGTTATGAGATTTTTGGCAGGAAATAAAGACCCAGAGAGAAAGGTTTGAAGAAAAAGAGGCAGATCTGCAGCACTGCTTCCATGCTTTCTTTTCACTGCCAGGGACAACATACGCAACATACTGCACAGCTTGTTTAAGGATTCTGGATAGTGTAGTCCCAGCAGACATTTCCTGTACTAAGATGTATTCTCATTAGAGTTACCAAAAGGGAGTATTCAAAACATTACTTATCTGCACATAATCACTATATCACGCCATGTATCCTTTATTTTAATTCCTACTTGCTTGCTAATTACCCACCACACTGAAGGTCTCACAACTGCTCTCCTTTCAGCAGCTTTGTTTGCAAAGTGTCTGGCAATAATCTCCCAGCAGTGTATTATCATGCCCTTTTCATCACACTATTTAATCAATAGGCTAATGACCTCATATAAGCTAGTTCCAGGACCTAGCCATGCCATGCTAAATAAATGAAACAAACAAAACTGTAGGCTACATGCCTTCTGTTTTACAAACCTGGATGTGAATAATTTCTGCATTAAAACCTATTATAATATATTGAAATCACAAATTCTTCACATCTCTTGCCAGAAAAAAAAGATTCTACAGTACTATGGGGAAATGACTGGTTTCTTTAAACAGACATAATTGCAAAACATGTGTGTTCTTGGTCAAGTGTTCATAGCAAGAATTATCCTGATAACACTGGAAACAACCCTTTCCCCCAGTACATCACGTCATCACTTAGAAGACTGAATGGTGACCATCACAGCTAATGGGATGAAATCACATGCAGCACACTTCCAAAACAGAGGCTGGAATGAACCTTCTTTTCAAAAGGATTTCTGCTCTAGTGAGCAGAAGGAAAGCAGCTTCTCTCCATTTCCTGAGCTGTAAACTTACAAAGTGTGGTTCGCTTTGATTTTGCATCCCATGGCTGGATTATACTCTCTCTAATAAAGTGCACGTGAGATGTGTTTGGTAATGTGTGAACTCTGGAGCATATGTAGCATCACTCTAGTGTGGTGATTCTGTTGTCCAGAGGAATGGCGGTGATAAATTGGGTCTGTCTGCTCTTCTTAACCACCACTTTTCATAATACTAGTAGGAATTTAATTTCAGAAATACTTTTTTTTTTTGTCAAATTTTGTTGTAACTGGACAACAGAAAGAAAGGAATGCAACTGACTAGCTGGCACACAGAGTGACTGCACTTCCCTTGCATTCTTTGGGAAACCAGGGCAAAATATCCACAAGAGCACAGTTTTGCCCCACGCAAACTCTGACAGAATGGTTAGGACAGAAAATAAGCTGTGACAGCAGCATGACACCACCACAGCTGGGGAAGGGTAGTTCAGGGACGTCTGAAAAGAGGATGAGTATGCACTAGAAGGAGCGTAAACCACACAATTTTGTGTTACCATGGCAGTATCGCCATGCACTGCTTTCACATGAACAGAGATCCTGCCCCAGAAACAGTGTGAAAGAAAAATAAGTTTTTAATCCTGTTTTTTTCCCAGGTATAAACTGCAGCCTACCTATTTCTACTGATACAACTTGAGACAATTTTTTTCTGGAAATTTTTCACTGCACCAGTGCTACTTAGGTTCTTTTGGCACTTTCCTTTTAGGTGTGTTATGAAAATGACAATGTGCCAGTCATCCAAGCTGTCGGCACCAGATAAAATCTGTTCTGAGGCACAGTAATTTACACTTGGATGAACACCTCCCAAGAAGTAATCACATAAATACCTTCATGTTGAGATGCAACTCATTGTTGATTAGGTAACTCCTATAAGGACCATAAGTGAGATCTGTCCCAAAGATCTGAAATGGCTTCACTGCAATATTCTGTTAGGCTGATGTAGGAGATGTTGGAGTGGTAACTATGCAGTGTGCCTGTGAAGCACTTGCTGTTACAAGATACTAGTTCTGGACTATAAAACTGCATTTTGGAAAATATTCTCTCAAAATACTGCATATGACACTAGTCTAGCAAAGTAAGAACTTAAAAATCCCAACACTCCCAGTCCCTTAATGAACTGAAACTCTCCAATTGGCCCATCTGGTGGTCTGGCCACTGCAAAACTATTACCTTTACTTCTCATGCACAGGCAGAAATAACAAAGAATAGCAAAAAATTAAGTGATAAGACTAAGAAAAGAAAAGAAAGAAAATTCCAGACATCTCCAACTGACGCAAACTAACGTCCAACAGTGGGTGGATACTAGACATTAACTGCTGCCCTGATATTTATTAGGACGCTCAGAATTAGTCAGTTAAAATATCATTGTCATGTAACGCCATCTTGCTTTCCCAGCAAAATCTGTCTTTGGATTACCCAGGAAGAAGGACATGTCATTGAATTATTTCTCTAATCTGTCTTTACAGCAAATAAATTATTCTTATAATTGGTGACATTGCAGTCCACCATCAGTTGGCGGTACAAGAAATGTTTATGCATTTTGTAAAAGGATCCACTCCTAAAATGGCAACACATCCCTCCAACAGATGAACAGGGGTTGAGATACAGGGTTGAACAGGGAATGAGATATGAGACCTTCTGTCCTTTAGGGTGCTACTCAAAATCTAGCAGAAGGATCAAGCTGGACAGGACAGCAACAACTTGCCTTTACAGTTCACCACTTTGGTACCAGGTAGCTTAGCGTATTGATACTTAAAATCCCACCAGTAGTTTTCAAGTTTAATGTTGACTTGAATGAACTCTCTTGCAAGAATAGCTCATCTGTCAGGTCGAGTTTCAAGCTTTTGGGGAGTCTCCTTGTTCAGGAAAACACCATTGTGTACATTTTCTCCTATTGCTTTTGTTCTGCAAGCATCCTTGTAAGTTAGAGGCAGAAATCCTTATTCCAAAGTGTTCTCCTCATGCAGTAATACTACATGCAAAAAAAAAAAAAAGTTGGTTTTCATCTCTTACCATATAGGCAGTACAAGGTCATAGCTTTCCTTCAGCCCTGTAAGCCTCTGCAGTCAGAGGACAATCGGACACGATGGTCTCTCTGGTTACTTCTGGACATCTCTCTTTTACAAAGAAAAAGGAATGAGGAAGAAGAAGAACCAAAAATATGGTAACTTTTCTTCAGATATTAAAAAAATCTTTTAAAACATGCAAGAAAGCGAAACACACAATCTAATATATTTATGAAACTTTTCACTTTAAGTCCTAAAAAAAACCCAAAAAAACCACCCCAAACAACCTCACCCTCCACTGTGAAGATTGCTGGACTCAACCGTATGGGCAAGCTGCATGTGAAGACTTCTGAAGATCTTCTTAGAAGAAAGAGATGGCTCTAAGTCATCTTGAGACCTACCACTGACTGATCAGGGAGTTCAGAGGCACCTCAGAGAAAAGTCTACCCGATATAGATGGGGTGGAAACAAAGGAAAAAATCTAAGACATCAGAGCCTCAGATTTTTCACAATTTGGATGTGAGTCAATATTAAAGTGGAAAAAGTAGGAATTTGATAGAAAGATTTGATAGAAAAGCAAAAGAGGCATATAAGTGATAACTAACTTGATAAAGAACTAAAAGGGATAATCTAATTAAAGCTGATCCACATGGGTTTCTGGAAAACAGATCTTGTCAAGCTAACTTGATATCATTTTCTGATGTGATTACAAATGGGACTGCTAAAGGCAACCATCTTGATGGACGCTTGCAAGAGAACTGACTTTGTACCACACCACAGTTTGACTGAAAAGCTAAAAAGCATAAGAGATGGGATTCATCCACAGTAATTATAGCTGTCTAAAATTTTGGCATCTTGTCTTAACTTTTCTATGTTCCCATTATACTCAATGAAAAGAAAAAGGTACTGTCGAAATGTGATTTATGACTTTTCAGATAAATCCACTACTTCCTTCTGTGAAGGTCTCCACCTCTCTCCATTGTCTATTAAGAGCTTAGAAAACTACCAACCATTAGAGGCTAATTTTTGGATGGCTAGAATTAGATGCAATTAATCAGAATGGCATCTTAAACTACTTAAAAACTACATAGCAGATACATCTAAGCCATCATTATGTGACTGGGGAACAAGGCACTGGTACTGGACTTGGTTATTGCCTCCTAGACTATCTTTCACTTTTGTTAATACCATTTTCATAATATTGGAAGATGACTAGAAAATAGAAAATAATGAAGAAGACAGTTAGGTTATGTGAGTGTAAGCAGACATTGTGTACTTCAGTATAGTCAACAGGAAGGCCACGGATTAAGGAGTATAATGAGACAGATTCAATGAGGGAGGACTCTACTCTGGGAAAAAGAAATCCCAAAGAGGAGGCAAGGATTTGGGAACAGAGGCCATGATGAATAACCAGAGTGCTATGAATTTCTAGAGTAGTGCAGTAACAAAAAGCTAATATGCTCGCCAGATGTACAAACAATAACAAATAGGAGTAGGGAGGTTATGTTATCTTATTTGGCATTAGTGGAACAACTAGTAGTTTCAGTGGGTTCATGGTGTTGTTTTAAGAAAGACTATGAAAAATTCCATGGATTATAAGGAAGCCAGGGGAACAATTACAGTATTAGGAAAAATGTCTTAGTGTAAGAGACTCAAGGCACTCAATCAATGAACTTATCAAAGAAAAAGTTAAAGAATGACTTCATCACAGTCTACAAGTGCTTACCATAGGGAACAAAAATTTGCTAATAGAGGGCTCTTCAATCTAGCAGGCAAAGGCAGAACAAGATCCAAGGGCTAGAAGTTACAGCAAGACTAATTGAGTCTAAAAATAAGGTGCAAATTTTAAACACTCAGGAAATAACTTGAAATAATTTGCCAAGAACTTTGATTTATTTTCCACCACCAAAAAAAAAGTTTTAATCAACACTTGTCCTTGTTAGAATGTTATAGTTCTATTTCTAAGCTTATTAATACATTCATTCTGAGCATTTCAGAACATTATTCTGGAGAAAAAGAATAAATGTTGTAAATTGGGAAGTGTTCATTGCAGTATTCATACACAGCCAAGAGATTTCATTTCCATTTGATCACCAAGTCACAGACCCTCTACTGTGACGCTTGCCTAGCTGAAACACCTTCTTACTACTCCACACTATGCAAACCTTTTTGATTAATGAGCACTAACTCAAAGTAGATTGCACTAAAATTAGGAAGCAGGAAGAAATCATAATTTGCAATTATTCCTCGCAGAAATACCTCAATACAATACTTCAGAGTTATTTTAGGCATACCATTGTTTTCCAAATGTAAAGGTAAAACACAAATCCCAATACGGTAAAGATCTCTCAGTAGGCAATTAAAAATTAATCAACTAATTAGATCAAATGAACAAGAAAATAAGGCTCAGGAAGACATCCATTCTAATTAACATAATATTAACTTATAAAAGACTTGTTCAGACAAAAAAACATAATCTTTATTTCAAGTATCAAACCAATCAATAAAAGGAAACAAACAAAATTATTTCTTACCTTGTTATCCCCATGAGCAAAGCCAAAAGGAAATGATAGTAATAGTGAGTCAACCACCTGTGCAACTGTATTAATTTCTTATTATTTCTAATCTTGTTAACTATTTGAATCTACAATTTAAATTAACTTGTACTAAATTTATGGGGATTCTACCCATATTGTGACTACTCTATACGTGCTGTGTCTCTTAAGAATTTTGTAGGTACTTAAAAATAAAACTAATGAGACCCAACGTGTCACCTAGGTTTCTCCTCAGCTAAGTGGTTCCTAACTAAAGCACAGGGCTTTACTGTGGAGACAGAGGATGTTAAAATAAGAAAAAAAGTGGAGGGATTCTTAAGTCTGTGTCAGGGATGATAACATATACTCTCTAGGAAGGAAATAACATTATAGGACACCTTATTGAATAAACCTGACTGGTTAAGCGGAAAGGCTCAGGCAATCAGACACGGAATTGGGCATGGTTGAACCTAATTAGATAGATTGCATAGATTAGAAATATCTGTAATTGTAGGACAGTTCCTAAAATATTTTTTCAAATGTCAGATTACTCCAGCGATGACCAACAACCCCGACCTTCCAGTTGGAGTCACAAGACATATGCCACAGAATTCCAAGTGCTCCAAGCAATTCAGCAGCTGGGAGACAACCGTGACTTCAAGCACTCCAGTGCAGCAACTATGTGGACAACCCACAAGTACTGCATTTTGCTGCCCCTCGCAGATCTCCTATGTGTTATCCAGATTCGTATTATCCAGTGACCCCTTCGACAGGCCAACACAGCTTCTCTGCCTATCTTGTGACAAAGGCCTGGCTTGGAAGCAATTCTTGAACTTCCTGAGAGTTGCATGGAATTCAGTACCACAAGCCAGGCTGGACACAACTGCATTATTTACTGTTGCGAGTGAAAAAAGAAATCCAGAAAGAGTGTGTAATGGTTTAGAAGCAGGCTTTGCAAACCAATTCCACAATGAATGTATTTCACTTTGATCACCCCTTCTAGCCCATAACAGAATTGAGGCAGTATTTTGTTTTGCAGAAATTAGTACCTTCAAGACCTGCAGTGGATTTATTATTTTTGCTAGGGCTTGCACTTCCTTTCTGATCCCCTGCTGTAAAATCCAGAGGGACAGAACAGCGCAGAAAATTACTGCAAAGATGTAGTGTGACATAGGAAGAGTCAGACGCATTATGTGTGAACAATACGACAAAAGGAAAAGCCATCTGAAAATAAATGAAAAAATTAATAATCAAAAGGGTGTCTAATTCTTCTCTGGGCACTTGTTTGCTCACTCTATGATAAATTAGGACCATCAGGCCATGGCATATAAAGCTGGAAGGGACCCTGGGCCCAGAACTCAGCCCTGCTTGAAGAAGGTGCCAGAACCAACCATCCTGGGGAAAGAAACAGAATTTTTTCTCTCACTTCATTCCTGAAACTAGGGCTCCACAACCTGCTGTCAAACCTCCATATCTACTCCAAGCTTGGTCTTGTCACTGAAAAAAACAATAATGGCAGTTAGGTCACACAGCGCAGCAGTCCTGTAATGCAGTCATCAGGTACTGGTCAGAGGCTTCAAATCATTTTGCAGAAATGACAAAACTGCTGTTAGGAGACAGTAACTTCCAATCACTCCAACATCAAAACCAGCAGCAGTATATGCTGCATAATGAGAGTCACACACGCACATGGAATGGAGAGACTTCACTGTTATGCACTTCCATGTAAACTGTGGCTTATATTTAATGGGATACAGGCTCAAAGGATAATGTATAGAATTTATAAAAGAAAAGCTTCAGAACAAAGCACTCCGGTAACAGAAATTGTTTTTTCAACTGCATGCTATGAACACTCGACATAAAAATAGTCTACCCAGAGAACACTGAGTATGTTGGAGAAAAACAGAGAATGACTGCACTTGGAGAATTTCATACTAGTTTGATCACTGATTCTTCAGTAAGCTATTTAGGACCACAGCCTAAACATTCTCCTGGAACAGATGTATCAATCAAAAGCTAAGCCTACTTTAAATAAATAAGCAGTGCCTATTTTCTTCTCCAGAATACTTGATCAAAAAGTTGTCTTCTCTGGCCAGCCAATGCTCTGTGTTTGGTAGCTGACAAAATACTTCCCTGATTTACACTGTAGCATGTGAGAGTTTTAGCAAGCTGAGGTTTCAAATACAGGTAAGTTTTTGTCACTGATGAAAAAAATCATCTACAAGATATATAGTAGATTAATATTTGTCAGGCTTTCCAAACAAGATGGAAACTTATTCTTTCCTGTTCTTTAAAGAACCCTCTAACTTGTTTTCCTATAAGGGATTAAAAAAAATTCCAGAAACTAAGAGACCAGAACAGAAAACCTATTTCCCAGTCTTTCATAGCCTGGGGCTGTAACACAGCAGGAAAAAGCAAAGGGAGAGAGGGGAGAGAGGGGAGAGAGGCGACCTTATTAAACAATAAGCAGAAGGTGCATCTCAGCTGAGAGGATCACCCAAGATGCATGTCCTCCTTGGTACAGCAAACAACGATAGTATGGACATAAGTGCAAAATAGTGAAAAGCTCTGAAAGCTCCTTGGCAGCAAGGCCAGATGCAGCAAATAAGTGAGCGGATGGGCGATGAGTGCCTCAGGACTCCTCCTGGTCATTCCTCAGTGCAAGCCTACCCAGTGTTAGCCAGCACAACACAGAGATGCCTGGATTATTGTACCTCTTCCAGAAGAAGAAGCTGTTGAGCTGCCTCCAGGCAGCAGTGCACTGAAGCTAACTGGCCCAGTTAAGATTTAAGGCCTAAGTTCTACAAACAGCGGTCTCCACAGTCTTGCACAGCCATGATTCATCTCCTCAATGCAGTTCAACCTGAGCACTGGAGAACAGCTGTGGAATTAAGCCCACATTGTAATAAATACCTAATAGGAGGCCCTTAGAGTGGCTATCTCCAGCTTTCTGCAAGGGGCCTGAACCTCCAGGGCTCCCTACAGACCTCTACACCTTGTAGGCTCTTAGTTGCCTGACCTAATTCTTCTAAATGGCTCACTCATTTTGGCTGACAATTTCCTCTAAATGGCCAGACACCAAGCAATGGAAAATTTCCTTTAAATGCCAGTTAATGAGCAATGGAAAATGTCATCATGATGAAGTTATGCAGGTACTTAAGTGCTCTGCTGGATCAGGCCTTTGTGAGCTACATTATAGTCTCACATTTGATGAGATTTTCTGAGTGTGATAAATAAAGTAAGATGAACCTCTATAAGAAAAAAAAATATGTAAAATATTTTTAAAGCTTCTATGGTTCTCAGGTGGCATGGTGGACAGAAAGCGAATGCAAAAGCATGAACTAGGCTATGCTTGTGTAAATTACTCTGACATTTAATAACTCTCTACTAAAAATCTTCAAGCAAGGCTACTTCAGATATTTTTAAGGTCATATATCATTTACTGTCTAGGTCAATTTATGCATCAGCAAAAATTGCTGCAAACTCTTCTGGACAGCACTTTAAAAATAAAGGTATATGTAACTGGTTTGGCCATATTTTCCTCACCTGTTTCTGCTCTGCGAACATTTCACCTTGGAAAATTAAAGTAACATTGTATAAGTGAAGCCAGTATGATATTTCAAGGCAAGCCAAGGACAAGCTTTATAACGGTGCTATCAAAATGCTATTAATAAAAGCAAAAATACACACATGATGCCTGTGTTCCCCTATGGATAGAAGAAATTATTGTCCATTAAGTTAACATTTCAGGCACCCTCTCAGTTTTTCCTAAGGTCCCAAAGAAGGCAACAAAACATGTATCTCTTGCTGTTAACCTGTATAAACTATCTGCTATCATGTAGTGCTCTATTTTAGTAAACACTCCAAGGCTTCTTAAGAAAATATATGGATAAGTAGGATTTCTGGGGGGGGAAAGGGTGGAAAACTGTGGCTAGAATATTCTACTTTCATAGCTAAGTTTTATACTGATGTCTTCATTTATTTTTGTTTGGGCCCACAGGGTTGTACTTATAAATGCATCTTACATTAAGCATCTAAATTCACTTCTGTGTTTATATAGTTCCCCTCACTGCCATATCCAACAGCTCCGTGGTTATCCCCAGGATAACCCATGCTGCAATAAGTACTATTATCTCTTCTTGACAGATGAGAAGCCAGACATACCAGGGTATGCCTACACAGCACAAGGCAGCGCTGCAGTGAAACATACAAGCCAGCTCTGAATGGGCAAAGCTGGCTAGAAGATATCGCACCTAAGTTACCCCACTCAGTGCCCCTCAGCACATCCCTGAGCATTGCTGAGCCACACTTTGCAGAAATACATGACAAGGCTGAGGGCAGCCTGCACCATGCAAGGAAGCGTGGCCAGAGACTCTTATTCTCGGGACTATTGAAACTTCCTGAGGACTTCTGCAGAACCGTAGACTGAATGCAGTAGTGCTATAACCTTAGATATATTTTGCTTTTGTTAAGATTTCCTTTTGCATTTTGCTTTTGTACACAAAGAAACAGACAGGTTCTCACAGGTTTAGAAAGCCTATGGCTTTTCTTGACACCTGCCTTGCCAGTCTAACTGCAGAAGCAGAGAGACTGTGACCTGTTTATCGTATTTCCTTAGGTACATAGTACAGGTAGCTACCCAGCTACTTACACTGTTTAACTGTTCCTTCCCTAGGAGAAAACTTGTTTATGTTTTAAGTACCATATAATTGTACTGAGTTGTAGGGTTTGCACCCACACCATTTTCAAAAACAAATTATCCAAGGAACATAAGGCTTGGAGAATTTGTCTTTTCACCCGGTCTCAGGTGATCAAAACGCACACACACGTTTTCATTGGAGACAAATTACAAGAGCATGTGTGTGTTTTGTCTACTTCTTTTTCAGTGCTTAAAAAGAAATCAATTTTGAAATGAAAATGTAGTTTGGGAACAAAAAAGCCCAAGATAGCTCACTTTGAAAATGTCACAGAGAATTTAAAAACACTCTGGAAGAAGGCAGTATTTGTCAAGTTAATTTCATTATGTATAGTAACTTCTGTCCTCTCACAAATCTTCATATTTTCATTTAAATAATGATTATTGATTTTCCCTTTTTTCCAGCCCTAACAAGAATGAAACATGAACATGAAACAAGTCACTTCTCTTTGTTAGTTACAGTGATACAATATGCTAGATATTTTGAAAAACCTCACTAATGATACATACTCTTTCCAAGATAAAAATGCTCACTTTAAAGCTCTGTGCTCAAAGGACTTCAAAAAGGAGCATTTTTTCACTCTTATTTTCAATGATCTCCTTACACCAATGGGAAATTCTTAGGAAACTTCTCAGATCTTCCAGGTTTATTTCATTTCATTCTAGATCCTTGTCTCATAAAATACAGTGAAAAGTTCTCGGGCAGTTTATAGTACTATTAAAAACTAAACTAACTTTATTATTCATTCAATCTCCTCCATTATTTATCCCTCTTGATTTGAAAGTAGGACTCACAACTGCAGCACTAGGAGTTTGCTGGGAGTCCCTGGAACTCAGCCTCACCACAATTAGCCATTGATCCAGCTGCTCGTACCATGACAAGGGAATGCAAACTCCCTCCTCCTTGAGGCTACAGCTCCACAGAGAAACCCTTCAACATCACAGACTTCTACCACTACATTTTTAAGTTAATAAACAGCATCAGCTCAGAGTTAAGTTCTTAAGCAGCAATGAGATACACATACTTTTATACATTAGGAAAGTGGGGAGTGGGGTGTTCCATCATGAACCTGTTCAGCTCTTCTGTACATGCAGTTTTGGTGGGGTTTTTTTTGCCAACTTGTGGTAATGCAACTTTACATACACTTAAACTGATGTAATAAGAACTCTCACGCAGCACTAGATACATGTTAAATATGCTTTTTTTTTCCAAAATGCTTTTACTGTGTGAGTAAAACCTCACCTCACTAGTGTGTGAAAGACCTGTGGCAAATATGCACATTTTATGAATGAGGTTAGTGAACAATCTCAGAGAAAGGAAGAAATCAAAGGCAGCACTGCAAAATTCAAAGCACTCAGTGAACATGACAGACGTCACTTAATTATTGATAACAGTATTTCAGACTATGTTTGTTAACATAGAGGAGTATGAAAGCAGACCACTTTAGTACCCATCTGCTAAGAGGTCACTAGGATGTGGTAAGACATCACAATTTTAGTAGCACTTTCTAGTGTGTTGATTTCAATGTTTTGTTGTCCCTCAAGTTGTATCTACTACTACTGGAAAAAGATAGTTTCTTCTCAGTATCCATTTTTAAAAGGAAACAATGAGCAAGTAATCTACATTGTGCCTATGGCATAAAGAACCCAAGTAAGCCATTTCTGTACCTGCGTGATGCATTACAGCTTTTAATTACTATATTGCAAACCAGCGGTCAAAAATGTCATGCATACTTTCACCACACTTTGCAGTGATGCAAAGATCTACCCACACTAGTATGATTACAAGGCAGTAGCCATGTTCAGATGTCCATGATGGGTTTGGACCCTAATTCTTGGCCCATTTTTTCAGTCTTGTCTCCGATTTATATTTGATAAGTATGACATAAGATGATTATTCAAATGTTGCAGCTTTCTGTGATTAACTGTGATAGTTTAACCACGTATATAACACAGTTTCTCTGTTTAATACATAGTACTTAATTTTTTCCTCGTTAAAATGTCTTCCATTGGCTTTAATTACACTCATGAGAATGGAAAAGTGAAAAAACACACTGTTTGCCTGAGGCCTCGGGTGGGAAGAAAAGGCTTCAGAGCTCAAGGAATCACTCTGTGGTGGCTTTAAAACTTCTTATACTCCCGATCCTAGACTGAAATCCACTGCTCGAGTCTCGTAAATGAAGTGTGATCCCAAAGTACTCCAAATTGATTAAATGAAAACCAGGCAGGCAACCAATGTACAAGTAGTTCACTCCTTGACCTTGTATGGTGGTAGACATGTTTACACATTTACATTTGGTGGCTCAGGGAGGAAATATCCACCTTATGATGTAATACATACATGTGTTTGCATTTATATTGTTTTAAATAATGATGTAATATCACAGTCCCTCAGGAGCCTCATGCAAATTTCTTACCTACCAAATTTGGCTTCTGTAAGTCTCTCTTTGCCAGCCCCAATTCCCATGCTGGGCTGAAACGGTTTATGCCTGTCTGAGTTTGTTTTCTCTTTAAGGACACTCACAGCACACCCCTCTTCTGGGCCCCGAGGACCTCAGCAAAGCCCTGGACCGCCAGAGGGTTGGCGGGACAGCGGCAGCCAGCGTAGGCAGCTGGGCAGGAGCCACGGGCGAGTCGAGGGCGCGAGGCCGCCTCAGAGGAACGCAAGGCGCCTCAGAAACACGAGGCCACCTCAGGCCAGCCCGGTGGCGGGGCCCGCCGGAGGGCACGTCCAGCCCCTCTGGCGGCGGCGGGCTTAGCTTTTCTTTCACTGAACTACTTGACTAAAGGTTTTGAACGCGTCACTCCGGGGACAGCCCGGGGACGGAGCGCCGGCTGGCGCAGCGACAGAAGCGCTGGGCCGCCGAGGCGGGAGGGGGGTG